>CM072159.1:5093035-5693035 GCA_036850595.1 Rhyacichthys aspro
CCTCTTTTCTACTTTACATTCCTATGCTACTTTTTTTTTTTTTTTTTTTTACTTCTGTTTACACACACACGGCTAAGGAAAAAAAAAGCAAGTGCAAGGACAGTAAAAACAAAAAAAAAACAACAAAAAAAAGTTGAGAGAATACAAACAGGAGAAACCGGAACACTAGCCCGGTTGTGAAAAGAGCCCCAGAACAACTCCCCCCCCCGCGATCCCACCCCCCCCCAGCAAAAAATCCCCGCCTCCCGCCAAACCTCCAAACAACCCTCCCCCCCCACGATAACAACAGACATCCCCAGAAAAATATCCACAAAGAACAATCGTGGGTAGGTAAAAAAAAGATTAAAAAAAGAAGGTGTGTGAAAAAATTTTGTCCACTTTCATTTTTCTTTTGATCAGCGTGGGGTGTGGAACTGCCTTCCCCCCGCCCCCACCCCCCCTTCACCAGCCTGCTGCTCCGCTGAGTCCAATTACTGCTGTATCATTGTTGCTACGCTTTTCTCTGAGGTCACTAGAGTACTGCACTGAGGCGTTCAGGGGCTATCGGAATACAACCTGCTTTTTTTAATCCGACCACTAAGAGGAAATAAGCATAACTACATTTAAGAAAGGCAATTAATGTGGCGATTTAAAAATGTCGAAATTGCATTTTTCATTTATTCATTTTGGTTAATTTGTCAATTAGCTGCACGAACAAATAAAGACATGTTTCTCTTAAACTTACTCTCACCTTGCACAACCTCATAGTCCTACCCCGGATCTTACAAATGTTGCACATATACATTAGGCTACTGTGCATAAGTTTTAGGCAGGTGTGGATATAAAAAGTGAAGTAAACTATAAAATATGTTTATTTTTATTAAGTTTCAAAATGCAAAGTAAAAAAACAGTTTTTTCTAAATCACATCAATATTTGGTGTGACTGCCTCAAACCAGCAACAGTTCCAGAATGGATCGGAAAAGGTTCTGTTCAGACATTTGGAGAATCCCAGACATAACCAGGCCAAACTGGACTAAACCAGACCATCACATCCCAGAAGGAACTTAGGTTTAATTCATGTAATCCCAGAGAGGACAAGTCCATAGTCCATGATGATGGGCTCAGAGTTACATCATCATGTCAGGAGGACTCCTTGTTCCGGGATCACTCTAAAAAATTGGACGTTTTTGTCTCTTCATTCACTATTCCATTTTGTAAATTGATAAAAAAGAAAATTCAGTTGTATATTGTTGACAGCATCACTTGTCAACTGTCTGAGGAGTAAAGAGGAGTAATTCTTCCTTTTTCATGTCAGGAAACCATTAAAAATGTCTGATCAAGAAACTGAAATTGAATATTCTGGGAAAACAATGCCCTCCAGAGGTAGCCTACAATGCAGCAACTGTAACACTCAAGGAAGTATTACTATAGCACGGGTATTTTTTCAATTAAGTATAGTAGTTAAATATTTCATTGTGTGATCAGCAGATGAGAGAAGATATCAAGATTACAGCTGTTACCAAAACACTCATTTACAGGTTGTCATGAGCAAAAATTACCCGCAAAAAGTGTAACAATATCAAACCACAAACAAGACACAAAACATAATATTTGGTTAAATGATTGCCTGTTCAGTTAAGAATTTTGAGTTAAATAGTATATATTTACGAAAAAAAATAATGGACTGCTGTATAGTATAATAATAATTGAACATAATTGTAGCTGTACCTTTTATTTTTTTCTTTGGCACTTTGTAGTGTAGTTGTTTACATTCATTTTTAATTTTTAATGACTGTGAACATGATTTTTGACTGTGGGCAAAGAAGTGGCCACACTGTCTGCTATAGACGTATAGACTAGGCAAATGTTTTATATAAAATGTTAAACAGAAGGATTAAGCAGTGTGTACTTATGAGTTTTGGTGTGACCGACCTAGATTGCCAAAGGGCTTCACCACTAACACAGTCTAATGAAAAAAAGGGAATGTGAAAAGAAGAAGAATGTACCACCTGGGGCTAAATGCATATTAGATTATCTGCACAACAAACAGGTTTGTGCCTTGTATGAAATTAGAGCTAGAGCCTTTATTTGAGGCCAGACCTTCATTAAAAACCTGTATTCAAATATAACTCACCAACACACCTTCCCTTTGTATTATACCAGACAGAATAATATTGGCAGCATAACACTGAAGCATCACTACATAAAAAAAAGATCATTATGACATTTGTGCATACCTGTCTAGTGTGTTGATGTGTTTATTCTGTTGGATGAATGGGTCTCATGTTGGCCTATACAGGAATAACACCAGGCAAAGTGCAACAGGTTCAAATAATTAACTCTTGACAAAAACTGACAAGATAGGCCATAAGACATTGGTTGCCGTGGTACATAACAGTCAACATCAAGGACAAGGCATAACAAGATATGGCTGCAATATTAGATTACACCATTTTTAAATCTCAAAACTGTGACATGCAAATTCTTTGACAACGAGTAGACAGTTCTTTAACAAATTAAAAAAAAACCCAAATAAACAAGATCATGTCTCCTTAAATAAGAATGTAATATACAGCTCTATTGTCATTATACATCAGTATAATGAAATCAGTGCTGTGCTGCCACATCTGATCAGTGCCAATCTGAAAACTTAAAACTAGTCAATCATATTTACATACACTACCACGAACATACACAGTGTAAAAACTCACGTTATTGCATTATTCATTCGGAGATTTTATATTCAAGGAACAAATGTGCTGCAAACTACAGAGCGAACACATACAATTCATTTGAACTACTATAGTAACTAAACTTGTAATATATGTTAATCATAAAAACACTGGTAACACTGTCGATTTTGTGGTTTTATTTTTTTTTTATAAAAGAGAAGCAGGAGAGGTCCCTAAATCACGCAGAGGAGCTTTAAGTTACAAAACCCTTTTTTATCGATTATTTGTGACATTTTGCACAAGGATTGGTCGAAACTAGGCCTTGTGTTTTACAGATATTTGTTGGGACATGGGACGAGGTGTTTCAAAACGAGTCTCCATTAAGACGTACGGACGCTTTAAGCAAGTTCGCTTCACTCTTTTCGTCTTGTGCCTAAACTGTCATGGCGTCCTGTGACCACGCGAGGCCAGCATCACTCTCTCCCTGCACTCGTTCTTGTCCCTCCTTCTTTCTGATTGCCTGATGACTCCTCTCTCTCCTGTGGCACGAGGCGGACTGTCGCCCGGTGTCACCCAGACACAGCTCGTGCCGCTCGGTCACTGTGAACGCGCGGCAGCAGCGTGCGTTTTGTCCCGGAACTGGAACATGAGCGCACGGATGAGTCTGTGGACCAGAGGAGCGGAGCAGAGCCCGCCACAGGTGAGTCCCCCACACCTCACCACTGAAGTTTAATCTGCAGAAATGAAGCTCTTACTCAGGAAAGTTTGTGTTAAAAGTTTTACTCCCTCGATTGAAAGATAGTTAGGTAGTTGAAATATTGATGCCTATCCGAGTTTGCCTTTGGAATCATTTTATTTAGTGTTAATTAATTGTTTTTTCAATATTCAACAATAAATGTTTACAGATATATAATATAGTGAAATGACATCATATTTTAGGGAATATGAGCTTATTTTGTCTACGGTATAAATGCTAGATGATGTTAATTCTGCACTTATTGAGAGGTGTCAGTCCAATACTCTTAATTTAACATATTTATAATAACGCATAATAAACGTTGAGGTTCTCTGTGATGCAGGTTGTCTAATAGAAAACTGTTTCCCTGACAATATGGTCATGTAGGTTCAATATCTGTATTCATGTCAGAGATTATTGAATTTCATACATCAGACAGCCATGATAGAGGTAGTGTGAGACATTGTATATGGATAATGAGACATACTGAGAACATGCTGTTTCACACTTTGTACTGGTTTTGGTATTCGATTGCAAATATGTATGAGTTTCTGGACTATTAAACCATGAAGTATTAAACCATACATTTCATTTTGCAGCAGTGACTGCAAAATCAATGTAGAGTGAGAATGGCAGCTTAAAACTAAAATCATCCTAGATCAGATAATTTTTTATATACTGTCAGAGAAGCATGTACAAAAGGAACTTGAACTTAAGCTGAACTTCTTTTAGTTTGGTTAGACCTCATTCCCACATGTTTTATGACAGTTTCGCCCAACTTCGATCATCTGAGGCGTGTCTCTGTCTCTGCCTGTTATAGATGGGTAAACATACAACCAAGGAGTGAACAGGAATCTTAAAGAACGAGGTTGGAAACAATGTCCACTAGATAATTTAATCCGGCTTTACTGGTTTAGACATCTCATAGTTTATTTCTTGACTGTCTGTACACATGGAAAGGTCAGCTGATGTTGAATTGCTGTGGAGACACTGGACACTGGAGTTTATTGCCAGCTTTCATCACAAATATAGCAGTAATGGTCAAGTCAACACAGGTGAATCTGGGGACAGTACAGTGCTGCGTGTATTTGAATGTGAAAAAATGTTGCATGGAAAAATGTTTACTCTTATATGATTGTAGGTGTTTATATGTTGCAAACATTTGCACAGCAATAACTGTAATTTATCAGTCAACATGATTAGAAGATGTAGATAAGACCATTGTGAGCACACTCTTACCGGATACAGTAGTGTTTGCACAGAGGTTTACACACACTTTATGGATATATGGAAAATGGAAAGTTACAGTAAACTGGTATAGAACATTTTTGTGTTCGTAAAGTATGAGCTGAATACACCTTTTGGTAACAGAAGTTAGGCTAATTGCAGTACATTTCCAATGGACAAAAGGGCATTAGCTCCAAAAATAACAAATTCCCCTTGAACAAGATGCAAATGGAAACTGACTGATTCTATGTGTGTGCTGTCAGTGCGTGAGTAGAGAACACCAGAAACATTATGGACCACAAAATTATACTGACATTTTAATATGGTTTTACTATCACTAGCATATATTTGCAATCTAAATTTAGTTAATACGCCTAGATTAAGCATGTATAAATGATTGTGTAAAATTTTTGCAGTAAATTATGACTGTCTAAGTAATCATACTTTGTGATCTCTTATAAAGGCAGTCAACATAGTTTTGTCAGTATACGTATTGTTATATAAAGCAGATCAGTTGACTTAAACCATACCTTTAGCGTCTTATTCATAAATATATATATATATATATATATATATATATATATATATATATATATATATATATATATATATATATATATATATATATATATATGCTATACTGTATATATGCTATACTGTATTTCTTCAAACTGGCCCATGTTTAAGCCATAGGTTAGTTAGAGCACCATGCAAAAGCAAGTCTCTTACATTGTATTTTGAAGGGGCCAAAATCAGGCTTAAAACGAGAAAAAGTGGCACAGATTGAGGTGAATTCACAAAATGAAAAATATATGAAAATGATGCATAAAAGGAGGAAATTAAAAACAAACTTAAATGAAGATGAGACCTTACAACAATTTAATAAAATCTAGTGTGTCTAAGGTGTCAGTCTTTGGCCCCAAAAGGATTCTTATTTACTATTGCGGCCCCTCACTACTTTGAGTTTGACTCAACTGGTTGATTAGAAAGCAATGATTTAGGTAAACAGGCACCAGTGAGATTTGAACCCAGATCAAGTCCTTATGTAGCCTGGCCAGCTGGACCCAGTCACTTT
This sequence comes from Rhyacichthys aspro, assembly GCA_036850595.1. Taxonomy (NCBI): domain Eukaryota; kingdom Metazoa; phylum Chordata; class Actinopteri; order Gobiiformes; family Rhyacichthyidae; genus Rhyacichthys; species Rhyacichthys aspro. The sequence continues at coordinate 5,098,726 of CM072159.1, forward strand.
GAAGTGGGTATGGAACCATTCATTGATACCCGGCTTCCGCTGAGCTAAATACGACCAGACCAATCATAACCATTGCATGTTTTTAATTTTACTGCCCCCAACATTCTGATTGGTTGTATGTCTATCTATACAATGAGCCATCAAAGTTTCCAATTGAAATATAATCTACATTTCGAATTGCTAACAAACATAAAATCTGGGATTAACTCATTAGAGAAATATCCCCCAATGCTGTTTTTACTGACAAAAAATAATTAATATGAGGTCAAAGTTTAAATAATTGTGATGAGTTTGAGGTCATATTGACTAGTACTAATTCCTTTCTATTTTGGAGGGATGACATGAGTTCTCCTCTATCCACAAAGCCCAACCATGACCAAGGCACAAGTCCAGCTCTGCCCAAACCTAGACTGATCGCCCTGGCCACTTTTCAGCCTTGAGCATCTGTAAGTGAATCAGCGGTGAGACAAACTGGTGCTGAGAGACTTTTCAGAGAGAGTCACCCAGGTAACCCTCCCTCTGGCACAGCAAACTAGAGCAGTGTATTAGTCACAGGAGATGATTTTGTTTGCTGCCTGCCGTGTGTGTGTGTGCCACCACCACAGATACTTCATTTCTAGTCTAATGCCTGTGATTAGGCACTCCCTGTGGACATTAAGGAGAGAGTCAACGCCTTCAGGTTAATTTTAGGTGGTCCGTGCCAACTCATTAGCCCAATTCCCAAACCAGCCGGAGCTCATTCATTAACAGTGTCAATCTAGATCGGAATAGTTCTACCTCATGTTGCTCTAAGCTTTTCAAAAATGCAAAATATATCATAGTACCTCTACTGAGTAACTCTTTACTAGGAAAAAACTAATTTGGCATGAAATTGTTAAAATATATAATGCTTAAACATAAAAAGAAAAAACAATCTTTTATCACTGCAGTGTGCTTAACTGACCACTCTTTCACCACATTGTGAGTTTGTGGGCTCATTACCATCTCAGGAGAAAACATATCTCGCCAGATCAAAACAACTCTTCACACACTGGATAAAGATGTAAAAGTCCCATGTGAGTTTGCAGTAGTACAGATGCAGCCATAGTCCTTGAGTGCCATTTAATAGTTTATTATAATAGCAATCATTTGTGAGAAAAAACAAGACCTTCAGATACCATCTAGGTTTTATTATCAAGGATTATAACAGAATGTTCATTGCAGACAGTAAGCTTTGGCCAATCAGATCAACTAAAGGCTGCTGAGAACATAGAAAAAGTGTCTCTTCCAGCACTGGCTATGTATTATATATATATATATATATATATATATATATATATATATATATATATATATATATATATATATATATATACATTAGAAACAAGAATATAAGAACAGTGTAAAAGTGGCACCTCGGTAACCTGACAAGCCAGATTGTCTGTTCCACAGTACCGTCTGGGAGGGCTTCCATAGAAAGCGTTTGCAATGGGCAGGTTCTTTAAATAAATACGTGGTTTGTGATTGGATTTATTATCTGTGACTAACCACAGTTTTATCCAATCAGAGCAACGCCATGTGTTTAACATAACGTAGTATGTAACGGTAAGACGGTCACTACATCTTCAAACCTAAAACATGCCACATTATTGGTCACAACTGGTTAGGCCATGGTTTAGCAATTAATTCTTCACTTGGAGCAGTTCAAGACGGATTTTTGTGAGTTTGTAAACTCACAAATTTTGCGAGAATCCACCTGCAGCGCGTGGTAAGCGCCTCGCAGGGTCATATGCTCAATGTCATTCCTCTCTCTCTAACCCTGTTTCCTGTCTACAATTAAAGGCCTATAAATAAATAAATAATAAAGAGAAAGAAACGGCACAAAAAAGAGAAACATGAATTTAAAAAAGTAAAAAATAATCTCATTGCTTTCCTATCATGACACTAAACTCAGAGCTTGAAATTTAGGGTAAGATCCAGAATTCAGATACAATATGGAGTACTAGCTATAAAAAAATAAATCTACATTCAGCATGAACAGGAAAGTTGTTTGGACATGTAACCTGAAGTAAAGAGCAGGAAAAATAGTATGTTGTTGTTGTTGTTGTTGTTGTTGTTGTTGTTGTTTAAACGTGTGTCTTTTAATATGAACAAGGAAGTCATTTGGACGAACTATAACCTAAAGTGAAGTGAGACTGATTCTGAACTGAACAACCACAGGAAGGAAGCCACTGATCTATGTGCCTTTTTGTAGGTGCTCTGTGGTCTCTTGCTGCACATTGACTTTTAATCAACAGTTTGGTCCCTTTTCTCTAGAGAAAGCTGTACATTACAAGCACTAAACAGTTATTTAAAAAAATGCTAATAATATTCACAACCAACTTTACAAGGGTTGCCTGTGTTCTTACTCTATAATGTGCACGTGTCATGAGAGAAGGACAGACAAGGTATTCCAAAACTACATAATCCCTCCATAGTCTGCAGTGTTCAGCTACAGAAGTGACACAAAGACAAAAAAGGCGAATGAGGACGGGCCATTTGGAAAGCTAATGTCTTTTATGGAGGTTTCACTTTACAACTTGCAGGACTTAAATGATTTGATGCTAACATATTGGTGTATCTGGCTTGGTTTATGACTATTAGTTTGTCTTAATGTTATGCAGTGTAGTTCTTACATGTTGTAGGACCTGACATAACTTATTTGTATAGCTTACTGTACATTTAGGATATAGGACATATTTTATTGCTGCCTTCATCAATATCTGTATAAAATCTTTATTGAAACGTACCATATTTTGCTCTGTGTAATTGGATAGCCAAATAGTCTTTTTCATTTTCCATATTTTAAGGATGATTTGCTGGCAAAGTGCGTTTAGAGGGACATTGGTGCAGACAGTGGTGCCATGAGAAGTGGAAAACCGATCAGTCCTAACTAAGTGGTACAGTACAGTGGGCGATGTTTACAAACTGTATTTCCACCAGCTGTCTTTTCTCTGTCCAGGCGACTGCTTATATGCGTGTGCTTAAATGTTTATTGAAGGTTTTTGCTCTTCAGTCAGTAGTCTTCTCCTTTTACCCCCTTCCACTCAGAGCCAGCAGTCTTATTGTGACGAGGCCAGCACGCTCAATTACCCGCTCACAAGCCATTACCCTCACCCACGCTTCGTGCGCTCACAGTTGCAACTTGTTCCAGTCAGCTGTGCAGCTGGCAGAAGTGTGGAAAAAAGCTCTTCTGTGACAGAGAAAATAAGACAATAACAGGCTTTTGAACAATCAGTAATCAGAGATGCCATTATTGATCTACTAAATAATGCAGTCATACTGGATTTTGCAGATTGTCTTATGCAGTGTGTCATGGACTGAAGTGTTGTGGCACAGAGTGAGCCATGTATGTAATCTATTTTCTATTTTCTACCTTTATTAGATCCTGGTTTGAGATAATGAGTTAATTCCCTGCCGCACCAGTCCAACAGGACCTGTCATAAGCAGCTATTCTAGTAGAATGACCCAGTTGTCAACAGAAAGTTTAATAAGCTCTAGTCTTTTACCTTTTGTGATTGAAAGTAATTAAGCAAAAAATCCTCAGTCTTTAGTCCTGAAAGTTACAATATTACAATATTGCATTTAAATCACAGAAAACTTTCATCCTCATTCACCATGAGCAATTTTGAGTCACAAAATCACCTTGGCCTATATGTATCTTTGGACCATGGGATAAAGCTGGCGAGAACCCACAGTAGCATTAAGAGTGTGACCCTGTCTCATGCCCAAAGCAGCTTCAGCCTGCCATGACCAATACAAAATAATAAGTCAAAGATAAATTGACCTAGTATTTACAACAAAACAAACAAGTAAAAGTACTAATTTAGATTTTTTTTTGCAGGAGACAGAATCACTGGATGCAGTTTGATTTGTCTTTAAAAGGCTGTTTACATGACAAAGCTTTTGACCCAAAAGATTTTGTTGCAGTTTAGCAGCTCATTTTCACATGTACAGTTTTCTCTCTTCAGAAAAACTCATAACTTTTAAAAACGGCTAAAGAGGTGTTTTTAATTTATTGCAGCACAAGATCCGCTGCCGTGTAAACTGTGGAGATGGTGTATTCAGTGAGAACAATCACTCAACAGCTGTGTCTTACACAGCTATTGGCTGCCAGCAACACACAGCAAGTAGAACAACAATGGCAAAATACTGTTTTTGTGCTTCAAAAACTCATGTTTTGATAATATATTGTTTGTATTAGATAAATAAATCTATAAGCAGTGCTTCAAAAACTCCAGGTTTAAAGAGTTGATATATTTTCAAGGGGAACTCTATTGCCCTTACTTATTATATTAAATGCCTGTAGTGTTAGCAACCGCAGAGTTAACAGCGGCTCCACTTGCCTGACAGATATACTACAGCATTCTCAACAGCAGAGTGTATCAGTGTGAAAGCAGATTGTTTTGATTACACTACTGGCCAGCTTTTTGGTGTTTTGTAAACGGCCCCTGAATGCAGCTGACTAGAAAAGAACCCATTATAGAACTGAGGATAGTACCAACATACTTGGAATAAATTGTCTCTGTACTGGCACAATGTGAAAAACATTAAACCAATCAAATAAACAAAGTATTGCATAAAGCCTGTTCCATTTTTTTTAGAGAAACCCTGACAAATGGTCCAACAGGATTGCTCGCCTATTCTTTTCAAGCTGATGTTTTACGGGGTAGATATATTTTACAAGACCTTCTGGCCATTTTTAGAACAAACATTACAATGTCAAAGTGATTTTTTTTTTCTTCATGGCTCAAATTACAAATGACATTTGAAATTCAATTTTGTTTGTAGTCTTCAGAATTTACCTCATATAATGGCACAATGATTTGCTCTTATTCATAAGTAATCTGAGGGTAACAACCCCCATGGTCATACTGTGTCTGCTTTTGTAACATGCATTTAGACAGTAATTCACTTTGACCTAAATATCTGTTTGTAATAGTTTTCAGATGTAAGGCGTGCATATGCTTTTTTAGTCATGTAGCAGAGTAAAAGTGACATTTTGATCACATCATTCCCAGATGTGTCTTATTCAGGGTCTCTATGAAAACGAAAATGATGATTTACATGTTTTTGACTTATAAATAACACACAATGGCATTTGCAAAGTTTATTTTTGTCACAGTTTGGAGGCCTTTTAGCTGCTGCCTCACTGCTTGCATAAGTAGCTGGGTGGTATTTCCAAAGTACTGCAAGTAGCATTTAACATTTAACAATACTTTTTGACGGAGTTCGTCGCCATTTGTACTTGTGTTTAACAGTCACAGTGGCACAGGCAGAGAGAGCAATTTCACCTCTCACAATAGCTGTCAAAAAAGGACCCAGAATGCAATGCAGCCACTCGGACCAGTTCGGGGATTGCGAATGTTGTTGAGATGAAAAAGCCTCTCTGTGCTGTTGTTATCACTTTTCTCCAGCTGCTCACACTCACTCACAATATTGGACACATCTGCTGTCACTGAATACATTTTACAGGTTCAGGGAAGTAGGAAATATGAATCAATTGAAAGTCAGATTCGTAGTTTATGTTAGTAAATAGCAGTAGGAAGACAGACCTTGAAACTAAGACAATAATGAGTGGTCGTGGGGGGTACCTTAACTGTTTGATAGAGTTAGCCCAACATTTGAAATTAAATTTGTATAGACTGAAAGGCAATTTATTGCTCCATCACCGTGGAAACATAAGCAACGACTCCTCCTCCACAAACAAATATACGTAATGTGCATGCAGCAGCGCACAAACAAACACAGACAGGGTCCGGCCTTCTCACAATCTGAGGTGTGAGATTATGTGAGAAGATCTTACTCCCACCTGACCAGAAAACAAGGCGGCAGTTAAAGAGCAGTTCATGTGATGTTCTCGTTCTCATGGAGACATATACCGGCCAAATAATGAAAATTATGTGTGCACATTCAATATGAAGGGTTGTGAGATTTTATACTATAGGAGCCAAAGTCAAAATGTCATGACTGAGATGTGAGTGTTGAAACCTCTCACTCATTGTGTAATTTTCTTAATCTTATGCAGTCTGGAAATATTTGTGGAAATATTTCTTATTTGGAAAATGGAGGTAATATTAAGTCATGTTACTGGTGGTCTGGATGTCCTGTGAAAGGATAGCATTCATTCATTCACTTATTTGTCTTCTACCACTTGTCCCGTCAGAGGCTGTGGAGGGCTAGAGCCTATCCCAGCTGCTTTGGGCTTAAGGCTTGCATAAAGGAAGGTAGGTAGGGGTTATTAAGTGCTCTGAAAATGAGCAATGGCCCTCATTTCCCAAATTTTCGTACAAATTATAATAGTAAGGATTTACCAAGCATTCTTAGAGGGATTTTTCGTCCCTGTGCTATATCGTCCTTGTAACCTCAGTGAACACACGTCCTCATTAAAATAGCCTCAACATAAAATTAACATGGAATTAAAATAGGTCTGTTTGCAGATGGACAAGCCAGACGGCTCATATGCACTGTAGAAGCAAACCAGGAAAGAGCGTCACTAAGCCAGCTGTAGCATTTCTGTAGTGCTTTGATCGCACATGTATAGGTTAAAAACTGTAAAAAAGTCTATTTCAAATACTTTATTTCTTCATTAATACTTCATTAATTTGATCTGAATTTAAAATCTTGCTCTGACTCTGCCTTCTACATCAAACACTAACCCTCCAAGAGTCAATGCTTCAACTGAACCTGGACTGTTCAGATTTCACTCATCTCATCTGTCCTCTGGTCGCTATGTCTCATACACTGGTCTTGACTCGGTCTTGTCATAGTTTGACGGTCTTGATCTGTAATAGTCTAGGTCTCGAAGATGACTTGGTCTCATTCAATATGGCCTTGAATTCAACTATTCATCATTAACTGTGTGCAGCAAAAATTTATTTGTAAGAAGCTCCATAAATGAGACCCAATGTTCTTAGTTCCATTTGTAAATGAAAGTTTTGCATCAATTACCAAAATAATATTGATTTCTGTACTGTACAAAATTAATTATCTTGGTTAGTTTAAAATGCCTATGTCAGAGTAACAATTACACAAGACAGAGCCCTTTATAAAGGGATCTTTAGACTGGTCTTGTGAACTACACCAGAATGCATAAGCAGATCTTTGTATATGAACCAATTTAACATGATTATCAGCAATAAATACATAGCAAGGAAAAGCAATATAATGTCAACATCCAAAATGCAACGCAAGGAGGAGCTGGTTTGTGGAAAATGGTAGTTGACTGAATGAGCTGATTTAACTAGTGTCCTGCTATTTACCAATACGCAAAGACTTCTTGCGCTTAGTCTTTCTCCACTATTTGTTTTGAATTAGCTTCACACTGATATTGTTGTCCATCTCCTCAAGCTTTTCAGTTAACACTCTCTGATGAGAAGGGAACAAACAGATCATGCAAACAAAATCAAATCAAATGTCAAGTTGATTATGGATTAATTCATTGGAACAATAGCACGCAGATTGGACGAGGGCATCCGGTGTACAACAGAGCATGCACTGATTACAATCGGCCTCTTAAATGGCCCGTGGAGGAAATTGTAATCATCGCACACTGGAATCATCTGAACAACAAAGCCAAAGCAGCTCAGCCTCCTACTCACTGCATACTCACTCACACATCGGACTGCAAGGAATGAGAAAATATTTGCTCATCTGATTCAGCGGGAGGAAGAAAGAGAGGCCTAGAGGAGAGAGAGCAGTCCTGACAAGTTGCCACAGCTGTCCAGTGTGATGTGCTTCCAAGGAGGTGTGTTTTCACAGCTCACCGTGTTCAATTCACATCTGACCGACACTAAACTGAAAAGGATCCTGCACACTGGAGACAGATAGGGCTGGAGTTTTTGGTTGATTTGAATTTATTGCATTGATTCTTTTTGGACTGACATTGTGATCTTTTTCTATAATTCATTTTTTTTAAGCGAGGGCCGTTCTTTGTGTGATTATGCATAACCTTATTCTATCAAGGTTTCTTTCCAGGCACAAAATTCTGTGTATGCCTCTACATGTTAGCCCTGCGATTAAATGGCAATTGTCTTGGATGTACCCAGCCTCTTGGTCAAAGTAGCTGGGATATGTGCCAGTTTTCCATGACCCGGAACAGGATAAGTGGTATAAAATAAATTATTTATTGAAAAGTTGTAATGTAAACACAATATAAAAGCACATGGATGAAAGCATATGCATTGGAGTCTGGTCTGATAAAGGTATAATGGCTCAAAGCTATTATGGAAGTAGCTATAATGGTTAGAAAGGTTAGTAAGAATAGTTTGAATAGGTATAGATATATGCAGATTTTATTTGAGCATGCTTACCTTCCAGAGAACAGTAAATGTGCATAAAATCGTTATTTAGGCACACTGATAACCAAGAAAATACTTCTTACTTAGCCAGGCCAGCCATCTTAATTTTTTTATTTTGTACAGAGAATTCCTCTGGCCCCTCTCAATCCATTTTGGATTATCAGGAGGCGGGCCAGAGAAATTAACGACCTTGTTGGGCTTGGGTGAAGAGCTCAGTGGCTGGGGCTCCAGATCCACTAGACTTGGCTAAAAAGTTGTATATCTGGGAGGTCAGACTACTTAATACAAGGGCTGGGTTCAAACTAACCTTTGTTTCTTACTTTGAACAGCATCAAAAATAGCTCCTTCTAGCCTTCTACAATGCTGCTGTGATCTTCCAGAGCCATAGTGCCTTTACTTTAGATGCTACAAGCAACTAATAATTACCAGAGAAAGTCATTTTGTGTTGGCTTTGCCACTATGTAATATGTTGGTTTTGCAAAGTGGCAAAAAATTGACAGGATTAGCGTAGCTTCCATGTGTTCATGTATGGTGATTCCATGCAAATTAGCCAGAGAGTGTTTTTTGCATATTTTAGGACTTTTTGTTTAGTGTTTGCATTGAAAATTGTCTGAAAAAACAAACAACTACTATTTAATAGTAATCATAATGAAGATAAAGTCACTTGATAGACAGTAAAAGGGTGACCTCCTCATCTTACAAACCCTTGGAGCTGCTTTCCTTGCCCCTTTTATCATAGGTACACTGTAAAAGATTTCTGTAAATTTACACCAAAGTTTCAACATTAATAACCTGCTATTTTGAAATGCAGCATTTATCTGGTATTTAATCCTTTAAAAAGTAAAATTACGACCCATTGCCTATATTTTAACCATATTAAAATGTATTTATATTAAAAAAAATTACATACCGTTAATTCACTATCCAAGAATGTGAACTAACAGTTTCATCCAATATTTTTGGAATTGTGGGAACTCTTCAGCTTTGCAGAGGCACATGTGAAGAGAAGACTGATTTGTTCATTTACAGCCATCCAACAATCTTTTTGGTGAGTAAGACATTTATTTTAATTTGCATGTAAGAGTTATGTGTAGGCTACAGATGTACAGTGTCTTTATTAAGAATTAGCCTAAATTCAGCAAAAAATTCAAAATGTTTGTCTCTGGGTGCACATTCAAACATGTTTTCAGACTTTTTATGGACCAGTTTTAATCAATATTATTATTATTCTTTGCATTAACAAACTTGAATGCATTCAAATACGCTTTTAGTAGGCTGCAATAGTTCAATTTATTGACCGCGGTATCGGGAGGACAGACGGAGGGAAAACAAGTGAAGTTCCTTTTTGCGCGTTTATGCTAACACAGCTACAGGGAAATAAAACCGAGCGACCATGCATATAGCGGTCGTAGGTAGATCAGTTAAACCTTTACTTCAGCGCGATGCCCGGTGTTATACCACGAAATGTCCGCCTGAAATAGTCTCTGGCCAACGTTGGCCAACGTTATCGCTGGTTGCCATTAGCCTATTAGTGTGAGACTAATGTCTGCATAGTTTTTTCTGTCCATTAGCAACTTCCTTTAGACCTTTAGACAAACCGAAGGGGACTTTGATGAAGCCAAATCAGTCACATCAGCGAGTGGCCCTCAGAATTCATTTTTGATCATTATGTGGCTCTTAGTAAAAAAAAGTTTGGACACCCCTGTCATACGGTGAAAGTTAAGTTTGTGGTTGGCTATTTCATTTGGCTGGCCATTTTAATACCAAGCCCCTATAAGTACAAAATATGCGCTGCATAGGGTCAGATTTAAATTGTGTTAGGTTTACCTACTAAACTGTAGCCTATTTACAAATATATAATTAGTAGTTCCTATTTCCTACATTTTTAAATGATCTAATTAGTGCAAAGTCTGATAGTAGCCTAATTATATTGAGTATTGCTGTAGGCTATAGTATGTATATTTGGTAATATCTGTTTAGAATTATTTGTTAGATTATTGTATATTTTCCTTCTAAATATTAAGTTTATTTTAGAGGACATTCTGAAAGCTATTATTATTTTTGATATATCATCATCATCATAGATATTTTCTTTATGAGTTGATTACACAGTAAGAAATATATTCTCTGTTTGCATTTTTGGTAGATGATAGAAGACTTAATTCTAATATTTTTTTTCTTCTTCTGCTCCACAGATACAGATCGTTTGTTGTCTGTCAACTGCTGATGGCTCACTTCAGCTAATGTAAGTTTTATTTTTTCTATTATAATACAACCTAAATTATCATAAGTGATGTTCATGTTGGAATGTAATGTTTTTTAGGAATCTATGACTACAGCCGACATCGAGAGGGCATTTGCCTTACCTGCAACTCCTCGCCTCATCCTGCTTGGTACGTTTTCATTCATCCACTTACTCAAAAGTATAGCTTTCATCCACTCACACACCTCTTTATTATTCATCAACTCACACATCTGCCTATCAATCATCCACTCACTCACCCACCTATCTGTCATTCACTCACTCACTCACTCACTCACTCACTCACACATCTGTCTACCATTCATTCACTCACACATCTCTATCATTCACCCACTCACATCTGTCTATCATTCATTCATACACTCACACATCTCCGTCATTCACCCACTCACATCTGTCTATCATTCATTCATACACTCACACATCTCCGTCATTCACCCACACACATCTGTCTATCATTCATTCATACACTCACACATCTCCGTCATTCACCCACACACATCTGTCTATCATTCATTCATACACTCACACATCTCTGTCATTCACCCACACACATCTGTCTATCATTCATTCATACACTCACACATCTCTGTCATTCACCCACTCACATCTGTCTATCATTCACTCACACATCTCTGTCATTCACCCACTCACACATCTGTCTATCATTCATTCATACACTCACACATCTCTGTCATTCACCCACACACATCTGTCTATCATTCATTCATACACTCACACATCTCTGTCATTCACCCACTCACACATCTATCATTCATTCATACACTCACACATCTCTGTCATTCACCCACTCACACATCTATCATTCATTCATACACTCACACATCTCTGTCATTCACCCACTCACACATCTGTCTATCATTCATTAACTCACACATCTGTCTATCATTCATTCACTAACACATCTGAATGTATGAATTTGTGGTTAGATCATTGTAGTGACTACCTACTAAATATCTTTAGTGTCTAACCCACTTTTATTTTCCAGGTGCTTCATTGGGATCAATCCCGAAAGAGGAACAAAAGCAGGGCAGGAACTGTTGTGTCCAAAAAAACTGGAAAAGCCACGGTAACAAAATCCACAACAGTCAACCCATGTGTATCCACACTCCTCAGAAAACTGCTGGATTTTGAGTGGGATTTTGTTTAGTTCTTTCTTTCTGATTTTTTTTTTTTTTAGTGCCAGTTGTTCATTTATGTCCATTTCCTTCTAAATTTGGCATCACAAAATATACAAAATGTAGTTCAATTAATGTATTTCAATTGTCTGATCTGTTTGTGGCTTGTGATAATGGACCAAAACACATTAGAAAACAGTATTAATTTTATGCTGTTAAGCTTTTAAGCTGTAATGTTTCAAAGTTGAAATAAAGTTCTTAACAAAAAATATTATTGTTATTATTATTATTATTATTATTATTATCATTCTTATTATTATTATTATTATTATGTAGCAATCTTTTATAAATTAGTACGGTAAAAATGTGTAAAAGTTATGTCAATTGTTAAAAAACATTATTATGCAGTTCTTCTTGGCATGATTTAACGGGCAAATACTGTTTTGATCAATGAAAACACATGGACCTAATGTGATTTCGTGAACAGCATTAGACTGTAAAAAGTAGCAACAGTAAAATCGTGTTGAAGTAACAGTAACATAATGGCAACTGTACTGCCAGTTCTTTACTGTTTTTTGACGAGGAAATTCTTTACAGTGTAGGTAGTTAATTACCTGTAGCAATCAAAAAGCACCTGTGGCTGGAGGTGGACAAGAAAAGTGAAAAGGCTTTAAAAAAAAAAAAAAGTAAGCATTGATGTTTGTGGTCCTGTGGGTTCAAGTTTACTTTATTCTCAGTCAAAAGTCTGGAATATGTCAGACTCTGGATTAATAAGATACATTACAGATTTCCATGTGTCTTGGCGGAGAGTGTGAAAGCTGTATAAATCATTATCTTTTGATCTTGTGCATCATTTGGTTCAGTGTTCACCAAATATCTGCAAAAGCTACAAAGAGCCTCCAAAGCAGGATAATAAAATATGAAATGTGGTGAACATGCAAAGCCTTAATGACTGAGGAAAAACTTCATGATAGAGAACGGTGGCATAGTAGTATTAGCCTAATGTTAAACAAAATGCTATATTATACAAATAGAAGCGCACATCAAAACACATTCCGCTCATAAATGTCATTACACCAAAAGTACTTTCCAAAGGTCAAACATTATGCTATATTTTTAGTGTCCCTCTTTTGTCAGGTGCGCTCCAGTGATTGATGAGACTGATACTAACAAAAACAGGCACAACAAAAACAATGTAGTAGTCGCCTGTGTGCCATGTGCTTGGAAAGTCTGCCAATCTCTAAGACCCACATAACAGGCATACTCTAAGAGCTACTGTCAGTGTAACTCAAGCAGGAAATGATTTAACAATGCACTTCTGTTGTTTTATGTGTGCTGTATTCACACTCAGTTTCTTTCTATATATGAGTTCCATACTGAAAAATGTCAGTTCAAGTGAGGGAAATAGTTGAAAACAGGCAGACATAAGTTGGTTTTCTACATCTGTAGTTCTCACAGACTGGTTAAGGGACCAGAATGGGTCACAGGACACTTTATTTGGGTTCCCCCCCAAAAAAACTTACCTAAACTTAACTCAAAAAATCTAGAAAATGAATGTCCACAGGTCTTTTGAAATTTGGTTCCCCCTGAACAAAAAGAATCTTAATGAAACAAATAATCTTCATAAAAATCCTACATTGTCTTCTGTGCATCGTGTAAAATCCTGTAGTCGATACTTGGGAGAAAAAAGTATGTCAGATTTGCATAATCACTTTAAAATATGCAAAGCTCTATCAAACCCAAGGGAAGAAGCCATTTTAGTTCTGTTATTTCCTGTTCCTACAACTGCCCAGAGTAGAGCTCTGAGCACTACTGGAGAAGCACACTCGTGGTTCTTTTTAGGCACACAGTCTTGTATGAGGATTTTGAGCATTTATAAACTAAATAGAAATAATGATAGGAGCTTTTTCCACTGTGTTTGTTCATAGATTGCACTATGTCCCTGCAGGGCTACCAGAGATGATCAATTGCTTTAAAAGGGACACCTCACCTTTAATTGACTTACTTTTAATGAAAACTAGAACAAAAACTCATCTAAATGGACCAGTCTAATCTTACTTAACATTCCTCTTTTAAATCATAGCTAGAATAGTAGTTAGAGGGAGTTGACACCACCAATCATTTTCGGTATGGTCTGTGTATAAGTTTCACAGTTCAGCTTGATGGACTGTGAAGTTAAGACTGATTCTTCATCTTAGCTTGACATAGCTTTATTGCAAGTAGTTAGTGCTACATTTGTATGTTCTGCCAGGATTCCCCGAGCTCAAAGACACACTGTCTGGGAAAACAGCAATCATGAATTACACACCCACATATCTAACTTTGGAAGATACCTGCTCGATTACAGCCAGAGATAACATTGTTGGACCTGGACGGAGGGATAACTTCGACTTAGACAAATCTTACAAAGCCTTGAGGCCATGTTAGTTGTAGTTTTTATCAATGTGTTTGGAGAAAGAACACAGCATCTCACTGGCGTTTGGATGTGCAGATGGCATGTGCTCTTCCCAGGCCAAGCCCTCAGAGGCTCCACGGTAATCTATCTGCCCCGTGTTATCTTTCTGTTTGTCTTAAGAAGCCGCCAATAGAAAAATCAAACACATTTCTGCCCTGTTCCTGTCACTTTATGTTTTGATTTCATTATGAGCTTGAATTTCAGTCGTGAGAAACCGCGGGGCTACGTTGAGGTCAAGTGTATAAAAAAGTGTCACATATTTTCACAACCTAGTGCACTAAGTTTGAACAGTTTGGACAAGTTGGAGAAGTGTTGACTCAATCTCAACATTTTTGGCTGTCTGTGCCGAAAAAAAAAATCAATTTAACATGCTGTATTCACAGGAAGGGTACAGAGACTGCTTTTGTTCATGAGCTGAGTTTAATTGCACTTGATCAACATTAAACCAGGTAAGTGTATGTGGCATCGAAATCCATGATAAGATAGTGCTTAGCCTGGATTGTTAGAAGACAGACATGCCACACTGAAAGTGGTACAAGACAAAGTGTAACAGGCAGGTTTTCCATCTGTCACACTCATAAAAAGACGATGACGCAGCAGATGTTGTAATTGGTGCTTAAGACTGATAAGGTTTCTATAAATGTTCTTTATCTCCTGTTCCTTTCTCACACCTGCCATTTTTTGCCATTTCCTCGTCCTCTGTTTTGTTGTCGAAGATAGACACATCTCACATTTCATTTGTTCTGGCAATTCGCCTCTGGCTCCAAAAGCTATTGAGGCAGATAGACATGTTTGTAACGGGCCAATCACAACAGTTTATCTGATATGGGGTTGGTCCATAATGATGACTGACAAAGGAGCATTAACATCATTTTGTAAACAGTTGATAAGTACTGATGACATGGTTTGTTGCTGTGTAATCATACAACAAGCTTTTCAGTCTAAGAATGTGAAACTGTCATCTGTTTACATTTTTTCCTTGCTCAGTGTACGTCACTGAGCACTTGGGTTTTGAGCCTTTCGATAAATCCAATTAAATCAGCAATTTATTAAAGTTACTTGCATTCAATTGCACACTTTTTATTGATCAACAAAGGGGAATTTCAGGATCCTGTTCAAATCTCATCACATAACTCTACCATCAGCTGAGGTGTTGTGTAGCCTAGCAGGGGATGACTCCTGTGGTGCACCATCCTGAAACTTATGGATCTGAGGTGTCTATACTGGCAGCTCTTGGTTGCTTTGTTCCAGCATATATTGATGCAGCCTTTATAGCAGTACAATTATTGTATCAAATGACAAAGTTCCAAAAGGTAATTTACACAACACCCAAGTGTTAACAGAAAAGGATAATAGTTATTTATAGATATTTTACTTAAAATAAACCTAGAGTCATTATGCGTTGTTCAGTTTACATTACAATTACCTATCTTTGACCTACATTTACAGTTTTACCTTTTTCTCTCCAACCAAACAATGCTCGATATTATTTCAGTCTGCAGAGAATGTAACACACTGGTGCAATCGGGCAGAAATATTCACTGCCTGTTTGTGCTACAAATATAACACATTTTCAAGCTGTGATGCAGCTTCTTATTTCTGGTACAAATGCACATTTGGTGTCTTAATGTGTCTGCACAGACAAACAACACATGTTAACTCGGATAGAGATCCAAACCATTTGTGCATTTGGACTATTTCTGGAAACATGCAGATGCACTCCAACTCAGCCAAGGGGCCAGAACAATTACATAATTTGTTTCTGTTTCTGTGTTTATTTCTAGAGTAAACGGCCGGAGAATGGGGTGATGAGGACTCGCCTCTGTTGACCTCAATGCAGACAACCAGTGATGGCAACAGCATCCCCTCGAAAGTGAGTTCACAATAGCTCCTTCAACAACAAACAAAAAGCAAATCTATAGTCTCTCAAAAATATAAATAGGGCATGTTCTCGAACTCTATATATGTTCTTAAACTACATTTTGGGAAAGTCACATGATTGAAAACAATAACACATTTGTCAATCAAATACAGCTTCTCCAGAGGCTGCTATCTAATAAGGAAGGACATGATTTGGATACTACAAGCTCAGACAATTAGGATTACACAACACTGCATAAATTTCAGTGTAGAATGGACTACAGTACGGTGCTGAAAAAACCTGAGAATGTACCTTGAAAGAGTTTTACACTAGACAATGTGAATATGTGAAAACATGAATCTGTTCGCTAACCACAAGCTTTTTGCAGTTTGTTGGATGACATATTAGAGACAGAAGAACAAGGGGGCCAGCAGGAGTTCCTGAGATCTGTGGAGAAGATTGTTCTCACTGTCTTTCTGTCAATCATCATTATAATGACAGTGTTTGGAAACCTGCTGGTAATGGTCGCGCTCTGCAAAGACAGGCATCTACGGTGAGCCCTTCAAATATTAATACAACTGTTGAAATTGCAATTATTATCAGAAAACAATTTGTCTGTTTCCTATTTATTGGAAACCATACATATTTTTGTTTACTGTACACTGGTGTGTTTTATGAGACACACCTCTGAAGTGCTCTTATAGAACCTTTGTACAGCTCGCTCCACCCAATACAATACAATTTACTATGTTTGCTTTGAAAAGAAGTTGACTTAGCTTATATAATGTCAGGTCATAGTGACACAAGGCTAGGTTTGAAGTGTTTTATTTACACTGCCAACACATATCTTCCTGTGAGTCATTCTAGGAAAGGACCACAATAAAAAGACAGTATTGTTTCAGACTGTAAAACTGTCATGAGTCAGCACATGTGCAGCTTATGTGCAGCTGGTTGAGTGTGATATAAAGTCTCACTCCATTGTTCCACTGCAATTCAGGAACATGTTAAACTTTGAAGCACAATGCTGTTAATAAATAATCACTGACAACAATAGCAGATGTAGTGTAGTAAGGGGAAGACAGATGAAATGTGAAACTAATGATTAAATGTCAGCACTCATATTACAGAACATGCTCTCTGACCAAACATTTGTCAACATGTTTTTTGGTTTTTTTTATCAGCACCATAAAGAAGTAATCCCGACTCATAATATTCACAGATTTCACAGATTATTTCTTCTTTCAGAAAAAAGAAGACCAACTACTTCATAGTGTCGCTGGCATTCGCTGACCTGCTGGTTGCACTAGTCGTGATGCCCTTTGCTGCGATTGAGCTAACCACTGGCGAGTGGCACTATGGAGAGATCTTCTGCCTGGTCCGGACATCCTTGGACGTCCTGTTAACTACAGCATCTATCCTGCACCTCTGCTGCATAGCATTAGACAGGTCGGTGTGTACTTAAAAGAGCAAAATGTTGTAATATATAGTAATCCATAATGACACCAAAATAGCATTCGTTGCATTTATGTGTCCTGGGAAATTAGACCTTTAAAGCTCTTTAGAACATAGTAGAAGTTCCTTTACTTCCTTCTGCGACCTCCCTGTGCAGACAGACAGAAATTGTAACACACTCATGTTTCTTTTTAAGCATAGATTTACACTTTTTTAACAAGTAAATGCATGCTCTGGTTCCCAAACCTAGATACAGAAAAATAACTTAAACTAAAATTGGTTCCCATTCCAAAACAAATAATTGTTGTTTTCTAGCCTTATTAAACTGTTGTTTTTACCAAACTTTGCTAAAAATGGCATTATGGCCCTCATACTGAATATTTAGAACAGACCATTGTCTTCTTCGATAAACCGTCCTTTTATCATCCGCAGTCAACAGTTACACGATCTGACACAAATAAAACTTATACTATAGCCCACAAATAGTCTATGGGCTGTGCCATGCTGCCGGATGTTGTTTACATCCACAGTGTGTTGATCAGCTCCTTCCGTTGATGACGTAAAGCTGTGAAATGTTACCCAGTTTGGAATGGAAACCAGCCAATGCCAGAACCATAACCGATGTGAAATGTTTACTTCTTGCATGAAAGCATGGAACATTTATGAACTAAATCAATTTAATTTGTGAGGATCAGACCTATTTCTACTGTACTAATATTTGGTTCACAGACAACAGCATGTCCCTGCTTGGGCTACCGTAGATCGTATAATCTTAAAAGGAGTTAGGCGTGGAACTGCAATTTTGAATTTGCAATTTGGATGCTGTTAGATGCCACTAACCCTTGATACAAAGTCTGTTTTTTTTTTCAGTCAGATCTCATTGTCAATTCTACGATTCGGATGGATATTAAGATCTATTAAATATAATTATGAATAATTGATACAAAATTGTAACACTACTTGAATCAGTTTAGAAAGAGATGTTTTTGATTCAGCCCTTGTGCAATATGAGATGAACTGAGTAAAAGAACTGGTTTGCATTATGAGAAATTAACAATTTAATAAGTCAGATCAGTATTTAAAACATGTATAAATGTAATAAGTACATTAGACATTACAAGGTAGTAAGCTATCCCTTTTGAATAGTTCCAAAGGTAATTTTCATGTCTTTGTGTGTACATATGTTTATTGTTCCAGGTATTATGCCATCTGCTGCCAGCCACTGGTCTACAGACACAAGATGACCCCTGTCCGAGTGGCTGTGATGCTTAGCGGCTGCTGGCTCATTCCCACTTTCATCTCCTTCCTACCCATCATGCAAAGCTGGAACGCCATTGGCATTGAGGACATAGTGAGTAACTCGACCAGTAATCCAAAGCGGGTGCCACTTAAATGAACACACAAAAGACAATTATTAAAATGTCCCTGATACACATCAACAGGAAAACATAATGCATCAGAGAAGGGATTTGATGTACCTCTTTTAAAGTCCCCAAGACAGAGATGTACTGTTTGCCTAGACCAAAGCCACATAGACCTTTCCAGTCTAATATTGTCTGCTTTTAATAACATTTCCAATCCTTCAACAATGACACAGTAATGCAGTGATCACAAAACAATTTCAGTCCCAGTGGAGGCTCTCTAGCTTCAAGCAACGACGGCACTTGAACAAGAATTTTCGTCTGCTTTGAATGCGTTTCGGCGTCGTGTTATTTCAGAGGGTAAGACACCCAGGGGCAGACGAGGACAGACAAATTTATTTGGCCAGACTCAATGAAATTCAAAAACGCTGCCCAAAAACAATATTATTTGAAAAGGATGGCTACACTGTTGTTACCTAACACAGGTGAGTGGTAAGAAAAACAATAAGATGCCATTCATGTATCATGTATGCATTCTATTTTATACCTCTATAGAAACATGGCACTGGTGGCGTACGATGAACACAATTAAGAGCTATGGTGTCCTCTATGAATTACTGTAATATGTCTGGGGCATGACTCTAAGCTAACCTTATTATAATGCCATGGACTCCATTAATCACATGGAGACAATATAAGCATCACAGACAGAGGCTTCAGAAGCTTCCTGTGCGTCAAGCCTTTTCACTAAAGAGCATGCTGCGTTTTATCAAACACCATCATGGAAACTACAGCGATCTCTGTCCAATCACTGTTAGAGACAAACCTTTAATTTAATCATTGTAACTTTATTTCAGAATTACATACATTTCATATATAATGACATTTAGTAACAGGAAAAATGGCACAAAAAGCATAACATAAAAAATTCTGTTAATTTGAGGAACTTTAGTATACACTGACAAACAGGCCTCAGTTGCATGACACAAAGCACCAGTTGTATTGACCTTTGTTTGTCTTGGAAGTAGGAGTATTATCTTAGATCTGGCTCACACTACAGGAATTAAAAATTTTACCTGATTTTCAAGTTTGGTTGCTGTGTCTCCATGCACAGACTACTTGATATTAAACACTACACTGCACAGACTACAAAAGTTTTAAACGACTTTTGAGATGACAGTGGCCGACAGAATAACTACCTCTTGTGCTTTTTTGTTGTTGTTGTTCAAACAGCAGCAGTGTAGTGGGGCAAAGTGCCATTTTAGAGCGCTTTTATGCTCACTATTTGGTGCTGACTTTGGGATAAGAGAGGATTTTACTGTGGAGAACTAGGAACATTAAATAAGAATCAAATAGTCCCTGCCTCTTCTCCTTAATGATCAGTATCAGATCTTTGGGATAACTTTATAAAGTCACTTGTATATTAAACATAAATCCACCGCCTTTTAGTTCTCAAGCACTGGACAAGTCTCTGTGTCTCGCCAGGTCCCTCTCTGCTTCTAGCCACATGTCATTTCTTTTGTTTCTTTTGTTAAGATAATAAATTGGGATGGGCCAACACATTAAAACCATATGTTCTCCGAGGACAAAGTGCTATTGTTTAAAGAGATTTATGGATAACTCATGTCTATCGTTCCAGTTGAGTAATATTGTTTTTTAGCAATTGTTAATTATATTAGTGTGACTGGGTATGTTGACTGTGGAGATGACACCACGGAGTGCATTATAGGGCAAACTGGGAGGCTGAGGCCGAGCATCTCAGATAGCCAGCTCATGACCTCTGACCTAAAGTTGTGCATGTAGGGACAGTGCCAGAGTGCATTGTAGTAATCATATTTAGAATTGTGACAGTTTGACCATGTGTTGTTTTGGATGAGGCCCATACAGAAGAGTTTGAGTGTGGTCATCAGGGTTCTATTGTAGCTGTAGTTAAAGTACTGCATTGAAACAGTTACAAATACATATACAAGGTCAAGTGTTTTTGGTGTGATCTTGCTTTCAGTCTTTAGATAAACCATCATCTCTATTACTGCTTTTCACCACAGATGCCAGTCAAAGTGCCTGTGTTGTTTTTCTAGATTGCAGAGCGGCGCGCATTAGCCGGCGGCTCTAATGACACCAGCTGTGTGTTTCTGGTGAACCGGCCATACGCTCTGATCTGCTCTGCAGTGGCCTTCTACGTCCCGCTGGCTCTCATGATCCTGGCCTACCAGCGCATTTATGTCACCGCCATGACCCATGTGCGACAGATCGAGACACTGCACCGCGCCGGCTCTGCTCCTGTTACCGGGACGACTCCTGTCCTCACTGTAAGATCCTCCACCTCCTCAGATCCAGTGGACCACTACAGACTGAGGACGACACAAGGCACTCCCTCCTCAGAGCACGTCCCCATGGCCAATAGCCGCATGAGAATAGAAACTAAAGCGGCAAAGACATTAGCCGTGATTATGGGCTGCTTCTGCTTGTGCTGGGCGCCGTTTTTCATCACCAACATCGTAGACCCTTTCATTCACTACTCGGTGCCCTGGCAGCTCTGGACAGCATGGCTCTGGCTAGGCTACATTAACTCAGGGCTCAACCCTTTCCTGTATGCCTTCCTCAACAGAGCTTTCCGGAGGGCTTTTCTTGTTATTCTCTGCTGTGGGGACGAGCGCTATGCACGGCAGGGCAGCTACTCCTACGGACATACCAACAGGCCATGCTCAGCAGCTTCAGTCAATGGGACGTCCATGGCACTCAGGTAAAGTCACAATCATATCTCAGATATATGTTCATCAATGGTTTCATTTGTTGTTGACATTGCTTGAGGGGAACTGGAAGTCTGTACTGATCTAAACTGATCTGTTTTTAAGGCACTGACTAAAGAGATTTGTGAAGAAAAATCAGTGACAAAGCTACAGCCATTACATTTCTGCGTCTAATATTGTGGTCAAAAATGAAGGACCGCAGCAGAGTTCTCCTAAAATCACTTTTTCTCTGTAACAGGAAGCATCATTTCTGCCTCAATATTCATATAGCCTACAGTCTGAAGAAAGATGTTTATTTTCACTCACTTCCACCTGAGGTAATACCATAGTTGACAAGATACTGTAGCCTTGTTATCTTGTCAACTGTCAGTAGGTTAAACTTTAAATCATTTGTCTTTACTATTTGTAAATGGTTTTTGCATTTACTCACAGTCAGTAAGAGCATACATTTCATTTGTATTTATTTTGAGACCGTGTCTGATCCTAGCAACATGTGAGTCTAATTGGTGACGATGATTTTGTGCAGATACCTAAAGACTAGAAAGCCATGTGGTATATGACCTAGTAGGTGTGTGAACATAAGTAACACAGGACAAAATGATGAGGTGAATGAAGAAATCAGCCAGAACATGTAAATAATGAACTGTGATAACTTTTCAAGGGAATGGCCTGATCAAAGCTCAGAGGAAATGCAGGGATTTAGTCCAAGTCCTCTGTTGCCTTGGCTTTTCAGTTCACCATCATTAGACTACTTGGCTTCACTGTGCATGCTGACTTCATAAATGAAGTTAGAAATTTTTTATTGGAACAAAAGGGAGAAAATGACTTTATTAGCATTGTCACATGCTCAATAGGCTACAAACTCATAATATTAGCTTGAAATTATGCTGTGTTTTTTGGCCTTTTGCCTTTATTAGGTAGATGCAGTGCAGACAGACAGGAGATAGAGAATGGAATGACATAGAGCGTCTGACCCAAGCGAGAATTGAACCCAGGTCGCCCAGGTATGCGCCCTACCAGGTGAACCAACAAGGCGCCCCCTACTGGCATGTGCAGTGATAGGTTTTAACGGCTGGAGATAGCTTTGTAGCATGTTAGCACTTTTTTATTGTCTATCTTTGTCACATCTTTCCATCCCAGCGTGGCCATGAAAGTATGCCTTCCTTCTTCTTTTCTAAAAGTATTTTTGGTGAAATAATGGACCACCACAAGAACAGATTTTCAACATTTTTCCCTCCAAATTTGTCTCTATTAGTACATAACTGCTTTAATTAATTGGATAATCAGGCTAACCCATAGTTTATGATCATATAATGTGTTGGAATGCTTCTGTGTTACGTTAATGTGATTTAGTGAGGTCTATGTTTGTTAGGTCTATGTTTGTTAGGTCACTGTGGCTGCCTTAAGTTGGAGGAGGCAACCGGCTTGTGGGCTATGTTTATCTTTAACAGAAGCCATTCAACACCCAAGAAACAGATCACATGGGGCCTTGCACACATGCCACATATACATCTATTCATAATAAGGCTGCATTTATTCTTTTTGTATGTAGGTAGGTCTAACAGATAAAGTGTGTCACTATGAGTGCTTTTTCTGATTCTTTGGGCCTGTGTAGGAAACAAAAGGCAAGCAGTGTTAAATCCAATCTGATGTCCTTTCTTACAATCTGTTGTGACACAAAACATATTCATGTAATAGATTTTGATCAGCAGAGACTTCAAAACTCACTGGAAATATGTGAGACCAAAATGTTTGATTTTCTGTTTATGTTAGTATTGTATCTACAGTCCATTATCGCTTGATTTTAAGTGGACTCAACTCCTCAAAATATAGAATATACATGCATTGTGTGTAGAGTCATAACAAGTTATGGTTGCCAGGGTGTAAAAAGTCAAGTCAACATGTGGCCTACCATGTGAATAGGCTTAACACATTATGTTGAGTAAATACTACCACAACACTGTCCACCTTTCCCTTTTGTTGAAAACAAGATTGAACTTTACTTTTTGGAGTGGCTCAGGTGTACTTGTGTACAATAGCAAGTGACCTGTCAGGGATGTTGTCAGTGAGAGGCCCTTTTTTCAGGGTGTCATTACTTGTTTTAAAGCAACTAGGTGGAAGACGAAATTCGGTTTATTCATTTCTCAGCACTTCTCAGTCAAACATCTTATCTCACTTTCATCTTCGTCAAAGCAGCTGACATTAGAACCTAGGACAGCGTGGGCTGAATGTGTGAAGCTTAAACTTTAAGTAAGTCAAACAGTGACAGGTGGTGGTTGGCGTAATCCTCCATCGGCTCTAAAATTACCTGACTGAACTAATATGAAATATGAATGATGTGCATGTATAATGATGCAGGATTGGTACCACAATATTACAACTATAATAAGGATTTTCATTACAGTGCGTATCCCTTTTATTCCAGTTCTATGCTCCACCATGTTGTGAATGTTTTTGTTCACTATCAGCCCTGTATTTCACTGTTTGCATCCTGTTTTCATATGTTCCACAAAGAAAAGCTGGCAGTGAGTCCAAACAACAGGTAAACAAATCTCTTAATTAAACCTGGAATTTACCGACAAGCACAAAAGAACAAACAGTAAGAATGTCTTTCTATTCTTGGTGAGCACTGTAAAGAGTTCAGGAAGTAGGCTACTTTTTACTGCTGCCAAGTGTTATCAATAGGAATGTAAAGTGTTGCAAAATTGCTCCTTTTTCTCTTGGATGAAGGTGCAATTTATCATTAGTTTTAAATATAATCCAGGTATTTATTGTTTGCCTCGTGCTCTTTTTTAAATACGGACAAACCCCAGGCCAGACAGCAGTTGATGTAACTAATGGAGATGTCCCTTTTGTGGGTAAAATAATATTTGAAAAAGTTTAGATTCAGATCTCGTTCTAAGTTTGTAATGAGTATTCTGCAGGAGGACATGAGTATTCTGCAGGAGGACATGAGTATTCTGCAGGAGGACATGAGTATTCTGCAGGAGAACAGAGAAAAATAAAGTTAAGCGTAACCCTGGTAGCATTCCTAGAAGAAGGAGGTGGAGTGATAAATCCCACATAGGCCTATTGCATCTCAAAGTGATATTTTGAGTTTTGTTTAACTAGGGTTGTAGGTGGTACTTGTGCATAGTGAGGGTTTTAGATTACTCTTGTATTGACGCAATCTGTAAAAAATCCATACAAAAAAAGTACAAAGCTGCTTTTCTGGTCCAGCAGCCCCGGCATTTATTTGTGCAGCCATTAAAAGAAAACTAAGGCCATTTTTTATTGTCCTACCATCTTAAACAATTTGACTCAAAGTGATGAGCTTCTGCCACAAGGTGTGTGTGTACCAACAGCACTATAGCGTCTTATGACAGTGTGACTCAATTATTTTCTACCTTTTTTTTTATCTGGTCGTGATTAGTTTCTTGCAGCAAATGAAACATTTAGCTGTAATCACACTTGTGTTCATATAAGAGCTACTAACACAACCTGAGAGCGTCTCTGTCTCCGCAGAATAAGGATTTGGGCAAAAGTGTTTACAGTTGTTTTAAATCTATTTTATGAGACACTAGGGCCCACAGTTCAGAGGGTTCAGACGTTAGTTTTTGAATCCAATTGCAGATGTGATGTTTGTGTCTCGGTGCACAGTGAGAGAGCCAAATGTGGGGCACACTTCTTGTTCATGACTGTTTTATGACTTGTTGCTGTATGCATGATGTTGACAAAATAGTTTTTTATCACCTGAAATATTTTACCCGTTTCATTGTGGGTGATATGATCTGGCACAGTGCTAAGTTACATAGAGATTTTTTACAGTTAGTTTTCCATGAAACTGGCATCCGTGGTTTTGGGTCTACAAAAAACACTGCCTATAGTATCAAAATATCCTTAGCAAAAAATAAGAATGTACCGTAAGAGCTCTTTGTGGTTTACTTTGTGGATATTTAATAGTTTAGAGAAGACTTTGTTTTTGCTTTAAATGTGCTTTTTACCCTGACATCCTGCTAACTGTATGGCCACTTTTCTAGAGTGTATGCACAGAGGCTACAGGCACAGGCTATACTTTGTTTCATCCCCTGCCACATCTTAGAAGCATCTGTCTATCCTCAGCTCACCTTGACATCTACCTCTGGACTATAAAAACCTGCTGAATTCCACAATACATCCAAGACACTGTAAACAATCAAAGCAAATAGTTAAACCATTCAAATACCTGGCAGCTGTATGTGAAAATGCAGAATTTGAAATCTCTCAGGAATGAGGGTCATCTGGGAAACGCGTGATGTCTCTTTTGCTGCCACGGTCGATCAGTGTGAACCTGCTCTGTTTTTCCATCTCAAATGTGCCTCTCCTTTGATTATGAAGATAAATGGAACCATTCGCACCATATAGGGACATTACTGTAGGTCTACACAGGAGGCTTCAGCACAGAAGACGGATATCCATGAGGGAAAAATGCAATGCATAACAAAACCATAAAGTGTCAGGAAAGTAAAATAAGGGAAACTCAAAAAAGCCCTGACACACTTCGATGCTACTGACACATTTAGCCCATGTATGGCTTTGAGGCCACGCTTTGACCTAAAATGTGTGGTCTCTCAGTTGTTCTTTTGGAATAAAATGGGGTTGAACTGCGTCACAATCGAGACGTGTCCTTTTTGTTTACAGTAGAAAGGAACACAAATATCCGCCTCTTTTTTAATGTTTCCAAAATTTATACAGCCACCTATAATTCTTCCAGTCATAACAGCTTTGATGTAAATAGAGCAATAAATTGATGACTTGACCTGACCCCAAACACTGACCTCCTGGGACTTTTGGGTTTTGCATGGAGGCAAAAACTCCTATAGCTTGCAACGGTTCTATTAGAGAATAAAAATATATGCAACTTATTTTTGTCCAGGTCTGTGTTATGCTGAGTAGAGGACTGATTCACCATAGGAACCTCCTGTGCTCTCATAGGCCCTTTTTCTGCATTTTATGACTGATCCTATATGTCCAATAGAAGGGCATTACATCCACTACACGCACAACATTTGTGTTTGCTATAATTTTACATAGCTTTTCTTTGAAGGTCCCCTTCAGACCTCATATTTCAACCACATTTGACATTTACTAGCATCGCCTGCGTTGCGTCACCTTTCACTTTCCCTCTTTTTAATCAAAACTACAGCAACTTTCGATTTGTTAATATGTACTACTGTTCAACCTTAATAGCCTTCAGTACACTTTCTCTCTGTTTTCTTCCTGATGACTTTCTCTGAGGTAAAACGCTCTGTAAATGAGCACACATTATGTGTCTGAGAAAAGTGTATAAGGTGTGTGGTGAGGGGTTTTACAGCCTTAAAACATATATAATAATTGTAAAAAATAAAGCTGACTACTTCGCGGATTTTGCCTATTGCGGGTTATTTTTAGAATGTAACCCCCGCGATAAACGAGGGACCACTGTATAGGCTTAAACATAATAGTGCGCTATTCCTTCAAGTGGCGTTTTGGCAAAAAATTACAATATCACAGTTGCAGGAAGTACTTACTCTTCTGTGCAAGCCAGGTCACTTCAAAACGTGTCCTCAGAGCCGCTCTCTCAGGGTGTATCAAGGGTGCATCCAGGACAAATTTAGCACACTTCATGCTTTGCATTAAAGCAGAAATCTTATGACTCTGCCCTTATTGAAATGCGGGGTTTAAAGGGAGGCTCAGATTTGTACTTGATCAGTAATTATTTGCATTGACAATCAACACGCTAAAAAATCATGTAAAAGAAGTTGCATGCATTTCTTGTCAGACATCTGCTCTCATGTGCAAAGTAAGATGCTGGCAGCCTTTTATGAGATATCTAACCTATAAAACGCAGTAAATTGCCTTGTTTGAATGCATTATACACATATTTCTTGCCCAGAGCGGCAATAGCTAGGGTCATATGTGGTCTCTGGGTTTGACATTGTGTCGGTCTTCTTACAGAGGTGCACTGCTTCAGACCCTTAAGAGTTTGACCTCAGGTGTAACATCTGCAACTGAAATAGAAGAAGGGCTGGAGAGAAAGGGAAATCATTTTGGGGCCCGAGACATTCAGTTTAGACAGAGCAGAGAAGTGTAAACACTCCGGTCTGTGAATTATTTTCCAACTGCTGTGATTTATTATTGTTTGATTGAAACATATAATCCCTCAGCTGCTCCTCTTCATATTTTACACTTATTGGTCTCCCTAAGATTTTATCTCCCACGTCAGTTCTTCTTTCTATAATTAGCATTGCACCTCTCTCATTCCTAGACAGTTCCTCGACATCTTAGCCTCCACTAATGTTACATTATTATTTTACTAAAAAAAAAGTTGATGCATGTGATAGAGGTGCACAGGTTTTTTTTCCATTTGTAGTTTCTGATAGGAGATGGGAAAAAGGGTTGAAATATTTTGAAAGAACACTGACACATCTTTATCCGTGTTGTTTTCGACACCAGCTTTTAAGTACTCTCTTCAGTTTTGGACTCGGATTTGGGTTCCCTGAAATGCATCTGTGATTGTAAATGAAACTCATCTGTCCTTCATTCTCGACACCGCTTTCCTCAAAAGCCACGAGTGCAGTTTCCTTGGCGACAAATTTGACCGCAGAGTGGACCCACCTGGCCAAATCAGCTCTTTGAAATTCAATTAGGCCATTCTATTTTCTGAGGGACAAAAGGCCTGCTTTGTTTGTTTTGGGTAAATATGATTTTGATCAACAACGAGCTTCCTCTAGGTAGTGTTTACTGGGTTGAACTCAGCCCTGTAGTTACACTCGGAAGCCACAAATTAGCTCCAATCCTACAGCGCTGTGTGTAACTAATAAATATATCTGTACAGAAACAGAATGATGGAGTCGATTCCTAAAGAACATATTGTAAATGTTAAATGTAAAGCAGAACTGAATTCAGTTTGAATTTTTTATTCAAACACTAATTATGGGCATTATAATTTGTAGACATTTTTGTTTTCAAATAGTGTACATCCACATGAGATGTAAGCTGACTTAAAAGAACCGGTGCTTTCACCTGGTAGGTGAACCAGCTTCCAGTAATTACCCATCACACGGTCATATTACCCAATTAGACCAGTGCAATGATGTTTACATTTCAATTGGTAAAACTGACACTTTGTTGTCAAACCTAAAACACAACCATAACTGCCAGTACTTCCACTAATACCTCCAATAATAAACGTTGATAGCTACATTTGCATCTGTTAATGCTGGATTTTAAACGTATGCAAATATAAATATATTCAGATCTGATTTACAGACCAGGACCAGGACAAGACCCACACCAGGTCTAGGACCAGACCCAGACTCAGACCCAGACCCAGACCAGAACACAACCAGTGTATATTGTCATGAAAACACAGTATTTATTGAGATTTATTGAGATTGTTAATGAAATTTTATAAATACAGCAACAACACATAAACCTGTTATATATATATATATATTTGTAGACATTATTTTGCATCATAAACTAATGTAATTACAGCATATACTAATGCAGTGCCCCTCCTGTAATGGACTTCAAAAGGTGATCATTTGTTTACAGTATAACAAGGTCATAAAAAGCGACTACTAATGCCTTGTCTACACAGAGGCAGGTATCTTGGAAAATGTAGCTTTTTGTGTGCATTGTGGCCTTCTCTACACTCAGTTGATGATTTACATCATGGTAAATACACACCTTTGAAAATTCCTGCCACTCTCAGCAGCTCCATATACAGCGTTAACATGTATTTGCTGACTGTGAGAGCGTAAAATGTTCTTGGAAAAACACCCATGTGCGTGTGGACATAGCCTTAATGTACAGTTTTTAGTAGGGTTAAAGGTGCTGTGTGTAGAATTGAGTGCCATCTACTGGTGATTTTTTACTCTCTATCCTTTGATATAAAATGCTCTTTCTTATAAATGCATATGCAGTTAGCAGAACCATTGGTTTGTTTGTTTTTTAAATAGAGACACTTATATGGTGTAGCTTAAAACAGAAAAAGAACATTGTCTAATTTGTCCTACTTTTTGAGCATGACCACCACTATCAACACTCATTTTTATTGCCGTTCAGATTTACAGCAGTGTAATTGAGTTCAGTAGCCGGCACTGTGGTGAATATTTAACCGCCGACCTCGTTTGACTTCAGGTAGCAGCACATACTTTACATTTATCTGCCTCTGAAACAAGATAGGAGTGTCGGAGCCACATCTGATGCTCATGATATTAAGGCTCAGTGTAAATCTGATAGAAGTGAGGATGCTCAGTGAGGATGGGCATTGTGCTGCGTTGATATTAAATTTGTTTTAGGTATTGGTGGGATTTGTTCATTCATTTATTGTTCCGATCACGTGTTTTTTGTTTGCCGTCGAAACAGCAAATTACTCTCAAAGCACTGATGACAATATCACCTAGTTCAGTTCAGCCCAGTTCAGATGAGTTTAACTGTTTTTAGTGTTGGTACATTATGCCATGGAGTGTCAGTGGCCTTCCCCTCGAAGCTAAACACTCTTTATTGGCTGGTGCACCATTTGCCGGCTGCTCTAAGTATCTTATATTGGACCTAATAAAATGTACACTTTATAAACGGAAGTGGAAAATATCCCTGGAAAGAGGCACAGTCTTTAATGGAAGGAAACAAAAATACACAAATGTAACAAATAAACAGCCAAGGATTCAAAACAGAGATAGTGGTGTAAACAGTCCACTGTTTGTATTTTTAAACTCTGCATGTTCTCCCCATATTATTGTGGTTTCTCTCCAGGTAAAGGTGAAGGGGTAAATCTAAAATAGCCCGTTGTGATTTGTTGTCTGTTGTCTGGATTTGCTAGTGTTAGCATTGTTATTATTAACTGGTGATTGTCCAGGGTGCACACTATTACTCACCCCTAGTATCTGAGATAGGCTCTAGCACCCAGTTTACTCTAACAATCACAAATGTAGGCTAAGGGTGCTTTCCAACCTGACGCTTTTGGTCCGATTCGAACAATCTCAAGTCTGATTGGTTGTTGTCTTCTATACGGTTCGTTTGACGTAGAAATGACTCTAGAAATGTTTTGAAAAGATGGAACGAAAAATTTAAAAAAATCCATAGAATGAATGGAGAGGATACCTGAGCGCACGAACTGACCACGTTCTGGCACAACTGTGTGGAAAACAGGCTCCTGCAGCAAGCTTGATAAACCGCTCTCAAACATCTTGAGAAGTTCTTCTCCTGTGGCTGTGTGTCATTAATTATCATATAAATTTAGAGAGGTGTAGCAACTCTATGTAGAGAAAGAAAATTGATCTGCAATAGAAAGTTACAAAGAGAGCATTTGGTCAGGGGGTTTAAAGGAGAAGATGTTTTGTCCCTCATTCAAGGGACAGAGTGGTTCAACCTGTTGTCTGCCATGATTGGTCAGAATTTAATGAGTCTATTTTCAGGGTCGTTTGCCATTGGATGACCTGTGTAGGTATTGATGGGGGGGTCATTTATCACCTGTGGGCATTTAGCCTAAAATTCCCCTTCAAGTGTTGTTGACCTTGAGTGAAAACGTTGCCTTCTTTGCAACCTTTTATTGGATTATGACCTGATTGTGCTTCCTCTGTTTTCATTGGCTCAAATCAGCTCATTTATGTTTTACCCAGTTTTAAGTTAGTGGTTGTTCTGCTTAGTTTGGTGCATTTAGTGTCATCTAAATTATGGAATCTATTCACACTTCTGTCTGTTTTCTTTTAACTGTGACATTTAAGTACTTGGTGCAGTATGTCACAGTACCAGTCTTGTTGTTGCAAAGCATTATGGGGTGCAGAGTATCACATTAATAGCTTACCTTGTAAATGATTAATTATTTCGCTTCAATAACTAAACCACTTTTTCATCCAGGTGTTTTATAACTGCAGTGTTTTTCATTTGTCCAATTTTTGGATGAATTCTAAACAGACTGCACAGTGTTATTAGTTACATTTAGTTAGATGATCCAAAGTCCTCTTATGAGCGAAAACAGACGGATACATTTTAATGTTCCGTAAAATTAGTTATGGCCTGTTGATATTGCATCGGGCATTCCTCTAACTCCCTCTCTGTCAAATTTGTCATAATCCATTAACGCCCATGTTTTTTTCTGCTGCTTTCAAGATAGCTTTCAAGATTTTGGCCACGGACGACCCCCATCTGCTTTAGCTTTACCGGACGATAGTATCAGGACGGGCTTGTTTGCGGACATAGTTGTGGTGACAGTAGCCGACAAATATGACCTATTTAATTACAGTGAAGCTGAAAACATTGGATGCAAACACTCAAGACAAGAGCAAGCTGTTTTAATTGATGTTTTTTGTATCATTAACATATATTTACAAATTTCCTGATTTATTGAAAGCCTCCCTCTAATGTAGGATGTACCTAGTTGGTCTGGAATATAAGCGTCTCACTATCAGTGGTCCATCGCCAAGTGTTGGGAGTCCAGGAAGTCAGGAGGTTTAGCTTCAGTGAAAGCAGAGGGATCAGGGCCAACACGAAGTCTGATGAAATCATTTTCATTCTTCTTTGGCAGAACAAGCTGTTTGGGGGGGAAAAAAAGATGATGTTTGATTTAGTCAAGTTATGTATTGTTATGTTATATACAGTGACCTGAAAATACACCCCGCTACAGCTTAATGAACTGAAAGGAAATATACTTTTACTCATCACATTACATTTAACATTTGTAACACTTAAAACGGTTTGACTGAATGCAGGCAGGGTTTGTTAAAAGGACTATTTGTAATATGTTTGTGAGAGACCCGGGTTTGATTCCCCCTTGGATCCATTAGCTCCCTGTCCTCCCCCTTGTTTCTACATTGTCTCTCTTTCAAATAAAGGCTAAAAAGACCCCAAACTATACGTTAAAAGACTCTTAATGGCTTTCTTAATCTGTTAGTCCAGTATCAAGATGCTCAGAAAGTACTGTCCGTTTATCACTAAATCAAATCATAAGCTACTGCTGCACTCAGTCTGGAACAAACAGGAAGTTCCTCCAACTAAACCCCCTTTTGACCAAGTGATTACCTAGTCCTGGGCGTAACTGCTCGTTGTGGCTCTATGGTCATTAGTTTACAGTGTGATAAGCTCAAGGAAGACGCGTCTCACCGGTGTACAACCAAAAATCAGGGCAACTTAGGATAATAATAGAAATTGCTGTTTTGATCATACACTCTGTAGTATTATATCCTTTCATAGTGGTTAGTTAGATGACTATTAGAAACAAACAAGTGCTAATGATAACGTGACTTAGCCAAATTTCCTTTTGTTCTGACCAGAGTTGTCCTTGTATCCAAACCAAAAACTTCCAGTCCAGATTCTATTGTTCTTTTCTAACTCTGTTTTTGAGTAAATGAACTTCACTCAACAGGAACTCTTTAATGCTGCCTGTTGTTGACCAGAAATGAATCATAGCTTCAGACACATTCTTTTGATTGCACAGTATGGCATGTATTGCACTGCAAGTTGTAGCCAGTTCAAGTTGCAAATTAATTAAACAATTGTAAGTAATTACACAGTATGACGGGGCTTGAGAGTCAATTCGACTGTCGTGACACTGTTAAGTTTATGGTTCATTGATGTGGATGTGGTAGCTTCCTGGACACATATTTCTGCACAATACAGTCATCTAATGCTAGTGAATGGAGTATTATTAATGCCAGAGTGACACAGTTAATAACACCAATAATGACAGTGCCTGGAATGATCTGCCCTCTTTATTAGTATTGTCAAACTGTGGGCACACCTGTTAAGTGGTATTTCTGTCCTAGAAACCCAGATCTTTTTCTTTGGTACAGTATAGATGTGTGTCAGGCAGACACTGGGGAAGTTTGGTTTTAAATATGTTCAAAGAAAGAGTTGGGGTTAAGGATAATTCAAAGTGTTGGCTGTGGTTGATTTTCTGAGACACCCTAATAAACGACCGGATATCCAAACATGTTTTTCTGTATGTTTTTTTTAATAACACAAGAGGAAAACATTCATATGTATTGTTCACCTTAATGAATCCTACAATGTTAGTTGGTCTAGTGTGAGCATAGTCAGTTCCTAGACATAATTCTTTTACCAATGGTGGCCCATCATCTGCTATTTAGTAATTTGTCATGTTGTAGGCTGTTTGATCCTCTCAGGAGACTCTTCTTTTAGGAATAATAAAATATTTTGAAAGAAAACACAGGTCTGCTTTATGTTTTACCTTAGTCCTGGATTGGAGAGGCAGACAGTATGTCCATCGAATGCTGCAGTGCATTTCAGACCTGTGTAAGCAGGTAATAAAGTGTTTGGTTGAATTCTATTAAATAGATAATATAAAAAAAGAAAAAAAGAAAATATAAAACTAAATGCTTACCACATCATGTCTTTAGAGCATAATTCATCCATGATAATAGAATCTGAAACTGAATGACAAACCAAATAAAAGTCAATAAAATGGTTGTAAAAATGTGAAAATTCATTCCTTCTTTTTTCCCTAGTTATCCTTTTTGTGACCCAGAGCTACCATTTTAAGTTATTGCAGCATTTTCCAGCTTTTATTAGACGGAGACAGATCTGGCTGGGAGTCAAACCCTTGTAATTCCGCTTATGTAGTACGTGCTGTTGCACATGAGCCAATTGGGCAACGATGAGAGAAACATTTTTAAACCTGTACTGAATCTAAAGTTTGCGAACGCCTTGCAGACAATGCAGTGGTTGACACCACTGCATTCTCGCTGTCAGTAATTAGACATGTGCAAAAGTTCTTTTTTCAGTAACACCAACATACCATGGTCATGTTTAGGCCATTTTTAAAGAAGGCACTTCAGGTAAACCCCCACCAGACACTTATGCTCTATTTTATAAAAACTAGATCACTGTGACAAAGGCATATTTTAGTCTTCCCAGTTGCACTGGCCAATATATAGTATTTGTTGTTGAGAAAACACTGCAGCCTCTGGCCCAGATTCCACAGTATCAACATGAATCCACATTGGCAATTAGCCTCACAAATCCTCCCAGGGACTGAAGCGTCCAAACTGGGCCTCAGCTTGTGAGTCTCTTTCCCTGTTTTTGTGCTTCAAACGAGACACAAAAAATCCTTTAGTTTATTTACTAAAGAAAAACACATAAATAATAGCAAACAAGCTGGATATGTTAGCATTTTAGTCTGTTTTGTCTTTTGTCCAATGCCCTCAAGGCTGAAATTCTCATCTTCTCTCTATTGTAAACATCCATAGATAAATATTGAAACAGAGCACTATATATACTGTAATTACTGGTCCCCTATAGTCCAGGGGGCTGAACCTGTGACCAGTCAGTGTCCTGTCCACCGTCCTGCTCCACCCCCTGCGTTCCTGTGGGAAAACTTCTTCTATCCTTTTCCTCATCTACACCACTTCCCTCTCAACTGCAGCGCAAAGAGATAAGACTCAAATTAGATTATTTAAATGTCCCTGCCAGATATTAATGGAAAATGAAAGAAACACAAATCTCCTCTTTATCTCTGCTAAAGGTCAGGTTGCGGATCAGGTGATGTTTTGACGACCACTGACTCCTGTCATTTATGCAGGCACTGGCCTGAAATGGGGATTTTGTTCATACACGTTACTCTTCTGTCAAATAATATCTCTTCATCCCAATCTAAACAAGGAGGCCCTGCAGAGTGGAGCCTATTTTTAGGTCGAAAACACATGGATATAATTTTGAGCCTAGTCAAAATTGAACCGTGGTGAACCTGGGAGGTGTACAGTGTTTATGCTGTTCAAAACATCAGTTCATTATTATCATTAAAATACATAACTGTTACCAATGACGCCAGTGTTTCTAATTGATTCAGGTAGCTTAGAAAGTGCTGTCCAACATGGGCCTGTTACTGTGTACCACTAGATGGAGTCATGAGCTTGTGTTGTGCTCAGCTCTGTAACCCTTAGTCCAGAACAAACAAGAAGATGACTTCAGGTCATGTCACACTATAAGACTGTGATTATTAAGTTCAAGATTATTATATGTCACACTGTGCCTACATTTGGCCAAGACCGGCAGTCAGACATATGTCGTACTTGGCAGTTAACTGAGTTTCAAAACAGGCAGCGTCAGTGAGTCCCAACTTAAGAGGCTTCATGTGATTAAATAAGGATGTTTCAAAAAGGACTGGATGAGTTTGTTGACTAAGCTCCTGTAGCCAGTGCAAGAGAGCGCTGCATAACTCACATTAGCATACATTTGTTTTCATAGCCATTAAGCTTGGTTGTTACACTATGCAGCAGGATTGTCGCAGCAGGATTCTCTTTAAAGATGCAATGCCCAATGTTTTTTTCTGTCACAGTTACTTACCACACTTCTCAACCATCAGCAACAGCATAGCGACCTTTCCTGCCTTTTCTTTGATTAAAAAATGTCAAACTGGACCATTTTGCCAATGCACAATACTAATATATTACACCAGCCCAAAGTTTAGAGTTTATCGATCCTGCAATTATCTCCGCCTTGTTAAACATCTGATAAATGTATTGTCAATAATTATCTGTGTTTCACTTTCACTGTGCATCCCTTTCTCTATTTATGATTTCCTATTTTGTGCTGTTTCTCTGTGTAAGCATACATATCCAGCACTGGAATAGACACTTTCTCTGTATTATCGTTTTCCATTACTTCCTTGTTGACCATTGTTGATCAATGTCAACCAAGGCAGTATCCCTAATTCAAGACTGTGCATGTGATTGGCCAAAGCTTCTGGTTTGTGTTTAGTTATTCTAAATTTATAATACTGGGATATTTAATGAGAATTATTGACATTAAGTCTACAGTACATGTGACTTTTACACTGTCTCCACTTTAATTGAGCACAGAAGGAGTTAATTTCCTCTGGATTTAATAAAATCAAGTCTTTTTTAAATGTCAGATGTCAAAAAAATCTGCATAGGAGTCAATCTACAGGCTACTACAGAAAATTGGAAGTGTTCATTTTCAAGGTACATTATGAAGCTTTTACAGGGATAAGGAATGAGAATGTTGCGCATACCAAATCTAACTCTGGGTTTACTGTCAAGAGACACGGGAATTTAGCCAAAATCATGGCTAATTGAAAAAGTAACATTAAGATGTCCAGAAACAGACCTGTGCCTCTGAAGGTTGTGTTGCAAATCCAACGCTCTTTTCTACACCACTGATGTAAAACAGATGTGTTGTATGTCTTAAAATGACTAGTGTGTTTGAAACAGAACGGGGATACTGACATAACATCAAATACAAATGTGATTGTGAAATGTATAAAATTAAAAACCATATATAAAGCTGCCAGTAACAGCCCGCCTTCAGATACATCCACCTCAGCACAGATCGTTCTGGAGAGCTCTTCTGATTTACGCTTGCTATTTGTGTGACTTTCCAACACAGATCACAGACTGACTGACAGCGCCTACAGTAAAGATGCCAGATGAGCCGCTTGAATACGTGACCAGGCCTGCACTCCCTTTGATTCACTTTCCATACAAACTTGAAGATGCAGCTCACACACAATCAGTTCCCACAGAAGCTCAGGCTGTACTGTCTCACTTTCAATCACAAAGACATCGCTCCAGTTGATGGGATTAGGAAATTGAAATAATCTGATTTTTGACTTACCTTGTACCGACGGCCATTTTAACATCTTTATTTAAACCCATCTTAAGTCAAGCGTGTGTTAAGGCTTTGAAATGGTCTTTTTTCCATCCTATTAATATTTATGGACCATATATCAACCCTTTAGCCATTTGCACATGATCAGATCTGTCCCTTTGTGAAAAACATTGAACAGCCCTGTCATGAGCTAACACATATGTCCTGAAACACATTACAGCGAACATGACTTCACCTCAGCAGTTCACGTCTTGTGCTGTTTATTAAAATCGAAACAGACATTTCCCCCATATTTGACCGTTCTCATGGGACAAATTTGTAAAAACACCACAAGACATTCTGGCTGCAGCCCCAGTGCTTCCCTTCAGGCTCATCTTCTCACCAAGCCTTTCAAAGTGCGCCGCTGGATTTCAAACACAATGCAGGAAAATAAGCTGAGACTTGATGATAACTGATTAGATTTATTACCATCATTGGTTTGATTAATTGTTGCCTCATTAATAATCATTATTAATCATTTAAAGGCATGAATCATCACTGTTTTAAATACACATTACTCAACACCTATGGCCCTCTAGAACAATGAGGAGTTATTACTTCTTAAATCTTTTTATCAACAGCATATTGTAGAATCATGATATGTGAAAAACAAATAATAAAACCTCTTCTAGATTTTATTATCAGTGATTTAAAAAAAGAAAATTCAGCCTGTGATGCCAAGCTTTGGCCAATCACATGCCCACATGAAAGTGGGATTGCTCAAATATGGGGTGCACTATTGGCTGGTTAGGTCTAAGTCAACATTGAACAAGAAGGAAGGCTATGTGTCTGCAATGCATTTACCTGAGAATAAAGATGTAAAGGAAGATAATTGCAGGATAACATCGATATACAGTTAAACTCAGAGCTAGAAGTTTAAAGCCAGCTCTAAACTTCATTTTTTTAGTTTCATTATATTATTTTATGAAATAATATGCGGCAGGTTTCTGTGTTGTTGTGGAAAGGTGGCGGTTGGGAATATGACAAACTTTGAACACATTAGCCTTTAGTTATAATTATCACACAGCTTGTAAAATAATATAGTAGTCTTCCACATTATGAGTCAGCAAAGTCTTTAATACACTGATGTGCCACATTACAATTAAAACTAATGAAAATGAGTTTCTATTGGATGCTGCATAGTTCCCAAACAATTTAAGGTAAAGCTAAAATAAAACTAGCATATCATGAATCCTTATCAACAGTGCATTATTAATGGTCATAAATAGCACTGTTCAGGCATGGGATGTGAATAATTGTTAGGTCTAATAGATGAGACAAAAGTCATCCAGTTATTTTTTCATTTCAGATGGCCATCCCAAAATAACTACCTATGTAACATTACCTCCGCATTACCTTTCCTTGCAGGGAAAACAGCACAAAGACAGATTGGAGTAGACACAGGCGGAGAGGCTGTTGTGGGAGTCCAAGCTAAAACATATCTGGACAAAGCTTTGCGGTTTCTCCGTGATACTGAAGTTATAAGATTTGATTTTTTTTCTTATGGGAAAGATTCAGCTCTCCCTCGACTCTAACCCCCTTTTTAAGCTCTGGGAATGTTCTGAAATAGTTTGTTGCAGCCACTGAGGCATCGTGCCAAACTGCAGCCACTCTGGTTCTGATGCTGTGTTACATTCTGCTTCACTAAATGCCCATAGTTTGATATGTGTTTTGGACTCATTTAACCACCGTGTGTCATCAGTCATCCAGTATGAACTAGTCAAAACATCTGCAGAGGCCTGATGGGTAAGATTTACTGATAACACTCCGGCTTACAAAACGATACCATATACAGTATGTACGCCGAGCCATGTCCGCTGAACCAAACTGATTAAGTATTTGAGGTGATAAGAAGTCTAAACATCATCTCGTCTGTCGATGTTTTGGTCAAGCTGCACACTCTCATTTAAATGCTCATGCTTCTCTGGAAAAAGTAAACTGCCTCGGGACAGTCAGGAAAGAATTGCTGTAACGATGCTAAATGTAAGCAGTGGTCACATTAATTTTGATCTTTTATCCCTTAACAATTTGGCTTGGAGATTTGACATGATAGTTTCCAGGTTGTTAGATCCATGGGATAAGCTGGAGCTGGTTTAGTCTCATAAAGTAAGTCTATTTAAGGATTTGTGCGTGAAAATTCAATTAAAAATAAACTCAATAAGGTCTTCCCTGAAACTTTGGGGCAGCAGTTTGTTGATTCAGGACGTGCCAAAGAAAAACTGTTGCTGCCAAATATCGCCTGGGAACACTCAAGTGGACAAATATTTAGGGAGGCTTATTAGCGCTGTTTGAGAACGTCATTTGTTTGCAATTTATGGTCGTCCAGGTGTAATTCCACCTCTTTGAACAGAGTGCCGTGCAGCGCCAGAGTCACACATATTTGATTAGACAAGCCTGTAGTTACTGAGGTAAAAATACACCTTTGAGAGTTTGGGGGTGTTTAGGTTCCACTTCCACATAGGTCTGATAGAAGTCACGTTGCGGAGGAGATACAGAAGTTTTTTTTTTAGCTTGTCCACCATGGTGGCCGTTGAATTAGATACATTGATTGATCACATTAGCCCATTTTACACATTTCCTCTGGAAGGTGTCTGGATAATGTCAGGAGATAATCCGGGTGGTTTTACTTACTGGCAGGGGCAGGTTATCACTTAAGACCATATTGTAATAGGTATAGTCTGTGAAAAGACATCTAGTCTTTATTATCAAGGATTGTAATATTTTCATATATATTTTAAATTTCAGTCCATACAAGCAGGCTTTGACCAGTCACGTTTGCATACATTTGGGTCTCGTCAACGACTGGCTGTTGTTCCATTCAAATTGTGGTCGGTACGTCATGGTTTGTTAAAAAAAATCGTGGAAAAGTAGCTTTTCTGGCTGTTTATACATTGAAACAGTGCAAAAAAGATAAACAAAAATGTATAAATAGTGGTTAATGCATTCACACAATGTTGGATCGAAATGCTCACCTCATCTAGAAGTTTAAGCTAAACTCTAAACTTCAGGTACGTCTACCAAATTAGTACGGAGGGGAGTTTTAGTCATTTTGATAAAATGAAGGCAGACATTGTTGCTGTGTCATTGTGGCAGGTGAGGGATGGGGGTTGGGTGCATAAGTGACTTTTCTTATAATGCAGATTTAATTACTAGGGCTGTTTACAACATGAAACTGGCAGAAAAACCAACTGGCTCCTCGCATTTATCACACTAATGCATCAACACCAATACTACATGTATTTGAACATGTAAGCAACATATCCAGACAGTTAAAAGTAAAGTGCCAATAGACTCTGGCTCCAGATACAGTCAGGATGAAGTCAGAAGGATAGTGCATGTGAGGAAAGCCTAAAGATTTGACTGATAATTATACTATATATTAAATAAATATGCCAATGATATAACATTTTTGTAACCCATGACATAATTTAAGGTTTGGGACATGTATTTAATGGCCTTTTTGGCGACATGTGCTGGTGAAAGTGCAGATTCAACACCTCACTTTCTACCTTTTTTGAGCTTGTGAACAGCTATGGCACTCTGCAGGGGCACGGTTATGAACAGACCCAGTACAAACAGGTCTGATGGTGATTTCACAATGAGAACAAAACAGGGTGAAACATTCTGCTGAGTCCTATGGAGCCTTTATTTTTCTGAGGGCATATAGTGCTATCTTGATGTAACTGTACCCCATTGAAAACATAGTGGGTGGCTCATCTGTACAATTTTGTTCAAGTGTAGTCTATAACATTTTACACACTGCAGCATTAAGGCATCGTCCAGCATGTATTAGCCTTCTATGGCCCTAACTAAACTAGAACTTACTGCCAATAAGTCAAAACTCAGACAGCATTCTTTCCAAATTATACCGGTTAGTAATTCACAAGAGATGGTTAGATTTTTTTAAGGATTTTCCTGACTACTTTCTGTTTGCCCTGGTCTACCACTTCTTCAGACGCCCTACTCCCTAACTTGAGCAGTGGGACAGTGATGGACAGACACAGGGCCATGTTTGGACAGTAAACAGACTCACTGTACAGAAAACACACAGAGCAGAGCTGCAGACGTTACAGGACATTACTGTTTATTTGTTCAACGTCAGCACTTGACCCGGGACATGTCTCCACACAAGGCCCCATCTCTGTGTGTGTGGTCATAGTAGTCAACGTCTTGATCATTTATTGTATACTGCAATTAAAAGAGTTTCTGACAATGCATGTTTTAAAAAAGATATTCTGGTGTAACATGTGTTCATAATGTGTGAATGTATTTCAAGATTTTTTTAACCCAAATCTTCGTATGTCTTTAGATTGTCCTTTCTGCCAAACCGGAGCTACAGTGACAACGGTCGAACGATACTGGCCAATGAACATGAATCGCAGGACTCTCTCGGGACGCTATGAGGACAGAGTTGTAAAAGAGAGTAATGACGACAGAGACAGAGCCACCGCGTTGGAGCTGTGAGGATATCAGCTCACATCTGGATTATTTTAATCTTTATTTAACCAGGAGAAAAATTCAATGAGATTGGCAATCTCTTTTACAAGGATGTCCTGGCTATCCAAGATGAGGCAGCAGTACAGAGAAAGTGCAGAGTTCAGGCAGGCATTTGACATT
Source organism: Rhyacichthys aspro (assembly GCA_036850595.1). Taxonomy (NCBI): domain Eukaryota; kingdom Metazoa; phylum Chordata; class Actinopteri; order Gobiiformes; family Rhyacichthyidae; genus Rhyacichthys; species Rhyacichthys aspro. Next base: position 5,140,572 of record CM072159.1, read on the forward strand.
TAACAGTAAAAAAAAAAAATCACCAGAAACAGATTAGCAACAGACTCCTCGGACACAGTCACAACTGGGACAAGTTCACGTGACGACGTTTTCTCCCGTTTTGGCGTCAACCCTGCGACCAAGTATCATGGTTTTATATGACTTTTGTATTTGTCTGTGAGTAAATGTTGTCGACAGTTATCAGTCAAGTGTAGAAAGTCAGCTCTTGTGAGTTTTAAGATGCATTTTGTCCTGTTGAAATGATGAAAAACTAGACTATATAGTGTCAGTGTGTTCAGATCTGGAGACCATCCCTATTAGTTTCTTGGTGATTCATACTAGATCATTTCATTCATGGAAACGTGCTAGATGTGCTGCTGTTACAGAGGTCATTGACCATAGATTCAGTCTGAGCATAAGAGTTGCATACTCAAGCTTCAGATTTCTGCAACAAATGTATTTCCAGTAAAGACAGATAAAGGTAAATGGAATTCATTCATCATTACATTCTGTTTAAAACTAGCACTAAACAGCGCTGGTGTGTGTGTATGTGTGTGTGTGTGTGTGCGCGTGTGTTTCAGATTGCTCAACGTGTGTGCGGCTTTTAAATATTTTTACAATACCCATAAATTGTTTTATCACACTTTACTTTATTAGGAACATTATGGAGTAAAGTGCATTTCTGCCCTTATTTATTGACTGTATGGACATGGACCTGGCTGTGAACGGTGATTTATTTTTTTAATGAGGAGATTAATATTGATTGAAAGCACTGAAGGAGCAGCAGAGAATGTAACTTATCATCAAAACAAGGAGCAAAATGAATGTGATAATTATGAGTGACGTGTGGTGTGTTTCATGTTTATTGTGTGTGACAGAGATGGGGAAATAAACAAACTTTGAAAATTGGTTTGTAGTAGCCTTTAATTATTATGGGCACATGTAACAATCCACTGGTGGATAACTGTGGCCTAACCAAATGTCATTTTTGTAACCTTGATTTTCTCAGGAGAGGTTTTTCTCAAAGGAGACCTGGCCACGAATTTCACCAGTACAAAGTCAAAATATTTGTTTAAACACATCTTCCCCTAAAGCATGAACTTTTTTTTTTTTTTAACATTATAGTAATGTAATAAATAATAATAATTAATAATTACTCTCAAAGCCAAGTGTGTAATATTTTAGTACATCCATAACACTTGACATGATTCTGGACAATAACATCTATACAGAGAGAGATTATTTGAAGCTTTTGTTACTTTATAAAGAATACATGAATGCATTTTCAGGTGCAAAATAAAGACTAAACCAAATAATGTGTGGAACAGAAGGAGAGCCACGTGACAAGCTGGTACTAGCCTTGATCAGAGGTGATCAGAGTTGGCCTACACACTGTTACTCCCTACGTCTGCCTTTGACACAGTGAGAAGTACAGTAGCCCACGACTTACCCTTAACTATAAAAGGAAATGTATGGAGAATTAAAATCATTTTAGATGGGTGTTTGTTTACCCATCTCATGTTTATAAGCCTCTTCACAGCAGCAAGTCTTTACACTTTATGACCACAAGGGGGGGATCAAACTTCTTTATCTAACATGCTCAATGGCCATACATTTGTTTGATTTAAGTGTACTTAAACCTAGTTTAAACTGTACTTTTTGGTCTCACACCCTCTATTATATTCTACCATGTATGACCATTAAATCCTCAAACCCAGGCTCTGGTATTATTGCATGTCTCTGAAATACATACAGAGTTAGCTGTGGCAGGTGGCAATTACACACAAGGCCTGCTCATCAGTGAGACTATTTGTAACGGCAAACGTGATTATCCCCAATCAGAGCCTCGGCCACTGCACGCACTCAGTGGGCTCATGTGTGTTGGCTTAATTGGCACTGACCTGGGGTCTGCTGGCTATTAAACAATCAGAGGAGGAATTCATTAGACTCCAACACCATCTATTTGGGCTTATATCCTGTGAAAGGATCCTTCAGTCTGCAACTCAGTAGGAACTTCTCAGAGTTGATTGGACGTGAGACTGCATTCAATTCTTGTATAGATAAAAGAAATTAGCTAAGTAATAATTGTAGTGTATAGCATGCATATGTTGTGTTCAATTTGAACACAATTGAACTAATGCAAGACATTATTAAGTAGTATATAATCTATCTTTGCAAATGTCTGTTATGGAAAAATAGAACATTTGATGCAAGTGAACAGGGTCATTTTACTTGTCCCTGCAGGCTACAGTTGTAGGTACCAGAGTACACCGTGGAGTTTATTAATCACAGGGCTAACATTTAGAGAGATAAACAGACCATTGATTCTCACAGTCATTCACAAGGCACAATTTAGATTCACCTATTCCCCAATATATGCATGTCTGAGAACTCAGAATGTACCCACAGTAATACAGAGGAGGACATTAAGGCTGTGTGTTGACTGGCCCTGGAGTAAAACCCACCACCTTGTTGTTGTGAGCAGTGTGAGGTGTGGAATTGCAATCTGCACTTTCGCCACCAGATGTCATTAAAAGAGGTCAGAAACTACACAACCACACCAACACCATCAGATATGAAAGGTCATACCTTGAGTCAAATCTGGCATCATGAGTTAAGGAAGGGATAAGAAGTAGGTTATTTGTTCATTAAAAAGTATATACAATTTCTTATCATTAACCAGGAGAAAAGAAAATGAATTCATTCATATAACTTCTACCACTTGGTCCCATTAGGGGCTGTGGGAGCCTATCCCAGCAGCTTTCGGCCTGAGGTGGGGTACATCCTGGAAATGGCCAGTTAGTCACAGGGCTGACACTTAGACAAGAAGACAATTGTTTAAGAATAATAATTGACAACCTCACACACAATACCACAAATTTACAAATATCTAGTTCTTGCTTTTATTTATTTATTTGAGTATCTACGTGTCATTTCTGAAAGTGCAGATGCTATGGAAACGTTGAAGCTGCTCCTTTAACACATGTGGTAGTACCTGTGTCCACTAGATGGAGGTCAAACTCCAAACAGAAAAGACTTGTCATATCTAAAGCCTCTGACATTTTTATTAGCTGCAGGTAACTTTTTACTAATTTACTGCAAAATGACATAAGTTACAATAACAAACATGTGCCAATCAATGAACTTAATTATAACAGACTGACTAATCCAGGACTTTGGTGAAAACTGAATGGACGAATGTGTGGTGAATACATTAGGAGCGTTTTACAATAGTGAATGAAATATAACTCTATAATAATAAATGCTTTTACTTTCAAGAGGCCGTGACCTTGCACTTGTTTTCTTGGCGGCAGATGAGAAAGCAGATGTTTTGCTGCTTAATCGGCAATCAGCCATGTCAGTTTATATGCATTCAGTCATTGTTTAACCGAGAGTGTAGTTAGTACACTGTGTCTCAATGAAGCAGCAGAAATCAGTGCCAAATATGACTGAAAACAAAAGTCTGGCAGGTTTATGGGAAGGTCACTAACTCTTTATAACATCATAAGCTACAGAAGGAGTGATGAACCTGTCCTTTTTTTAAATTACATTTATTATTTATTAATTCACTTTCTTTGACTTATTCCTGTTAGGGGTCGCAGGTGACTGGAGCTTGTCCCAGCAGCTTTGGGCCTTTGGCAGGGTACATCCTGGAGAATGGCCAGTTGGTCACAGGGCTGACACTTTGAGACGGACACTGACAGACAACCATTCACTCTCACATTCATTCACTAGGCATACTTAAGAGTTGCCAGTTAACCTATACATGCATGTGTTTGGATAGTGGGAAGCTAGAAGACCTGGAGAGACCCCACGGTAACACGGGGAGGACATGCAGACTCCTCACAGAGAGGCCTTCAATAACTTGAAGAAATACCATCTTTACTGGGTCTATGTGATGCAATGGTATAAAATGTTGGATATTTATGAAAGATTAAAACACTCTAGACTCAATGGAGATCCCTTTTATTTCATTCTCAGTGCTTTCATGTGTCTAATGTTTCCCCATTTTACTCCTTTGTTTACATGGGATGGGCGTGTTCAGTATCAGACAAAGCTATCAAAGCTCACAAAAGAAAATGATACACGAATGAGAGAAAAAGCTAGAATAAAACTATATTAACCTTTTATTCAGTTAGCACTAAAGGAGAGGGACAGGACAACACAGATTAGCACAGGAATGTTCTGATAAGATGTTCTCCTGTACATTTTAAATGATCTGCAGATTCTCTTGAAAGGAGGATGACTTTTCCATTGTTCCAGTAATCTTCCTTAAACATTGACATCCACGACAGCCAAGTGGTTTACTATCAACTCAAGAGGTTAATGAGTAGGAGGAAGTTCCGTAAATAAGCCGAAGTGTCTAATGGGCTATGAGCGCTGTTCTTCTAAAAACATGTTGACATGTCGCAGTCTCATCAAGACAGAGTTTACAAGTTTACAAAAGGATGACAGGTAAACATAGATCAGTGATATGTGCAATATAATAGCTCTCAACACTATTTGTTTCATATTGTTCCAATTACTTTATGTACTATAAAGTAAAAAAAACAACTGGATGTACTTTTTGAAAGCATTACTCTTTCTGGACAGTGGTCCACATGGTTGGTAAATGACTGCCCAGACATTTCCAAGAATAAAGTCTTCCGTTATAAAGAGAACTATCAAACTGAAAAATACAAGGAAATTTCCTGTTAATTTTAGATAACAGTACATTTATTGATGCATTGCAAAATATTGCCTCATCAAAGCACATATATTTTGACAAAAATATTTGAAAGTGTGCTGTTAGGAGTTTTTAGTACAGTTTTATCAGATCAACTTTTTGACGACAGTTTTATTTTCCTTCATAACCTAAGGCATCTGGAGATGTTCTTTTTTAGTGAAACTGCTTTATTTGAACAAAGTGGGATTTGCATGTAAAGTATGACATGACTGACATGTAGAGTGCTGTATGTTAGACTGGGGAAGTGTGTGTCTGAGACAATATTATCATTAGTAACACAGGAGCTCGTCAAGGTACCGTTCTTGCTCCTTTCACATTACACCATTAACACCATTACTTTAATTCTAACTCTGAGTACTGCCACATTCAGAAATAGACACAGCATTAATGGCTTATATCAACAGAAATACAACCACACAGAGATATTTTACACTTGGAGCCAAAAAAAAACAAAAAACTAAAGGGGGCAGACCTCCAAAACCAAAGGGGGCAGACTTGAAAAACTAATAGAGAGGGCTGGTTCAACTTTAGGTATTCGTTTGGAGACTCTGGTTGATGTTATGGATCAACAGACATAATAGGACAGATGCCATACTGAACAATATGGACCATCCCCTGCATAGGGCTTTTGAACAACAGAGAGCAGGCAGTGGACTTCTGAAATCAGTGAACAGTTGGTCAATGGAAGATGAATCAATCTATTTGCTTCTAAATTATTCAGTATATTTTACTAATTTTGAGGCTTTGTATTTTCTTGTTTAAAAAAAGTTGCATGGAGTGGCTTCAAACTAACCGGTTGAGGGCGACATTCACAGCTGGAAAAGTAGGCACGTAGGGGCAGCCAGGGGGCGTAAGAGCTCCTCGGATAAGGTGTGTCAATATGATGTGCTGTGTAAACGATAATGTGTGATTCAATAACGCATCGACTCTTGCAGTCCACATAATTAGCTATATTTATGTTGTAGAAGTTTCGCATAATACTGGAAGGTTGCCCAGAGCGCGGCCCTTGGCTGCAGCACGTGTTACGGGTGAGTATAACGCACTAACATCTTCAGTGAGCGTAGCGACAGAGGAACATTTACTCTAACAGGTAACCTATTAAACTAATGTTAATACTTTTAACATGCTACAGATGAATAAGACATGAATATCCTACTCGCAAGAATGAATAGCAGTGCGTAAAGCCCGTAATAACCAGGACCAGTTAGAGAACTTGGTAACAATGAACCTTTCGATTAAGGTTTAATTATAAGAATATAATAATAATAATAATAATAATAATAATAATAATAATAATAATAATAATAATGATAATGATAATAATAATAATAATAATAATAATAATAATAATAATAATATATTTTATATATATATATATATATATATATATATATATATATATATATATATATATATATATATATATGGTAACATAAGTAACTAATTAACTAAAATGTCTTCTCAACATCACACATTAAAGAATGTCCATGTAACCAATGTAGGCCAATCTTGCATAGTTGGATCCACTGTGTCTATGAACAAAACGCTACTTCTGGAGATAAAAAAAATACTACTATACACAATCTGTACAGATACATACATTTATGATATACTGTATATTTTTTTAGATAAAAAGTCTTTACGTGCTAATGTAATCATTTAAATGTACTAAATCTTAATAAACCACACTCACACAGTCAACACCACACATGTTTCTAGGATAGTATTTTGTAAATGAGGTTCTAGGGGTTCTATTTAATACTTTGGCTTTTAATACTATTTTTAACATTTGATCGTTATCTGCACACTCCAATTTTGGAGGAACAGACAGGAGCAACCCCTCAAAGACTAATCCATTTAAAAATGAGAGAATTGATGCTGCTGAAATATGGCCCAAATTCTGGTTGAGATGGTTATGTGATGCATGTTCTTAGTTGTATAAGTGAAGAATACAGAATAAGAAAGGAAAATGTAGCCATTTTTAATAAAATGCAAAAGAGAATAGCTGTGGTGATGGAGTACACACTGATCAGAAGAGCTCAGTTACCACGGCAACAACTGGCACAGAGCCCCCACCCTCCTCCTCTCTCATCCCTCTTTCCCCCCTCTCTGTCCCGCTCTGCTCCCGTCTCTATGCAGGGACCAGACGGAGACCGTGCTTCTCCCATGATGCTTTGCAGGAGGAAGCCGGAAGCCGTCTGTAGCTGTGTCTGAGCATCAGAGTGGATGTTTTGCAGAAGAACGGGGGCAGACTGTGGATGTGGGGGCAGGTAGCAGTCAGCGAGGGATGGCCCATGTCATCTCCTGGACCCCCTTGAGCTGTGGGTCCTGTCCGGGTGAGTGAGCCAGCGTTTTTTCAGTCCAGAAGCAGGGAAGGAGACATGCTTACAGATGGATGCTGCCAGTGCTCTTAAAGGAGCAGTGCTGTAATTCTCCCATGTAGTGGAGCAGACTTGTTTTTGATCTGCAGTGATTGGAACAGAGAGAGGAGATTTTAGAAATGCAAAAGACAGGGTTAGTATTGATTGAGATTAATAAATAACCAGTTCTTTCATCTCATTTTAATGACTCCATGTCTGTGCTAAACATCATTCCACACAATTGACACGTCTTCAAAGAAATACTGACAATGAAGTCTTTCAGCACAGTATATAAGGCATACAGTGACAGACCCACTCACTTGATTACACACACAGACCAGCTTTTGTTTTGGTGGAGATCCCCACTTTTACCCTCTTTTACCCTCTTTTCAGTAAATCTGTCAAACTTAGACACTTTAAGGAATCAATTATTCATTTTGTTTACATTAAAAATAGATATCACAATTAATAAAATTACATAAAACATGTGAAAAGGGAATGAGCTTGTACTTGTAACTTTTTGCCTTAAAATATACAGCCTTAAAATCATTTGGATGGTTTCCTTCCAAGTCGCTGGCAGAAAGCGGGAGTTTTAAGCCGCGACAGTTTTGTCTGGACTTATTCCTCTCAGGTGTCTTTCAAATCCTGTTCTGTGAATGGCTGTTGCTTTGGCAATGTTTCCGTCGCTTCAGGGATGTCGCTCCTCTTTTGTATAAAGTTGGCTCTCAACTGAAATTGAATCAAATCGAATGGCTGGATTCATGTCGTTCACCTCACACACATCGTTATTTGCTCCCTTGCGTAAGCGCTCACAGGAAATAAATGGTCGCCAGTTGTTTTAGTCACTTGAATCTACCCTTACACTACATTTTAGGGCATTTGAAGCATGTGGTTATGGTACCCCTGCAGGGACATGCTGCTGTCTGTGAACAACCAATGGAAATAGAGTAGATTTCAACATGAAATATGCTCAGTTTGTCCATTTTGGGCAGTTATAAGTACAGGAAGTAATGTATTTTATATGATGTTGACTTTTAAAAAATAGTTTGATTGATGTGTTCCATTTTGTTCTACTGTATATTTCAACATTTTACATAATGCACCTTTAAATTGCCATCATTCTTTGTGAACATAGCTCCTCTGTGAAGAAGAGGTTAGGACACCCACCTTTGGTGTGCAAGAGGCAAACTACTGTGGCGACCCCCACAGGGGATAAGCCGAAAGGCTCTTCTTCTTTGTTAACATCAGATTGTATTGGACTTTAGCTCAAGCTCATTAATGCCTATCCAGTGTTTGCTCTTTATTCCTGTTTGATGTATTTAAACAGTCCAATACATTGACATATGTGTCTCTGTTCACTGGGCCATGTTTGAGATGCAGGGCTGATAAAAGCTTTCACTCGGTCAAAAATTGACTTGGTTTAACCTGTAGAGCTGCCCTCTTGTGTACTTTCACACATGCTGCTTTCCCATGGATTTAGATAAACTGCTTTGAGTCACTATGAATGTAATCATATCTACACATAAGCTGTATATCCTCAGTTTATTGAATACACAATATTATTCTTCTGCAGTGTCTTTTAATCAGAAAGTAACAAAATGTTTAAATGTTATGGTGTAAACGATAACGTAACAGAAAAGGATGATGCTATTTATTTTCCTCTTCACAGTTACGTTAGTCTTTAACTTAAAAATCATTAGCCATTTTATTACTGCAGTTGTTATTGATGGCACTGATAAAGAATTAAGGTCATATCCCCAGGTAACTCACAAAATATTTTTTATTGGTAAGGATGCCAGGCCCCGCCCATTTCCAGTGACTGAGCCAATGAGTGTAAGCAAAGGGCTTTCCTTATCTCAGTATTTATTCAGCAGCACATCTCCTCAGAGTTCATATGAGAGACACAGACAAACAGGCAACATACACGACTTTTCAGAAGGCTGCTTTAAATACGGCTCATGAGAGAAGTGTGCCTCTGTTTGGCCTTGGGACATTGACTCTGCAGGTGAGTAACACATTCAGCCTCAAACTATGTCCACTTCAAAACAGAGACTGCACCAGAGAGCAATTAGATAAGAGAAATCATCATATGATGTTTTTAAAATGCAGGAATTTTGTAGTTAAATATTAAAATGTGAAGTCTGGATATTATTACATGGTGTACTGCAAGAATTGAAAGTGAGGTAAATTATCAACCTGCAGTCACCTGGGATTGCTGTCTGCTGTGATAGACAAGCTTTATAATTTTGACTGTGTAAGAGTGCTCTGCATGTATTCATTCATTCATTCATTCATTAGTTGAAAATATAGTTTTTATGTCTTCAGCCTGGAACAAAAAAGTTAATTATTCATTTTAGTTCACTTTAATCTTATTATAGTCAGTTAATAATGTATGTATTGTATAAATTAGAGTCATGGTTTTAAATTGTTTTGATGTTTTATTTCATGTTAAATATTGTGAGTAAGTAAGTAAATAAGTGTGAATCCCAGAAGGACTAGCCGATAGCACCGTCTCTCTATTTTCTTTCTATTTCATCTAATTAAAAGTTCTCCAAACAAATTAGAGGCATGTGTAGTGACCACGTGGTACGATTTTTTAATTCCGTGCTTTAGAACAGGCATTGTCAACTGGTGGGTCGGGAACCAAAAGTGGGTTGGAGGAATGTTCTTTGTTGGTCGCCGACTGTGTGGACAAATCCACTTTAAATGTTTGGCTGTATTGTGATATTGGGTGAGACATTTACTTTGACGTGAAACAGAAACACAAAATTTTCACTAGAACTCTTTCATAATGTATTTTTATTGCCTTGATTCTGTTGCACATTGACCGATTTCTCCAGGTGACAACCCAAAGACTATTTTATAGAGTTGAGTTGTAGAGTTGAGCACACCTTCTTGTTAAATTTGACAGACACACAGTTTGCTGATGCCATTGTAAAAGCATTAATGAAGAGTGACACGCTAACTTTAGATTGCAGACAAGATTGTTAAAAGATGTCAAATGTGGAATTACTCTTTGGCCTACTTCTGTAAAAAGTGTGGATCCTAAGATGAGTCCAACTGAGGACCACTACTTTATGACTCTCCACAGCCTTTGCATTTGTAAATACATTCACAGACCCAACATTCACCTACTGTTTGATTTATGTGTTGGACACAGATGAAAAGTAAACCCAGCTCCTAATAGAGGCTCCTTACGGTCGTTAAGATGCACTGATGGGGAGCTTTGTATCACATGATTAAAGAGGAGGACACTGATTAGGAATGGTCACACAAACAGCTTTAATCAATTGTTTTTGTCCCATTCAGGGCTGACACTGTAAATAATGTTTTAGTTTGAAAAGCTCCCCAGTCTGGCTTCATCATGAGGAGCTGTGAATGAGGACAGTGTTTGTTTGAGTCTTTGTGTGTAGATAGTAGAAAAGAGTAGTAAAGACAACTACAATCATGTTTATGTCACATCTTTTAGGAGCTCTTTTATTTGAAATATATTTATGTAGCTGGCTTCTACCTTTAGGCTTGTGTTTCAGATACACAGTAAGACATAAGATACGGAACGTTCAGAAAAAGTAAAAAAAACCCGAAAACGTTAAATTTGTGTGTTTTGGTCCAGATGTGTTCATTTTAGTCTTCCACAAAAGTTGGCTTTTTTCTTGTTAACAGACCAGTGTTTATGAGCATTGTACCTTGACATGTTTCGACCGCTTAACTTCCTGCAGTCTTCCTCAGAACGTCACGTGACTCTTCTGAAGAAGACTGCAGGAAGTTGGCAGCCAAAGCATGTGAAGGTAGGATACTCATAAACACCGGTCTGTTTATAAGAAACTTTAGAAAAAAAGTAAAAATCCTGTGTTTTTAGTTGAACAGAGTCGCCAGCGCAGCCACAGGAAGTCTCAGTCACAACACATTGCATTGTTGAGGTGATGGCTGAGCCGATAGCGGGCCACTTCCACTGTTTTATGGTTTCTGTGAAATGGTTATCGCCGGGAGACACAGCTGCTACTGGGGACTGTTAGGTCTGAGTGAAAGGCCTTTATGACAGCGGCTTGATAAAGTTCCTTTATTGTTATATATATAGAATTATATCATAGCCATAAACGGCTTACCTACTGTAATGTACGATTTGATTTGTTTGATTTATTTGTGTCGTGTGTGTTTCCCCAAGCTTTTACTTGAACCGACATATCAAAATAAAATGAAACAGCTAAGAACTGTCACAACACTGTTAAACTTAATTTTACCAAAGGGTTTACTGGGAAATGAGAATTACATTAAGGTCTGGTGTTGTTCATGACAAATTACACTCTGACCACTCAGAATATTTCTGGTCTTGCATGAAGATTCTCATAATCTCTGTAAAGAGCCTTGAGTTATTCAAAGTGGCTTTTATTGCATTTAGCATGAAACCACTTAAGATCAAACCAAATATTTTCCTGTGTCTCCTCAAAACATCTTTTATTTCTTAACCCTTGAAATTTTCTCAAATTAGATATTTCTTAGTAGCCAGCAGCACATACTTTTCCAACAATGTGGCCAGCTTTAGTTGTTCTAATCATAGATGATCAATGTCTGCTGTTCTGAGTCAGCAAGAGATTGAAACTCACTCATCTGCAAAACTCATCATGATGGTGATTGGTTCAAAGGGGATGTTTCTGATTGAATTTTGCAGTGTCAAGATACTAAAGAAACAATGATGCAATTAAATGTTAATGTTAATTAGTTGATTAAGTGATTTAAGAAGTCTTTCAATGCAAACCAGACACCAGCACAAGTGGCTCAAGCCTCCTGCGACTGGTATTGGCATTGTGTAAAATTATGGAGTATACAGTAAAATAAAATAAAGCACATTAGGTATAAAAAGATTTTTGTTTGCATTAAATTTTAAAGAGCTAAAAGAACGCAAGTGACATTTTGAAAATGAGATATACATATCAAATGAAAGCCCTTCAGCTCTTTTTGTCCCCACAAAAATCATGATAATAATTTTAATTTCCCAACTTAGAGTAACTGATTAAAAAGTGAAGAGTGATCTCTGACCACAGGGTTCAGTCTGAGCTAAAGGGGACACAAGTTCACATAATGTCTCTTCTGTTTATATTGGAGATGGCAGGAAATATAGTTCCAAATGTGTTTTTAATAATGCATAAAAAAATGTTGCATAATAGGTATTCCATCTGTGTGTATCTATATTTATCATTTAGGACTGTATAAAAATATGCCTATTGTTTTGGCCCTGTGAGCTGTCACTTATGCCCTTGTGGTTCTAAGCCTTCACTCTGTATGTCTTGGGAAAATAGTTGGTTTATAGAACCCAGTGGACATTCCATTATGTCTTTTTCCTGTAGAATTGAACAAACCAAAAACACATGTATGTTTCTTTTTTTGAACACAGTCTTATGCTGAAGGCTTAGGACATTTCAGTAAATTGAATTTGTTTCTAAATTTCTAAAGTGACCTTATGATCTGAGCTATTCAACTGGGTCTATTCCAGAAGTTCAAGAGCCTTTTGATCTGTTTATCTGTTTGCTGTCTCCATTTCTTTCTCCCGTCTCCTTTTTAACCACTGTTTTTGTGTTCCTCCAGGAGCACAGCTGACCACCTTCACTGTTCTCACTCCACACCCTCCTCAGAACCATGGAGGAGGCTTCCAAGATCTCAGAAACCTCCCCTGGCCCTCTGCCTCTACTGGAGCGCCAGGTCCGCCAGCGACAATCAACCGCCTCCTTCCTCAAATCCAAACTGAAGCAGGGAGTTACCTGCTCCGCGCCCAGAGTCCGCTCCACCCTCACAGGCTTCTTCCCCGTCGTGCGCTGGCTTCCCAAGTACAAGCTCAGAGAGTATGTCTGGGGCGACGTCATGTCCGGACTCATCGTGGGGATTATCCTGGTACCACAAGCCATCGCGTACTGTCTGCTGGCTGGAGTGGATCCCATTTACGGCTTATACACGTCATTTTACGCCAACATCATCTACTTTCTGATGGGAACATCTAAACATGTCTCTGTGGGGATCTTCAGCCTCATGAGCCTGATGGTCGGACAGGTAACACAAACTAATAAGTACCTCTCATTAAAAATCATACGATGGACGGTAAATGATAAATATCTGTTGCGTTCCTGCAGGTGGTGGACAGGGAGGTGTTCTTGGCAGGTTTTGACGTCAGCGAAGACTCTAAAGCATCCACAGTCGACTTGTTAAATGGCACACTAGACAGCAACTTCACAGTCAAAACTATTGAGATAATGGGCATGCAGTGTCAGAAAGAGTGCTACGCTATTATGGTCGCTGCTGTGCTCACTTGTCTGGCTGGAGTTTATCAGGTAAATAATGCTTTTAAGACTGACATGAGGACTTGTAAATGGATTTGCAGGGAAGGTGGAAGAGTTAAAGAGAGCATATTTTGATTAGAGTAAGAAAAAACAACAAAGACACAATCTCAAGACCTACAGTATATGTCTTCAGACCAGTCTAAAGACCAAGCTTGGTGTTGAGTTCTACAAAACTGAAATAATAATATGATAAAAAAAAAAAAAAAAAACAAGTTATTGCCTTGTAACCATTTCAGATGAAGCTTTACATTCATACACTTTGATATCACTCTGAAATATTACCATACAAACTGTTTGCCCGACTTGTTAACAAATTATGTGCTGTGCATAAAATACATATTGGTGCAGTGAAGTATGTGTCTTATGTAAGCATTGCAAACCAGTCACTATGCTGCCAGTCTATGTTGGCTGTGAACATGAAGTCAAAATGCCCAAAGACTATTATCTTTATCTGATCATAATAACAATAAATTTATGAGGGAAGTCACTTTGGTACAGTAGCTGAATTACACACAATATACTCATTTAAAAACAATAAGAGTTGAAATAAAAGTAAACACAAAATGCAGTTTTTTAAGTGATGATTTTATTTATATAACTGCATTCAAGCATTTGAAATAACAGCCGATGTCTTTCACTTTGCTGTGGAGGAATAATATTTGATTGTTGGTATGATGTTCTTTTTTTGAGATGCTATGTTACGTTTTATGCCAGATGTAACAGACACATACATAAAAGTTCAAATTTAGTTTTTTCAGTCCACATTCCACTTTTCCCAAAAGACTTGGGATCAGTAAGATGTTCTTTGGCAAAAGTGAGATGAGCCTTTATGTTCTTTTTGGTCAGTAGTGGTTTTTCCTCTGCCATTGATGCCGTTTTTGCCTCGCCTCTTTCTTATGATTTAGGCATGAACACTGACCTTTAACTGAGACAAGTAAGGCCTACAGTTCTTAAGATGTTGTTGTGGGTTTTTTTTTTTTTTGTGACCTCTTAAAAGAGTTGTCTTTGTGCTCTTAGGGTAATTTTGATAGTCCGGCCACTCCTGTGAAGGTTCACCACTGTTCCATATTTTATTTTTCTTCATTTGTGAATAATGGCTGTTATTGTGGGTCGTTGTCATCAGGCCAAGTTATGTCCACTGAAACTGAACTCTCCAACTTTCCAAAAAATGTTAATTCATGATTTCATAAGGGGGTTTGAACAGCTTTTTTGCCTTAATAAATAAAATCATCACTTAATCAGTATATTGATATTCAAGTCAGACTGATATTCAGGTCTTGTCCCCCTGCATCTCTAACAGGTGCTGATGGCAGTCTTTCGGCTCGGCTTCGTCTCCGTTTACCTCTCTGCCCCGATGCTGGATGGGTTTGCCACAGGAGCCTCCTTCACGATCCTCACAGTCCAGGCCAAATACCTCCTGGGTCTGAAGATACCCCGTCACCAGGGCTGTGGCACGGTGGTCGTCACGTGGTTTAACATCTTTGCCAACATTCACAAGACCAATCTGTGTGACCTCATCACTAGTGCTATCTGTATTTCTGTTTTAGGTAATATAGTACTGCGCATATCATCACTCATTTTATTGTGATATTGTCGATTCATTAAGCAAACACAGTTAGTTCTCTTTCATCCTTATTTCACAATCTGTTATACTATCCACAGTTTTTCTGCTTTCAGCTCTTCAACAGTTGAACCAGTGTTCAGCCGTTCAAACTTTTAAAGTGTGTCTAAATCCTTGGATATAATTTTGGAGACATTTATGATTTTATGCTATTCATTTCTTGAGGGGCTTCAGCAAATGCTTCAACTTATTCTGCTGTTCATCACTTTCATCATTCAAATGTTGCACAAGCACAATTAAACCTTTTTATTGTCAAGCCATTTTTGTGTTCTCACACTTAATGTTTATTTGTATGTTTTATATTTTAACTTACTTGTTATGGTTGCTATGCTACAGCCAATGATGGTAGCCAGTGGAGCTCAATACTGTTTCAAATTATTTATCCATTATCTGTTTCAACATTTTAACTATGTTTTTTAACATATTTTCTTTTTAGTGGCTGGTAAAGAGATTCAAGACCGCTACAAAGATCGTCTGAAGATCCCTCTCCCCACTGAGCTGGTCGTGGTGGCAGGAGCGACACTGGCCAGCCATTTTGGAGACCTGAACGCTCGTTACGGCTCTAGTGTTTCTGGACACATCCCAACAGGCTTCATCCCTCCTCAGGTGCCCAACTTTGGCCTGATGTCGCATGTCGCACTGGACGCCATTCCCCTAGCTGTCATCAGGTAAATTACAACTGTGTTTAATGTAAGTTTGGGATTAGATTTCCAAAGCCAACATGTTTTCCTTTTGTCTTCAAGTTTTGCCTTTACCGTGTCACTGTCTGAGATGTTTGCCAAGAAGCATGGTTACTCCGTTCGACCGAATCAAGAGATGCTGGCAATTGGCTTCTGTAACATCATCCCTTCCTTCTTTCATTGTTTCACCACAAGTGCAGCTATGGCCAAAACCATGGTGAAGGACTCAACAGGCTGTCAGACACAGGTGCATTTCTACTTTTTAAATTCATCTTTGTAGCAACTAGCAAAACAAAAGAGCTGCTAATACATCAAAATCAGAATCATAGTCGGCTAAAATCTCCTCCACTCACTAATTAGTCTAATCACCCAATGTCACATAACTGCTCTCTATCACTGCAGCTATCCTTTAAAAACCTGTTTTCAACACTTTGTTTGGACTTTTGTGAGGGAAGTTACTTGGCACAGTAGCTCAATTACACACATACTCATTTAAAAACAGTAAGAGTTGAAATAAATAAATATTTGTCATGCTCAAATGTTTTAGATCATCGAAAAAATGTAGTAAACACAAAATGCAGTTTCATTCACTCTCTTTGTTTGGACTCAACACCCTGCAGATTAATGAAAGTGTCACATCTAAATAATTACCCTCTTCCAAATAGTCAATTAAAGCACCCCCTGCATCCAGAATAAACAGATGCATTACATTTACAAAAATACGTGTTTGTAATGTTCTCTTGTCTCTTTCTGTATCACTTTGTGTCTTTATTGAAGAGCATATAAGAGAATGTTTGGTGGTTCTTGGTGCTCTGGGTGCACACAAATTATATTAACCATTTCAGTCACAATGAACAGTAAACAGTCAATGTTATCAGTGAGACCACTCAGAGCTGAAGTTGTGGTGCGTTCAGTGACTGTAGACCCAGCTGTAATAACACACATTACTATTCGACCAATGATGTCTAGTGGCCACCAGCCCTAATACGTAGGCTACTTTATATATCAAGCAGTCCTATTTTATTTTTATCCACAAATACATTTGATAGATAGATTTTGAAAAGTCTAAAACTACCCCGTAAAATAATGACACTTCTTTCTTTGTCACTTTCTACATGATCATCGCTCACTGGGTTCACCACATCTTGTGTTTTTTGACAGTTCTTTTCCAAAGTCAAGTTAATAATGTGTATTTCATAGTCCTTAGTGCAGAAACATACTGTAGGGTTCCTTGTATCGCTCATCAAGTGTTTTTTTTTATAGTGATAGAAGTTCTTATTTTTAATACCATGACCATAAAATCCTCATTAAGTACACTTGAATGTGGAAAACAGTGCCTGTACACAATGTCTTTTTGTTTTCCATGTTTTCTTACCAAAGGTGCCCACAGAATTGAAGATGTTAGTGTTATTTACTTGCACTTTCTGTCCTATGCCCTGTGTCAGAAATGATGGGTAAGCCTGACACCACAGCATGGTTCTGTGATTAGATGTTCCCTCACAAAGAAGGTCTTTATTTTTCAAGTGCTGAGAGTGCCCTAAGAGGCACGCTGACAGAATAAGTTGGTGAGATAATACAAGGGAACCAGTTAAAGCCTACACAAAATAAAACTATGAAACTGTGATTCATCTAATTAGTGTTTTTTGCTTCCTCTCTCCTTCTCTCCATCAGATTTCCAGTCTGATAAGCGCCTTCGTGGTCCTTCTGGTCCTCCTATTTTTTGCACCTTTCTTCCACGCTCTTCAGAAGTGTGTCCTGGCTTGTATCATTATTGTCAGCCTGCGGGGGGCGCTCAGGAAGTTTATAGATGTCCCAGCTAAGTGGCGAGCCAGCAGGGAGGATGCAATTGTTTGGATGGTTTCCATGGCAGCCACTGCGCTAATCAGTGTGGAGCTAGGCCTCCTGGTGGGAATCGTGTTTTCAATGATATGTATCATCTATAAGACCCAGAACCCTAAGGTAAGTCAACATCCTGTGCAATACTAAGAATTTCGAATGCTGTTTTACAATAACAGTATTGGTCACTGTGAACAAAATCATTTTGAGCACAAAGTTGTGGACAAGATTTGAGGATATCTGGGTATGCAATCAATTGAATAAATCAAAACTTTATATAGCACCTTTCATGCAGCTCCGGGTGCTTCAAATTCAATTAAACAATTTTAAAAAGAACAAAAAAAAAAAGCTTTCATAAAAGTAATCAAATCTGTTTAATTACTGTAATGACAATAGAGCTACGGTTTATAACTTGAAAAGTCATACAAGAAGAGACATCATTTTCCATCAGTGATAAATAATCATAAATATAACATAACTACATATTGTTGCTAATATACTGTAAAAGCAAAGAAAACACACATTAAAAAAATTTTGTTCACAAACTGGTTCATATTCATATTCGTTAGCACCATGTAATGTAATAATGTATAATCTGTCCACCTGGTAGTATTAGGGTTAAGCATAACGCTCAATATCACAACAGCAGTTGCTACAAACAAATAAAGAAACAGACTGTACAAGACTGTGGTTTATTTTAAGTCCTATTATCTATATGCTTTCTATCATAAAGTGCACCAAGCACTATAATGTTTCTTCTTAACTTTATGGTGTGCTTATCCACATAGCTGTATAATAATTTTTGAGTGATAAGGAGATAAGATATGTTCAATTACTGAATATCTCTTTTCTCAGGTCTCTCTTCTTGGTCGGGCCTCTGACACTGACCTTTACGAGGACATGGAGGAATATAAAAACCTAGTCCCTCCAGCTCGGGTTCATGTTTTCCGTTACCAGGCTCCTCTGTACTACGCCAACAAAGACGCCTTTTTAAAGACTCTTTACAAACGCGTCGGGGTCGAACCTTTCTTGGAGTTGACCAGACGAAAGAAGGTTCAGAAAAAAGCCAAGATCTCCTTAAAACAAACCAGTGAGAACGGAGAGAAAAGCAACGGAGACTTTGTTGTGGGACTCATACAAAGTGAACTGGATTTCCACACTATAGTCCTGGACTGCTCTGCCATACCTTTCATAGACTCAGCAGGCATGAGCACATTGCAGTCATTGGTCAAGGAGTATAAAGAAATTGGTGTCAGCGTGCTCCTCGCCAGCTGCAACACTTCAGTCATCGACCTCTTACAGAAAGGAAAGTTCTTTGGAAAAAACAACCAAGAAATGAGCAGGTTACTGTTCCACACAGTTCATGCTGCAGTTGAACATGCTTTGGTGTGTAATGCAGAGAGCAAATCAGCTGCTTCTGTGGTGTAGGAAAAGTGAGAGATAAGTATGTTCTGGTCTAATCTAAAGTTACAGTTCACAAACATTGTTTATTCAAATAAAAATAATCAGGCCCAAAGCTAAGGCCTAAAGATAGATCATTAGACCTTTCCATTTTTTTGGTTTATTATATCTGACAAAAGCTAAAAAGGGTACAAAGTAGTAAATTACTGGCTAGTTACTTTATTACAGTCATAAGCTTTGGAAATAGTGGACTAGTGAGCAATTGGCTGAAGGAAAGAAAGGGATTCCAATAAACCTGCTTCACAAAATTTACACTACAGTTTTGGTAAAGATCAGTAACATGCAACTCAACCTTCACATTTTAACAATCAAACGGATCAAACGGTTCTACTTTTGAGAGGCTTTTTCAGCTCCTTGACATACAGACCAAAAAAACAACTGCATAGTGTCTACCTCGGAACGAGCATTTGAATAACGCTACTTCAATGATCATAATGTTTAAGCAATTAATTATCTTTTTACTTATTTCAAACCTTCATGAAATACACTGCAAATATGGAGATCTAATGTCGATTGGAGTTAATTTGTTATTTTTTCTTTCAAAACTCTTGGAGAAGGTCCATCTTTAAAAATGCAGTAGGTCATTTTTGGTGGATCTGGTGTCAAAATTCCAGATTGGAATTCCACACCACACTCCACATGTTCTCCATCTATGGTTGCCCTGCAGGGACATGTTATTGCCCATGAGAAAATCCAGGTGAATCAGATGATGAATTGACTTAAAAAATATATGAACAAAATACATTCAGTTCAGAAATCTCTGAGGACTTCATACAAGATTGTACAACATGTACAATGACTGTGCTTCTCCTTCAGTGCTCAGTTTGTACACTCTAGGCAGTTGTACAGGAACAGGAAAGAATTCAACTTCAGCTGTGATTTTGGAACTTTAAATGTCTATTTTCAGACAAATAAAAAAGCGTTATTTTGAGGTGATGATGCACTGTTGGAAATGTTTTGTGTTGACTTGTGTACAGCTGTTAGCTACAATATTTTACACAATGCACCATGGCAGCAGCATTCCCAAAGGAGCTAACCATTATCCCCCACCGCCGAATCATTTGTTCAACTCTTCCTGGCCCCTTTGCACCGGCAGTGGTGTGTGGTAAAACATAGGTTTTACGTAACTCAAAAGTTATGATGTTTTTCAGTCCAGGACTGGCACCGGGACAGAGCCATGCCTTAAAATCCAGAGCTCATTGCATCATCCGTGTACTCTTGGCCTGCTCTGGTCACTCAGCAGGAGCTGATTTGCTCACATAAAACACTAGTTACACATTTCTGTGGAAGTCTCATCTCAGGTACTAGGAAAAAGGGTAGGTTTTAGAAATCTTTAACATTTCTGTGAATAACAGATGGCAGCTGATGATGCCAACGTGATGTTTCATGATGGGAAAAAATTAACTTTATCATTTGTTTGTGTGTTATTGGCAAATATTCACAGTGCACTCCTGTAATAACTCAAAAGGGTGTAGTTTTCTGTAGTAAAGAGAATGTTGACAGTTCAATAGTAAATGGAAAAAAAATATTTTCATTCAGTAATTGTAATGTATAGGAATGAGTTAACTTAATCATGTTCAATAATATTATTGTCTTTTTTTTTTACTTTTGACAGAGTTGTTGATACTGACACTGCCTTAATGTGAAATACTTGAATTAAATCATCATTTTTGTTTAAATATTTGTTTCATGAATCTATTAATTTCACAGAAATTTAAGCATTATACAGTTTTGGCATAGATCTGTGCTGAGCAGACTAGGGTTTAGTGACTTGCAGCCCTGAGTCATGTGAGTTTTACAATCTTCAACAGTCAAATGCAGTGCTGCAGTCTCATAGATTCTGCATTACTAGGGTGACCATATTATTTTTCCTTAGCTCCAGACTGGGACACTAGAATTCTCCTCCTTAAGTTTCAAAATGTGTTCACTATATAACACAGTAAACAGTTAACATTGCATTAATGCATACAAAGTGCTTTTGTTCATATAGACCTGGTCTATTTTAAAAGTGGGCTATATTAGAGTTTTTATATATATATATTCCTACTGTTATGCTCCCTGTCAGATTCCCAACAAATTCAAAATATCACACGTATCTAAATGAAGTAGGCCTGTATGACATCACTTATTTATTTTTTTAACGGCTAACTCTTTAACCTAGACTTAGAATAAGTTAGTTCATTAAGGTCTTCCTCTTGCATGATTTATCAATTACAGCACAATACTTTCTGTAGTTAATGATAATATAATACTATGCATTACTAATGTCTGAGACGTGGCACGTTTATGCCAGAAAGAAACAAGACGTCAGCCTCAAGTAAGTGGCTTGAAGAAGAGGTGAATTACAGGGTTATGGTGATCATGTAGTGGAATGACCTTTGACCTGCTGACTCAGCATATGTGTATAACAATAATTATTTATACATTCTATGATAATAACGTGTATAAGCATGTAATGTTCGATAGCTGGGTAAGTATTAAGTGTGACTAAACCCAAAATGAGTCAGAGTTAAACAAGAGAAATTGTCACGTGACGACAGTTTTGCTTCGGTTGTACTGCCCCCTACTGTTCTTTAAATGTACTACAGGTTTGTGGTCAAAGGGAAGCCCAATTTCAAAATCATTGTTGTAATCACTGTTGTGACATTGTTGTAATTACTAAGGAGAATTATTAAGGATCTTAAGAAAACCCAACAATTTATGTACAGCATTCTTTATTCATTCAAAATATTTAAAAATAGACTTTTACAGAGGCACTCCAATAAATATTCTCATAATTCAGTGCCAGCAGCCAATCATACATATATTCAAACAAACACAAAAAACCCAACAATAATGATATCCTTTACAAACAAATCAGGCAGTTTATGATAGAAATGACCTCACATAGTTAAACAAAAAGGCAAAATAAAGTAATTCTTCCAGCACCTGGGATGTTTGTTCCATTGTTTCGGCTCAATCTTTGTTCCAAATATATTAAACATATACTGACCTTGTAGTGTAACAGCAATTCATATGCAATCAAGCATATTGTTCCAAAAAGATGTG
The DNA here is from genome assembly GCA_036850595.1 of Rhyacichthys aspro. Taxonomy (NCBI): domain Eukaryota; kingdom Metazoa; phylum Chordata; class Actinopteri; order Gobiiformes; family Rhyacichthyidae; genus Rhyacichthys; species Rhyacichthys aspro. The sequence continues at coordinate 5,162,612 of CM072159.1, forward strand.
CGTACAGTACAAAACATGACTAATAAGGCATTCATAAACACAAGTAAAACATATCATAGTAACTAAAAACAATTCCAAAGTGATCTGTGAAAATGACCAGTAGAGTGAACCTCAAACACTTTGCACTGGACATTTTTGTCTCAAGATCCTCAAGTCAAGTACATGATTTGCAGCGCCAACATTATTCCCTTTACGAGTGATTCACAAATAAATGATAGCGCCGTCAGTTTGCCGTGAAGTGTTTGTACTAAAATACTAAGAAAAGTTGTCTTGCTTTGTAATCAAAATGGAAACAACAAATACAAATGGATTGTTCTGTCAAAGATATGTTCATTTTAAAGTTGCAAGAAACAAGTGAGTAAGGTTTGCAGGATTGACAGGCAATTCCTATACTGTATATGTATAGTGTGTCTTTGTGATTTGTACCCTGGTCCAGCTCAATGAATAATAAAACATAAGGGCGTAACAAAAAAGAATTTGTTCACAGCTAATAAATCATTCAATAGATCTGTACAAACAAATAATCACAGTATCAACTAAAACTTTAAAACACCAAAGCTAAGGTGTTAGACATTAATATAGTCGAGTCATGCATTGATCTTTAAGTGACACTCTCATTTTGTTCAGTGTGGCTGAAGACACCCAATATCCACAGGTTCAGAGAACACTGGCATTTTACCACACTACCAATGCCTTTTAATGTATTGGGAGGAAGTAAATTTGTGTCTCAGTGTTGCATTGCTATCTGGTTAAAAACAAATGTTCATTTACACAATCAGCTGGCCTTGCATGTTGTTGTTCGATGTGTTCACTTAGCTGCTTCTGGTCTGAGATGGACAGGTCTGACTGTGTCTGAATCTCATGATGTACACAGCAGTTTGGTGCCACCAGTAAAACATCACAACCACCAGGACATGCCACACCTGATGACTGGCGCCCAGGTAGTTCAACTGGCCTGAAAGACGCAAGGAAAAAGTTGCATTTTTGGCATTTTTTGTGCACCTGTAGTTGGGTTCATTGGTGAGGCAGATGAGCCTTTGTATTTCTGACTTGTAAAACAAAGACTCACCTGGGAAATAACGTTCAGGGATCTTTGTGACATAAAAGAGGAACGCAGACCCAGCAATCAGGTACATCACAATGACGCGGGGCAGGAAGAGCTGCACACATAACAAGAATAACAGGTTTTTCTCTCCACTCAAGTTTAGCTACATTAAGCAGTAACTTCAGTAACAGTACTTTCTTCATTTCTATTCCTTGCAAAATTTTCCATTCAAAATGTGTTCAACCTGTACGACATCAGATGTGAACCCTCCAGTGAGCCAGACCCAGTGGCAGGCTGGGACCACACTGACTCCAGCCACACAGCAGAAGATGGCCATACGTATCCTCCGCCAGCTGTTGCTGAGATAGTGAGGATGAACCTGAGCGCAGAATACTGCCAGGATCAGGGACAGCACCGTCATCAAGTAAACCTGCCGCCAAAACTAAAGAAAGAGATTCTTATTACAAACAGCATAAAGGATAAATATTAACATTGTAACATTTTTATTTCCAAAAAGCAAATCTGAAACATCAAAATCACATACTGCATCACAGTAGAAAGCATAGAAGATCCCAGGAACATAGCAGCCTAGAATGCCGACTGAAATACCGGCGTAGTCCAATGAGAGCCAGCGGCGGCAGGTTTTCTCTGACCGATGGCACGAGAACAGGTGATATCCCACTGAGCACAGCATACACACCTGTAATCCAATGAAACATCCATCATTTAATCATTGTCCAAATTGGGTCCACAACTGATGCACTCAGGATTTGGAAAAACTAGAGACCAGAAGCCATACAACTAAAATATAATTATAACACCAGCTCACACAACACATAAACTATACAATAACTCTATAACACAACAAAAACACATAACATTTGGATTATTTACTATTACTGAGTTTTTAGTTACACCTACACACAGTTCACAAACCTGACGCTGAGATGAAATGAAAGCAGCTGAAGCATGAAAGGCACACCTGTATGAATAAGTACCTAATACAACACTATTATTCATGCACAAATATTCGGTAATAGATGGGCCTTTATTTTTATAGAAACACAAATGTGCTGCATGTTGACGTAACAGGGACAATGCAGAGATAAACACAGTTTTCTTCACTTTTTCTTACCTGAAAGCAAAAGAGTCCAATAGCATAGATAACATAGTCCTCTCTGTTGGCTCCAGAGGCTGGCAGCACAGAAGACAGATCATTGACCCCAAGAGAGAAGAAGAGCAAGAAGCCGAGCAGGTGGCTCCAGATATTAACCGTCTCGTTGGACAACATAAAAATACTACGAGACAAAATATATCATCAAAAATACACGTTAGGAGGACAAAGCACAAAACAAAACAGCAGGAGGATAGATTAAAAGTCAGAACAGTCACCTCTTGAGACAGAGTTTGGAGGGCAGGTGGGCTCTGTAGCCATCTGTGATGTAGGGGTTTTCTTTGAGGAAAGGAGGTATTTGTTCATAGGTGTAGAGTCTTATTCTCTGAGGTATCAGCACGGGCCAGTGGTGGTAGGTGCCCAGTTCAATGTAGTGGGCAGTTTTCAGCAGCTTCTGCGGCATTTCCAGCAGCATCTTGTTCATGGCTCTTTCACAAAGTATGCAAAGGATGCTAAGGCTAAATAAAGAAGAAAAACAGAAACAAATTAGCAAACCAAAACACGACATTTTTAATATATCTTAAGTATCTCAGTGTAGTCTGGTGTCTTCATACATTCCATACATTGTTACAGATGACCTCTTACCTGTTTTATTTTTACATCATTGGTGTTGTTTACTGTAGCTGACTTTAAACACCGCTATTGTTTATCTCAGCTCTCAATCAGTTAAAAGCTTTCATCATGTCACGATAAAGGCTTTAACACAGAATACAGACATGATAAGTCCGATTTCCTTTCCTTTTATCTCGCTGGCTAACCTTGCTAACATTGACAGGTCTCACTTTCGTCAAAACAGTGAAAACTGGGTGACAGTGCTCACCATTATTCACAGTGCGAACGACGAAGTCTTTGTTCGAGCAGTTTAGCCATATCCAGGTGGCTGCCGGCTCAGTCGTGGATTAAAATTCGCATATTGTCAACATTAAAACAGAAGTAGCCCAGCAGCAGTTGATTAAAAAATTTCTTCTTCTAAAATGACAATGGTAACAATGGAAAACGGCGCGTTACTGCCGCCAAGTGGTAAGTATGTCGTAAGTACTAGTCGACCTAGTTTATGATGAAGTTTACTGTTCGTGTGTTATGAACAGTGGCTAGTGGTTATGCCTGAAAGAGTAGAAGTTGTACACTTTTCATTTGGCAGAAGATCAATATATTCTTTTTTATATTCTTCTTTTTATTCGCAATATTACTTTTTTTTTTTTTACATAATGTTTTATACATTTTATTACATCACCCCTTTTGTGTTTTGTCTGCATTGGTCTTTTATCACTAACATGTAACATTAATCATGTAACAAAATCGACATTAAACCCATCCTACTTTGAATTGAAGTTGAAACCTATTTGGAGCACTTTGAATCCTTTTTCTTTTTCTGTCTCCAAGTTGTGCTTATAAGACTAACCCTACTTTATATTAAATAAGTAGGAATGTTGTCCGTTCTCTGTGATATGATGTGACCACAGATGGTGCTGATGTCTTTATTTGATGAATAGGACTCATTTTATTAAGACTAGTAACCACATAAAGTTCCATTAGAGGCATGCATTTACACAGCCATCATCAAAAGCTTTGTCACCACTTCCACAATACTCTGGAACAGTTTCCGTTTTTTGCCAAATAATAACCTTTTTGCTTTTCATGTAACTGCTATAATTTTACCATGAACCCCCTCAATATATAATATATAACACTTTAAACATACAGCATCATGTTAGACTGTAAAAAACATTAATTTCAATGCATTTCAACAAAAAATACCTTTATTTATTTACATCAGTGCAATATATTGTGTTTAGCTGAAGTTAAATCCTATGGCTCAATATATTAAGAAAAGAGAGCAGTGGAAAATCTGTGACATATAAATGAACATGCGGTTTTGTTCTTGTTTCTTGTTTTGTTGTTTTGGAGACTGGAGCAGCTGGAGGTTCTTGTTCGATGAGGCTCTTGTTTCTAAAAAATGGAGAATAGATTGTTGTCAGTGAGTGCACTTAAGTTAATGTTATTATGCAACAAAATAAAGTGATCATTTTTTTTACTTACCAGCAAGTTGGAGTGGGAACACACGGAGATTGAGCCAGTCTGGGGATTGTTGTGGTTTGGGGCTTGAGGAAATTATGGTCTAAATGTCCTGTGCATTTATAAGAATGTGCACTGCTCTCAAGTTGGTCCTGTGACTAACTGGCCAGGGTGTGCCCTGTTCCAGGCCCAGGGCAGATGGGATAGGCTCCCGAAGACTCCTCTCCATGTATTTGGTTATGAGCTGTCAAGTTCTGTTGGTGTCATTCTGTTATCTGTAATGATCCATGTAGAAACATATAGGAACATTTATCACCTTTATCATGTAGCAGTTCAGTTGAACTGATTTTGTGATCACATGATCCCAGCAGTCAGTCCTCATACTGGGGTACACCCAATTCCCTGTTTATGTCTGTTTTCCCCTGTGCATAACCATGTTTCTTTGGGTTTCTTTCGTCTTCTTTTCTATGTTGGTGTATTTCTTTCTGGTGATTTTCTCTCTCTCTGTCATCATTTGTTTGTGTTGTTAACATGAGAACACACCATCTCTGTTCAGCTCTTCGTGAGATTATTTTACCTCTGCACTCCGCACTTACCTTGTACTTTCAGCCAGTTGTGTCATACTTAAATTTGCAATTTTTCTATTGTTATTTTTCCACATTTTTTAAAATACAGCAGCAGTAATAATAACTCTTAACGTCTTTTTTTTTGTAGCATTTGCAGCTTCTAGAAGATATCTCCACCAAGTTACAATGGAGTCCCACCCATGGCCACGGTTAAATTAATTTTGTTGGTTTACTGACATGTAAAGAAAAGCTTTGGATTTAATTTACAGAGATGTGACACGCCTTTAAAACTTAATTTGTTTTGGCTTTGATGGAGGGATTATTCAGTTTAACTACTGCATTTGAGGTTGTGGCAGATGTTTATAGTGTTTATCATGTCTTGTCTTCACTGTGACCTCTCCTTTCCCCCAAAACCTATAGAGGCATTTGTCATTTACATTCAGCCATTTGGTTATTTGTCTTGCAATCTGTGGTGCAGAGCATGAGGGTGGTGATCGGTTCCGTTAAAATTGAACTGAAACCTCTGACTACACCCACAAAAGTGATGAAACCATTTAATCCACAGCAGATATTCAGAACTATCCAGGGGGATTCCTGTAATTCAGCCATTTGCTGACACAAGGTTCTCGGTATGTTATTAGTTTGAATTATGTGTTGTCATGATGTAATTGTTTTAAGAGCCTGAACAGCCTTGGGTAATCAGTGTATGTAATATGAGATATGTAAATCTTCCAGTTTTACATACTGAACCCTAACATAAAAAGGGAACATGGACAAAAACTGAGAGACTATTTTTTCATAATGTTAGTATCTGGTGAGCTGTTCCACATTGTCCTTGTAAGACAACACCTTATTATCATGAACCAGCTTTGGGAGTAAACGTTTTGAACAATACTCGTGCAAATGAACAAATTACTCATGCATACCAATAGTGTAATGTTGGACTTTTCATTTCAGTTTCCCATCTGCAGTAGATTTACAGAAACATGAAGCACTTGTTTGTACTGACAACAAAACAATGGGAAAGACACAGAGCAGATCAAACATGATCAACCTGACACATGTATAGTGTCAGGGCAATAAAGTGATCACTCACAGGCAGATAATAAAAAGGTAGGAGCTCAATCAGCTTGGAATAAAAGCAAGAACTTATGAATAAATGGATCAGGTGGAACGTAGTCTATATAAGTTTAAATTCTTACTATAAATAATCAACAATTTTTGCCATGGATGTACTTTGCTTTGATTTGTACAGCAATCAATTGAGCATACCATCACAGGAAAAGTATTGCATACAACTTCAAAATAAAAGACTATAACTAAGGATTTTATTGATTGTCTGAATCTTAAAAAGTCCCACTTTAAATGTTTCATCTCTTTTGGCTCATTTTAAATTTATGTCTGTTTCAAGCACACATTTCTATTTCTTTTTCAACAACACTAACTTTAAAGGCACAGTGTGTTATTTTTGGCCTTCATTGCAGATGCATCTATGGCGATTCCACACCTCTCATGCCAAGAGGATGTGAACAGCTATTGTAGCATACGGGAACCCCACAATGTATAAATAACAAATAAAGGTGGAAACATGCAGTTGTCTGTGAACAAACCAAGTGGAAACAGGGTTTAATGGTGATTACACTCTAAAGCAACCAAATCAATTTACATCATCATGCCATAAGCTTTTATGCAAGAATCAAAAGGAACCATGAATGCTCTTCTCCTCCAGCAGCGCTCAGTTTGTCTGCTCTGGGCAGTTGTAGAAACAGAAGGGGAGGTAATGGCTTCTTCCTTTTAGTTCTGTGCACTTTTACTGGTCTACTCATCACTACAAATGCAACAGATGATGAGACTTCTAGTTTACTCTCCTTTTCACCAAGTGCTAGGAACCATGAATCCATCATTGGTGGTAAGGGAACTCATCTCTCTTCCCATGCGTCCTGCACTTGTCATGGTACATTAGACGTTTGTCCTTAAAATAAACTTCTTTGCCTTGGTATACTGTCGGTATTGTGTGCACTTTATTTTGAATGTCTTGGGGAAGTCCCATCTTGGTCACATGATCTGACCCGTGTTTTGACGGCGGTATGCAGCAGCTGCGCGCCCTGCCCACTGCACTTCATTCTGCTGTCTCCACGTGAACGCGCACTCGGTCAAGACAGGGCTCCTCAACATGTGAGATGATGATGCTTCCTCACTGCTGCGGAGCTTAACAGCCCTTTAACAAAGACCGCTGCTGCTATGCAACGCATGGATTATGGCTCGGACCTGGATATGTTGCCAAATCCTGCTTCTTATCACACTTTGGGTGAATCCTTCAGTGCATGATGGCGACCAGGCTTCTTGTGATGGAGCGTTTGATATTTATTTTGTGTTAGACAGGTAAGTTCTGCGTGCATTACATACTTTTGTTGCTTTTTGTCTTACTGAGAGCACACCAATTTATAATGAATTGAACTTTCGTAGGCTTCCATCAGTGGAAGACTCAGTCCTGTCCATGTATGGCTCTGTTTTGTTTCCATGTTGTACTGCTCCAGAAATTTGACAGCGCTTATTATAATCTTTTCTACACTGCCTTGAGAGTTTTCAGAGCACTTAAGAGGACACATTCTTTCTTATTAGAACTGTTATAACATTTTATATCATTTGGCAGGTGTTAACTACACAATTCAGAGACAAAAGTTGACAAAAGTTTGACTGTTTCTTCTCATTGTGGAAAAGCATTCATTTAGATCAAGTTTTATTTCAAGCTTAAGGTATTATAAAAAAATCAAATAAAACACATATCAATATACAAGACCATATGCAAGAAATGAGCATACTTACTGCATACAACTGGACATTTCAACTCTCTTATAGCCAAGTCTAAGTCTAGTGCAGAATCCAAACTATATTTAAAGTTGTTTTGAGTCCCTAACCATAAAATGTGAAGGAGACTATCAATAGAAGTCTGTATTTTTTGTTTTTCCTGTCATTTACGAGGCTGCGTGTGTCTCTGCAGGTCGGGCAGTGTGGCCAGAAACTGGGATGAGATCTACGGCTTCGTGGAGCAGCTCACCAACAGGTTTGTCAGGTCAGTACAAAAGCTTACCTTACATTATGTGTTTGTGATTTTCTAACACACTAATGCAGTTCAACACGAATGCAAAGAATAGACCTTTTCCAGAGAAAGTCTTTTGGTGATATAAAAAAGTGCACAGCTTCTATTTAGGCACTTCTAATAACCACTTATGACCTCATGACCTATATTGCAAATTAAACAAAGAGCAATGAGTCTTTCAAATACAGTCCAAACATTAGTAGTGGGCAGAATGTAGGGCATGTCTATTTCGAGCCACCAACTGCTCCAAACCCCGTCGGGTGCTGCTGGTGCTGAAGAGGGTGTGTTTGATATCTTTGGGTTTAATAGTGGGTTGCTAAATCGGAGACAAAACACTCGGCCAGATGTGGAAAGAGAGCGCACCACAGCGGACTGACACTTCTGCGTCCCGTCAAGTGAAGACAGAGGACGCAGCTGGAAGTGGGTTCCAGTTTCATCTCGGCAGTGGGTCATGTTTAAAAGTCCAGCTGGGATGTGTAGAGGGTGCCACACAAAGAGCTATTAATTATGTCAGGATTTGTTTATTCATAACATGCCATTATGTGGTGTTATGTTCACGGACTGAACTTGTGGTTGTGGTTAATACCGTGTCTATATTTCATACTTTGGCAACTGGTTAAAAGAGCCAAACATACTGCATCTTTTCATCACTCATGAGTTTATAAGCAGTGCATGTGGTTATTTAATTAATTTTTAACACTGTAAAGATTCAGTGTCATCATATTTGCAATATCAAAGACTAAATGAAAGTCCTTATGTTTCAGTCCCAGGATGAGGGTTTCTTACATAGTCTTCTCTGCCAACGCTGCTGTGATATTACCTCTAACTGGAGACAGGTACTACATACTTTACTTTCCCCTTTGTTTTTCTTTGCATTGCTCAGCAAAAACTAACTTTTGGTGACCCAGAAACTCACTCTTATCAGATTGCCATTGTTTGTGTTTTGTGACTGGGCAGGGCTGACATAGACAACGGTTTGAAGATGTTGAGCCAAATCAAACCAGCGGGAGAGACATACATGCACGAAGGCCTAATAGCAGTAAGTACAGTCTGATAATATGATTAAAGATGACAATGTGTACAATACTGTAGGCTATAGTTGAACACATTAGACAACAATACAATAGTAATAGTGTATCTTTTCAAAATAAATAAAATATATGCATAAACTTTTATAGAGCCTAGTGGAATGAGCCATTTTAGTTTCATTGCATCCTGTTCCTTGCAGCTGCCCAGAGTGGACAAACTAAGCATAGCTGGAGGAGAAGCACACTCATGTTTCCATTTAAGCACACATCCTTATTTGAAAGCTTAAGGCATTTATGAACTGAATTTGTTTAGTTTATGATTCTGGAAGTACAATCACCATCCAAACTATTCCCACTGGGTTTGTTTACATCAATTTCCTGCACTTTCACCCTTTACCACCAGATGTCACCAGAAAGACCAACAACTACACACCCCACCTTTAATTTTCCTGTTTTATTACAGAAGACAAATGAGGAGTAGTGTGTAAATGAAGTAATGCTCTGTTATTATTTTTATTTATTGGTGAAATTATAGCCTCTATCAAATGGTGACAGTGTAGACAGACAGGAAACATGACAAACACCGAGCTGGCCTACATAGTGTTATACATGACTTGACATATATCGTAGTTTTTTTAGTTTAGTATCTGTATGTTATAAAAATAGGTTTGCTCCACTAACTTTTTCCATCAGACATTATCCTCTGAAAAATGTGAACAATACTGGGGAAAAATGGAATAATTATCTTGACAAGAATCTGTGACCATTTTCATTTGTATTATTTGTTTTATTCTGTTTACCAGATGGCTCTTTCTGATTGACTTTTTTCTCTTCTTTTTTTTATTTTTTTATTTTTGTCGGTCATTGCTTAGTTATTCTGTCTTAATTCTCTTAAAAAAAAAATAGGTTTGCTCATAATGTTCCTGTCTCTCATTTGAATTTCTTCCTATCTTTTATGTATCAGGTGTCGGAACAGATGAAAAAGCAAAGTACGCCGTCATCCACAATCATCATTGTTCTGACAGATGGCAAACTGGAGGTGTACCCATATGAACTCAGCGTACAAGAGGTATCACAAATGGCATATGGTACACATTCTTCCCCATATAGTTGTCTACATCTAAGCCATAACTCTGTATGTGTCCCTGTGTATCTCCGCAGGCCGACAAAGCCAGAGGGTATGGAGCCAGAGTGTACTGCGTCGGGGTCATGGACTTTGATCACAAACAGGTAGGAGGATCTCACTGCTGTATAGCTCTGTGAGAAAGTCTCTCTGTATTATACTGATACTGCTGGTTGTTGCTTACACAGCGGTTTTATTTGTCTTTCGATCTGCGTGTGAGCTTAGATGTGGTTACTCATTCAACAGGCTGTTGTTTCTGGCCCAGATGTATGGACACACACTGATACACTGAGTTACTTTGTTTTGGGTTCAACCGGAACTCACCAAAGGCAGAAAACCAAAATCTGTTATTTATGATTTATTCAGTATTTCCTTCTTCTAAAAATCATGGATATTTTGGATGCATGTTTTATATTTTAGTAAACAGTAACAGACCTTAGAGATATCCTAGAGTCCTGGTGGTATTGGGTTGTTGAAAGGGACAATTGTGTGGATCAATCCTAGTAATGTCAAAGCTGTTACTTCATGTTGAATTCTTCCAACTTCAAAACCGTGTGAAGAAAGAGAACAGTCATCACACATAAAACTCAAAACTGTATTTTGTTCATGACTGTAACGCATCAGGATCATTCAAAACCACATCTGTCGAGTCTGTCTAGTGCCATACTCTGGACACTAGTTCACATTCAGCCATAAAGTAATAGGTCGAGACAAGTGAAGTGAATTTGACTATTGTGTTAAATGGCACCTGTTAATTGACGGGATATATTAAACATTGAGTGAATGTTTTTTTATGTGTTGGGCTAGAAGCATGAACACAGCTTACAATAACAATAAACACTGGTTATGTTCACACTGCAGAAAAAAGTGACCCAGATTGAATTATCTGTTACTTTTATGAAATCAGATTCAGTTTCTGTGTGTTATATTTCTTTTATTTTTAATGTTAGAGCTAGAGGAAATGAGGTTGATTTATACCGTGGTCACTGTTTAAGTTTAAAATAAAGGCATTTTTCAGCTGTAATTTTGTAATAAGAGGTCCGGACAACAACTCCACCCAAGGCTGCCCAGCTTATGTGGTGTATCATTTACTGAGATGCTTCATTATTAGATCATTTAGTCAGATCTCACAGCCATACTTGTCTGCAAGGAAGCATTTGTCAGAGGAATGTGATTATTGTTGGTCTAAAATAAGAAGTCAGATTGGTCCCTTCACACTTTTCTACAAATTAAATGTGATTTTGCAGTTTTAAAAGTAAATAAAAATGTTTTTTTGTCAGTTCTACGGTTAACTTGTGATTTCCCAAGGTGTACTCTGCAGGTAGAATAGACTCCAGCCCAATGTGACTCCTGAAGGATAAGCCGTTGAACATGAATGAATGATTGCATGTTCTTTTTTTATTTTTATGAATGACTCACAAAGTTGTAGATACATTAAATAGATAAATTTGTCAAGGAATGTAAAAATCTTGCAGTGCAGTTTGACCACATCCAAACATCTGCATTATGTTTAGCACAATCCTCAGTTCATGTTCACAAGTTCATCTGTAAGCTACTGTTTCTTCTGCCAGTTCACTGTCCATGCCCATTTCGTGGTCCACAGAGGAAGTAATTACGTTAGTCCTTAATGAAATAATGCCAGGCGAGCTTCCTGTGCAGCTGTCATTAAAGCCGCAGATGAAAGCTGTTCTCTGCGACCCACAGCTTTCATCTCCCTCAGCCTTTTCCTCCCAAAATACTGCTGCCTTAAACACAAGCTGAAGACCTCCCATATTCTGTGTAGTGACAGAACCCAGCACTTTGCAGCTGTAAAAACTGTGTGCCCTGAATTATAAAATGAGATCAGAAGTGTGTCTTTATTTTTGTAACAGCTTGCCGAAATAGCAGACAATACAGATCAAGTGTTCCCAGTGCTGTCCGGTTTTCATGCCCTCAAAGACATTGTGAATAAGGTGAGCATACTCTGGATCAGTGCAAACAACATGCATTTCAATCCGTCAATCAGGACTACATCTGTTTCTTCTAACAGATTCTCAAGCAAACATGCACAGATGTGTTCACAATAGAGCCAACAAGTGTTTGTGTAAATGGTAAGTTTATGTGTGTTCAGTATTGTTTTACACAATAGCATAAAAGTCTTTTAACATATCACTTTAGAGTTTCTAATGCAGACATTGGCATTATGAGGCAATTGTGCAGCCCATCTGACAGCAGTGAGACAGATGTATGCCCATTAAAATAAATTGACATCTTTTAAAATATGGCTACAAGAGAGACAAGCTTGTGGCTAGTGTTAAATTTTTCTTTCTGAGTTCAGGCCTATTATTGCACATTTATCTCCATCTCATTACACATCTTGTGAAAGCATTGGGAATATTTAGTACTGTTTCACGTTTTGTCCCTTTTCTCTATGTATTGTAAGCAAACATAGCCAGCGCTGGGATAGAATCTTTTGTCTGTATTATCAACAGCTAATGGCAGTGTCACCAAACTGAGGCCTCTCTATGTGAGCATGTGATTGGCAAAAGCTTGCCAAAAAGTGCCTCCTGAGCATTTGTGTCCTTGATTGCAAAGCCTTGATGATCTTTTAGTATCTTATTTATTGTTATAGATTCACATTTCAAGATGCTGCTGTTAATTAAACAGTTACCTCAAATACAAGAAAAAAAAATCCCATACTTTATGTTTAAATCAAGAAAAAATCCCTCTTCAATAGACAGGGTGCAACCAGTTTTGTCATTTAGTGCAGTCCGAGTGATGGGGCATGCTACTGTCTCACGGGAAGACATTGCCAGACCAGCACAACCCTTTACACACATTACATATATAAGCCACAATCCATAACTGAGTGCAGAAAGAAGTGACTTTAATACTGCTGGAATTATTCACACCCTGAAAGGTTTGTGCTCAGTCTCCTCAAGAATTGCACCAAATTACGATAACAATACAACAAAAAGCAATAGAGAACAACTTGATAGCCGTGCCCCAAAACAAAGTGGACAGTTATCTGCTTTGACTGTAATGTTGTTTTCTTTCTAATACCTCCCAGAGTCTTTTAACGTGGTGCTCAGAGGGAGTGGCTTCAGTGGGGCTAAAAGGACTGACGCTGTACTCTGCTCTCTCACTGTCAACCAAAACACTTACGGTGAGCACAAAGCCCCATTATACACTTTACACGTTTATCTTTATAACGGTACTCCAACAGTCAGCTGATGTACATGTATTGCTTTCATATAGTCGTATAAAGTTACAGGCGCTCCTCCATTTTTATCGATGTTGCAAGTAAATATTTGCCCACGAGTTTTCATAATGCACTTTGGGATAAGTTACCAAAGCATTACAATGTCCTGCAGTGGAAAGTCTGAGAGAGGATGTCCTGAAAGAAACAGTGGCTGCCTTTTATTGCTCAGTGCAGGGAACAGAGGAGACATTATGCAGTCGGAGGGATGTTCTCAGTGTCATTAGTCTATTAACAGATCGATGGGAGGTCCTATTTCAACTTTTGCACTTGTTTTTCTCTTCTCTTACTCATTTGAACCATCTGTACAACTTGATTTCTTTTTAATTAATGAACATAAATGCTGCTGCTTTGTATCCTCTGATCGTTTTCGGTTTGTTTTTGTCTCAGACCAGAAGCCCACGGTGGTCAGAGATGGCTATCTGCTCTGCCCCGCTCCTGTTCTCCATGAAGCTGGACAGTAAGACCACAGCACACAGATACTGTTTCCAAACCCATCTATAAAATCTGATTATGCCGCAAATCTAGCAGTCTGCATAGCCTTAAACCAATTACGCTTGGGATAGTTGCTGCTATAAATACAAGACGCCTGTTTTTTTCGTTGTTATACAAGCGTTGCTGCAGTCTTTACTTTTCATATTTGACATATTTCTTTCACCGACATAATAAACAGTGGCCACAAGAATGTTTATATTTACGGGTGGAGACTCCTAAAATACACATTATTTTTATAACATGAAGGCAGTGGCCAATTGTCTGTGCTGCTGTTATTCCTGGTTACCTTTTGAACCATTTTAGTTGAGTGAGTTTAGCTAAAATATCCTAACCAGTAAGTTAATGCTTGTATAATGCAATAATAAGCTAATAAATCCAAAATAATAAATAAATCTAAAATAACATAATAGGTATTGTTTGTTTAAGGTATCAAACTGCTGGCTAATGCATTACTCTCAATACTCTTTCTATCAAATCTATGTAGCTCTAATAGCATGGGCAGAGGGCTAGAGGGCGCTATTTATCTACAAAAATATATTTTTTCTTTGTTCCTATAAGCTTTGTGCTTTTTTTAAGCATTCAGATTTACTTTTTTTTTTTTTCAAATTTTTCTTTGGAACCAACATGAAGATAATGCACTTCTTCATTCACGTGTAAAGTTGTTCCTTAGTTTTTACGTTTTGTTTTTTTACGTAGTTTTTCACTCCTATCGTCTTCATTTACAGAATCTTCTTGGTTTTTTTTCTCCAAAGTAATTAGAAACAAAAATACATACAAAACCAGCTAACAGTAATGGGTAGCAAACAAAGAGTATTTACAGTTTTTTGCTTCTGAATGCTTATTAGTTTAAGATCTAGTGTTCATAATGTCCATCCATGATTACCAGCATTTCTCAAACCTGTCTTGTTCTTTGCAGTTGTTGACACACAGTCTTTGATGGTTACTTATACATGTTATTAACTGAAGTTGTAAGATGTATAAACTCTGAGATGATTTGACTGATGATTTGAATAACAATACTATGATAAATACAAAACAAAAATGTTGTGGCATTCATAAAAAGAAACACACTCACATTCCACTATGAATGTTTTTTTTATTTCCTTTTATCACAATAACACTCAGCATGTATGTTCAATTTAAAAAGCTGGACAAGTGTTGCATACAGAGAAGACTAAGACCATCGTTTACAGTGAGTTTATCTCGGACCTCTCAGTGCTGGATTAAGTCCGACCAAAATATCCCTGTGGCATTTCAAGACTGAGCCAAAACTGATTTATCACTAGGTCTTTCTCCTCGCCTCACTTCCATCACAGCTCACTCACTGTAAGTGCTCCCCTCAGACCCCAGCATATCTTGAGTATTTTTAGCAAGAAGATACTATGTATGTGATTTATGAAGTGATTTTAGTAAGATAGTAAGATTTTAGTCCATGTTTTTTTACTGTAATTTGAAGGGTATTCACATCTGGACTGTTGTTTATTTTTATTTATTTATTTATTTTAAATCCTTTTCAGAACACTTGAAGTGCTGGTGAGTCTGAACAATGGACAGTCCTATATCTCTAGTCCTATTACCATCTATGCAACAACATGTGTGAGTATTATTCATATGTATATTTTAATAAGGCTTAGCCACTTGCTGCATTATATGCCATAACTATCTTGAGAAGGTGATCAGGCAGTCATGGTTGTCTGTTGTGGTCCATCTAAATTTAAATACAAGAATTAAAGCTAGGCATTAAATGAAACATACAAACTGATCCCTGCAATGTCATAAAAAAGGAACATTATACACACTTTCAAGGATGAAGATTTATGTATTGGTATGTAACATATGTATTTGACTTGTGTTGTTTGTAGTCAGATGGGACGTGGGTGTTCTGGTTACTGTTGGCTCTGCTGCTCTTACTGGCGCTGGTTTTACTCTGGTGGTTCTGGCCTCTCTGCTGCACTGTGGTCAGTCTTCTTGTCACTACTGCCACTTCTGTTTCCAATATCATCAATCAGACTTCATTCAGTGATTCATTTCTTTATTTCTCAGGTGATTAGAGACCCGCCCCCTGCTCGACCTCCTCCTCCTCCACCTGTCATTGTGAGTGAATCTTAATATTGTACACACTGTAACAACATCATGCTCATTTAGTTTGAATACAATAAAACGCTTTACTAGAAGTTGTTTTCTTCTCAAAGTGGTGTATTTGTTATTTTATTTTGAAGGAGCCAGACGAAGATCCATTGCCCAAGCATAAGTGGCCTACAGTGGATGCTTCATACTACGGAGGGAGAGGGCCTGGAGGCATCAAACGCATGGAGGTACATAGAGTACATAGATACAGAGATCTGAAACATGTTTTGCATTTAAACTGATCCATTTCTACTGCTTAAATAGAGCTTGTTGATACATTATATAATGGCATAAAGTTTGCTGATTCTGACGTTTGATCCATTTAGGTCCGTTGGGGGCAGAAGGGCTCCACAGAAGAGGGCTCGCGGTTGGAGAAAGCTAAAAATGCGGTGGTCACGATTCCAGAAGATGTGGAAGAACCCATAATTCCCCGACCTCCACCGAGACCCCCTCCAGTCTACCACCCCCCACCGCAGTCCAAATGGTACACCCCCATCAAGGTAAGACTAATACTACTGTATGTGTTAGTGCTGAAAGGTAGCTATGACTAACTGGTAGTGTTATGTTGAAGACCATAATATATAGGATAATATAATGACTATATCAAGGCTGACACCAACATGTGACGGAAGTTCATTCATTCATTCATTTTCTAAGTTCAAACTCATTACCAATCACAAACCTATGGTGAATGTTCTTGGCTTAAAGTCTGATCTCTGTTGCACGAAGATGGTTTAGTTTTTAACACAGTAAGTTTGCATTAATTTGACCAAACTTTTTTGCTGGAAGGTGGTATGAATTGGAAGATACAGGACAAGGCTATTACTCACTACTCTAAACCTTTTTATTTCATTTTTACTTGCTCCCATGATTTTTTGGGCCGTTGAGTGAAATGGTTTTAAAGACCTTTTTCTTATACAAACACTTGTACACACAAATATGCATGTTATTTAAATAATTTACCCTTATTTTAAGTTTGTGAGTTGTCCTATTGAGTTCAAATTTGTAGTATAATTTCTCGTTGTTCATGTACAAATACCTGAATGCCTGCATTGACTGAACCTGGTTTCATTTGACATTCAGGGTCGTTTTGATGCACTGGCAGCTTTACTGAGACGACAGTACGATAGAGTTGCAATCATGAGGCCGACCCCCCAGGACAAGGTAAACCTGCTTCTGTCCAAATAATCACACTTTATTTATTCATATTACATTTCATGTAAATCACAAGTTGAAAGCAATTGAGGAAATGTCTGGCTTTGTTTGTATGACTGCTCTTTTAATAAGAAAATAACAGGTCTAGCCAATCAAATTTCATTTCTATGAATCACCTTACATATGTCAAATGACTTGCCAAATGCTGTATAATTTATCACAAAACAGATCCAATTTATATTGAAAATGAAACTGTATAATGATTAATAATTTTGTAAAATACCTGGTTCATATTGTATATTATGGATTGACTGTCTTTTTGTGCTTGATGTTGCTTTCAGGGACGCTGCATCAATTTCACCAGAGTTCAGAGTCACTGACTGAAAAAATAAGACCCAGAATATGCACTGTCTTTGTTTTGGTGCCTTGTGCATTATCACTGTGCTTTGTAAATAAATATTTTACTATTGTAAATATATTTTACCTGCATTTGGGATGTTTTTGTTACCCACCAAGAAAACACAGATTTAGGATTCATTGTTTATTTCAAAGAAAAATATAGATTTCTCTTTTCACAAATACCTTCACTACAGGTACCCTGACAGGTGACACAAAAGTTACTGAAAAAAAAAAAAAACATCTTTTAAAAATCATACATGAAAAAACACTTATAAATGAGCTTATAAAACATATAAATGCAGCACAAAGTCACACAAGCATATTTTAAAGAATCACACCACACTTACATGATCACTTGAGATGACAGTAAAAGGGAATCCTGTTAAACTGAGCATTTACTTTTATGCTTCATTAACACCACAAACACTTCCATATTATACACAAACTGGTGTCTTTACAGTTTTTAATGATTGCTTACACACATGAAGGGAGTGCTTGTAAAAACCATAAAAGGTAGATGCACTAAAAATATATTTAATCACAATTGAATTGAGGACAGTCAGCCAAATTTAGCTAGTGTGTATAAGCAACTGCACAAAACCATAACTAATTAGCTTACTAAAACAGAGCCAGCCATCCAGCAACAAGCTCATGGTTAAACTTTACAAAAATACATACTTCCGATAGAAAATACGACTTAATACTGTTTAAAAAGGAGATGCCCTAAAACAGGGATTTCCATAGTCTCTAACACAATAAAGCAGACCCCACTGATGTACTAGAAGTGCATTTGCTCTCACTCACATGAATTGCTCTTGACTGTCAAAGTGCACACTGAAATCAAGTTGGAGGCACTGATCACAAATATAAAAGATATGTTTCACCAAAGGCGTAAATGACCGATCAAATCTTAAAGTGGATCTAAAATGGATGAATGCAATGCAGGCTCAGCTGAAGCGATTGCCTTTTGAAACAAAACACTCTATGAGTCAAGAATGCAGCAGTGCCATTCCTAGAAGCAGTTGTCAGCCCAGTATTTATAACACAAAGAGATGTTAGATGATTCTTCCTTTTAGTAGGCGTCTCCGTGGACGATTAGTTGAAGTAATTCCGTCGTGATATAACAGTCCAGCCCTGTTGAATCCACTCGGAACATCAGCCTCTGGGGTAGTCTCATTTAAGTGCCTTTGACGGAGTGTCTGTGTGCAAAAAGCACCGCTTAGGATCTAAAACAGTCTTTGAGGATCCACAAGATGGTATGGTGTAGTAAAGATGCTTGGCACTGATTCAATACCATCAAAGATAGTGAAGTAAACTTGATTAATGCAATGGGATATCCCCACTGACATCAAAGCATGTCTAATGTCCTGATGGCTTAGCTGCACATCTTTTTGTCCTGCGCGTTCTTCCCATACTTCAGTAATTTGGGACAGGGAATGTTACACAAGTGAATAATATATGTCATTGGCAGTTATTTAACACCTCGTTTATTTACACTCTGCAGTGCGAAGAAGATTGTCCTGGTTTAGGATCGATTCTCTCTGTGCAGAAGAGAAGATCTGTAAAGACAACAAATTTAAACATGGTCAATATCATGTACATTATACAGTAAATGTTATTATTGCCAAGTACTACTACAATTTTGAGTATCTATACCTTAGAGATCTCCGACTGTCCTTCTCCATGTTGTTTTCAGGCCCTTCACTTTCATAGGAAGCCAAATGCAGCTCTGTCAAAATAAAATAAAACAAAACACAATTTTATTTTTTCAGTTTGATTCATTAAAAATCATATTAAGGTTTGGTAAGTATGTCATATTGTGGACTGACCATCTTCACTGAAGACAGGCGTGGTGACGAGGTACTGGAGGATGCGTCGGTCTCGCTCGAATGGACAGACCACCTGACGCCAAACCAGGAACTCACTCACCTGCTTTGCCAGCTCCCACAGTTTCTGTTTAGACACAGAGGCAAAAGACTTAAATCATCATGCAAAAAGAAAAGTACTTAACCACATCTCCCTGTATTCAGTTAACGAAGTGACAAATGCTTCTAACACAAGGGGGAGCTACTACTTTACATATGAAACACTGTAAGGCACCTCCTCTCATGTGTAACACTTACATAATAGCAGCGACCATTAACCTACATTTGTGTTTTAGGTTCAGACTTGTTAAAATTAGCATTAAACTAGATCACTTGAACTCTGAACTAACCTCAAAGTTGATGTGTCCATTGGGCAGCCTGCTGGCACAGCCTTCATTTAGAAAGTAAATGTCTTTGATGAGGAGGCTGAAGAAAGGTATGACAATCTGAAAAAAGAAAAATGTAACTTTAATCTCACATTTTTCATTTTAAATAATATGTTTTCATGTTGTACTTTCACTTGAAAATGTGCCCTCTGACCTTTTCCTGGCTGCTGTGTGCCGTCTCTGACCTCTGGGTGGCGCCACGGAGCGCAGTGCGGTAGTTACTGAAGTTACTGGATGGATCCATCTGATGCTGTGAGATCAGACATAAGTTTAATTCACCAAACATTCATGGTGCAAACGTATAAATAAATATCTCTGATGCAGGCAGACTACTTACCTCCAGGATTTCAAACTTGTCTGTGTTGACTTTACTCCAGGTTTTCTTCAGTCTTGAGACAGGACTCATGTTCATCCCAGCTACACAGAAACAAGACAGACAGTTTTATTTTCCGACTATAAAGGAAAAACATTTTTTGTGAAGCTGTTTGTCCACTACGTACTGATAATAGCCATGAGGGAGTTGAAGTTGCCGATGTTGAAGCACTCCTGAGCCACATCTATGAAGAACTCTATGATCCGTGCTCGGTGTTTCTTCTTCGCTGGCTGCAGTGAGACACCGAAAAATTGTCACTGTAGAGTTTTATATTTGACACGTTTGACTGGGAAACATCAAAGTTGTAAAAATATCTTACCATGCAGATCTCTGTGGCAACGAGGTAACTGAGTCTGTTGAACCAGCTGACGTACGCGTCCAGGTTGTTGGTTTTACGCTTGCGGAAGAAACCCTGAAATAGAAACAAAACGTGAGCAAACCCATCATGTGAATGAAACCACTGCATTTGAAAACCAAAGAGAGAGTTCTTTATACCTTGGCTGTGAAAAGATACAAGGAAGGAAAACATCCATTAGCCTATTTGAATACTTTTTAAAGTATAATGTGTTTTTACTTTTTAACATGAGCGATGCATTTAACTAACATCATTTATGAGTCACAGTTTTTAATGTTCTGTCAGAGGGGGCCTGCACCAGAGTCTGATGTGACTGTGTCGGTTGTTATTTTCATCTTATTTACATATGCCCTTTCTGTGGTCTCATTTTTGCGAACCTCAGCTGTGTGCTGAACCTGTTTGGCAGAGAGACCTTTATAAACGTTATAGAAGCCCAGTATAAATAAACTTGTCTCGGCTGTTATGATGTAATTCCCGGAGATTCATAGCTCTATTAAAAGCTTACACAACAGCGGCGGCCCACTCCACTCTAAAAACTTCCCTCTCTACACTTGTGGACCCCTTACGCTGACTCAACCACTCTTTTAAACAAAGTGGGTCTTATGTAACGGGCAGAACATCAGTAAGAGCTGACATGCCACATGCGCTCTGCAGCTCATTTTCAGCTGCACTGATAGAAGACTGACGCACAGGAACACTTAGGAGCCCTTCACATATACTTAAGACATCCAAACAACGACGCTTTCATATAACGCTTGATGAATTTTCAAAAGCCCCATTTAAAATGAAGAGCTGCGCTAATCCATAACTGTGACAGCATTTCACAAGGCTACGGGAATAAATTACAGAAAGGACACCATATATTTGCACAAACTAGAAGGCCAAGTGTAAGGTCTGTGTCCTCATACTCTAAAGATTGCTATTCACACACAGAAACTATTTTAATCTGTGATTTGTGACACTATAGAAGACAGTGTTAGGTATTATGTCCTGAATGTGTAAGTACCTTTTGATTCTCTAAAGGATCCTTCATTGCAAAAGTCTGAATGAACTCCTCTGGGCCAATGAAACTCAGTCGGTCCTGAAAAGAGAAAACATAAGGCAAAGAAAGAGATGAGAATGATGATAAGTTATAAAGACTAAGTGTATTGTAAAAACAGCAGTAAAAACCTTATATATACAATTTAAGAGTTTAACCCAAATAATTTATCTTTATATATATAATAACTATTAAACTTTTAATGTGCCTCACAACAGCACAACAGACCACACAAAGGGTTTAGCAAAATGTAATAGCAAGCATAAAACGGATAATATATAAAGTAACATAAGCAATAAACACTGGAGCCAACAGTCATGTGAACTTTCTGTCCACACTACAGAAAGTGACTAAATTTAGCAACACTAATTAAAAAGCCTTGTAAAAAGAAACCACACAAACAGATTTGGCAACACAAAATGAAGACTGACTTCAATAACTCTCTGTCTAAAGTGGTTTCTTGGTTCAGCATGTGCATCTTCTTACCAGTTCGATGTGTGTGAGCTGCTGCGCTAGAACGAAGGGGTCGTCGCACACGCTCAGTACGTCGTTCCTCTGACCCGGGGACTGTTTGGTTTTTAGAGAAGCAGGCCGCTCCAGTGCCACATTGTTGAGAGCCGCCACCGCTTCCTCGTACTGGCCCAGAGCTGAGAGGCGCTTGATGAGCCGCTGGGTCATCTGCTGCATGGCTCGCCACGAATACTGGAAGCAAGAGGTGGACACAAAAATTGTGTGAAATGTTACCCCAGTGCCAGAACCTTACTGAACGATTAACTCAGAGTCCACCCCCAAAAGACAATACAACAATAGAGAGCGCTGGTTCAACTAGAGGGATGCGTTTGAAGAAGTGGAGCAACAGACACATAACAGCATGGATGCTATACTGAACAACATGGACCATCTCCTGAGTCTGAGATCTTAGCTGCAAGACAGAACGCCACAAGAACTCCTTCCTGACTGCAATAAGACTGTACAATCAGTCTATGGAAGATGAAGAATTAATCTGAAGAGACCTAACAACTGAATTTCCCCTTAAGTGGGCGCAGTGGCTCAGTAGGTAGAGCAGGGTGTTCAATAGCCAGAAGGTTTGGTGGTTCGTATCCCGCTCACTCCTGTTATACTGCAATACTATTATTATTTATTTATTTTGGGCAATATGGACATTTTTTATCTTAATCTTTTTGTTTTATGTTTGTTTTTTTATTTTATATATCCATATGCTAACAGTGCACCAAAATTTTGTTGTATATTGTATTATTGTACAATAACAATAAAGTCTATAAATTAATCTAAAAATGGACCCATTTAAGATCTGTATTTAACTGCTACGTTAGCTTTTATACAAAGAAATTTGTAATATTTTTTGACATTCACCATTTTAGTTTGTCATGTCACGTAGTGTACTTATTTATTAATTGGACTAAGTGAGATGATCTCCTATCAAGATTAATTAACTATTAACCTTCATTACAATGTGTAGCCCTCAAATTTCACTTACAATATCTGTACTATAGTTATGCTCTATTAAAATCTTATCTATGTGATTTTAAAATAACTAAGGACACACATTTACATTCACTTTTTAAGGAATTTTTCAAACAATTGACCATATATCCATTTTCTTCACAAGAGGTTTTTTTCATTGCACAGCCTCACCTACATGATATGATACTGACCTCATCCCCTCTGGCCACGTGGTGCGTCATGTCTTTGAGGCACCTCATCATCCTCTCGTCTCTGAAGTCGTATGGAAACGTCTCTGTCCACTCGGTCAGGAGCTGCACCAGCTTCGGGGCCACTTCACGGAAACGGATCTGAAAAAACCCCCACATCATATACAGGAGGTCAGACAGTCAGGTGGTACAGAGTAATGCTTTGCTAAATGTGCTGTAGGGCTGTACTTTACACTTCATTTACCAAACTGTAAAAGATGTCAAAATGATTAGTGAAGCAGAAATTATATCAGTTAATGGCATTTATTTTTGTCTTGGATTGTAGTATAAATCTCATGACTTTTTTGTTTTTGAGGGTTTACCACCAGTCACTGTTATCTGTCTGTTTTTCACTTCATAGCATTTCCTTTCCATTATTTCCCCTGTGTTCTTTTAACCTCCTTTGTGTGGAGCCTCATAAAATAATTGATATGTACTTTCTCTGTAAAACAAAATAGACTTTTCCGAGTATGTGGGTGTAAGTACATGTAGGAGAGCAGCAAAAACAGCACAAGAGCGAGAGCGGTAATTACACCTTTGTAAGTGCGTGGACGTGTTTGACTAATTACCTTATCCAGCAGAGCGTCTCCAGAGCGCTGCTGCTCCACACACAGGTGACAAACTCTGGTCATCAGCTCGTACGGGTGCAGGAAGAGGCGGGAACTCAGCAGGAAGGTAAACACGTACGATCTCTGTGATGCAAAGATGGAAAAATATCCAAATAATCAAAGCAGGATAAGTTACAGTATATCGTTATCAGTCTATAAACCTTGACAACATTCTAATTCAAGTTTTCTAAAAGATTTCAAGCAGCTTTGAGAAACTTACATCAGGGTAGTAGTCCACTGTGGGAACCAGGTGCTGGATCAGAGCCTCAAGAGACGCCGAAACCAAACTGTTGTCATGGTAACACATTTCTCCATAGCTGGCAATGACGCCGTGTCCATAACTCCTACCCTTAGGTGCGGACGAGTTGTTATGGCACGACTGTTCACTTCCGCTACTGCTGCTGGTGTGCCGGTACGAGTGGCCGTGACAGGAAGTGCCGCCGTGTTGCCTTGGACTGTGAGGAGACACGCAGCCGTTGTTGTAGTGGTGGTCTTTCGTGGTGGTGTGGGAAGACGAGAGGGAGGAGCTGCGGTACGAGCTGTGCGGTTGGGGAATGTCGTAGGGGTTCTCGCTCGCCACGTAAGCGCAGTTGTAGACGTTTTCCTTGGAGGGTTTGGGCGCCGTGTTGCTGCGGTACGGACTGTGAGGCTGCGGATGGTTGTTGTTGCTGCTGTAAGAGCCGCATGAGTTGAACTTTCCGGCGTAAGGCGTGGTAGGAGGCATGATGATCTGCGGAAGACATGAGATCATGGGTTAAGTGTAGCAACAAGTGTTTATACTGTAGTAGACTCTCAAGTTCCCTTATTTAACTTTCTTCACTGCATTCATTTACACATTGCAAAAGTTGTAACATGCCCAAACAGGATAAACAAAACACTATAATGTGATAGCACAGAACACTTATTAACAATTGTTGGTTTCAAAATATGAAGCCTTGGGTCAGCTCTATTAATCTTTTTAGAATTTAGAGGAGAACTCGCAGCTGGCGCTGATCTGCTATTACTGTCACTTCATAAAAATTTCATAATGATTTCCCAGGTAGTGTTAACTATAACACCAAAAGCTTCCCACCTTACCTTTAACTCTCTAAACAGTTAAAACCAGCAGAAAGAGTGTCTGCAGTTCTCTTCCAGTCATCTGTATCATTAACAACAACAAAGATTTTCTTGTTTGCTTGGGTTACCTAACATCACGCTATGTGCAATGTGCAATGTGACTATTCCTCAAATCGAATCTGTTTGCTAAGCATGTTACTTTACTCTGTTTATCAAATATGACCTTATATTACACTGTGTACTATCTAAATCCACGTAAGGAATACAAAATATTGACTTCCTACGTGTATAGCTTTTCCCACAGTCTCAGTTTAATGAGAAAGTGTTGCTGGCCTCCTGCTCCTGTTTGTCTTATGCTGCTGTACAGTGCAGTGACTCAGCCACACTGAATGTGAATCTGAAGCTGAAACAAACACTAGCATGTTGTGAAAATATGTGTTGATCTTTCAAAAGCACATATGTAAATGTGTAATTATGCCTAATCACATAATGTTACCCCTCTGCTGTTTGCACCTATTGGATTTAAGCTGTTTAATGATACCCTTTGTGAAATTGACTTTCCTTGATGCATTTCCTGTGAACAACACACGGTGCTTGCTTTATGTGCACATCTGTCATCTGTTGAAAACTTGTTTCACGCAGCGCTGAATAGAAAAGGTGGGGCAACAGATGGATGATCTCAAGACAGCCATGATTTTTAGTCTTAATGGTGTAGATAATTGGATCTGGAGTAAGCTGATCCGAGATCACAACCAAAGTACGCTTTACCTTCGGAGCCACTTTTATCCTGCTACTGTTGTCTGTCTAGTAACCACATGCCAGGGTAAGTCGAGCCACACACACACCCCTTTCACCAACACACATTAGTATACGCACTGTGCCAGTGAACAGAACGCTGCAGGGCCCAGCACACTTTTGTTTGTCCATTACAGCACGGACAGAGGAGTGTCTGCCTAAGCCAACATCTTACACACACACTCTCATCACAATGGCGCCCAGCCCTATGCCAGAATCTCGCCCAAATGCACACGTCAGGCATAAACAAATGACACACACACACACAGACTGATGTATACCACAGCGTTTGGCCTGACTCCAGAGTAAGCCAGCCCAGTGCCAGTCTGCCTTCTGAACTCTCTGATCTCTCCCTGCTGTTCTTCTTCTAACTCGGTTAACAGATTACAGTGGCTTTACTCTGCTAGATTCAATCCACAAACTTGGAGAGCTCAGGTGCTCAAGTCCCAGATAATTGTCTTTGATTTAATATATCAAGTTTGAATGTCCATTTTTCCTTCTCCTAGTTTCTGTTTGCACTCAGAGGTGACCTTACACAAGAGGGAAACTCATCCAAAAGCTTGAAACTGATCTTGGTCTTTCCAGGCTGATTTCCTGAAGCGTTGACCCGAATAGTTGCGGCTTTCCTGCTGCTGCGCTGAAATTTTACTCTCTCTAAAATCATAGGTTGGGTTTCCTTTGGATGACTTAATAATGATATTGTGTGCATACTTACATACTGACAGCATTCTTTACATACGGTTTGTAAAAGACTATAGCGTTGCAAAAGAGTGTGAACCTGAGCAGAAATACAGGATAGACATATGATTATAACATTGACCATTAAGAAATTATTAAGTATGTCCAAACTATGGCTGCACGATATATCACGTATGTATCGTTATCACAATATTATCGGTCGCAAGTATCGCAAAGACTGACTTGTACCGTTGCAGAACATGTCATGGTCTTTGTTGTGATTGACATTTACATTTTGCCTCAAAATCATCGTCCAAACAGAGCATTAAATCAAACTGTGCTGTCTTGATTTAGTCCTGGTTGAACGCACACAAAACCTTTTATACTATCTTCACATAATTATCATACAGAAAACAACTGCCTCATACTGAAAATGTATCATGTTTGCAATTTGCCCAATATGTTAAGTGCAAAAGACCAGTAATTCATTCCAGGCATTTACACTGCATTTGGCCAAGTATTTTTTCCTCATACAACTGCAAGTCAAATTGTCATTGCAACATCATTGAATATGTTTCTCACATTGTGCAGCTCTACAAACAATATCCCCCATGTTAATAAATAACCACGCCTGCAGTGTGCCGTGCCTTAAAATATCACAACCTGCTTTATCAAAAGGTTCAAACTAATTGAACTTTTGACAGAGCTGCAGGCTGAAAAAATCTGCTGCTGAAACTACTGAAATGTGTCCAAATGCTTCAAAGAGGCTCATCCAAAACACATAAATCGGTGGTTTGGGCAGAGAGCTTTGGTCTCTGTTCTACTAAATGTGAACACTTCCTTTGTCTGGTTTTGGTCAAAATGAGAAGGTTTAAAAGCTTCTTTGGAGATTTCCCAACCCTGGCTGAAATAAATGGATTGGGTAATCACTGGTGTTCATCTCCATGCTTTGTACTGGCCTTATTTCTTCTTGTGAAGTGACTAAGGCTTCAGAGGCTATCTTTATTGGAGAAGGAAAGATAAAACTGCATGTAAACAGTTTGTACCTTAGGAAGAGCATGTGCAAATCACATAACGTGGTTTTCAAAAGGTACACCCAGTTATACGAGGCCAGAGGAGGGGGAGGGACAGGGGGAGGTCTTCAACAATGGAGGTATTATCTCTCCTGTCATGGCATTAACGACCACACAAAGACCCCTAGGAAGAGATCACAGCAGATCACAGCCGATCAGACGCACACAGCAGCTTTCCCAAACTCTGCTTACCGCCAGGCGTTGTGTCGCCCCACCTCCGCAGCCAGCCGGCCGGGAATCACACCAGTCAAACCATTAAACACAGCCTCTCTCTGCTTGGGTAAGGAGTGAACACAAGGGACAATGTGGCAACACCTTTGTAGAATGCAAGTGAACAGCCATCAGGCCAAATGACATTGCATAACTCATTTACCTAAGAAGATAATGAAGCATGTTGCCACTTAAAGGTGGTGTAAGCAGTTTTCGTGTGCATGATTTTCTTACTGCTCTTGTGGGAAAATGACAACAAAAATGTAGTTTATCTTTTAAATCCAATTCCAACTATATTTAGGCATCTTGGTAATCCATTGTTTTTTTTTTTACATTTTAACTCTTTTAGATTAAAATAGCACCATTCAAGATATCAAACACTTAGTTAACAAAGTGTATTTCACAATTCTGGGGTTTACATTACTCCTGAATGTGCCTATTGCAGTTCCACACATGACTTATACATGTGGTCAATACAAAATGAATGTAAAGCAGTCATGCAGCATGTCGTGCAGCAGTCTGCAGTTAACCGCATTATTCTAAATTGTCCTTATTCAAAGCCAATTGACCCTATAAGTATCTCAAGACCCAATGTAGTCAGGCTAAAACCCCCCGACGGCTAACAACAACAGGACCTAAAGAGAAGATTTGCTGAAATACACTCTGGCTTTTGTGACCTCTAATTAAATAACCAGGTATAGCCCTCTAAGAATATATTTTTAAAGGATCCTCAGTGGGTGATCAGCACACGGAAGGTGCTTGGTGTGCCAGGAAAAAAAGCTGTGAAGAGAAGCAGTCACTCAGGGTACTATCTGCGCCTGATAAGCAGACTCGTAAAACAGTTTATCACAATAGTTACGGACCGACGTAATGCAGTCCTATCTTTGTTTGTTCTACTTTGCACCCTGTGTACTTTGACTTTTAATAAGACACAGTGAGGAATGTGAGATGTGAGAGAAGCCCTTCTGTCAAATTTAAAATGGGTTAAAGTCCAGACTGCTCATATCACTTACATGTGCATTGTATGTAATATGTTCCGTGTGCACTTTTGCAGAGAATAAATGTTTAGAGCAATGTATGGTAGATTATCTTACCTCTACCTCTATTACAACTGAGCTCTAAATGATGATCTATTGCCTCAGTCTTAGGGAGTTTCTGGTGGTATTTCCCAAACTAGTCTGGTCAGGTGTTTGCAGATCAGGAGTTGTACATACAGTACATTGCATGTTGCCAGTAAGGATCTTCAGCCAAATCAAATGAGCCCTAAGCTTGTTATTCACAGTAATTAGACGACATGTCCTCCCACAACATTCTTGCTAATGTCGCCTAAACAGTGTCCTGACTACGTAATTACATGGGCAGTGATGCATTTAGTGTAATGTTGGGGAAATTAGTTAAAGAGGTATGATTTCTGTAAATGTGGAATAAAAGGTTACCTAATATGTTAAGGAGTCAGTAGGTTTAGGTCAAGTACAAGGAAGCTTGGAGGGAAGGAAGAGAGCTTGGAGATTCAGGTTGAAGTAGCGGAGCAACAGACTTACAACAGGACAGATGCTACATTGAACAACATGGACCATCCCCTGCGTTTGGCTTTTGAACAACAGAGAGCAGCCAGTAGAAGATAAGATGAGCAGGACAGAACACCACAAAAACTCCTTCTTCCCGACTGCTATGAGACTGTACAATCAATCAGGCTATGGAAGATGAAGTCTGAATCAATTCATTTGCTTTTTAATTAGTTTGAAGAGGCCTAACTGAATCTCCCCCTGGGGATTAATAGTTGAATTGAGATGTTGTTTTGTTCTTAATGGCTGTCCAAGCATGACAAGCCCACATTTAACTTCAATGATAATTGAGGTTAAATGTTTTTGATAATACATTGTGTCTTTATCTCTACTGCTTTATGTTTCAGGTCCAAACCTGTTAATTCAAATTTCTTTAGCCCACATTTTCACCAGACAGAAGGCGCCCCGTCACCTGCCCACACAGCTAAACCAACGTAGTAGACAACATCACAAATCACTCCACTAACTCCGCAGTAAGTGTCAGATGTGGCCTGCAGCCATTGTGGAAAACATCAGCTGTCAAAGCGCCCAGACTGGTTTTTAAACCTGCACCTGTATCTGCATCTGAAAGAGACAGACAAACAGACACTCACTCACTAACACGCACACGGCCACGCAGATTGGCAGCACAGATATGTGGATTTTATCTGACCAACTGCTGGACCTGTTTCCAGGGAATAGTCCACACAAAACAGGAACACACACACCTGTCCCTTGTTGAGCTGTAGGCTAGTACAGTATTAACCCAGAGTCAGAAAGGATAAAGAGACACATTATCTCCTCGGCTGCAGGGATGTAATAAACTAAGCTGATCTAGGGGACGGAGCTTCTCATACATACACATTTTCTAGAGTATTTTCACAAAGAAAGCAATTTCTTCAGATTATTTATGATGTAAGTGACTTCTAAGAAGAATAAATCTTATATCAGTGTGAGCCAAAGCCAACTGCTTGCGTATGTTCATGATCAGTCGGGTGCAAAAGTATTTGGGATAGCTTTAAAAAACAGCTTTAAGTTCTGTTTTCTGATTGGATGAAAGTGGGCGGGTTACCAGAAAATGCATCCTCAGTTTGTTTCGAACCAAAGGGACTGGAGCACCTATTTCCTGAGTCAACTCTTACTAATTAAACAGTAATGTTTTGTGACTAATGATATTTAAATCCTTTCACTCCTTATTTATTCATTTCAACCCTGAAACCAAAAATTATACCTAAGACACACAGAAAACTATAAAACCCAACCTGCAGTTTTTCAAGAAAACCTCAAGGAACAAAACAACTCTGACCGGGGTACTTCACCATGGTAATCACCAACTCTTTTTTTCACAGCCAGCAAAAAGACGCAAGGTGTATTTGATGAGTTTCTAAGGCACCTTGAACTGCATTGGAGTTAATTATTAAATGAGTGAAGCACTTAATCTGAGACTATTTAAACAGCTTGAAATGAAGTTGGATAGTCTAGTGAGAGTAGACACTGGCATCTCGCACAGCAAGTTAAGGCTCCACTGGTTTTCATTTAAGGATGAAAGCCTTAAAAAGCTTTTTAAAGTGCGTTTGGCTGAGAGAAAACACAGTTTCTCTCATTCTTGTTCTTCTCCCCAGAGACAACCACACAATCTGCTATTTTCTCCTCTTGATTCTCTCTCATGTCACAAACACACTGGGCTACCAAGCCTGTTCTGCATTATGGGTTTGTGCCTGAGTCATAACACAGTAAAAGTAAAAGCTGACTGTGAAAACCCATGCTGGGTAACCACAGCCCATCACAGGTGTTGGTGAGTAATGTTTGTTTTTGTCTGACAGCCAAGCTAATTATAACCTCACATGGAAGCTAAACAACAATAATAACAAATGTGAGGGGAAAAACAAAAATAAGGCATGTTTATATGTTTGTTCCCCGTGAGATTTCAAGTCTCATCGTTTTTGAAGTTCAATGTTCAATGTCCAAATCCATACTATGAAACTTTTTGTAGCTCTAAATGTAACTTTAGCTACATAGAAACGAATGTAAATATGAATATTTTAATTTAATGTAAACTAAAGTATTTTAGGACTTATATGATTCGTTTTACACTGAATAAACCACCAAAAAACCCGGAATCACGTACCTCTTGAATTATTCCGCTTCAGTGTCCGAAAGCAATCTCTTCAAATGAACGAAAAAGCCGCCACTATCCAAACTGTTATGGAGTTTTCAGTTATTTCTGCCTCGTTTTCCTTTTTCACATTGGTATAAAGCTCTGTGAAACCAACTCTGCGAGTCTTCAGAAGTGAGTCAGTGCGGTGTTGTGCTCCATTGTGCCTCCCTCTGTGATATCTGAGTCAATTTGAACTCGCTGCGTTGTAATGAGCCACAAAGCGAGGCGTATTCAAATGATCTCCACAGAGCCGGGAAAACTGACCAATCGCTGCTCAGAGGTGGGTTCCTCGAGGGGCGTCTCAGACCAATCACAGTAAAGGAGTGGGAAAATCGAACACTTCTAACCATTTGATTGGATGGATTCTCGAAATTCCGCCCTTCCTTTTCAACCGCAGACAGAGGGAGCAGCAAATGTTTTTGTTGGAGTGCTGAGATGTGAAAGGTATAAGGTTTCCACTCTGGAATGTGTATGTATACGATGATATGTAGTCTTTTTTTATAACCAGGCTAAAGAAACAGTTTTGTGTATATGTAGTTATAGGTTAGAATAATATCCATTTAGAGGGCAAGAAGTAGTTGCTTGTTGAGCTTCTGCCTCCTACAATATAACAAATGGTACCAAACATTTGTGCTACAGCTAAAACATGATGGTCCAGGGTTTAGCACCACTGCATTTTCTTTATGTCAGCAGAAATACTTGAAACTTTCCAGACCTTTTTAAATTGAATTTGATTGAAGATTAGGGCCATGTGTGCACTACATGGAAGGGGGCCAACATAATTCTTCATTTTATAACGTAATTGTGCATGCTTTGCCAGGGGCGAGTGTGTGCTGTATGCTTTTAGTAATGTAGGTCATATATTTCAAACCCAAAGAATGTGGCACTGCCCAGAGTTCTGGTTATAAAGGAAATTCATTATCACTACAAAAAAGTACAGTATTACTAATATTACTTCACAAAACTGTGCACAAAAAGTTGATTTGATGTGACTGTGAGGGTCATTCCACCGAAAGGGTGCCATTTGTGTCCCCAGGACATTTTACATATTCATATGCATAAAATGTTAAAGTAAAATACATTGTAATATTAAGCAAAGGAAAATGCTCATTTTTTATAATATTTTTGAGCTAAAACATTTAAAATACTAAGGACATCTACAAAAAATGTTTAGGCATTACAATTCAACATTTAATATAATGATTAAAATTTAATAAAAACCTTACTTTGATGTCAATGGTATAAAACATAGTAGAACATTTTGGAAAAACTGGTTAATGATTATCTTTTCTTTAACATAGACAGTTTTATTCACAATTGTGGACACTTTACTGTGTGAACAATTAATTGTACATTATAGATTATATATAATTATACAGCACATATAGCATCAATAGACAATGTATAACTTTGACTTATATGGGTGTATTGATTTTAACCCTGTTAAACATTTTTCTTACATGAAGGAAAAAAGTATATACATTTAACCTGCTGAAAATACAAAAAGAATAGAATAACTGAAATACATAACTGGAGAAAGAGGCCGCATTTCTCTGCTGCAGCTTAGACTGCTGCCCTGCTGACCTAGACCTGGATAAGCTCTGGCAATACAAATGAAAAGCTTATAAAGTTTGTATTAAACAGAATCCGCTCAGAATGCAATTTAGTAGAACGTTACCATACAGGTTACCTTGATTAATCTCTTAGAAGTCTTTATATAGCGTGTTACACCTCTGGTGCGAACTGTGACTGTCAATTCTTTCCTATTCCTGTTTATTGCACTTTGCAATGTGTTAAAGCAGTAAAGTCTAACAGTTTAATTGGACCTGTAGGCTACGTAAATGTTTTTTTTTCTTTCTTTTTTTTTCCAGACGGTTCTGAATAGCTCTTAAGACAGAGCTGCCACTGATTACTCAACTAAAGAGCATTAGAAAAAGCATTACACCAGACTTTAAAGTAACACCATAAACAGTTTGAGCAAAGCAGGCGGTTATGGCAAAGTAGTAATTTACAGATTTTCGCTTACTTAAGGAATATGAACACCATTAATCACAAGGTATTGCGTTGTTACTTCACTAATGTGCGTAAATGCGGAGTGAGTAATGTAGGAAAAAGGGCTTGAGTATTCTTTCATATTAGATCATGTTAAAGGAAGGATGAAAATAAGAAATCCTCAAATTATAGCTAGAGAATATGAGCAGTTTGATGTGTTACAACAAGAAGATGCTTTTACATTTCTGGAAACGGAGTTAAAAGAAGATCAACTTTGCTCTTTGTATAAAACACACCTCATCTCCTTTCCCAAATATTTAGAATGTACTTCAAGTGTATATTTTAAGTCCCTCCCAACAGTCTAATTTTCTCAGAATTATATGGTAATTAACTCAAGGTGGGTACTCGCCATGTGCACCTCCTCAGCTCCCATCATCCACATCAGCATGTACTTTTCATTGCGTAAACATCAAATTACATAAACCATGTAGAACTGCATGGCCGAACCCTGAAAGTTGTGGGCGACGTTCATTTTTTCGATCACTGACGCCTCTGATATTCTGACACATCCCAGTTCAGGCGAGAATAGCTGATCTCTGTGTCTTTCAGGCTGCAGGGTTTCTCTCATTACAATAAGCCGACTCCTACACCAGGCTCCAGAGTGCACTGCTTCCGGTTAATATGGATGGTGAATGCTTTGAAACAGAAGTACGCTCTAGTACACACGATGCACACAGAGGCCCTTTGGGATACTTACCATGCCATGCCTCAATAGGGTCTCCTAGGATCTACCTCCATGATTGGCCGCTCAACGCCCACAGCCACCAAAGCAAGGAAGGCTTCCTGTTGGACAATCATAAACAAGTAGACACCCCGTTATTATAAATGTCTAATACAAAATAATACTTGAATACAATGCCACTCAAAATGACTCTTTTTGTCTTTTTGTTTAGGTTTGTTTTCTCAATCACCAGATCAAGAGACATAAACAAACATGGAATAGATGCAGTATGGTGATGTGTCCCACAAGCAACCATCTTTAAACATCTTATTTAAAATTATCAGTACTCACTTTGTCGTGCCAGTATGGCAGATTGAACACCCATATAAAGTCACATGCAGTTCTCTATAATAGAAATGTGGACATGGTCATTCTCAATTTAAAAAAAACAAAGGCATTGTAGATAATTCCTTTTTTTTATTTAAGGCTGTAGTGATTCCTATTTCTGTGGAACTTTTTGTCAAAATACCAAATGAAATGTGACCCAAACATTCTATGTCAGAAACATAACTCCTTCCTAATTGTTGTTTGTGCCACACAAAGGCACTTCCTTGCCTTATATTGTTCTAGTTTAATCTTGGTTTTGTTGCTTCTCACCAATTCTGGACTATCAATCCCTTTTCAAACAGCTATTTCTAATTAATTCACATTTACTGTCACAAGCATGCTTCTGGAGTTTTTACATGATGCATATAGATTTTTGGGCAACACAAATAATAAAGTGAACCATCTTTGGGTCCTGACCCAATGTTTGAAAAACACTGCTTTAGAGAGATCTTTTATTTTGAATGGCATGAGGTAGTGGAGCAAGACACACAACAAACCATCCCTAGCATTCAGCTTTTGAACAGAGTAGTTGGTGGATATAATTTATTTGATGAGAGATATTCCAACCTACTTACCACTAAGCAATAAATTGTTTGCAGACATTCTTCAGAAGTATGGCTCATGGTGTTGTGAATGTCAGGGAAATGACCTTGAACAAAACAAGTGATGTCAGCAGCCCCCAGCAGCAGCAGTGGACCGGTGTGCTCCAGTGAGTGTGGGTGGGATTACGGCGTGACAGCTGGGTGAGATCATTACAGTTCAGGGAATAGGGGGTAGGGATAAAATGGGGTGAGATATTTGGGGGAGGGGTAGACGGATGGGGGATAATGGGTATTGGGGCAGGAGGGCTAGAGGAGGGGGGTTTCAGGAGGGGCTACATACCGACATTCCTTTCTCTAAAGAATAGACATTTTTGTGTATTTCCTTAAAATGCAACCGAGTACTAGTTTCACTTGTTGCAATGTGCTTTTAAACAGTTCTAAAGAATATGTGAGACTGAGACAATGTCATAACAAGAAACATGCACTAAAGGCCTGAGACAAGACCGAAGTGACACTTGAGTTGGAGAGAAGTAGGCGTGATGTACATAAACAAGTAGGTGGGGGTGTTAGAGGACGATAAAGAGGCAGAAGGCGACCGGTGACTCACAAGCTTCCAGTAAGAGCTTTGAGTCAGCTACTGGAAGCCCCCTGACCCGTCTGGAGACAACATGCGCCAGATCTGTCTGTGTTTTTCATTTTTAGAGAGAAACAGGATGTCCTTTGTGCCAGAAAATGGAAAGAGAAGAATAGTGGTGGAGTCATTCATCTCTCTCCTATAGCACAATGAATTCTCTGAAAAGAAGTAAAACACTGATTTTAAATGTATGTACTTAATACTCCTTAAGCCACACTATGTCACTTTGTCCACAAAACTACTTTCAGCCTAAAAGTAAGCACAGCAGTGCATAAAGATGACACCATATTATTATTATTATTATTATTACTATTATTATCATATAACACTAAATATTACTTACATGTCACTGAAAATCTCTCTTCTTGTTTAGGTGTCTGCTCTCAATCATCAGACGAATCCAGCAAATTATGAACAGGTGGGTTAAAAAAAACACTCATAGTCATTACAAATGAAAGACCATGACCATGATCAGGTGAGATACATACACATAGACCTCAACACAATATCAATATCAACACAACCTTTTACACATAATAAATGATTCCCTCGTGGTTTGGCAGAAATATAGCAGCACTAAAAAACTGTTTTTAGTGCAAATTCCAAAAAGGTTTGTAGTGTTTCATGTCCTGGTTATCTAACATATCTGTACATAATATTGCTGTAGGGCATTGTTTGTTTACATCCCTGACATATTGGGTTTATTGGTTCCTCAAAAACACAAGATGAATCACATGAGTACATTTAATACAGATGCACTGATTCTTTCTATATCCATCAGAAATACACCAGAAACAAAACTTCAACAGAAGCTTATTATGGCCTATTAATGTGTGACTGGACTTCTGTCAGTCACATATTGTGACTCGACTGTTTGCTTACGGTGATTCATATTACTTTAAAACCCCTGATTTTTACATTTTATTCCTGTTTAAAAAAAGACCGTTATTCCATGTGTAGCAGCAGAGACCATGTGATGACAGGAACTGCTGATCAGAAGCTCCTTTATGAGTCAGACTTGGCAAACAGCTGATGCCTGGACTTCCGCCAATTTCATCACATATTCAGCAAATTGTTCCAAATTTGACTTTATTTTTGAATTGGCTCTGATTTTAGAGCCCAACCGGTGAAAGCAGGTTTTTTGGTTACATAAGTGATGACTAAAGTTTGAGCGTCAGTTGTCATCTGTGCAGCCTCCTGTGGAGAAAGGCATGAAGATGCATCTTGGGAAGTGTGAACTGCTGTCCAAGAAACAAATGCCCATTATACCTAAAACATGTTGGTTTTGCGTGTGTTTTCCTATGTATCCCATAAAGCTGTAATATGTTGGGATTAAATGAAAGACTATCACACTATGAAAATCTGTGTTACTCTGTCTATCTGGAACAATATGGAGATAAAAAAGATCTATAAAGCAGTTGCACTCTGCCTGTTTTGACCATTTCCTCCTTTGTTTACATGGGACGGACTAAATGGGTGATGCCTCAAGCTTGTTCAAAACCAGAGTAAACCTGGATTTCACTTTTAATCTATGATAAGCACTAAAAGAGAAGTTTTATTTATAAATATTCTGCTTTTCATGGCTTAAACCATATAAAATATCTATGACATTTAAGGAGAGTTGAACCAAAAATCTGGAGCGTGCCAAGGTGGGCACTGGCTTCATAAAAACTGGTCCCATTATAAAATGAATGAAAGAATGAAATAGACAATCAATCATCTTCATTCAAAGGTTGAAGTGACAGTAGCTTTTTACTGTAACATTTAAATCTAACTAAATCATTCAAAGTAGCCTTAAAGACATTTTGATGGTTCTATAATATGAAAAAGGCATAATAATACCCTTTTTAATAGTCACAGTGCAGATAGTTCTCCATATATTGCACTATGTAAGAGCATTATACAATGTTTCACCAGATCAACTCTTCACACATTTAAACATACTTGACACACATGTTGAGGCGTAACAGCCCTGAGCAGCAGTGTATAGGCACAAAAAGTCTGTCATTTGGTGCAAATCGATAGTTATGAGGAGCACTTAAGTGGTTAGAATGAAAGACAAGACTATTCTACAAGCTACGTTCAGTGGCTGTTAGCATCACTAGCTGCTGTAGCTGCAGCTGACTCTATAATTGCCATGCTTTGAGCTTTGTTACTCCCTGATTTGGGTCAGTACCAGATACCATTTTTTTTGCTGCGCCAATACAACAAAGTTAATGTTGACAGACTAGCATGATTGACCGATATCAGCTAACCAACTGAATTGTCGAGCGACAGGCTTCTCGAGCTATGACCTTTTTCATGCATGGTAATAATTTGCATTTGCTCAGTCTTTGTGTTCTATGGGTTCACCTTGATGCATTATTTTCTTCTGTCTATGGAAATTCTTTTTGGTTTTGTTTGGTGCTAATAGGTCACACAGTCACAAAACACTGGTTGTGCCTAACTAAACCCACATTACACAAGTTCCCTCATTAGCCAATTTACCACAGGTTTCTCAACACAATGCAGCACATTTGAGGAACACTTTTGCTTGGCTGTTGGCCTACAGACTCTCCATGTCACTTACTTCCTCCTCCTTTTCCTCCAGGTTTCACCTTTAGAATGTACCACCTTTTAGTATGACACTCCTGTGATGGATCCAAATGATGAATGGCATTTAGACAGGGAGTCTGTTTCCTGGATGTGCCCCGAACTTCCATGTCACTCAGGCAGATATCCTCTTCTGATGGGAGGTATGCCCGCACTCACATTCATTTACACCTAGACCCACACACATATCCTACATCCTCTTTGCTTAGAAAAACATAGCATTGACCTACATCTGCTTTACATTACTCACCTATAGGAGACAAAGCTTAAATGTTGGCCGAAGGTATGCATTCTAAAGCTTTGTAAGGTGGTAGGCTGACCTTTGAGGCTTAACCTGTACTCATGCATTCCAATAATCTAAAATCACAGTCCATTAAAGCGAGCTTATGAAATATAAACTGTAATCGTAGGAAGACATTAAGCAGGTGAACCCTTTTACATAACTCCGCTCAGACGAAACCCTCTGCCAAAAAATATAAATGGGGTTC
Source organism: Rhyacichthys aspro (assembly GCA_036850595.1). Classification (NCBI taxonomy): domain Eukaryota; kingdom Metazoa; phylum Chordata; class Actinopteri; order Gobiiformes; family Rhyacichthyidae; genus Rhyacichthys; species Rhyacichthys aspro. Next base: position 5,201,286 of record CM072159.1, read on the forward strand.
CAGGAAATGTACTGTATGAAAAACATGTGGGACCACCAAACAGCAACCGTGGTCTAGGCTCCACAGTCAAACTTTAAAAACATAACATAAACCTCACATTATGCTGACATTCCAGGCTGAAATCACAAAAATATTTGTTAAAATGAAAGAAGAAATTCTGATCAGTAGCTCAGAAGTTCTGTAACTAGAATCCTGTGTTGATGCATATTCCAGTTAAAGGAAAAGGGATGCATGCTGGAGTTTAACATTGTTGGTATTACTCTTCCCTGGTGTCTACAAACTAGGCATTTGGGCAATATAACAATAACAACAATAAATAGATATAATTATAAGTATTGCTGACATTTGCTCTCAAAAGGTTAAAATTGGAACTTTAGTTAACACATTTATGTATTAGCTAAAACATGGCAGTCCAGAGTCTCACCATCTGTTTTTTCATTCCACTTAAGGCTTTACAGGCCCCTTTTATATTACATTTGATGAGAGATTAGGGCTGTGTGTGTAGAACATGGAAGGGGGGCACCACAATTCTTCATTTGATAATATAATTGTGCCTGCTTTACCAGGGGTGTGTATACAACAATATTCCAGGTCATACATGTCAACCTCAAAGAGCTACATATGGTCCTGCCCATGAATCCAATCCCGTAAAGGAAATCATTGAATGAATGTTGAGAACTCTATGTCCTTTCTATTATAGCAAAAATACTACTTTGTGTGATGGATACTCAAAGGAGCCATGGCAACTTAAAAATTAGAAAAATTGGCAAAGGTTCAAAACTTGACTGTAGAATGTGAATAGCTTAAAAAATATTAAAGAAACATTATACTCAAGATATATAATATGAGACAAGGAAAAGTCCTTTATTAATTTTTGTGGTCTGGGCCTAAATTGTGTTTGTCCTCAGTACAATATAAAACATAACACCCTTTTCTACTGCCTGTAAAACTATTTTTGTAGATAGATTTTTATTGTCATAGACTTATTTATTTAATCTTTTATTAAGCTAATTTACTAATACAACAATCAGTCAGTCAGTCAGTCTTAGAACTGCCAAAATAACCCAAGTGCTTTCCATCGATCGCACAATAAACACAAATCAGAGCTTTAGAACAAGTAAACAATAAAACAAACAAAAAAACAGAAATTCAGTGATTATTCAGTGTCAAAAGGCATTAAGCATAAATACGTTTTTAAACAGAGGCAGATTAGTGATGGTACATAAATCAACTCTAAACCTAACCCTATACTGAGTGAGTATGGCTTACAATTACATTTTGATACGATTCACACACAGATTAATCTCAATTTTTTAAAAAAATGTTTGGCCATTCAACCGTTAATACAGGCTTATCCCAAATAAAACGCTCTGTCCCATATTTATTAAGTACAAGATCTGATTAGTTCTCTATTTTAATGCTTCTTAAACGATAAGCTAGCTTCAAAAATATCCATAACCCTATCAACCATTGAAACAAACAGCTGCTCTTTTCATTGCTTATTATGATCCAAACACATTTCTTCATTCTTGCCTTGAATCACAAACTGGGTACATAATAAGTGTGGCCTGTATACAGTACACACCGCCACATGTTGCTCTTGTAATGTGCTGGTCCTACTCTGGCTCACCACCCGGCCACAACTCTCCTCTCAAACACAATTACGTCTCCACTGATGACGCTATTCGCCGTCTAATTAAAGCTGACATCCCATGAAAAGTAAATATTTGAAAGGAGTCAGTAAAACACATATTGTTATTACGTGCTTTGTTTTAATAAGCCGAGACACGGTTGTAGGCACTTGTGGTTTTCTCTCTGCTCCATGTATGAAGTGCCCACTCAGCTGCTTCCCCAAAAAACTCAATAAAAATCCAAGGTGGGATGTGGAACAGCCCACACTCTTGTACTAAAAACAAAAGTAGGTAAGTGTACATCTGGGAGTGAGCGTAGTCGGTGAGTTTATGTTTTGATTTACTTCTGTAATTTCACTGTAGCTGCGGTGGTTTTACTGTAAACCACTCCTACAGCATTTGCAGATGTGGCTCATGGGTTTAGCTGGCTGTATTGCGTGCATCTGTCCGGACCAAAACGTGTTATTTTTAAGGAATTTGGTGAGTGTTTAGTTTCAAATGAACTGACTTTCCTCTGGTTGATGAATCACATAGAAGACAATACCAAGTGCAGTCAAACTTGTTTTCCGTCATTCACTTCTTCACAATGATTCAGTTTGTGCACTTGTTTGCTCTGTAAACTATAAAATACAAGAGCATCCTGAAGTATACAATGCTCAAAACAAAGCCTATTGGAAAAGCAGAGAACATAGTATGGTCTCATTCTTCGGTGCAAAACTGCACCGGTACATATGGTAGGCAAAGTATGTACACAATTAGGAACCCGCATGCTTCTGGTTCTTGGCATAGAGAGGGGAAAAAGAATTTTGGAGTTTTACATTTTTGAGGTCTGGACTCCAAAACCTAAAGCAGGAAATGGGAACGTTCTGAAATATGTTGTGGAAGAAAGCCCTTGTTTTTGTGACCCAGATGCCTGTTTTGTGTAATATCTATAAGACAGCTATAGGAATCAGAAAGTTGGGAAGTGTGCTACAACATTTACACATATTTAGAGATTGCACATTGCCTGGTCATAGTGTTGTTGGAGTTGTTAAATGGTGAACTAGGCATTTAGTAGGATGCTAGCTAGAAGTCAGATCTTCCTTGATGAGATGTTTCAGAAAGCATTGCTTCTCTTTACATTTTTTAGTAGAATATCCACAAAACATCAAACTTTACCAGTGGAAATATCTTTGTAGTTGTCATATACAGAAATAAATTAGGAGGGCATGGATGTATAGCAAACCTACCAACCGCCTGTGGCTACTATACAGAATGTTCCTTTATTTTGTCCATTGCTACACCAGCTGTTAACCTCTTTCTGTTAATCTCTATTGTGCTATGTTTTTAAATGTGTGCCACATTCCTGAAGTTCTTGTGTACAATAATGTATGATCTGTGATTACGTGTAAGCAACCAGCCTGCAACCAAAAAAGGCAAAGACATCTAAAGTCACTCTCTATTCATACCATCAAGCATCAGTTCAAAAACAAACATGTTTTCACCCAGGAGCTGCATTGTTCCTCCACATATGTTGTTTGCGGTTGATGAATATAGTGGCCAGAGACAGCCGAGCAGCTGAAAGTGTTTGTGCTGGCCTGAAGGTGCAGGTGCACAATCGCACCCCAGGGAAGGAAATGAGGGGAGGGGTTAGATGTGACACAAACAGGAAACAAGTGCCGTGTTCCCTCTTGCTTCGTGCCACACACCAAAGCATTAGTCCAAACTTTGTCCCTGTTTAAGGTTTTTTTTGAGGGCTTATCTAATATAGTATCCCTTTGCCAGGATCTTGCATAAGAGGAAAGGGTGAAACAGTGAAACATATCGGCTTACTAAATGCAACTCTTAGACCCCCATTGATCAAACCTCAGCCAGACTTTTATGTGGCTATAAATTTCACATCTGAAAATAATGGAGCTCTGGGCAGATTGCCCTTGAAGGTTCAGACAATGGCTCTGCAATAAAAACATTCACATTTGGGCCCTTGTGAAATATGGGACAGCTTGGCCACTGTTAGCGCAGCTAGTCGCCCCAACTCACATTTGTTTAGACAGATTCGTGCATTGGCTTTACTTCATAAACATATTGATTCCAGATGACTCTGAAGAACATTTTCCATGTTGTTTTGTCCTGTTGTTGTCTTACTCATCTCAGCAAGATCTCATTCTTTTTGGTGTTGAACACTGATTTATGCAAAATCAGATTTAAAGTTTGAAGTAAAAAAACAAAGCATATTGTTATTTGTTATCTTTAACTAGGCATTATGTAAATCTCTTTTTCACATATGCTTACATTTAAATATTCAGTGTGACCAAATGCTGAAAAGTGACTCATTGGCTTGTGTATTGGCTTGAGTATTTGGGTTGTGTCTGAAACCACTCCCTACTTCAATCAATCAATATCTGCTTTTCTACATAAAAGACTACATAGTGGACTAAATTAGTAAACTGAATGGACTAACAACCAATCAGAATACAAGACAATTACATAAAGACCACCCCATTTTAGATAAATGATAAGGATTGGTCCTGTCATATTTAGCTCAGTGGAAGCCAGGTTCAGTGTGAGGGTTCCAGATCCAGTTCGCTTTGCTACGAAAGTGAATGGGTCTGGCTGGCTAGCAGACACCACACAGAAAGCTGTGGTTGGCCAGCCTGGGAAATGAGTCCACAACCTTCTAGCTGGTCGCTCTGATCATCCCTGATTATACAACTTAGTGACTAATTACCAATTTAAAAATTATGGTTATAAAGGTCACTGAACTGGTCAAACCCTGGCACAACACTTCCACTAGATTTGATCCCACTAAAGTTTAGTGACTAAACGTTCAGACACCACTACAAAATAATAATCATTAGCTACAGTATACTGTCCTATAGAGTGACTAGGTAGGGTGTTCAGACACAGCCACAAGCAAAACAAAGTTAATGCTTCATTAAGCTAACACCAAACAGTAGTACACTATGCTTGCTATAATGCTTTAGTGAGGCTGTGAAAAACTGACAATATACTCAGGGGCTAGCACACATGTGATCCTAACAACTTATGTTGTACACGCATAAGCATATTAGAAAGTCTATTTCAGTATCCAAAATTAAAGCTAGTAACACTTATCAGTAATCAAGTAATAAAGACATTGTTACATATTTTAAGTAACTTATAATTTCTGTTTTCAAGGCAAGGTCCCATAAACATCTTGAGGTTATTATCGTACATACAGTGATACAGCTTTTGAGTGTGTGTGTGTGTGTGTGTGTGTCCCAGGCCCAGCCTCCACAGTGTGGGAACAAGTGCTCCTTCTGTACAGGAAAGACATTAGGAACAACAGGAGCACTGGAGAGTGGGAGTTGGAGTAAGGGAGGGGTGCTTCCAGGGAACAGAGGAAACGAAAGGAGAACACCATTAACTTTGAATTCTCATAACAAACCCCTCCCTCTGTCCCGTACAGCCCTGTCCCACCCCCCTGCTCCAGCAGTAAGTGTGAAGTGCCCCGCTCAACAAAACTTGCGGCGCAGCATCGCACGACAACAAATAGTGCGTCACTAACGAGTCTCAACAAACATTCCTGCCTGTCTGTGGTTTGTGTACTGATTCTCGCATGTCACATGTGTCTTGACACAAACAGCTTGTTGATGGGAGTGGTCGCCTATGTGCTCCAAGCTACTAAATATAAAGACTATACAGCAATTTTGTTTGGTGATACAGTGCAAAAAACTAGCAGAGGGTAATCAGTCAGTTAAAATCATCAATAAGCCTTTACTAGATATTAATAACACTAGATTACTTACCATTATTAGAGAAAGTGAACATTTTGGATAATGTGCTGGAGTATAATGCCCACTAAACTCCACTGAAAGCAGACCTCTGTAATAAATTCTGGCAAGTCTTTTGTAAAATATGTAAAATGTAACATACTCTATTTATCTTGCATTTGTTAAAATAAGTACTATGTCCATGGTCGTACACATCATTGATGCCCCAGAGGTCATGACCTCAGTAGTATTTTGACCAAAGTGAATATGAAAAGGAAGACAAAAAAAGAACAAAAAAAACACAAAAGACACTAAGTTTACATTTGGCTCCTTAAAATATATTGATTATCCTGTTTCATTCAAAGTACAATTGATCCCAATGGATTTTGGTCTTTTTAATTTTAGTAGCATCAGTCTGAAATGAGGTCAATAATAACATAATAATGAACTAAATAATAATTAAACAGTTTAATTTCCATATCTGCTATATTGTGTTTATTTACGAGTAAAGAACCACAATGTAGCCGGACTAAATGCTTGTCCAACTATTTGCAAGTAATCTTATTATATACCTTGTAAAGGCTTATATATGATATAGGCGCAACCTTGATAGATATAGAGGCTACCTTAATCTTTAATCTATATCTAAAGAACCTTGACTAATCCTGCTTGTAGTTTCATCTGTCTGTTATCTGATTTTGCCTAGTTTCATAATGAGCAAAGTTCAGTACATTTTCTTCTAGTTTCATTTCTCACTGTACTACTGGACATAAGGTTTTGTTTTGACTGCAGATACTTTGTGACCTGAATGTGGGCCAAAAAGGGAGAATGGAGATGGCTTGTTTATAAAGTGTTTTTCATGAGAGTGGATCATAATCACTCCCATGAGAGCGCTGGGGTATACAAACTGATCGCTATCAGGGAAAATTTAGTAACAACCTCCTATTGCATAAGAAGCAGAAGAGCAGAATGAGTTATTACTGGGTTCAAATAATGCCTGTCGGGATAGTGTGTTATTTTTCAGCCTTATTAAAATTTGGTAAAAGGAAATGAAAAAAAATAGGAATGTGTGCCTAACCATCAAATATTAGAGCCAGACAAGAACAGAGAGTTTGTTGTTCAAGCTGGAGGAACATAGATGTGTTATTGGTCAGCATTCAAATGACTCCCTTCAGCGCAAAACAACAAGTACTGATGCTGTTAATCCTTCCAATAATCACTAAATGGCACTTATAATTAGGCTTAGGCAAATAAGCATCATACTAATATTTTAAATCATAGTGGGGTGCAGCCAGGTTAGTTGCAGTTTTCCCCCAAACAATCGGCTTTTGATTTAATGTTTGTTTCACATAAATCCTATTCAGTGAAAAAAAGTTAATTGTCGTGGTTAGCATTATGCAAGTTAAGAAAGAAATTGCCTATTCTGATTCAGAGACATTTATTAATTCCCCTTGCGGCGTTCGGCAATAAATGTGCAAATGTATTTGTGCAAAGTGAGGTATATGTAAACAATGACTAGAAAGATGTAAGCAGTGAACTGAAAGGTGAACAGTGGGCATAGACCATGATTCTATACTCCTGTCAACTGTTTAGGAGTCTGATGGAGGGATCAAACTTTTAGTATGAACAACACTGCTCCTCAAAACACATTTTTGATTTGATCTTTTATGCATGTGGGTTATATATTGACTCAATTAGAGTTTTCCGAAACCCACTGTTTTTTTTTAACGCAACAATAACCGCTTCATTTGTAACTTAATGATCAGGTTGGAGATTGACCTTATGACCCTTTTTTCCAGTCACTCTCATTCAAGGCCTCTTAATTAATTCAACTTCACAATTGGCTCTTTCATTTACCACAAGGGCTGTCTCTGTCTTCCCAGGCTCACTGTTGTTTTTTGAAAAGACAAGACGACATGGAGTTGTTGGACCCGTTGTGCTAGCTTGTGCTGGAGGAATCTGTAAAATTGAAATTTCAAAACAGCAGGAGGTGCATCTCTGCCAATCTAGTTGTGCTATAGGTGACGGTGTAGCTGCATTTGGAAAGTTGTTCCAATGCAACACATGATATCAAGAACATTTCATTTATTTATTAGCAATGCTCAATAGCTGCTAATTGTATACTGTAGCTTAGGATCTTTTAGATGTTGATTGATCAGAGTCATTAGTATTGGTCATATGCAAGTTTCATCTCTGCAAGTGTCACCATGAATTGAATCTGTCATTTCTTTTGAGCTTGTTGTGACTACGGAGGCAGTGACTCAGGCCATGTTTTGAGAGAGTGGTTTCTAATGATGCTAAATAGAGTGATAGGCTGCAGAGTCACATGGTTGAGCACTGAGTCAGGACAGCAGCTGCTGGCAAGCAGGCCATTGTGTTTCAGGCCTGACCTTTGTTACGCTGATGTAGAGAGGAAGGAGCAGAATGTGAGTAAAACAATCCGCAGCTGAAAGATTGTTTAATTGACGGGTGTGTGCAGATAAAGGGAATAAAACTTATGTGAATACCTGCACATTAGCACGCACTGTATGTGTCTTATGGGTGGTTTGTATTTGGTGATTCATGACGCAACAGAGTTTGTTGCTCGTCATGCTAAAATGCATGAATACATAGGGCACACATTGAAACGTGAACCAATGGAAGAAATAGGTTGGGTCATAGCTGAAAGAAAAGGAAACAAGTGGCAAACAATAAGTGCTGTGGTGGTGTTAATCCTTTTTGATTTCTATAAATGACGTATATTTTAGTTATAAATAGGCATAGGTAAACAATAATGCTAAAATACAAGAATATAATGTAGCCACATGAGTTCCAGTGTGAACTATGGTCTTTTTTCATATTTGTGTCACATGAGTACATAATGTTGTGAAGTTAATTTTTTCAGATTCTGAAAACTGTATTAATTTCACTTTGGCAATTTTTGTGTGCAGTTTAAAAGCACGTTATATAGGTAGTACATGTATTTCTCCAACATAATCACATTATGCTTTTCAAAACACATTGCTCCTAATCAAATCAATGCACAATCAAATAAGTTTCATGTGTAGAGTGGCTGGGTGCTCCTGTAGAAATAATGAGCTTGTTCAGAAGCTCCTTCACACATAGAGGAGCAGCTGAGGTGGCTCTGGCATGTGTTTCCCACTGCCTTCTGGACGCCTCCCTGGGTGGGTGTTGTGGACATGTCCCACCAGGAGCCTCGGGAAAAACCTGGGGCATGCTGGAAAGGGTGTCTGGAAACCTCTCTGCATTCTCCATGAACTGGCAAAAGTATCTAGGAAGAGGGACGTCTGGCAAGCGTGTTTAGACTGCAACTCGAATTATATTAATTCAGATAAATGGCACTTGCTGTTGCTTACGTGAGATAGATTTTTATTTTTATGGATTAAATGTACTAAATCCAGGTTGCACAGTGGCAGAGTGTTTAGTCTTCATGAGCTTCCCATGTTACCCTGGATTCTTTCTGGGTACTCCAGCTCCCTCCTACTGTTCAAAGACATGCATATAGAGGTGAAATGGTCAATCTAAATTTCCTTTAGTGAATGAATGAGACTGAATGCTTATCTATCGGTGTCCAGGGTGTACAGCGCCTCAGGCTCAGAGCAGCTGGGAAAGGCTCCAGCTCCCCATGACATCTAATGGGATAAGATGTATAAATACCTGGAATATTTACTAAATGCAATTGCCTTTAAAAATGTAAGTCTTTAAAATATCAGTTGGCAAAAGACTCATAAAGTGCTGTCCCATTTAGCTTATGTAAGATTTGAGCAGGGAACTACTGCTGCACTTATTCCCAGTCATCCTGTCTGTGCTTCTTGCCAGCACCAACTTACAGACAAGAAAGAACATTTTATGAAAGATATATTCATTTTTTCCACTCCTAAAGCTCATGCTGGTAAAAAAAAAATCTTTGAATACAATCACAGACCATTTACTCTCATCCCGTCCCATCCTTCCTATTCATTCTCTTCCTGTCACTCCTTTTTTTCAGTGCTGATCATGCAGATCTTTGTTTTCTCAAAGCTTGTTCACATTGGCAGGGGCATAACCTTGAAAGAAAAAGTGTCAGTGCAACTCTTTTGTTATCATTAGGTCATTCCTTCTTTTATTTAATGAATCCAGTGATGTTTTTTAACATTACGTGGTTCTTTTATCACATATATTGAATAACAGCACTACCTTTCATCTGCATCGCGCTGATGTCACCTTGTGATTTCTATTGTCTCCTCTCTCTTTTTCTCGTGTCTTATCACGTGTTCACTTTTCACCAACTGAGCTAAATTAAGTATCTATGACTCAAAGTGAGTCACACCTCTCTGCTGCATGTGAGGCCATGTCCACACACACATTTGAACACACACAAAGACTTAAAGGTGTCCTGGAGCAAAGGTAGCAGCTGTTCCCAGCATCGCATTGCATTTTGTAGAAGTCAAATATCAAATATCTGAAAAGTTCCCCCAAACATTTGAAGTGGTGCCTCTGGACACACAAGGTTGCACAGAAAGGGAACAAAACACAGCGAGTGAATGGTGTGGTGTGTGTTACAGCTTAGTACAGCTTGTAGTCGCCAGGAGTAAGTGACTAATGAATGACTGTTCAGGCTTTGAGTGTGTTTGACCAGTCTGAATATTAGCCAGGCTAGTTTGATTATTCCATGAAATAACAGTATATTTCTGTGTATCTTAAAGATCCATTGTGGAAAAAAATACAACACATTAGTCAAACAATGTTTTCAGTAGTTTAAAATTGCCTCAAAATGTTACTCATTACATTATTACATTTGGATAAACATGTAAAGTGAAAGTTGTGTCTACAATTGAGTTCTACAACTGAGAGTGGACAAACTCTGCACTGCTGGAGGAGAAGCACACTCATGTTTCTTTATGAGTACACAGTCTTGCATGAGGATTTAGGGCATTTATGTACTATACTGATTTTGTTTCAGTTGATTTTGTTTCATTTTTTAATGTGAATTTGGCTGCTGGCTACATACAGTACAGTGAGAAGAACTATTGCAAAATACAGCATCTTAGTGCTTCGAAAACCCAAGTTAGTATAACCCTAACCCACCCCACTCAGCCATCCAGTGGCCTTGTGTGGCCAGTGTTCCTTTTTGGCGTACACAGTCAGGATGTACCTGCAGTGAGCGAAAAAGAGGTTTGTGGGTGTGGAATTGCAATCTGCCAGATTCTGCTAAAAAGGCCAAAAACTACAAACCCCACCTTTATGACCAAAAATTGGCCACTTTATCCTACAGCTAACCTTGAAGCCACAGTTTTGAAAAAAATTGAAGTAGTTTTCACAGTTGAAATCCTGTTGACTTACAATTCCTGCCTGTTGATGTCCCAAGCTCCTAATGAATACAAAGAATATTTATAGTTTATTCACTGAGAAGAGAAGTCACATGAATCCAGATAGGCCTGTTTACACTTTGCCACAAACTGGATTTGATCTGGTTTCAAGAAACTCTTAAATTAGTTGGAAAAAAAAAGATTTGTGGTTTGGCCTGTTCACACTGACACACCAAATCACAATTGAAGCCACTTTTGCTGCCAGTGTGAACAGGGTCTAACGGAAGTCTTACTAATAGTCAGACAAAGTGCTAGCCAGAGTTGGTCTTCTTAAACACAGAAATATACAAACATGCGCTAACACTAGATCAAATCTCCTGACCTACTTTCAGATGTGTTGTGTTTCGAAAATGTCATGATATTTTGGGTGAATGCTAAAATCACAAAGAGCAGTGTAATTATCCTCATCTCTTCGCCCATTTATCTATGCATATCTTTGTGCTCCTCTTTCTCTCACTAAAGGTCTGCCCTTTTCTGTGTGTTCTTATGCAACCAGCTCATAAATAGAAAATAGATGTGTCACTCTATTACTGCTTTGATTCTGGAAATGGATTAAAAGGCTCAGGCCAAGGTTTGTACTGGAGCCCACACAGTGTTTTTAAGCATCCTTCCATTAACTTTATTTATACAGCAATAACGAAAACACAGTGACTCATTCATCTCGGCACAGGTGGATAATGCTGTGTGAAATAGTTTGTTCTTTTTTAGAGTGCATCAAAAATCAATGCATCCCAAGGGGTTCTCAGGAGAAAACCGGACTTTACACAGGCGCTTGCATAAAATGTATGAAGTAAAGAAGGAATAGTGAGAGGAAACCAGAGCGAACAGGCTTTTTTTTTTGTTTCTTTACATACTGGCTTGAACAAACACCAAAGGAGTAGTGACAGGTCACAAAATGGGGACCTTTTAGGCTTGTCTATCCAGCTGCATGCTCTGTTTTTGTTGTTTTAGCTGCCGCCATAGGATTCAAATCAGTCCCCTTCCTAAAATTCTTCCTGGTCTGGTCTCTTTTGTATTTTGCCCACAGTCCAGGTGGTTCCTGCTCTCTACCTTGTGTGCTGCCAGCGAACACAAGGTAGCTCCCGATAATGCTCTCAGCAAGCCGCCATCAAAGCCGAGATAAAATGTTTGCTCCTTGATATTTTTACTTCCTGACTATTTTTAGCAGCAGAAGTGGAAGAGCCAACCCACAAAGTATTGCAGTAGAGAGTCAGGGTGTTTTTGCAGTTCAGTTTTTGTAATCAACTTTGTGACGTTTTCTGGCCACATTTATTATGAAATAAAAAGCGTGAACAGAAACTATGACAGAGACAGCATGTGCTTTAAGATCATACATTCATTATGTGAAAATACAAGAAGAAAAAAGATTCCCCAGATTATCTTAAACTTACTATTGATGCTGTATTTGAACTCTTTTTGTGTTGAGACCTGGCCCGAATGAGCAATGGTATATAGCAATGGTTAGACCCAAACACAGGATAGCATATCAGTTTAAAGGTTACTGAAACACTGTAAAGTATCTATGAACCAGCTTGTCTCTTCCTGTATTTTCACACTTGGACTCTTTTGTTTACATGGGAAAGATGTTTTTAACTGTGTAAGGAAAACAGTTTAATCATACAGAGAAAGTGTCTATTCCAGCAGTGGATATGTGTACTTATACAAACTGAAACTGAGCAAAAAAGAAAAAAAGAGGGGAAAAAAAAAAGACTTGGATAAATATGGAAATAAACTGACTAAACTTTGGTTTGATGTAATGTGTCAGAAAAAGAGGGAAAGGTCATTATGCTGTTGGACAGAAGAATATTTCAGATTTAAATGAGCGGGAATTAGTAACATCTAGTGGTAAGTAGTTAGGATGCAGTCAAAGTTTTGAGAAGTGATAATGGACGTAAGTGTTAAAACCATATATTATTTGCTTTGCCTGACTGTCCACTCTAAACCTGATGGACTAAGTTGAAGCGACCTGACCAAGTGCCCCTTTTAAAGCTATTATTAGCTGTTATTGTCTTTATTTTTTAGAGGTTACATACATCTACATGGCCATAAATCAAAAATAAACTTTCCATCACAGACAATTTATTGCCATTGCCAGAGTTCCATTTGCATTTTCCCATTTAGGAGTGAATGCCCTAAAATATCTGCATGATTTCACAAGTCTATTTATGCTTAAAGCCTAAAGCTGATTAATTATATAGTGCTGAGAAAGAGACATTGCTGTGAAATGTAGATATAGACATTTAGGCGTCTTCTGGTTTAGACTGACATTTTCCTATAGTCTTAAAGACAAGTCAGTAATCCTCACAGTGTGAGGCTCATTAAAGCGCGCCACCTCTGTTGTCATCAGAGGAGCTGTCAGCAGCTGAACTGTGACCCATTTCGGGTGTGACCCCCTTCGTTTTAAAAAACCCGGCCACAGCGTCTTTTATTCCCGATCCTGGGAATTCAACCTAAACACAGCACCCCTTCAGTGTGCCAGCCAAGCCGAGAGTTTTATTTAGCAGCTGAATAAAAGCTCTTATGTGCTCTTTTAGCATTTTAATGGACCAAATTTTCTCAAGCTGCTGCTTAAAAGTACATTTCTGTGCGTGAATGTGTGTGAAGTGGTTTGTAGTTTAGAGGGTGGGAGGGGTTCAGGATACAGACCGGGAGTGTGTTCTACAGTTTGGACAATCACACCCAAACTTCCACTTTCACTCAATCGGCCAATAGTTGTTTTCCTGCAATGACCTTCTGTTCCTTTTACAGGAACTCTTTTCCTATGCCAACGTCAAGAACATTTTCAAGCTTTTCCATTACAAAACAGTTGTTATAGCAGAAGTTTAAGAGATTTTAGAAAGACATTTTCTTTTATGGTGCTTTACAAATACATTACAAACTACAAACAAATTTCCATCCATTTTTTTCTCCATTCCCCTCTATTGTGATTTCATTAAAGTGGCTGCTTTACTGGCATCAGGAGATCCTTCTTTACTGGCACTCTTATTTCTGTAACTGAGCAGTCCAATTTGTGTGCACTTAAAAAAACCCTGCTGTACTCTTACACAGGCAGCTACTTAGGGTTAAGTTGTGTAAAGTGACACAGATGTTAATGCCCCCTTGTGGTGTTAGAACATGTAAAACACAGATCTTACTCTTAGGTAAAAGTTGTACTATGTTTGTATTACTGTAAAACCTCTTCATCTAGTGTTTTTTTATAATTGTTTTATTGCCTCTTGATTGTGTGCAATAAAAGCAATTTGGTTGTAACACAGAGAAAGAAATTGAAATTCTGCGACTAAACACACTGCAGGCCTAGAAATGTCAACAAGAACGGATCTCTTATCAGACTGTAAAGCAACATTTTCTGTATGGTCTATACCTCCACTGACCACATAAAGCTGTACAGCCTAATTCTTGTCAGTCTTTGTTCCAACAGCTACCTCATGTGTCCAAGTGAAGCATTACATCTTTGACAAGCCGGCGTGAGGTCTGCTGATGCTGTGGGCAGGGTCAGGGGGAGGAGCTGCACCTCATAGTGCTTTACAGGTACAGTTTTTGAGGCAGTAATCCAACACAGAGCATGTAGAGGCTGTCTAGAAGTGGCTGCGAAAAGCTGCTGAGCCAGAGTCATGCGGGAATAACTATGAAGTGCACAGTCAAGCAGCCAGATGTAAACTGATGGACTAGACACATTAAACATGGAGAGTTTTGTATCTCACTTATTTGTATTGTTGGTGATTTTTACAGGACACGTTCATGGAGGTAAGAGGCAGCAGAAAACTACTTCACATAGATATGATTTATTGCATTGGTTATCTATGATGCTGAATGGCTGAATCTGTAGAATACAGTTTTGTGTTAATGTGTTGAAATTTCAGCAAAAACTTTAGTATTTTGCAAAGTATATAAAACATTGTCTTGTTTAAAAAAACAAAACAAAAACAAAGCTTTTCTGTAGATCATAGATATGCAGTGGGCTAAATAGTTGTTAAAGATCTGTCTTTGGCAGTTAACTGATCATTTATAATTAATTTAGTTTAATTTAATGTGCTACACTGCACACATAATGACTTATGCATAATTCGTAATGATGATGTCTATGAAGAGCAACATTTTTGTGTTTTTTATATAATACTAATTTACAGCAAAAGTCACCACAAGGTGTTATCACATATGAGCTCAGCAGCTGTTGTAGTGTTTATTAATTTATTCTCTGATTTAAAAAAAATGTAGTACCAATTTGAGCATTTCTGTTTGCAGACCCTTTATAAACAAGTGTCCACCAGCATTGAAACATGAAAGTTCTCTTTGTGTCAAAATTACACTTATTATTATCCTTAAAACAAATGCATTAACACTAGAGGTGTCTGTGACAGTAGGAAGATTACAATAATAATCCAATGTTCACTGCCTCCATAGAGGCAGATTATGTATAGACAGACTGGAGTTATACTGACTGCAGGCTTATAAGCTTTGTGCAGTGTAGCATGCTGGGTCGAGCTGCTGACTGAGTACTTCAGGCTGAGACATTTAGTTTTATAATAAATAATAAAATACATTGGAATGATTGGAATGAACCTGATTTGAAGCAGCATATGTTCAAATCAAAAGCAATCAAATGTATAAAGGTTCATAAAAAGTTGCAATAAGTATGGACAAATACAAAATAATGCATCCAAATACTGTAGTGTGTGAGTTCTATGGTGAGTGTAAATTTAGTCAGAAATGTAAATGAAACACATTTGTTACAACTTACAAATAAGGGCTATACCTTTATGTTACAGAGTAGCTGCAAAATGTCCAGTCTGCATCATTTGGGTCAATTAGCATCCAATGGCCTGCAACTAAATGCATTAGCTCTCATTAATTGACTTCAGATAGCAGGTGTAATGTGCAGACACTGCATTGATCAACTCCAATGTCGATATCATTAAATGGGGTGTGTTTGTGCAAGGTTTCCGGTCAGGTCACCAGATATACCATTTGTTTGACTATTTGGTAACAGCCATCATTGTGACAGAATGCATAAAAATCATAGTACAGTACAGTGTCTATAATCTCACTGCTTGTTTCTCTTTATCATTTTAGTCTCCTTTTACGGCGATGGCTACATCCACCTACGAACAGTTGAGGCATCAGTCCAGACCACTGTCCACGTCCGATTCAGGACCTCAAGTCAAACAGGGCTGCTGTTTTTGGCAGCAGGACGCAGAGACTTCTTGCTGGTGGAGCTCATTTCTGGGCGCCTGCAGGTATTTCATAATTTATGCTTTGATAGGTGTACACATCAGAGAAATGTTTGAGTAGCTGTCATTAAGTAAGCTGCCAAGTACACTTTAAGAGGATGCCAATTTGCCAAGAGGAAGTGAACCTGGTAAATGAATCACAATTAGAGTTTTTTGAAAGGATATTCTCTGAGAAAAAAAGTCTCACAGCTTCAAAACAAGTGAAAGTTATTGTCCCCAGGTCAGTTTATGCTCATATAATAAGGTATTTACTACCATAAGGAAAGCCAGAGGGGAGACTCAGTGCACATGTGTGGTGTCAGATTGCTAGCTCAGAGAAAAAAATAAACCCTCTGGCATTGAATTCATTACAGAACAAGTTTCATCATGACTAAGGTTTAGATCGACCAACAGTAGTTGATGTTAGATTCAGGTAGGGCCAGAGAGCTGGCATTGGGAGTTTGGCTGAACTATAGTTTTCCTATTATCCACTGTCCCTGTCCATTCTCATGTGTTCAGAAAAGTTACCACAAATAATATGTTAATTAATTAATTTATTTATTGTATGTTACTTTTGCTCTGTCTTACTGCAATATATTTACGGTGAAATATTCAATACAGTTGAAATTGAATTTAGGTGTTTACGATCTTGTACCACTAGCTGGACTCAAGAGCTAATGCGATATTTAAACAGAGCCTATGGACTAAAAGCAGTTAATTTTAACTTTTAAATATTATAAGATATCCTAAAAATAATATTTAAGAATG
This sequence comes from Rhyacichthys aspro, assembly GCA_036850595.1. Classification (NCBI taxonomy): domain Eukaryota; kingdom Metazoa; phylum Chordata; class Actinopteri; order Gobiiformes; family Rhyacichthyidae; genus Rhyacichthys; species Rhyacichthys aspro. The sequence continues at coordinate 5,217,971 of CM072159.1, forward strand.
TAGGCTGTTTTATTTATTTATTAATTTATGTATTTATGTATGTATTTATTTTATTAATAGGGACAATGTACATTAATAAACATCTGTAACAAATGCCACAACTGTAAATGTGCCTGATTGTCGCAAATTTGCTAATTTCCATCAGCAGTCACCAGGCAGATAACAAAAAATAACACACAAAAACAAAAAACAACAATAAAAGACAAGTTAAAAGTGGTCACAGATTTTATTTTAATGTATCCACTTTTTCAAATGTCTCTTAAAAGTTGAACAGTCTCTTATTGGAAGTGGGAGGCTATTCCAATATTTGCTTCCTTTCACTGAGAGCACAGTTTGTCCAAATGTGGTGCATCTGTGTGGCACCTCAAAGTCTCCTAAGGTCACAGCTCTGGTGCCAATCCCACTGCCAGATTTCAGCTTAATAAAGTCATTCAAAGAAGGTAGGGCAAGTCCATGTAAAGCTTTACATATAAAACAAGCATATGTAAAATGAACTAATGACTTTAAACCAGCAGATGGAGTCAGCTAATTTGATATTTAACACAGGCCTATGGACTAAATGTAGTATATTTAACTTTGGAATTTAAAAAGGTATCCTAAAAATACAATTTAAGAGTGTAGGCCAGTGATGTCAAACTTAAATTGGTGAGGGGCCGCGATAGTTAATAAGAATCCTTTCAGGGGCCGAAGATGGTGACATTTGGAAGCTTTTATTACATTTTTAATGGAAGGTTTCATCTTTGAGTCTTACAAATGTTATCTTTGACTTAAGGAAACTGGTTTTAGTTGGATTTGAAGTGGTTTGAGTTGAATTTGAACAGGGTTTATTTGGATTTCAGCAGGTTTAATTTGTATTTGAACAGGTTTTTGATGGTTTTGAACAGGTTTTAAAAGGACTGGAACAGGTTTTATTTGGATTTGAGCAGATTATCTTAGTCCCAAAAACTGGTTTAAGATTTTATGAACAATAAAATTAATCTGATTCTGTCAATCTAAAACCTGTTCAAAACCAGTTAAAATGTAGTGCCAAAATATGAGCTACTAAAAGCATTGGAGGGCCACATAAAACATTGCAAAGGGCTGCATTTGGCCCCCGGGCCTTGAGTTTGACATGTGTGGTGTAGGCTATTATATGACTTAGTACCACAAGACAAAGTAAAGAGCTAATGCAATATCTAGCCCAGGCCTATAGTGGTGTAAAAATGTCCTTTCGACACTACAATTGTCTCTGTAATGTATCTCTGTCCATTCAGGTTCGTCTTGATCTGGGCTCCGGCGAGCGTTCACTTCGCTCTGAAAAGAGTGTCCATCTCAGTGACTTGGCCTGGCACTCTATGCAGCTGACCCACGACCGCCACAATGTTTCCATGACCGTGGACCGAAACTCCCACAGCTCCCTCCGCATGCCAGGTCCAGATCTGGAGCTCAGTGTTGACGATGGGCTGTTTGTTGGCGCTAAAGCTGGATTAACTCACCCCTATCTTTTAAACAGCACTCTCGGATTTAGGGGCTGCATGGATGAAGTGGTGTTCAATGAGCATAACTTACTATCAAGCCTCAGGCCGTACTCCGGTTATAAAAGCGTACATGAGGTGTCTCTGGGATGCAGCCCCCAGTTTTCAGCCACAGAAGAAGATCCTGTCAGTTTTTTCAGCTCTAAATCTTTCATCTCTCTTCCAGCGTGGGATGTGCCGCAAGAGGGGGTGTTTGAATGTGAACTCCACCCTTCAGTTCGGGAAACAGATGGCGTAGTTTTATATAGCTCCGGCAGTGAGGGAGCGTTTGTTGCTGTAGAAATCCAAGCTGGACACCTGGTGGCTACAGTTGGCAAAGGAAAGAGCAGTAAAATTCAGATGCGGTCTTTATCAAATCTCTATAGCAACTTCACATGGTACACTGTCAAGCTACATTTAATGCCCCATGGGGTACAGCTCAAAGTGGGTGAAGAAATGATCACATCACATCTCAGCCTAGAACTTCAGTCCATTCAACTCAAAGGGCCTCTTTACCTCGGTGGTCTCAGCGAACAGACAAGAGGAGAGGCCAGACGAACCGGACTGCCCTCTGCTCCAACTGAAGTGCAGCTGGGCTCTTTTAAAGGATGTCTTAGAGAAATTAAAATAAATGCTCAAAAAACAGGCCTTCCACATGCAATTGTCACCAAAGATATCACCGTGGGCTGCGATATTACTGAAATATCACTGACCAGTACAGCCCCGACACAGGCTACAGAGATGGATGTGACAACAACACAACCAGTTATCAACACCAGGAAGCACACTCATTTTCTGGTGCTAAAGAAACTGGAAGTGACAGAAGGAGGCCGTGCTCCTCTGGAACCAAAACATATTAAGGTAAATGACTTATGTTGATCTGAAATATGTTACATTTTATATTTACTTTGGCTTTCAGCTTTCCTGAGCATTTGTCAAAATCAGGTAATTGCCTTAAATAAAATAAAACTGAAATGGACCACAGACACTTGACCATTTTCTAGCCAAATATACAGCCACTCTGGACATGATGTTAAAAGAAAACAAGCATTTTTGTTTCAGATTAAAGTCCTAACATGCCAAAATATGTTAGTGACCAGTGCAAAATAAGAAAAACAAATCATCCCCTTAAATATTAATATGGAAGTGCACATAATGACTAAATTTAAAATTTAGATACTGTATTCATTAGTACAAATCTATATGATCTATATGATAGAGAAAGAAAAAAAGACATGATGATAACCCAAGGCTGTCTTAATTCTAGGTCAATCTGAATTTCCAAAAATTAAACATCCACCCGTCCCAGTTGATGTTCCGAATTGAAACACAGCCCATCCACGGTCACCTCCGGTTGGACCTCATTCCCAACTTCGATGTGTTTTTGGATGAAGTTCAAGAAGAGACTATAACAGCAGGAGCTGAGGAGAACGATCTGAGCTTTAGTTTGGTGGACCTGTGGCAGGGCCGGGTCATGTACGTTCACAGCGGGTCTGAAGAACAAAACGACTTCTTCATGTTTTCAGTCTTCAGCAGCAGCAAGAAACAGCTTCCACTGTTTCTGAAAGGCAACCGCCTGCACCGCTTTGACATTAGCATCAGTCCTGTTAATGACGCCCCTGTGCTCAGTCTGCCAGAGGGAAACCTTTTTACAATGTTGGAAAACTCCAAACGACAAGTAGGTGACTCTGGATCTTAAGATGATATCCAGTAAAGACTGACTGAAAATAGTAATAAATACATTTACATATGCCTAGCTTACAACAGATGTGCTGAAAGTGACAGATCCGGACAGTGGTCCTGAAGACTTGGTGTTCAGCTCACTGGGAGACATCAAAACAGAGGCAGGATACCTTGAACACCACGACTACCCCGGGAGGTTAGTGGCACAAGTTGCAAGGGATGACAAAATTTCATAATAAAGTGGATCATTTAAAAACAGAAAGATGATTGAAAAACAAAAAAAAAAAGACAGACTAATATGCTGTGAATTGTTAATAGAAAAAGACATCTATTTTATCTCTGTCTGATAATTATTGTGCCAGAAGTAGTTGACACACAATTTTGCATCTTTATGTCTTCTAGACCCATTAATCTGTTCTCACTTCAAGATCTGAGGGAGAGTAAGATCAGCTTTGTTCACAGTGGGGTCTCAACCTCCAGACTACCTCTGAGGGTCAGCGATGGGGAGAAGGTACCTGACAGTTTTAGCTCAATACAGATTTGTTAATATATCCATTAGTTTTTATAAATTATTTTCTTTCATTACACTACACCTTCTTTTCTTACGTCATACTTGCCGATATTTGTACTAACCCTTAATTCCTTGTTTTCCATGTTTTTTGTTCATTTCTCACTCTGCAGTTCAGTAACACAGTCATTTTGCGGATCATGGCTGTAACTTTCGAACACAAACTGGTTAATAACACAGGGCTGGAAGTGGGACAGGGCAGAGCTGCACTTATTACAACCAATCACCTTGCAGTTCATGTTAATGTGGCCGACCAGGGATTCGACATACAGTATAATGTCACTGAGCCACCGCTGTACGGTGACCTTCAGAGGTTGCATTCCAGTGGCGACTGGAGATCGACGACTTCCTTCTCGCAGAAACTTCTAGAAAAAGAACGGATCAGATATCTGAACACTTACTATGGCCTTCAGACTCAGAGCAATGTCACCGATCAGTTTAAATGTAAAGTCAGCATTGGATCACATGCTATGGAGGAGGTTGTATTCCCTATAGTGGTGCACTGGATTCACTTTAAGGTAACCCGAAGCAAGATGGAGCTAAATGGTGTCCAGGAAGCTGTAATCACTTCTGAAGACCTTCATGTCATTTCAAAAGGCGTCAAACTAAATGAAAGTGAGCTCTACTTCAGACTTCTAACAGTTCCCAAAAAAGGACAAATACACTTCAACAACAAAGTCCTACAAATAAACACAACTTTTAGCCAGAAGAATATCACAAATGGGTTGGTAAAGTATCAGCTGCTCAACAAGGTGCAAGAAGACACAAGAGACACATTCAGCTTTAAAGTGTTTGCACCACAGGCCAATTCAACAAGCTACGACTTCAGAATCAACATTAGAGCTGAGTCCAACACGGTAACAGTACTAAATAAAGGACTGTCAATACTGGAAGGAGCAAGTAAAGTCATCACACAGGATGTCTTATTCACTCACACCGCAAGTAACCGGAAAGTCCAATACACAGTTGTAACACGTCCCAGACACGGTTACTTACGAAGGATCAACCTCTCCAACTCCACCTCCATTAATGACAACATTGTTACTTTCACAAACCAGGATCTCATTGAGGAAAGGATTATGTATGTTCACGACGACAGTGAGACCAAACAAGACTCTTTCACTTTTCAAATTGCAGTTTACAAACCACACAAACATGGCGTGAAAAAGGACGACAGGGACCCAGAGGAGCATACGTTTAATATCTCAGTACAGCTCGTGAATGATCAGAGACCAGTCCGTGTGGTGGATAAGGTTTTTCACGTGGCACGAGACAGTCAGAGGTTGGTGACTTTGAATGACCTGCGTTTTCGGGATGATGACTCAGACTTTGACGATAGCTGGTTGGTCTACACGAGGAGGGGTATACCGATGGGAGAGCTGGTGCTCGCCAGTGATACCAACCACAAATTGTATGAGTTCACGCAGCGGGATCTTGAGCAGGTTAGCAGAATAATTCAAACAAGTATTAGCGTGAAGACCCTTTAATTAATAATGCCATGAAAAACTAAAATGTGTTGTGTGCAAGTTTGTGAATGTAGTGCTCGTGAAATTCTGTTTCAGAGACAACATTTAACCCCAGAAGTAGTAGACTGATAGAAAAAGACACAATTAGGTACAAAAAAACAAGTCCTTTGAGGCCGGAGTCCAAGAAATAGAAACAGTCTAGGTCAAGCCTCAGTGGGACATGATGCAATTGTTCAAACTGGAAAAATCATGGTGGGAATAGGAGGGAAAGATCCTTTTGCTGCAGAGTTAGTGAGCACTAAGCACTAAGTACTACAGCATATTCAAGGATATATCAAATGTAAAACATGAATGTGCCACACTATTGTTTATAATACTAGTTCTAGGTCAGGCAAAATGTGAAATTGGGAAATTTATTTCTATTAAATTTTCTCACAACACATATCTACATGGCCCATTTGGCCTTTAACATTGTGCTCTTTTCTGAATTTCCAGAATAAGGTTTTATTTGTCCACAGAGGAGTGAGCTTTGGCCGTTTTGTGCTGTTTGTAACTGATGGAAAGCACTATGTTTCAACCCTACTGGAGGTAATTATTGTTGGATTTAGTTTGTTCGAATGTATTATTAATCACATTGCTTAACTTGGCTGTCCTTTTCTGGCTGTTGCAGGTGATAGCTCAAGATCCTTACTTGCAGGTGGAGAACAACACAGGCCTCATGGTCCAACGCGGTGAGCTCACCATCTTAACTTCTGCCAACCTCAGCATCGTCAGCAATCTAGACATCAGAGACCCACAGGAAGTGACATTTGAAGTCTTCCTTCCACCTGAGCGTGGCATCCTCTGTTTTATCGATAAAGATTATGATCCTATAACAGAAGCAGATGCCATTTCTACATTTACCCAGCAGGATTTAGTGGCCGGACGGTTGGCTTATCACCACGATGGCAGTCAGGAGTTGTCTGATGTGTTCAATGTAACAGCCAGAGCAAAAGAAAGGAGCACAGGACAGGGTTCAAACACAGGGGGGAGAGAAGTACACCTGGACATAGGAGTGTCAGTGAAAATTTACCTGGAGAGCCACCAGAGGCCGCCAACCGTCCTGAGTATCCAGCCCGTGGTGGTGGAAGAGGGATACAATGTCTCCATCAGCAAAAAACATTTAGAGGTATATTTTCTCATTTCTTTTTTGAATGACAAGCTTTGCACAGATTAAGATGTGTATATTCCTTTCTGCAGGTGATTCATGAAGACAGTCAACCATCAGAAATAGTTTTCACAGTTAAAAGTCCTCCCTCTTTTGGTTCGATCCATAAGATTTCCACAGACAATAGACAACTCTACCAGGTTCAGTATAATGTTATATTTTTAGTTCATTGGTTTGCCACAGTTTACACCACAGATGTTTAGGGTGAAGACTTACTAAAGGAGAAACATGATGCTGCAGTCTCACATGAAACTGTTAGCTCTAAAAAGATATCTTTATTTTACATTTTACATTGTGATGTATCTTTGTGCTGATGTGACAGTAACTGAAGAATTATATAGTGATGTATCAGTTAAATTAGTTGCACTTTGTTCATAAAAAGGGGTTTGTTTCCATGTTTTATCTCAAGATGGCAACAAAGTTAAACTGAATTCCTTAGAATACAGGTTTTGCATTCCCTTCTAAATATAAATGATCTGATTTTGATTTATATTGTTAACCACTGTGCGCTGTACTTTCCCTGTTCTTTTTTATTTTCACAGGGAACTACAGAACTGCAAATATCATCTTTTAGCCAAGATGATATTAATCAAGGCTTGATTGTCTACAATCAACGTGCTTCAGGAAGCACTAATGACTCCATTCTGCTGGAGGCAACCAATGGTGTGACCACAGTTGGACCTATCAGACTGGAAGTTGACATGATCCCAACACTTCTTCCTCTACAGGTACAGGTATAATCTTCACAGTAAAAGCTAACAATAGGTAGCAATGGTTAGAGACTGGGGGTGCACAGTAGAAGAGTGGTCAGCACTCCTGCCTCACAGCAGTGTTACCGTGGGTTCTCTCCAGGTTCTCCGGCTTCCTCCCACCACCTATAGACATGCATGTATAGGTGAACTGGTGACTCTAAAGTGCTCTTAGTGGATTAATGTGAGAGTGAATGGTTGTCTTTCAGTGTCTAAATATCAGCCCTGCAACTAACTGGGCATTGTCCACGGTGTACCCCACCTAAGGTCCAAAGCGGCTGGGATAGGCTCCAGCCACCCCCAACGGGACCAAGGGGTAGAAAATAAATGAATGGTTGGATACTGTTAACTTTGTTTTTTCTCTAGGTGTCTGATTTGAGGCTTGATGAGGGCTCATCCCTGCTACTCACCACTGACATCATCAAGGTCAACAATCATCACTTTTTGGGAATGAACTTCTTGTACGAGGTTGTTATTTCACCCCAGCATGGACACCTGGAGCACAACAGGATCCCAGGAATGCCAATAACTGCCTTCACTCACATGGAGGTCTCATAATCAAACACATTTACATACAGCAGTACTTAAGCATCATTATATATCATATAAATCAGTCCAGAAATGTTTTCAATTGTGTTTCCAGATAGAGCGTGAGTACATCTCCTACATCCATGATGGAAGTGAAACACTGACAGACAACTTCACCATCATGGCCAATCAAACTGAAATCAAGAAGCACAGTTTGCCCTGCACCGTTCATATCAATGTGACACCTGTTAATGACGAAACACCTACAGTTACAATCAACAAGGGATTAAAGGTGGGTGAAGGAGCTCTATCTCATTTTCCTTTTATTTATAACTGATATGTAGCATTTGTGTTTTCTATGCTACCTACAGGTGTGGGTGGGTTCTGTCACCGAAATATCTGTGAATGACCTTAGTGCAGAAGATGTGGACTCACCGTCTGAGGGACTGGAGTTTGTCGTGACACCACCCAGCAACGGCCACCTGGCTCTGAAGAGTGCTCCATCCAGACACATCCTGAACTTCACCCAGAGTCACATAGAAAGTGGACAGCTGGTGTTTGTGCACAACGGTACAACTTCAAAATCACAGACTAAGATGGCTTTCGTGAATGTTTTACTCTAAATGTATTCCCCTGTAGGTGCTCTGACTGGTGGCTTTCACTTCCAAGTGAACGATGGGGTCCACTTTGCCCCTCGTCAGATTTTTAGCACCACTGCTCATTCACTTGTCCTGACTCTGCAGAGAAACCACCCACTGGAGGTCTATCCAGGTATGAGTACTTTAGCCTATGGAATAAAATACAGTTGTTTGTAAATATTGGGCTAGAAAACATTTTGTATACTTGCTATTCCTCTATAAAACACAAGAACCGTAAGACATATTTAGTTGAATAAATCTTGTAGATAAAATGATGCTGCCAGTGCCACATTAGGAGAGTGCACAGGCTTAGGTGTAGTCCGTCTGGTCTGCAACAACTGGGTAACTGAGCTCATTATTTCTACACCTTTGTCTTGTTTTGCTCTAAGGCTCAGTCACGGCCATCACGGTGCAACAGCTTCAGGTGGTAACCAACAACGTCAACCACATCAGCAGAAATCACTCGGTGGTGTTTGCGGTCACTACTCCCCCAAAACTCGGCCGCCTTGTCCGACGAATGCCAGACAACTCCACACGAAACATTTCAACCTTCAGTCAGACCATGGTATTGTTTAGTGTGTTGTTGATTTTCTCATATAGGCTTTAGATTAAGACGTAAAATCATTTATCTCAATCTCTCTTTCAGTTGAATGAAGGGCTTGTCCTTTATGACCAAAACAAGCCGGAGTTGGTGGGATGGTCGGCTGCAGACTCTTTCTCTTTCACTGTGTCCTTACCTCCTGCTTTCCTAGCTCCACACACCTTCTCCATCCTTGTCTCCTATCAGGCCAATGAACATCATGACCATCCTTACAAGACCAAGCTACTAAATAATGCTGGTAGGTAGAGATTTATCTGTATACAACATGTGTTTCTTTTTATTTTGTAGAAAAATATGTATTCATGTACTGTAATATAACACATTAACCAGTTGTCTTAATGTCTACCATTCAGGTGCAGTTGTGGCTGAAGGAGGCAGGGTTACAATCGACAGATCTAAGCTGGACGCCTCAAATCTTCTCAGGAAGTTACCAGAAACTCAGCAGAAAGGTCACCACATTATGTATCGTGTGATTTCTCTGCCTAAGCACGGCGCTCTTTCTATACAGGGACATAACCTCACCAGGTATCAGCCTCATTCCATGTTTAAGACCCTTACATCTTTTTTGCTTACACATAGATGTTGTTTCTTAAAAGCGACACTGCTGGTCTATTTTAAGAACTAATCCGCTTACTATTCTTTCTCTAGGGACAAACCAGATTTTTCCCAAGTCACTCTGAACAAATACGGTATCACTTACCTCCATGACGACTCAGAGACGACCAGCGACAGCTTCACGTTTCGGGCCTGGGTGGCTCCTCTGGATCTCTCCACTTCTTCAGCCTTGTCGTCACTCACTGGTTTCTCCTCAGACTCTTCCTCCTATTCGCCTCTTTACTCCGCTTCATCTTCCTCCCTGTCCCCGTCGTTTGTAGATCAGGTTTCCCATCGTCACACCAAAGACAAAATGGCTGTGACTGAGAATTTTAACATCACAGTGACACCGGTCAATGACCATCCTCCACTCATCAGGAGCCGGGCCCCCAGTATGAAGGTGGTGGTTGGGGAGAGAGTTGTACTGGGACCAGATTATCTTCAGGTAGGTTAGAATACTGAAATGAAGTCTCAGGCCAACTTAAGATGTTATATTTCAATCTGTCTTCTCTCTATCTGGACACATGTGGCCAGCTCAACTTGTCACATATCATTTATGTGCAAAACTACAGTAGGTTGAAACAGCACTTTTCTCAGAATTTAATCCTTTTACCTTTATGATACTGAAAGAGAGGGTTAGTTTTACTTAGTACTATTAGGATGTGAAGGGAGGGCTTTCCTTTCTGTTGTGAGTTACATAAATTAACTGACTAAACCTTAAAAGTACTCCTTTCATTCTACTATCTTAATTAATTTCAAATTATATCACATTATTATGCCCCATTTTAATGCACAGTTCTGAATTGTAAGGTATCTCATTGTAGATGACAGCTTGATGGTACATCTGATTCTTAATACTGATACAAATAATACAAAAAAGGACTGCATGTGACATTTAAGCTTTAATCTCATTGTATTTTTACGTACATTTTCTAGGTTGAAGACCACGACACTCCCCCAGAGGAGCTGCACTATATGGTGATCAGCAAACCCAACAATGGATATCTGACTCTAGGGGAGAGACCCGAGCCAGTTACCTCCTTCACCCAATATGATGTTAACCACGGCCGTTTACACTTCATACAGAAGGTGGGAGTTGATGATGCACACATTTGATCTTGAAAATGAAAAAGATCTGTTACTATTATTATCTACTGCTATAAGAAGCCAGTCAAATGTGGAATTGTATTATTATTTATTTAAATAGGTTCTCCTTATTCATACTTCTAATTCTCTTTTTCAGGGAGAGCCATCAACAGGTGTCTTTTACTTCAATGTGACTGATGGCCACCACCGTCCACTATACAAATTGTTCAGCTTGGAGGTGATCAAGCCGTCTGTCTTCATGGTGAACAACACAGGCCTGTCATTGGTTCAAGGAAGGACAGCTGTGGTCCTGACGACCAATCAGCTGGCAGCGCAGACCAACAGCCGCAGCCAGACCAACATCACCTACACAGTGATCACTCACCCTCGTCACGGACGCATCGCTATCAACGACCAGGAGGTCCCAGCCTTTTGTCACGAAGACTTACTGTTTGGTCGGGTTGTATATCACATGACTGACCTCAGCGAATCAGAGGACAGCTTCCAAATCTCAGTTTCAGCCTCTTCACCAGGTGTGGATTTTGGGAATGTAACAGCACAGACAGTGAATGTCACCGTGCGGCCTCTGGTCTACCTGAGGGAGCCGGTCAGAGTCCCCAGTGGCATCGCTGTCAAACTGGGGAAAGCCATGATCGACGCCTCAGAGCTGGCGAGAATCAGTCGAGCTGACCCTGTCTTTCAGGTCCTGTCTCCACCCAAACATGGAAAACTAGTTAAGGTGAGCATTGTATGGTTTTGATTAATCAAAAGCATCTATACGTTTTACAAGATTAGTACTACATCAATAGAGGCAACAAAGATACACACAAGCCATTTTGTCTTCTCTTGCATAATAGGCAGGATTTAAACCAATGTCTATAAACAAATCCTCTTCTTTAAGTGTCATCACTGAGTTAAATTCACACAACATTTTTTTTACAAAATACAAAAAGCATATTTTGTTTAATAAATCTATCCAGTGTTTTCAGTGTTTTTTGTCACTTAAGTTGTTGCAATAATCTTACACAAACAGGTAACACCTTTGTAAATGAAAACATTACTTACTGATGTGGACTCATCATGCCTTTTCTCTGAATATTATTGTATACAGATGACCTATGACCCCAGCCGAGCATCTGAGGTCCTGAAGTCGTTCACCTTTCGAGATGTGGTCCAAGGCCGGGTTGCTATAGAGGAGACGCTCAGCGACAATGACAGTCTCCCTAGTAACAAGTCTGTGCTCACCACAGCACAAGGCCATGCCCCCGCCTTGCCACTCAGTGACTCGTTCATCTTCTTAGTAAGAGCCGGTAACGTCCAACCAGCTAAAGGTGAGCTCCACTTTACCATCCTGCCCCACCACCAAATGCATCATGGTCCAGGAAGTGGGAACAAATCAGACAAAACAAGTAGGGAACCCACGACGGCCCGTATCCCAACACAAAACAGGACCACAACTGGAGAGAAAGGAGGTAGAAAAGTGGGGTTAGTGACGCCCAGCCGGGAGGGAGATGATGTACACCCTCATATTCTGTCACATAAAAACCACCACCACAACAAGACTCACCACAAAGGACGGCCTCACAATCGCTGGGGGAACCACACTCGCAGTGGGATGCACGGAGGAAGATCTGCAGGTCAAAGTCCCGAACAACAACCTCAAACTCCTGTTCCAGAGAAAAACGAGCCGGAAAACCCTGACACGCACCCTGTTTATTATGAGATCCTCCCTCGTCCTGCCTCAGACCCTCTCCTCATCATCCTGCCACTGTTGGCCTGTCTGCTCCTCATTGTGATCCTCGTGGTTTTGATTTTAGTTTTCCGCCATCGGAAGGAGAAACAGGCCCAGATGAGGCTGCTCCAGGAACTAGCAGCTGTGCAACTACCCACAGAGGAGAGCCCTTGCACGGGACGTCCTGAGCGCAGCGTGGCTATGCCCAGTGTGGTTGTCACCCCTCTCGGACCTGCCAGCTGTCCCACCTCTCCCAGAGTACCCATCAGCCCCAGGAGGAGGAGCCTGGCCCCCGGGATGACATTCTGGGGCCCGTTTGATGATGACGGGAATGTTATACCAAGAGAAATTCATGAAAAGAATAACTTAGTTCGAAGTAGTGCTTATACTTCTGCAGGATTTCAGACCCCACTGAGATCAAGGCGCCCCACTCCCACTCTTAAACACAGCCAGTACTGGGTTTGATGCAGAGAGTTTGAAGAAAAACTGTGCCTTAGGTGCCATTAGGTGTTTTTACAGCTTGACATTTTTTCCATTGCTCTTGTGTTAGTATTGGTTATTTTTTAAATGGTTACTTGCTGTGATGCAATGTGACCATTGCCATTAAGTACTTTAAGTCTAATTCTGTAATGTAATGGCTCTGTAAATAATGATGAATCCAGGAATATACTTAAAATGTTGGAGCATTTGTGTCGTTACTGTAGCAGTTTACATAATTGTACAGACTTGATAGGCAGCAGCTGTCTCTAGGAATTATACACATACAAATTGTTTTATTTTTCATTTTTTTGTTTTGTTTTATGTGTTCTAAAGTGTTAGCACTCGTTTTGTCGCTTTTGGCCATTTCAACCCATTTCCAAAGCTATTATATTTTTTTATAAATTAACATGCTCCGTCACAAATTACAAAAAAAATAAATAAATAATGCTGCTAGGAATTTGCACCCTAAAGAAATCTACATCCACCCTACCCACTGTTTTGGAAACACTACTAAAGGACAATTGCACTTCTTGAACTCACAAAGGCTGTTAGGTGTATAGATGTGCCCAATATGTACTGTATATAATTTTTGTTATTTTGGTGAGATATGTGAATGGTCTTTGTCTAAGAGGGGTTATTCTCAGTTTTTTATGTAAAGGAATATGTTAATGGTTGCTGTAGGAATGCAGCTGTCACACAAGCTTGTACTGTAAAATGTTACATACCCATTATCATTGGTGTCTGCATTGATCAATGTGAAAGAATTATTTTTAATAAAGGTACTTTAAATTTGTGCTCCACACCACAACTATTTATAAAAACAGACGGATAGACTATATATAAAATTTTTGTTTGGTTGTTTGCAATGCCAGTAATTTGTATTTTTGCTAAATGGTCCATCAATTGACATCTAATGATGACCAGTAAAGCACTTTCAATGACTCAGGCCTGAACAGCAGAACAATGTGTGACAGTTACATAAACCACTTACTGGGTCTCTTATGCAATTTTGCTAAACCTGCTTCACCCCAAACAAAGGTGTTCTGTTGTAAAAAGAGGAACAATTATACAAAAAAAAAAGAAAACTTTCTATTAAATCATTACAGCCAGAAAATGTGCAAACTGATCGGATCGAAAAAGCAATCCCTAAATAATAAAGAGGCCGGCGGCAGTAACTTGACCTCCAGGTGGTGAACTCTGGTGTCACATATCAGAGGAGCACCCCTCACGGAGGAGCTGCTGCATGTTACTGCCGCCACTAGAAGGAAAAACATGTGGAAACAAGCAAAATACCTTTGTCCTGACTTTGACAACACTGCATTTTATTTTATGTGGAATAGTTTGCTGCTTCTATTGTTTTTTTTTACCAGTATGCAATTACAGACATACTTTGTGCAATAAATATAACCCAGAACAAAAGTGGAGCTCTGTTAGATATATCTGACATTACATACAGTATAATCTGCATACAATCATTACAGAAAGTGTAATATATGTATATATTTTATTATTTCTTTGTTCGTATTGTTGAACTGAGTTACATTAAAATTGTTTTATCCTAAATCAAGTTTACAAACAGGTGGTTGGTTTCCTGTTACAAGGCTGCAAAGTTCAAATCTATTTACAACAATATGAACATTATGGTTATCTCATGGTTCATATAGTGTCTTTGTCTAAGCACTCTAAGCAACTAAAAATTGTTCAAGGTCAAGAAACACTGCTCAAAATCCAAAGAATTACAACAGTGGACACAGCTAAATAGTTGTTTGTGAGTAAAGTTCTCTTTAAAAGAAGAAAATGTGGTATTTTATGGTATAAAAAAGCAAAAAATAAAGATTCCAAAATCTGTTACAGGGATAGCTCCAATGGACTCAGAAAGTGCCATCCCAGGAAGCTTGTTATATCAGTTCATGCCACAAGATGGAACTGCAATGCTCAGCACACCTTACCACAACAGTGTACTACTGTTTTAAAGAGTCCAAATAATAAGTCTAACAACATTAAAAATATAATGAATATGAATATGTAGGGCTGAAGGCATCCCCACACAATTGTGATGCTCAACCGGATTGTCTTATCATAGCTTTATGAAACCTATAGAAACGCCTCTGCCTTGACAAAGAAGTTGTAGTGAAGCTACGACAAGCAGCCAGTCAGTCAAAATGTTTTCAGTCTAATCTGGTCAGAAAATGTACCGTACCACAATAAGGCTAATAGTTGTAATCTAATATTTGAAATGCTTCAGCTGAGAACAAAATTAAAACGAATAAACTTAACACTGAACTAAATACTATGCCCATTCTCCACAATGTGCTTACTGTCATGTGTAGCAAATACTGAGCAGGTCATTCAAGTACAAAGAATAAAAACAACGAGAAAAACACATCCAGTTCAAGTGATTTCCGTATTAAGCCTATACTGTTGTAAGGCTTAATAGTATAGGTTTTCCAGGTTATTCCCGTGAAGTTTTGAGGAGAATAAAGGGAAATCATGTGACCGTGAAACCAGGAACCAAGAGGCTGCTCTGTCAGACTGTGAGCAGATGGTTTTAATATTAGAGTTAAAAGTCATGCCTCAAGCGTCAGCAAAACCTCTGCTACTGGTACATTCATCAGAGCTGTTCAAAGAGTCCAGGAAGTCGTCATTTTTAAAGTTCCAGTGACCTACATTTTGTCATTTATTTTTCATCCACAACTCAAGATCTCCAAGTTCTTTTTTTCTCCTATTTTCTTTATAGTCTTTGGTACTTCCTTTCTACTGGTCATCATATCTCTGCAGAGCGTCCTCCAGCTTGGCAGTGATCTTTTGGAAGAAGCTGATCTGCTGACGGAGGTGGTGCTGCATCTGGGAGCGGAAGTCCCGTACGCGTGTACGATGGAAGTGCTGGATCTCTGCTAACGTGGCGCAGGAAATGATGTTGCATCGGTTGTGCAGGTCACTCTCCTGCTTCGGACAGTCTTTCACCTTCGTCAGGGCACCTTAAGGAGTAGAAAAGAGACAACATTCATCTTAACAGTTTTTTTTAAATAAGTGTGCCTCCGATGGTGAAATGAACCTATTGAGGGATATGTATTTGTGTCTTGAAATAGGTGAGATAACTAAAAAACAGAAACAAAATCAATATAGTTCATAAATGCTCTTTTCTTTTTTTTACAAGAATGCCTGTTAAAAAAAAGAAATATGTATGCGTTCCTTCTCTAACAGTAGTGTCCACTTTGGACGGTTGTATGAACAGGAAGTAATGTTGTCACACCCCAATTTGGGTCAGTTACCCAATATGTGTCATGCTAGTCTGTAGGCCGTTAGCTGCAATAACAAGAAATAGTTCCTCTGGATTCTGTTGCTGCTAGCAGCTATTTATTAGGCCTATTATCAAACAATACTACACTATACTTTCACAAATTCTAACTCAAAAAAGCTGTGTAAATGTGAACATGTTTGAACACGTGTTAAAACTTTGGGAATTATTCTCTCTTAAAAAAGCTTCTAGCAAATAAATACAAAACAAAAAAACAGATTAGAATAACTGACAGGAATCCAGTAACCCAAATTGGGGACAATGGACCTTTAAATATCTTCATCATTATTTTAAGAAAATAATAAATTACTGAAAATATAATGCTGACTTGTTGTTCCACTTTGTCCAACAAGTATACAATACCAACACAACTGTAAGTTGTAATACAGATAATGCCATAAAATGGAGATATGAGTCCCATGGCCTATGAGGATGTCTGGTCATTGTTGGAAAGATATACCCTGCATTGAACAGAAAAGATAAACAGAAACCGAAAGTCATAATCACAAAAACATCCTTACATCACCATGATCACCTTTGTGTAAAATAATAAAAAAATAATAATAATAAAAATAAAAAAATATATATATATTTTAGCTAAAGAGATTTAGTTTACAGTTTACAGATGAGACAGTGAGGTGTAAAGCCGTAAGCGTTGAAAATGTTAAGTCTGCATGTTGCATTTACTGATATTTCCTACTTCTGATTGGCTACTGACGTCACATGATGTGTGTCTACAAGGAATGTGGTTTATGTTTTGACAAGTGAAGAAGAAAAGTGCTGGTAAAAATTCCAATCTCCTTCCTGCAGTTCCTTTCTCAGAGAGTAGTAGTAATTACACCACCACAAACTCTATTATTCCATATGTTCAAAAATTCAATTGTCAAACTACATCTTCAAAGATATGCCTTAACTTAGATCAAACACTCCTGCTTTGATTTGTCATATAAGGACTTACAGAGGGACCCAAAACAGAGGGCCATATCATGTGGAGCAGGAGACACATTATCATCTATCTTCTGACATCACTCACTTCTATCTCTCACTAACTCTGTTCCTGCAAATGAACCACTCATATCAACCTGGACTTTGGTCTCCTTTCTGCCAAGGCGATTACAGAACTGTAATCTGAACTCTTGTACCCTTGGCCGGTGGGAAACTTGTGGAGCTCTGTAACCATCTGAACCCTCTCACCCCGTCCTGTCTTCTTCTTCTTCCTCTTAACTCTCTGATCTGCTGTAAGTCCAGAGGGAAGACGGAAAAAGGGGCGAAGAAAAGGGGAGGAGGTGGGTAGCTAATCCTTAGGCCGCTCCACTCTGCATTCCTGCTGTCCCAAGGCAACATAGGACGAGAGGCCCAGGAATCTCCGCTCATTGAAATCAGATGGAGCCAATAGATCTCGCAAAACAGAACCAGGAGAGTCAGATGACGTTGAACAGAGATTTAGGTCAAATGAGTGGCCAGCTGTTGAACATTTTTAGGATTTAACTTTTATTCAGTTTGTGGGAATGGGCTGAGATTGTAAAGTAATGGCCAAACAAATGCAGGTTTGAAATGAAGCAGCTAGTATGCTGTTATTTTTGTGTAAACAGACACTCAGACAATGAACAAGCTTTACTTAATGAGTGCTGGGGAAACTGTGACTTCACCGTTGCTTTTCTAAGATGCGGTTATTTTACGACTTCAACACAAACTGCATTTTGTGCTGCATTATGAGGGTGTGTTTAAGGGTGTTACTCAGGAGACAATAGAGCCATAAAGTTTCCTATGACAGCAGCTATGAGTTACTCATACACACCAGTGTGTTGCACTCATATCTTGTTCATTGCTTATCCCATGCTTTTCTATGAGGAAGAGTTCTCTGATTCATCTAATTCTTAGCTCATTGCGTCATTGTTGAACACATTTTGTTTGGAACAGCTTAAACAGACTTAACTTTCATACATGCAAATGTACAACTTTACAACCTTTACAATCTTTGGTTACTAATAATGAGAAATACATCACACATGATAGCTTCTTAATAAAGCCAAGACATTTTAAAAAAAATCTTTTTTACTGCTATAAGATAAAAAACTAACTATCTTGGTATAATTAACCTTTAGCCTAGTGGCTAAAAGCACAATGCAGCTTCCAAAACAACCACATTCAGCAGAAGCTATGAGCCTTATTGTGCTGTTTGAATAGACAGAGAACAAACTCTACAATTTAATTAGGACAAGGCAACATTCAACATTGCTACATTTGTACGCCAAGACTAATTCCCTGAGCCCAATCTGTACAGAATTAACAAGCTAGCTCTTCTGCAAGTCTATAGTACATGTGTGTATGTGTGAAGTGGGACTGATACAATGAACCAGCTGTGGGCTTCAGCTTTCAACCTACACTGACACTGCAGTTTAGTAAATGAAAACAGATGTTGCTGTTGGTTGGAGAACAGTAAGAATCAGGGCCTTTGTGTGTTGTCTCTGCACTGACATGATGAATACAAGGCTGCAGGCTGAATGGATACAGTACATCATTAGTTAGGCCTACTCTTAAATTCAGGGCAAAATGTTTATTTTCCGATAGACTATAAGCCTCCTGGCTTCTGAACTGTTCCCATCAACAGTACAAACCTCCAGCTGCATTTCAAACTAACCTTTGAACCCTCACCTCCTTGTGGGGGGGTGTATGCTGGGGTCGTGCAGCTGTTTCGTAACTTGCAATCGTGCTGAAGTGTTAGTGATTTTGTTAAGAGTTTGGTACTGAAATGTTTTACTAAACGACATACGCAAAACTGGATTTTTTAATATCAAGTTTTTTAGGTACATTTTTAATGGTCATGGCCCTGATGCTAATGTCTAGAATGTTTACATCAGATGCAGAAGATTGGATGAGGCAGAGTCAGAAACGTGAGAGACAACCTTGTCATTTGCTGATTTTCAACTGCAACTCAAATTGTGACGATCCGAAGTTTATCCTCAAAATGAGCAACATTAAATACTTTTACCTTGGCAAACACAAACACACACACACACATATATATATATATATATATATATATATATATATATATATATATACCTAACCTAAACCATAAACCTAACCCTGAAAATTTTTCTGGTAAGAGAAAGCACAATAGGTCCTTTACATACTTTTTAAAAGATATTGTGATAATATATAGTGGCCTACCTTTCTGAACATCAATAATATCCGGGAAATTGGCCAGATGTCCTCTATAGATGTCCAGCAGGTCAGAAATCGGATCCAGGTCCTGTCGTGGCTGATCAGCAAAATACTCTCCGATCGTCTCGTAGGACTCTCCAGTGTAAGCTATAGCCTTGTTCAGACCTGCTGAGTACGCCTGCTGGTCCATCTCGAAGGCCTGGGCCAACAGTTTGAAGGACTGTCCCACCTTCTGGTACTCCTTCTTGAAGCCTGAAATCTGTTTGCGAGCGAACTCATTGATGGTTGTGTTCACAGCTATAATGTTCTCATCCATTCTTTTGGTGAAGGTCTTGAAGCCTTCAACTTTGCTTTCGACTTCCTGGAGGTCGAGTGGGACATCAGGCGGTCTGGAAAATAAACATTTTGTCTTCATATTGACAGATTTTACAGAGGTCTTGTCTTTAATATAAACTCCTTTGTGTGTATTTTTCACTGAAACATTACATCATGTTAAAGAACAAGGGAAGCAGATTATTTCAGCGACCTGCTTATCTCTCTTACACTATCAGGCCCTCCCAGTGATTACAGACTTTTTGCAGAGCACTGAAACAAGGCTGCTGACTTTGCCGTGGGCCAGAAAACCTTCCACGAATGTAGATAAATGGGCCATTAACACAATAGGTAATATGTAACACCCTTACCATGACTTTTAGTTACACAACTCTAAAGTAAATGGCAAGGAGATATCAAAGCCTGTTGCATTGTGAAGCAAGGAATGATAAGTATTGTATTACATATATGCCACTTTCTCAGTTGCAAATAACAAACTGCAAGAGATGCAATATTTTACAAATAACATGCAATGATACAAAAAGTGCAAATGCAAAAAGTTAACTTCTTTTTATCATCAGAGTTGGGCAAATCTGTTGAATTGCACATGGAGTATCATAGTGTATAGTAGTTTAAACAGATTTCTGAGTATGTGTATTTTTATAGGGCAATGCTATTAATTTTTCAATATCTGGGGCACAAATATGCAGCCAACTACTGACTCATTAAATCTATGCTCAGTGCTAAAGACTATATTGAAGAGAAGAATTGTGCAATATTTCTATCGTGCAATTTTCATTTCACATCTAAGTAATTGTTGTCTACAGACATTTTCTTGAATCCAAAAGTGGTATCTTGTAACTTAGCTTCTTACCTAATGGTGAGGAAGAAGTTGGCCCCCACCAGCTCGTCCCTCTCGGCCTTCCTCTTGCCCTGCTTCCAGGACTTCTCGTCCGGTCCACACGTCAGAAAATGCTGGAATACGTCACAGCGCGCTAACACGGGGTGGCTGGTCATGTGGTTCATCCACCAGATCAGGCCCTTCCTCCTCTTGGAGATGAAGTCCTCCTCAAAGCGACCCGTGGCCTGCTTCTCCGGCAGGTGTGGAACAGAGATGACTGGGAAACGTTCCACCAAGCGTGCGTATAGCCAGTCAAAGTGCTTATACCTGCGGAAAAAAAGTGAGATTAAGAAAGTGATGATTATGGGCTTCAATCGTATAGTACCACGCAATACAATTGCCAGATACAATAAAGCAATTCTGCAAACTTACAATAAATCACGATATGTGTAAAAATGTGGTGGAATGACAGTCCTAGAACTCTGACATGTCTTTAATGTCTGCATCCAGAACAGCCCAATTAAAGTGAAAAATTGTTAACATATAACAAATGTCACGCTGTGTGTATCATGACAATGATATGTACGATTCATTGTCCCACCTATTTTACTTGATGGTGAATAAAAAAATGGCGATTAAAACAATACAAACCAGTCACCAGACCGATTATGGGGCCTTGTGATGCTCCTACAACTTTTATAATATGTCATTGAATTTGTGACAGAAAATCACCCCAATAAAACTGTTAAGTCCACCCAATTGAAACATTTTTCTGTTTAATTTATAGCAGTCCCGGCCTGTGAGTTTTTTAATATGAAAATGCAGTAAAATGTCTAAGGTGAGAGGTTTTCCCAAATGAGTCTGGTGGAAACTTCATTTAGTTTTGTCATGAATGAGAGTCCTGACAGAAAAACAGTGTGGAAAGTGCATAGTGACTCTCAAAAAGGAAAGAGGAGATCCCTGAGGAGTCCAAAGAGTGGGGATGAAGACTGCAGTCGGTCAAGTCTGTTTTTACCATTCGGTGGGAACAATTGCAGCCACAGGAAGAAGCACATAAACATCATTCTGAGTGTATAATGGCTGGGGGTAGATCTCGACGGAGGCATTACCTGCGGTTGACTTGTACATTGGTGTGGGTCGGGGTCAGGCCGTAGGACATGTAGCTCTTCATGCCTTTGAACTTAGTCTGCTTAGTGGGGTCGTCGATTGTGCAGGTGAAAGGGTAAGGGTCCTCTTGCCACTCCGGCCCGTGCTTACCCATCAGCACACAGATCCTATCCCCGTCTTTCACAAAAGCAGAGGCCTCGCCGAGCAGAAAGGCCTCCCCTCCAGACTTGACGAAGGTTGAGAACCGGTTCAAGTTCCTCCCCACCGTGGCCGAGCTCTTGGCCTGCTGTTGCTGCTGTGGCTGGCTGCCCCCCCTCGCCGGCAGGGATGTTGTCACCGGGTACAGAGGGGGCGTGGTCCCCAAACCCTGAGGTGCAACTGTGGCAGATGGGGCATCATCCCAGTCGTCGTCCCAGTCGTCGTCGCTGCCCTGACTGGTGTGGAAACTGCCCCCACAGCTCCCACTTCCACTCCCGGCTCCTACTCCTCTCTGGGACTCAGGGGACGCATAGGAGGACTGGCTGGTAGATTTGGGAGAGGAGAGGCCATTGTTGTTGGTGCTGGAGGTGATGTGGTCCCTGATGATCTCCACATAGGAAGCAGGGAAGAGGCCAGCCTCCCCCCTGCTGTTCTCCCCCTCCAACCAGCCGTCCAGCTCCTCCTCACTGAACAGACTCACCAGCTCGTTCTCATAAACAGAGATCTCCCCTGGGTTTTCTGAGTGGAAGTCGTACAACACTCTTGCCTTTAACGCCATTGTCAGCTTATTACAATCCACTCTTTTCGCGTTTTCTTGTCTTAGGAGTTTTCCAGTCTAAAACTTCGCTTTACGCAACAGCAGCAACAATAGGCTTCAGCTGGCTTCGCTTCGACTTGAACAAAACATCCCAGTCTTGTAAAGGAAGATGTGTGCATTACCAGGCCCGTATCTGGCACCCACCTCCTCTCTCTCCACTCCTCTCGGCGGGTTCGAATAACATTTGTTTCCACGCAAACTTAATCCCGGTCGGAAAAACGCACAAGACCTGTGTCTTTACAAACGGCCCATTGCGCGTTCAATCCAACAAAGACGTGCAGCCAAAAGTGGAGAGACTGATAAGATTTTAAAAAAAGTAGTAGAATTCTTTCTCCAGATAAGACCGAGGAAAGTCCTTCTTTCTTTCACAGCACCGAGATGCTTGTGAGTTACAGGCACCAGTCCCAACACGTCCCAGACTCATGACTAATGGAGGGAGGAGCCAGCAGCAAGTTAAGTCAAGTCTGTCACTTTATGGATGGAAAAAAAAGCTCCAACTCAGTGTTTATGAGCCTAACTTAAAAGGAAAGACGCAATTTACTACTGTTAATTCAGTTTTGATGAAAAAGGCCGTTTTATAATTGTCTAATAAAGACGTTTGTATTCAAAATGTGTTGTGTTCTCATATTACTATCTTATATGGAACAATGCTGCAGATATTTTATTTACCTTACTTATTTAAATGCAATACATGCAGGACTTTTATTGCTTTATTTCACTGTGATGGATCAATAGAAAAAGAACAATAAAACTTTAAATAAAAAAGGGATGATTAGGGGTTTGAATCACATGGCACCACACAGTATTATTTACAATATACAGTTCACGATACAATAATATCACGATACAAGCGATGATTACTACAGACAGTTCATTTAAAATAAATCTTGATGTGTACAAATGTAGCAGAAATTGCTTTGTTCCACTCAATATTTAAATAAATGTACATATAAACACAACGCCCTCTGACTGTATTTTAATGTTTCCCCCCTTTGTTTATATGCGAGGGAGGTTTTTTGTCTATAACCCCCCGCCAATTACAGCTTCCAATCTTTTCCAATCAGTTGATGGAGAAAGTGGATCAAGTTCATCCAAATGCCATTTTAAAACCAGGGTTGGATACTGTTAGGGAGAGAATGAGCTGTAACAGTGGTTCCCAAACTGTAGTCTGAGGACCATTAGAATTAAGCTTTAGTCCTAGCTGAACCCTTGGCCATTTAAATTACTGTAAATAAAGTTGTTTTTTTTCTCTCAATGTGAATCAGTAAATAATAAGTAATATCAGTATGAAATTGACCCATGTTTAAATTACTGTAAACATATGGTGTTTTATCAACTACACTTGAAGATGTTATTTATGTTATGACCAGCAAAATAACACAGAAGAGTGGTACCAAAAGATTTCTGTGGTGGTAATCAATGAGAGAAGTGAGTCATACCACAGGGTTTGTTTTCTCACATTGTTTTGTAAATCCTACACACTGTGCCTTTAAATAAACTGACATCAAAATAAAATGTTGGTAAAATGCATTATGCGGACATAAATAGGCTCTTTCATATCCTCCCTGAAAATCCCAGTGGATATATTTGTCTTCATAAAAAGGTACATAGAAAATGTATTGATAATGGTATACTTTAAGAGTTTGGATGATGGACAAAATGCACTCAGGGTCCAAAACTATGCATGTCCAAATGCTTACTTCTAATACTGTATGTTGAAGGTGAACCCTGCTCTTATAAGAGGGCATGTGCTCACTTTGTCCACTAGATTTCAGTGTTGGACCATACATTTGATAAGAGCAGTTCTTCCCTCTGTCCTACAGAGGGAAGCAGCAGTGTTTTTTCTGCCCAGTACTCACTCTCAGAACAGCAGATTATGTACAGCTAATTGTAAAGACTATGAGGTGCCTTCTAGATGTTAAATTAGTGTATACCAAACACACAAGTAACAGAAATATAATAGGAATGAAAACATGAACTGATGTGAATCAAAGCTACTAACCCTAACTGTATTCCTTTATTGTATTTACACAAATGTTGACATACATGGCTACTTTTAGACCGCTGTATAATTTATTGCATTGAATAAAAACAGTATTCATCATACAGACTGGATTTGACCAATTTTATTATTCAAATATGATAACAAATTAATAACAAGTGTAAAAAATGTCACATTTACATGACAACATTTAAGAATACACTTTATCTATCTAGTGTCTGTGTAATTTGTTGCCACTTGTGTTATAAGCTTAACTGTAAATATCTCCCAAAACTAACAGCCAACATGTGAAGCTACAAAATTAAATAACACGTTAATACTCCCCTGAGAATGTTTAGAACGTGAAAATGTCTTAAAAGACAGTTAAAGGAGACTTTATGATGATCATTTGTGCAAGATCTGTAAATGTAATTTGTATCCTATACCGGGCAAAGGTAAAAGGTCATGAGTGGGGCTCTAGTCGTGGGAGGACGGGAAGGATAAGGTTTCCAAAAGATGAGTCCTGAGTGATGAAGAAGCCAGAGGAGTGCGCATGTGCATGCTGCAAAACAAGACTGTTACTTAATCCATTTGCAGTAAAAGAATGTGAACTCCAAATTGCAAAGTAACAATAATCAAAGATCCTCCAAAAATATATTAAATAGTAAGATAAGGGAAGACCCATGAAAGATAATAAAAGGGACATCATATAATTTATTCATAATCAATAGATCTCTCAGTGTTTCTAACCTGTAAAGCAGCTTTTTGTTGTGCCGCGAAGTGCTGCTGCTCTGCGTTGTCCCTCGCCTCCTTCAGATTAGGTCTGGAGAGTGGAATACTACAGGGAGAGATGGCAGTTAACAGGGATAGAGCTGAAAAGTGAACTCAGAAACCATCTTTTTTGTGAGAGATAAAAAGTAAATACCATCTCCCTCCCACATGGTCCAGAATAAGTCTTACCTTGCTCCAGGGGTATTCATAGATTGACTGGTCTGTATTAATCGTTTCCTCTCCTTCTCCAGCTCAGCAAGGATGGCCACCCGAGCTTTATTCTGAAAGGCTGACAGGCAAATAAACAGATAGCTCATTATTACATCTAGGAGCCAACCGACTAATGGACGAAAAACGATTAGACTACGGCCAAAATCAAAATTTATCGAAATAAACAGTGAAAAAATACATTTACAACAGACACAAATGCCCTCTCATAATGTGTCGAACGATTTGCCGAATTCGGAAGTGCATTTGGTCATTAAATATTACCGAATAACAGGCCTGAATAGCCCTTTAAAAGAACAATAAAAGCTGTAACAAAGGATGCGCTCACTCTCTCTTCGTCAATAATCACTAAAATTACTGACGAACTAAAATGAAAGAGAAGAGAGAAACTAGGGAAGATAAAATAGTTACTTTACCTGGAGCATTGGCAGCCATAACAACACAAGGCAAAAGCCAAAAACTATACTGAGGCTTCAGTTATGGTGATACCCTTCCGCCCCGCAGCTACAGCTGCTATCTGATAGTTGACAATACAAAAGGTTACGCTATTATAAAGGATAGATTGAATTTACATATGATATATGACACTGTATTTATTAGTGTACACAAGGCAAACACTAATTTAAGGTTTAAAACGACATTAAAACTAGAAATCGCGGAAGACTGGACCGCCGCATTTTGTCACTGTTCGCCGGCTTTTTAGCTTGACAACCGGTTATTGGAGAAGATGATGTCTCACTCTGATCTTTGTTCTGGTGATCAAGCCATCAGCAGAATAACCTCATTCGCAGAAAATAAATAATGTGTGAAGTATAAAATGAAATTATTTGAAGTTACTATTTTAAATATGGCAACCGCTGCGTAGAAATTCATACGCTTGGCAACTTTAGCCACTGAGCTACATATCACTCACTATATTTATAGACGATCTTTAAAATTTCGTTTTCGTCATTATTTGTCACGTGATCCATGTGTTTACATCCGGGTTGCTGCGGTTAACTTCCGGGGTTGCGTTATGTTTGTCAGCTGACAGTTCGGACCAACCAGCGTTGTACCATCTCAAGTGAAGAAATCCAGAAAATAGGAAAAAAGCTTTCCTCTGTTCGTACAAAGCGCCACCGAAGCGAAGAAGCGGAGAGTCGTCAACCCCGTTTCCAAGACACATCTTCCCGCCAGACGCAGGATGAGTGTCGGCGCTCCGAAGGGCCTGGCCAGCTCGGGGCAGAAGCCCATCACGGAGATCCTCCATCCGCTGTCCGCCGCCGAGGAGCCGCTCTCTCCGGGGCCAGAAGTCACAGTGAGCGCTGCTGGGGACAAGGTACAGTCTGTTAGAGCTATTAGCACAAATAAATATTAGAAAACAAACTTATTTGTGGTTCATGCTAAGAACAACTGCTGAGTGAACCCTAGCAACAAAGTAATAAAACTAATTGAAGTTAAATGAGGAATTCATGTACAGTCACTTTCAAGCCAGAATGTGTGATGTTATTTTATTTTATTCTTGAGGGCTCTCGTAGGTTCACTGTGCGTCAGAAATGAGCCCAAACTCTTGGAAGATGTCACCGCTGAATTAGTTAAACATAGTTCTCAAACCATTAAAGTATAACTGAAATTAAATGTTTAAAACCACAGTAATGCCACATAGACCATTGTGTATAATAGTTCTATTGTAGTGTTGCTACCTTAGTCAGCCTAAGTGAGCCAAATAAACAAAGATGCATTGCAAACAAATCATAAGGTTTAAATCCCGCCTGATGAGACTGAATAACTGTTTACCAGCTCTTTTATTGCTGTTAATTATTGACTGCAATGTCATTTCAGCAAGTTTATTTCGGCAGTTGTGTCCTACCACATATCAAATATATTTTATTTCACACAAGCAGCAAAGAAGGACACCTTTTTCAGTGGACAGAGAAATGTAGCTATAGGGCTGGACAGCATTATTATAAATCATTCAACACATGCAACATTACAACAACCAACACTGCAAAAAAAAATTAATAAAATAAAAAGTGTTATGCTATTTGATTATTATGCTATGCCATTTGCCATGTATTCATCTTTAATGCAGGTTCCTCTTTCTATTTTTTTGTACAGAGTTACAATACTGTCTTTATATTATTTTGCATTGAAAACTAATAACAGTAACCCTTTAATTGTAGTATTCAATACTATTAAAGAAGAGAACACAGAGTGATATAAACACTTTCTAGTCACAATCTCTGTCTGGGCTCTGTTCTTTTGTGGTTTGCTGGTTGTTCAGTCACTATGATGTAATGATGCAATGCAATTATCACCACTGTGATTACCAGAGACGGCTTGCACTGCGGTGGGGAAAGAAGAGCACTTTCTAAGTCAGCAGCCCTACTGAGTGAGTGAGTGTGATGTCTTTGCGCGGACGGATAGAGACGTAGCACTTTTTTTGAGGAAGTTGCACATGTTTAACCTCAATCAAAACATGAAAAACTCACATTAGCCTTTAAACTTTTCCCACTTGCCCAATTTTCTTACTCTTCTAAGTGAATCTAAGTATGTTATTGAAAGGTGCAAGTAACAAATACTGTTTGTGCTGTCCCCAGATTAGGGTGCCTTCCTCCTGCAGGGGTTCTAGTCATGGTTTGCATTCAGTTGTCGATTTGATTGCTGCTTTACATTTAATAAGAGTTAGATGATGGTTTTCAAATTTCAAATTTTATGTTTATCATTTAACACTGTTTTGTGTTTTTTGTCTATGGCATTTTCAGTAAAGCCACCAACCTCCAACACCTGTGTATATTATCTGACTGGATGTGTACCGTGTATATATATATATATATATATATATATATATATATATATATATATATATATATATATATATATAAATAATATTAGTTTCACCCAACATTGTAGATATAGTGCAGGCTCACCATTAAAAAGAGTTCTTTGTTTTGTTTTCAAGTCAGCTGGCAGTATTGACACAGCTCTTGAGAAATGTTCTCTTTGCACACATCGTAAAGGAGAGATTTTGTCACTATATTTCCCCACTTGACTTATCTGTGCTCCATATGAATACAGCCTGCATTTTCTAGTTCCCAGACCTGCCTTGTTGTTGGTGTTTTCATCGGTTATGAATTCTCTAACAGCGAGAGAGATTAACAAGTAACTTGCCAGACAGCTGACTTTTTGCCCTCTCGGTAATATTTGTGTGAAATGTGTGCCCATGCCAGAGATTCTTCTAATCAGACTCATAAGAATAGAGGTGTTGTGTCACATTGTGCCAGTGTGTGGAGCAGCCACAGCTCAACAACAGCCTTATTGAAACACACTGCATCGATCTATCCGTTCTTTTGTTCCACTCATTTCATTTCGTTGTGGTGTCACTCTCTGTCCATACAGGAGGCCGGGCTGACCAATGGCACACCGGTAGAGACATCCAGTCCCGCCTCAGTGTCCTCGCTCTTCAACAGGCTGCAGCTGGATGATGACCTTGACACCGACGGCAGGGAGCTGTACTCCTCTGCAGAAACGCGTGACCTTTTTGTCACAGTGGATGACCCAAAGAAGCACGTGTCTACCATGGAAACCTACATCACCTACAGAGTCTCCACCAAGGTCTGCTATTGGCTGCTGTCAGTGTAGCCCAGCTCTGTCTTGTTTTTATGGATGAAAGAAACAAATTAACTCTTTAGGTCAGAACATTATATCTTTGGGGCAATGAAGGAAGAAGTAGATAAATGCTAATAAATGTATTTTCATTTATAAAGGGTAGTTTAGGGATAGTTATGGACTGTTTACTTATTATCTACTGTAGATATTTGTCAGCACACTTTCAGTCTAGAAAAGCAAACATTATAGTATTTAAATTAAACTTCAATATAGGAATTAAAAATGCATTTACAGTTGCATATGTCAATCCGTAAATTAAAAGAGCAATTGTAGAAGCATTTTCTAAATCAATTTACAGATAAATGTACAAATTCTGCAATAAATACTCAGTTGATTAAATAATCTATTTGAAAATCAAATCCTCTTTTGAAACAGAAATAAATTGTTCAATTTATTAATTCATTTATCAATACAAACTTTAAATGTTTTTTTAAAAAGAGCAATTCCACATTTCTTTTGCAAATGCATTTGCAATTCATTAGCTAATACATTTAGTAAACACTTAAGCTTCTGCATGTACCCTCTGACTTTACTTTAGGATTATCTACTGGAATTAACCACTTCAACTCCTCATTGTTTTTCAGGTTTTTAATTTCACACATACAGTACTGTGCACAAGTTCTATACAGGTGTGCATATAAACATTAAGGTAAACTATAAAGTGATTTTTATTGATTTACAAAATACAAAGTGAAAAAAACAGACAATTTTTAATCAAATCAATATTTGGTGTGACTTTGTCGCAAAATAGCAACAGTTCTAGCTGTTACACTGTCTCAGTTTTTGAAGGAACTGGGCAGACAAAACCAGGCCAAACTGGACTTGACCAGACCATAATATTGCAGAAGAAACTAGGCTAAACCAGACCGTGTAATCTCAGACAGGACCAGGCCTGATGTTGGGTTACACCATCACTTCAGGACTCCTTGTTCTAGGATCACTCTAAAGTAAAGTTTCTCATTTGTTCACTCACTTTGTGTTTTGTAAATTGTGCAGCACAGTATATTACATTCTTACTTTATGCATATCTGTCTAAAACCTTCGCAGAGTACTGTATGTGATTTTTTACCTCTGTTTTTCTCTCGACTAAAAATCCTCAAGAGCTAACAAGCCCTTTTCTGGTATTAATTCAGGTGTGTGTGTGTTACATAGAAAGTGTTTACATGGAATGAATAATGGTACACCCAGAACTTACAGTTGTTACTTATAAGTACTTCTTTGGCCTTTCGTACCAAAATATGGGCAGTCCATACTGTCCTCTGTAGTGGAATTATCCTTTGTGTGTAGTTACATGTTTTAAATTTCAGTCCAGTGGCATTTACTAAAAGCCATTAAAGATATTACAAAGGCAGTGGCAAAGGTATTAATCTTGGAAAATATATTAAAAGTCCATGAAAAATGATTAATGTCAGGAATACCAAACAAAAACAAATTCAGGAAGCACATAGTCTAAGCCGTCTATGTTTGAGCAACCCCACAAAACGGCAGTTAAATTATCAAATAGGTGTACAAAACATTTATCATCGTAAAAGTTGTCTATATTCTTTGTATTCCGACTTTTGTACTTTGAATATGAAAACGCTGCAGATGTTTTAAGTAAAAATATATTCGTAAGGTGCTGCCATAGCCCCAGAGGGAGACGGTGTGCCAAGAGCTGTGGTGTGGCGTCATGGTGACAGTTGCCATGTGCTGAAAGCTCTGAGGGCTTAGGCAAATATCGCAGGCCCATATGAAGTCAAAGTGTTAATTGAGAAAGTGTTGCATGTTGAGCTGTGGATCTGCATGCACCATCAGCTAGATTTCAAGGTCAATACGCATGTAATCCTATATGGCCATGAAATGAGTCATGTCTACATTTGAGACTAATGCACCACACTACATACAAGCATTCCCATTTGTTCTATTCTTTTATACACAGCATCGTCCTGTTTGTGCTACATATACCATAAATCACTACCTATATCCAATTTGAATAGATGCCTCTGTAATAAATTAGGTATTTCTGGTATTAAAGTATGTAAAGACTTTAAGGGTACCGTCTGGAGATTTTTATGCTCGTTTATTATTGTTTGTAATGGTTGGGAATTCTTGGAAAGTCAATTAAAGCAAAGTAACTGATTAATGTCCATGTTTCTCCCGCAGACATCAAGAGTAGAGTTCGACCTGCCGGAGTACTGTGTGAGGCGGCGCTACCAGGACTTTGACTGGCTCCGGATAAAATTAGAGGACAGCCAACCGACGCACTTGATCCCTGTAGGTCACTTTAGCTGCCACTATGCACTCTCCCGTTCTGTTTTTAACATGAAACGGCCCATTTACTGTACATTCACCTCTTCTCCTTTTTGCCCCCATGTCCTTCCAGCCGCTGCCTGAGAAGTTTGTCATGAAGGGAGTGGTGGATCGTTTTTCGGAGGAATTCGTGGAGACCAGGATGAAAGCGCTGGACAAGTTCCTCAAGCGAGTGGCCGACCATCCTGTCCTTTCGTTCAACCCACATTTTAATGCTTTCCTATCTGCCAAGGTACAACCACACCAAGGTTTTGATGGCCAATTTAAAGTGATAGTGATTAGAGATGGATTATTATGTTAATGTGTGTAAATACATTGAGAGGTTTTTTTTTTTTTTACATATAATTTATTCCTACTGTAGAAAGTTCCAGTCTGGGAACAACACCACAGAGATTTAGGCCTTGTCCACACGGAGACGAGCGTAGAGGATTTTTCTACAATATTTGTGTTAATACATGACACATTTTACTTGTTCACATTGAGGTGCTTGTACTGGGGAGTGCTACGTTTTGAGGTTATATAAACAAGGAACAGAATAGAAAGTTGCAAAAAATGCATGTAAATACCTAATATGTACACAGTCATTTGTATGTAATTCAAGCTTTAGTTGTTACAAAACTGTGTTTTCACTGGGCCCATGAACAGCTATACATAATGCATAGTCTGTGTCATTGTTTCGTCTGCCCCTCCGAACTGGGAGTGGGCACTTACCAGCATTAAGGAAATACTATTGTCATTAGTATCCCATAGGCCTCCTTTTACAAAATAGTATACTTTCCCCTTTGATGCACTTATGTGTTTAACTTATGAAACACTGAAGTACCAATTTAACATTGCCATTCTTTAATATAATTCAGTAAAAAAAAAATGTTTTGAGGTTTATGTAAATAAATTAAAAACTGGGATGCTTTATCTTTTCTCTATAGTCACTATGATACATTTTGTTAGTTTTTACTCATGAACACTAAATGTACTGAAATGGCTGATGTGATCTTGTTTGCAGGACTTGAACAAGCGGCAGGGTCTGGCCTTGCTGACCAAAGTTGGGGAGTCGGTGAAGTATGTAGCAGGGGGGTACAAGCTGAGGGCGCGGCCAGCTGAGTTCTCCGCCATGGGAGAATACTTGGACACCTTCACGCAGAAACTGGGAACGATGGATCGCATCGCACAAAGGATATTGAAGGAGCAGTCAGGTATCACTTGTCATCAATTACAAACATGGACGTATTATTAGATCTGGATATGGCAGACACTACTCCCATCTATAGTCACTTGCATCTTTTACTAAAATATCAATAATTGTCAAGTATTTTACTCCAGGAGATCACATATTGATAGTTTTGCTCTGAAATGTAAACAGCATGTATCTATGGAAAAAAAATAGGCTTTGCTTGGAAGCACTTCCAAGTTTAGTTACTGCATTAGTTTTTTGAAAAATACAGTTTGATTAAATGCCACAGAGTATCTGCTGTTCTCACTCTCTGGTTTGTTTAGTTGATGTTGCTGTAGTGTTTGGTTCAGACATAAATGAACAGGACCTTGAGAGTGTGCAGGGTGTTTAACTGCAGGTCTAGTTCATGCATGACAAATGACTGTGTAAATACCTGTCGACTGCTCCTGTGAAACTCGGCCTATCACCATCTGTCGTGCGTTTAGATATGTTTTAGTCAAAGGTGAGTGGAGATAAACAACAAAAAACAAATGGGTAAAAATAAACGTGCCTAAACAAGTATGTCAAGTATGTAAATGTGGATCTGTTTCTTCCTCATTAGAGTACCTGACAGAGCAGCGCGAGTACGGCACAGTGTACACCAGCTGGGCAGCGACGGAGGAGGAGCTGCAGCACCCCCTGGAGGGTGTGGCAGGCTGCGTGTCCACGTGCTGCCGAGCTTTGGACGACCTGAGTGACAACATGAGCCAGGACTTCCTGCCCGTGCTCCGAGAATACGTCCTCTACATAGAGTCCATGAAGGTTAGGGATTAATGTGTTTTAGATGTACTAACCAGAACGGCAGAGATAAATAACAATGTACGATTAATAGGAGAATATGCCAGAGAATATTTCTCAGATTCAAACCATTCAAATCTAATCTTACTCCACAATCAAAAGCCTTGTTAGTGCTTGTGCAGAAAGGGGTTATTAGTTATTTAAAGAGAGATAAAGTCGTTTTTTACAGCATGTGGTGGCAAAATTTCAGACTGCATTTCTAAACGTCACATCCTGTCTTTCTGCAGCTACAGTGGCCCTGCAGGGACATGCTGATGTCTATGGGCCAACACAGCAGAAATAGATCACATGAGGAGTACACTTTTAGAAATGTTTAGAAAAGTCTTAAGACAAGAAACATGAATGTACTTCTTCTCCATTAGTACTCAGTTGGTCCTCTCTGGGCCCATTCATCACTGATGGAGGAGCCTCATGGGTTCTGTAGATACTTAGATTACATTTTTTCTAAGATTTCTAAATGAGAAAAGCATTAATCAGATATACTATATGCTTGTTTTAGAAATGAGCTATGTTCTGGCTTAAAAAAAAAAAAAGATATCTATTCTTAAATATAATGGTCTTGACTAGTCTTGAATTCAAATCACTAGGCCTTTATCTTCAAGACAGAGACGAGTTAAATGTGTTTGACCTAAGGACATGACTAAGAACTAGAGAAAATAGGCAGTTTGGCTCTAATCCACCTTTGACCTTAGACTGAGTAAGTAGTAATTTGCTTGACTGTTTTTTGTCTTGTTTCTTTTCAGAATGTCCTGAGGAAAAGAGACCAGTGCCAAGCCGAGTACGAGGGTCGACTAGAGGCAGCTATTTTGAGGAGACAAGAGGACAGAACGCCTGTAAGCCTATACATAGTTACTAGATACTCCACACACCTCTGGCCACCGCCAAAGCAGTAACACAGAAGCTTCATTAACTCTAAATCCCCCCAAAATAACTAAATATTTGACTAACCTTCAGTACAATTACCCTCACTTACTGTAAGTGTGGCCACTGTATCAACCTCCTTTTCCCCTAAAACTCTGCACTTCCCAGCTCCCTGTGTGTCCCACAACCTGTAGTGTTGGAGGGTCCTGTAGTGGTAGTTGTCTCTGTCTACCCCACAGATCCCAGCGGAGGTGGAGAAGTGCCAGGACAAAGTGGAGTGTTTCAATGCGGACCTGAAGGCCGACTGGGAACGCTGGCAGAGAAACAAGAGACAAGACTTCAAACAGCTCCTCACAGGCATGGCTGACAAAAACATCAGCCACTACGAAAAGGTATATGGATGAAAAAAAACCCCAAAACTTAATTAGTCTAGTGTGCCAAAAAACCTACCTTGGATACAACAGGCGGAGTCAGAACTAAACCACCAATAACAACAAAAGCTCTGGGATATGTTAACATGAAGCCTAACATAGTCTAACCATAGACTGACTGAACGGAGTCTACTGTTTAAATGTTTATTTAAAATATTATTACAGAGTAGGGCTGCACGATATTAGACCAACATGCGATTTTAAATATCACAATATGATCTGCGATATTTGAATGCTCTTTGACATAATTTTTAAATAATTAAATTTGATCTAAAAAATATAAAGAAATGTAAGGCTCTGGACTAACTTCCACTCATCAAAGGATCATCATCAGGAGCAATATTAAAGATTGAACCATGACTAACTCAAGACTAAACAGGTCTTAACTTGGACTAAATGTTGTAATGAACCAGGTCTTATACCGGACTTTTATATTTAGATGTATCACAGTTTGGACTATAATTTTGAGGCAAAAAGTCAATGTCCATCACATGGAAGACCATAACTCTTTTGCAATACAAGTCATTCTTTAAGGATATTACAATAACTCTAATAACCCGATAACAATACATTTGCGATATATTGTGCAGCCCTATTCCAGAGGCTATTAATCATTTGATGTCAATATAATGCAGATCATTAAAACCATTCTGGGCAAAAATATCATTCAGTACTATAAAAATGTATAAACCTGTAATTTAAAGTCACCAGTCCAAATTCAATACCCGCTGTACTTTCACTCAAATGTGTTGTGCCCCTTGTGCAGACAGTTCTTTCTGTGATGCATTTTTTTCCTCTGCCACCAATCTACCTCAATAACTTAATCATGCAGGGTCCAGGAGATGTATTATCTGAAACAGACCAAAAATCAAACAGTTTAGTTCATTTTTAGGTACACAGTTTAACATGTAATTTAATGTTATTTTTGTACATACAGGTTAATAAAAAATTAGGTCACAACCTTCATTGATTTCTAATTTCCTTGCCATGTTTTGTTTCTCTAAATGGCCTACTGAAATTTAAAACCAAAAGTTAACACTCTCGACGAGTAAGATAATGGAAAGTATTTTATTTTTGTCACACATTTGCCGTTGAACCATGTGCGCAGTGTATAATCATGTCTAGATTAAGAGTAGGACAAACAAAGCCTCAACATAACTGATATATCAATAGAATTTTGTTGCATTTAAAACTTCTTCCTAATAATGTTTTACTCACTGATTCTCCACACTCTTTTGTCTCTCCCAAAAACCTTCGTTTCTCCTCGGCCTGTGTCCTCTCTCTGCAGTGCCAGGCAGCATGGGAGTCGCTCATAACTCTCCTTCAGGACAAACAGACTGAGGACAAAACCAGTGAGACAAACTGAAACTTCTCATTCCCATCTCTCTACTCCCCATGCACTACATTTTCTCATGCCAAGGAAAAGGACCAATGGGACGGCAGGTTTGACTGCTGGACTTTGTCCTCCTGTGTATGTGTGATACTAGTCTGTGGGGGAGACGTCTTTGTCGCTAACCCGGCCGGTGAAGAAGGTAACGAACATGTTGGGAGAACGGATTTGCCTACTATGTACAGACATTTTTTTTCTTCACGTTTTTTCTAATTGACTTTTTATTTTACACGTCGATTGCCAATGCTTGACACGGTATGTTGGAGATGTCTGCGATGTTGCGATTGCTGAGCTAACCATTTTCATGTTAAAGAAAAGTGAAGCATTACATTTGATGAAGGAACATACTCTTATTTTAGGGCAAAAGAGACTTTGTTACCTTAATACTCTTCAAAACAAGAAATGAGGTTCGTGGTAAAAACAAAAAACGCAGACAGCAAATGTATCAACCTATCATGTATTAAGGCATTTATGAGGAAAATGATTTGTTTAAGTTCACTTTGACTGGCAGACCTGGATACAGGGTTAGTCCATCCACATAAGAAGGAAACTTGTAATCAAAGGGCATCACTGCATTCAGCTTTATTCAGTGAACTGGTGCAGATCATTTTATTCCTTCATTTCCTAATGCTTAAGGGCAGACTGCAGATTGTTTCCCAGCAGCGCCCCCCAATGGTTAAGCTGACACACTTCAACTGAAGCACTCTTGATGCCACTTTTTTCAACCATAGCTCTACCCTGTTGTGTATTACCTACCTGTAACTCAATACAAATTTAACTAGTACTAAAAAGCACACCGAGAGAGTCTACTTCAGCAGTATTGACTCAAACAGTTAGGTATATGTATGATGTTCTTTTTTTGAGCGCACAAAATCATGGCTGCGACCCAGTGAGGCTCTTTGGAAGTGTACTGTCACATAAACGTCTAAGGAAGTGGGTAGCAGTCTGCTCAAAGAAAGTTTCACATCCTTAAAGGGTTCAGTGGAAGTCACTTGGGTCAGAGTGAAAACCCATTGAGGCAATATCACTTCTTTACTTTGGTTTTTACTAGATACAGTTAAGTATTGCTTCAGGAAAGCTTTGTGCTGGAGTCATTGTAACAGCGTCGATTCAGCTGTTACTCATGAGATACTGACAGTGATTTAAGGAAGTGTTCTTGGTTCATCCGCAGATGCTTTTTCATCACAGAATATTGCCTTAAACAAAAAAAAAATCCCCTCTGATAATAGTTAAACTTTTTTGTAATCTATGTTGTACCAATATGTCTTTAAATTAATATTAGGTTATTTTCCTTCAAAGTTTTGGGTACTTCATTGTCAAATTTTCATGTACTGCTTTTTTGACTTACTTGTCTCTTTTCCCATTTTCTGGGATTGTATCTTGATTTGCATGATTTAGTGAAAACGGGGATAATGAGGGAAGACCCCAGAAGCACATTTACAAAACCACGTTTTACATTTTGAGATGAATGCCTTTTTTTTGTTAAGCTTCAGTAATGTCAATAATGTTCAGGCGTGTCATTGATGGTGCTAAGTTGTATTTGTTTACCAGCATTGCTTCTTCGCATAGCTAAAGGACTAAATATATACGTGTTGTAGCATGTTCTCTTTGCTCCTTTGAGGTCAGTTTGTCTTTTGATTCACTTTTGGTCCAGTTTCAAAGCAGAAAGATTCACCACTGAGTCACTGCAGTCAAATGGCCTCTCCCTCCCTTGATTTTATACTGTACGTGCTCAATGTTTCCTCATGAAGCTTTAAAAACAAGGAGCAGCTACTGTTTCTCTGTGAGACCACGAGTCAAACACTTGATGAACTGATGAGGAGTTTTAACTGCAGTTGATTAAGTGTAGTTAAAAGTACCACTACACTGATGCTCAAAAGTTAATGTACTGTATTATTACAGTCTCTAATGGTTAAATGATAACATTTCTATATTGTAAATGAAGTAAATTGAAATACAAGCACTTGAATTCAGCTCAATAAGTCCAAATAACAGTTCCATTAAATATTTGACTTGACCCTTCATTAAAACTAATACTGTTTTCCTGTGAAATATTTGGTCATCTTTCCATAGGAATTCATACCTTTCTAAGCCAACCGTAATTTCACATTTTATATAAATATGTTAATAAAATATGTGCATATAATTATATATATTTATTTGAGCTAAAAATTAGCTGCTATATATCTTTAAAAAATAAATATACAAACATTACGCGATCACACTTTCCTAACGTTCATGTTTGATGGTTTGACAGACTAATGTTGGGTTAACTGTAAACTTTTGAAAATTTTTGATGAGGAAAATTATTTTTGTAAGACAGTAATTTAAAATCCAATTACAGCATTTCTTTATCAACAAAAAAAAAAAAAAAACAGTCCAGGAAACTGATAGACGGGACACTGTTCCTGTTTACTTCATGATTATTTTGACTGTGAATAAATATTGATGCAGATTTTTTTTTAAAAACAAAGGTCAGAGATCCTTCCACTGAACTGTTATGACACAATGGAGTGACCCACACAGAATTTATGAAAAAAGGCAGTTCCTCTTAGTTCAAGGCAATACATACAGTAAAACCTCTATATCGGTCTATACTGAGTTTATTTTTGTACAGAAATGATGAATGGGTTTTTTCTCAGTATCTGACACAATAACACAAAGAAAAGAAAGGTGATTTGCACTATGATGATGTAAATATGGGAGAACCAAACTTTCATGAACGCAATATTATAATCCTGCCTTTGGCTAAAGATGCTGAAAGGAACTCCAATAGTCCTTGAATAATTAGTATCTAACCTTACTCATAGCCATTGTAAAAGCCCATCTTATACTGTGTGCCTGCTGATCTATTGTTGCACTATATGTAGCTGACATTTGCTTTTCTCTAATAACCAGGTCTGATGATGGTCACACAGATAGTGTGAGATGTAGTTTTTCTGTAAGTCGTCCTGTCACTTTAAAGAAGAC
This sequence comes from Rhyacichthys aspro, assembly GCA_036850595.1. Lineage (NCBI taxonomy): Eukaryota > Metazoa > Chordata > Actinopteri > Gobiiformes > Rhyacichthyidae > Rhyacichthys > Rhyacichthys aspro. The sequence goes on from CM072159.1 coordinate 5,256,895, forward strand.
ATGTTCTGATTGAAAAGATTCAGATTACATTGCTCAAAGCTGTGACGGCTGCAGAAAGTGGAGAGTTAGGGAACTTTTTTAATGTTGGAATGTTTTTTTAAGCCAAATGTTCCCATTGTTCCTCCTGTCTTCCTCTGGTAGATTTACACATAGAAGAGTGGATTTCGTTTCAGGTTAAACCTGACCAATCAAATGAAGGGTTCAAAGTCACATGACTTCTAAAAGTGTGAGTCAAGCTTCAGTCTTTTCTCCGTCTTTTCTCAGTGTGTACTGTTTACGTTGAAAGTCCTGTACATTTGGATGTTAATAACATCTTGTAATTATGAATAAGCTTGTATATTGATGTTGTTTTGATGCAATTATCTTTACCTCAAATGATTTTTGGATATATTGGACCAATAATAAAACAATGAATGAATTTGATACTTATCAGGTCTGATTTTATTTACATTCACGTACATTGTATGTGCAAAAATGTATAAAGTATATAACATTTACATTAATAAGACAATACAAAAATTAATCACCGTTTGTTTGTTTTTCTACAGGAAGAACTAGACATGTACATGTACATGACAACATTTGGTATAATGTAATAATGTAAAAATAATGTAAAAATCTAAAATGATCACAGTTTTTCTAAGCTTCATTCATCATAATTATGTTGCAAAAATATATTTTAATAGTGAATAAACAAATACATTTTAGAAATTTTAATGCAACCCTGCATCTTTTACAATAAAACAAGATGTGGTATCTTAAAATCTTGAAACAACGTTTGCAGCAACGTAGAAAGATGTAAATATGTTTACTACACAGATATCACCAGTAAATGCTGTTCTAAGATAGGTTATATGACTATGCACCACTAGATGGAGTCATGAGCTACTGCAGGACTCATTTAAACACCAAGAGCAGGTACTTTATGTAACGGAATTTCAAAATCTAAAAGATTTTGGTGCAGTCTGAACAACACTGATAAGAGTATCATAGTCAGTGCAAGAATAACATCACCATTAATGCAGAAGCTCCTTTACTTCTTTATCAGTAAAATCAGCTGGCACTAACAGTTCAAGTGCACGTAACAGAATACAGATATTGATATGACATATTTAAAAAAATTTGAAAAGTAACAGTTATTGTTACGATAACTATTACTAATTTAGCTTGTCCTGACCAGCAGGACAGAGCGCTGATTGATAATGCTGAGGGAGTCAAACGTGCATGCTTAAGGCCAAGACACAACTTCTTAACAAGAGCTCAGTGGACCATTTTGAACATACTGTACTTTATATTTTTATTTCGACATTGTGGCAATTTTAGTATTCATTTTTATTTTAATACAGTAGTAACACAGCTTGTTGTTGAATTTATCTGTATCCATTACCACACAAGATTTAGTGTTGTGAGTGTTGTAGAAGTCATTGTTTCTGCCCTCAACACACACTGTATTTAAAAAAGGGTATTTAAAAATTCATATAAGACATAACAGGGGCATTTAGTAATGTGTGAATGTTTATGCAGCACCTTTACACTTCCATTCCTGTTTTGTTGTTCCTGTTTCTAAATGTTTTAAGAATGCATTTGCTGTATTCTGTGGCGCTATGAGGAAGTGAGATTGAAGCCTCCGTTCTCCTGTCAGTTTGACGTCTTAGTTACCGTTTTCGTGCCATCGTTGCTCACGGCGGCTGAAGATGACACAGTCTCAGTCTCCCTGAATAGTTTCATACTGTTGTTTATCATGTGTTCTGCATCCCACAATACTAGAAAAAGGAAATGAAGGTTAAACATTAGACTTGGCAATGTTCATTTAGGACATTTAGCCTAAATAGTACATCTTATGCTCTACTCTTTGTTTTGTTGTTTGCACATGTTCTACTTTTTCTCTGACCTAACACTTGAATTTTCTCGTTTTCCACACTTTTAAGTTATAACAATGATAAAAAAAGCCAATGCACGTCTATTTTTACCTGATGGGTATCATCCCCAGAACTGTGACGACGCTGGAAAGCAGGAAGACAAATCCTGGGGACCAGTCCAGTGTACTCTGGTAAATCTTGGTGGAGGCCGGGATGTATGCCAGGCCAGCAAACTTCAGAGCTAGCTGCAGCGCAGTGAGGGTCATGCCTGAGGTAAAAAAACATGTCAATCACTGTATGGGATAAAGGACAATGCAATGGATATATCTACAGAGTGTGTTTGCCTTTCACAGACTTTGTTGAAGAGATAAACAGTGAAATCCCTGCTAATGAACAACACAGTTTCTCTAGTTATACATAACACCACTCTGCGTTTGCTTAGGTCATGTCCAGGAACAGTAAAAACCAGCCTGACAAGACACACATACAGTTACAGTATGCCACTCCTACATGTAGAGATGTCTATCTCTATAGCACAAACATAAAGCAAAATGGCAAGTTAGGGAAATCCCTTAAAGAGAGGGTTGTGTGATGTTATTAGCCACTCCTTTTTAACATTTTCCACACAGCTCATTCATAAATCTTATAGAATACACTATTATATTGTCTTGTAAAGTTTAAATGTGTGTCTAAATGTAAGAAAAAAAAAAAATCACTGTAATTATCCGAATCCTAAATAAAACACCATCATAATCAACCTCAAGTTTAGCTATTGTACTCTTACACAGCAACACCTTTTCCATGTAGGCCACTTTTTATCTAACTTAACTGTAGCTTAAACTGAAATTACATACATATTGTACATTTATGTAAACTCACCACATGAGGATTTGGGGACCTGCTGAGAAAGCAGAGATCTAATTGTAGGCAGCGGGATGAGGGCAAAGAGATTCAGCAATCGAGCTGCGGAAACACAATAAACATGACACTTAGGTTTCTTATTTTATACATTTACAACAACCTATTGTAGCAGCTACACAATTTTTTTCATTTGTTTTTGTCATCCTTGATACAAATATGTCTGTTTCAACAGTTTATACATTTAAAGTTTTGATTTCATGAGATGCAATGAAGTTACAATACAATACAACAAAACATTCTAAAGACATAAAAGACCTTTTGAAAGTTTGTCATAAAAGAGAAGAACCAAAAGGTGGTCACATGTAAATTTCAGTTCCACATTTTGGTTCCTGTGTTTAAATGATGCTGATAACCCACAATTGTCACTTGTGATCGAAGCCTATTAAAAAATCGACATAGTTTATTTAGATGTACTAAACACAGACTTTAGTTTCCTACACATTATTCCACCTTAAAAAAAATTTGATGTCTGCATTTTGCATGAATGATATCTTATACTCTTATCTTGAAAAAAATGTGATTTTTTATTTGTCTTTTCAATAAGATGCAGTAAATGATCTTGAATATTTCTTATATGGGAGACATATGAAGAAGACTACAGTAAAACAAAAACATGATTCTGTAAAATGCAACTTGGTTTTACTGTTCAAATATGTTGTAAAGATTTGCTTCTGTTTTTGAAATATTTGGAGTAAGGTTTATTTAACAGGAAGTTAGCAGATAAGGGATGCCGCTCTTACCCTGGTCCTGTATTTGCTTTAACAACGTGGCAAAACCCCCCCCACAAAAACTGTTTTCTGGGAAATCTTCCCTTACAACATACTTTCCCCTCCCAGTTCCATAAATTTACCAAGACTAAAACTATAGATATATCTTTCAGCTTTCCCAAAATGCATAAGAACCAGAGATGGAAACTCACCGAGATAAAACATGTAGGTCGCTGTGACAAAGGTCATGAAGTATATCCCCAAAGTGAATGACAGCATGCCGATCATGATGAGGGTCGTGTCGGTGACGTAGCGACGTAACACGATGAGCCCAAAGTAACTGGTGATGAAAATCATGCAACCTGCTGCATTGCCATAACCCACCTGAAGGGTTAACAAAGCAGACAAGCCTTTTAAATTGTACATTCTGTGAATCATTACGGCCAATAGGAATTGATCCATAGACATAAAGTGTAGAATGTCACCTGTTTGGCGTTCCATTTCAGTGGCTCTTTCAACACAAAGGAGCCAAGTATTTCGATGGCACCGCCCACTGCAGAGCTGTACAAGATGGCCGCAGTAAAAAGTAAAGCTATATTGGTGATGTTTTTCTTAATTGGAACGTCAATGTGAGCTGGGGGAGGAATGAGGCCGCAGCTTTCCTCTTCTTCTCGTTTGGATATATCTTTCACCTTCATTAACAAGAAACAACAATAAGATATCAAACAAGAAAAAGTTGAGTGATGCAACCTATCGTGACTCATGACTAAAACCGGTCAGGTGATTAACAACTGTCCTAATAGTAAGTCACAGCAGGTGAGGCAAGTTGAGTGACAACAAGGAAGAACTCTTTGACACCGATGAGACAAACGTTAACACAAACAAACACTCAGTTGTACTGCATTACTAAACTTTTAATACAAACGTTTTCCACAGGTTTGATCACATATTTAAAACTTCACACTCTGGACACACACTAACCTGCAGCAAAAATGCAGCATCTAAGAGACAGAGCGTGGCCAGCACAGTGCTCACTATCAGCAGGATGATCCCATGTCCCAAACTGGCAGTGTACAGCAGAAAGAGGTGACCGGACAACAAACTACCCACCAGACCTGCAATCCCATACAGGAGCTCCACTCTCATCATCATCTGCAAGAAACATTTCAACATATGACATAGCTAAAAACAAAATATCATGATGTTTTTAGTAGTGACGTTTAACCAAATGGACTGATGACTGAGATAAGTCACATGGCTCAAACAAACTAACCCTTTAACTTGTGAGTAAGCTGCTGGGTTTATTTCTACTTTTCAATCTTAGAAAGTCCCAAGCAATTAAAAAATAAAAAGTTTATTTACTTCATTTTTCATGGCAGTTGCCCATGAAAGCCTGTATATAGAAGTGACAAAGGTTTATGGTCTACGTGTGGAGGAACTACCCACAGTGTTTCAGTAGTTTTAACTTTGCCAACATGCAGTTCAGCACGTGTGACATATATATGGTTCCCTATTACTGTAGCTTTAGAATGTATGTAATTGAATGTATCTTTTTATGGGCCCCTGTGCAAATGGTGGTTGCATTGCCTGTAGGTCTGATGGGGACAAAATAAAGTCTTTTTTTTTCTATTAATGTTGCCTAGTTCTTAAACCTGAACAACACATAACACATTTTTTTCTAATGTTGCTTGGTTATAAACATTTATTAAACATAAAAGTGTAAACTACTCCATACATATGTATATTGTCATAAAACTGCTTACATTTTACCTTAATCCTCAGAGGGGACTACACTCCAAAAGGGGTTGGTGTCCCTGCTGTCCCCCCTGGATTTACGCCCATGTAGCCTAGGCCTACCTGAATGCTAAACTTATCACATTAAGTTAATATTGATATTCTAGTGTTTACCTTGGACCTGTCCGTCGCTGTTGACGCAAGTGAGGCCAGCGTCATGACGCCGGGCCAATAGGCACCGTATCCGCCTGACAGTCCGAAGAGCACCGCGGCTCCATACATCACCTGTATGGGCAGTTCAAAGATGACCACCAGCAGCAGCGCCAGTCTGGACACCAGGTACCCGACCAGGGGCACTATTATGGGGATCCTCCTCCAGCCGCGGTCGCCCAGCCGGGCCAGGAGCAGCGCTGGGAGAATGGGAGTGAGCCGGATAATGAGGTTGTAGGCCATGTAAAAGTTTGTCATGGCTATCTGCTGGCTGTGACTATTGGATGTGTTATTATCGGTGGCGTTGGCAGAGCGGTCCAGGACCACCATCTGTAGAGCGGTGTCAAACAAACTGCTGCCCAGCTCCTCCAGCACGATGACCGGCTCCACCTGACGGAGCAGCGACAGGACCGAGTGGCACACAGGCGGGACGGGCATGGCGGCAACCGGATCACCCTGAGTTTACTAGTCAAGTTTGTGAAAGCAAATGTCCTGCTCCCTGGACATTCAGCTGCCTCTGAGGTTGTTCTGGGAAAGCACCTGACAGAAAACGCTCCGTGTGCTTCTGTGTCAATACTACACACACCCACTTCCTCATGCAGCCACCAACCAGCTCTGTGTGCGTGGAGGAAAGTGAAACTAGGATTCAACAATTAGAAGAAGTTGATATACCCTAATTTAAACCTAATTGGGTGTTGAGTGACATTTTACAATCCCAAAGTAGCATTTTAACATAGCTACAAACGAACAAAAAACCCCAAGTTGTGACAATGTATCCCAATAATTGTATAGGTCAGTAGTGTCAAACTCAAATTGGTGAGGGGCCGCTATAGTAAGTAAGAATGCTTTCAGGGGCCGTGACACTTTTTGTTAAATTTTAGTGTTTGAATGCAACGTTTTATTATCATTTGAGTCATTATCACATCAGTTTGTTATTACCCTTCATCTCCATCTTTTATGTCCCATTTTCACACATGATTTTTTTTTTTAACTCACTTTAATTTGTGTCACACATTTAAGCTCTATTTTGCCCCTTTTTAAAGGTTAGCCTTGTTTAGTGTCATTTTGTCTCTTTTTAGAGTGGATCTATCTATCTATCTATCTATCTATCTATCTATCTATCTATCTATCTATCTATCTATCTATCTATCTATCTATCTATCTATCTATCTATCTATCTATCTATCTATCTATCTACCTACCTACCTACCTACCTACCTTTTCTTGCCCTAGCTAAGTACAAGCTGAAATTCAGTTAGAGCTCACAACTGACTATAACAATGCCTACCATTAATCTATTAATTTAGAATACATTTCTATTTCTTTTTTGACTAGTTTTTACGATATTAGGCTATCCTAGTCTACATTACTAATTTCTACTATTAGCCTTTAGGCATACCACTAGGGTTAAACAACTACTCTCTTGAATTTTAGAATATTAACACACAAAACAATCACTCAGACATCTCAGAAAGAGTTTTTGTTTTTTAATGAGAAAATATTCATAATATGTAAGCTATATCAGGTGTATAACTGTGAGCCTTACATGTGCTATAAAATAACAAAGCAGGTAATGAGCATACAAGTGGTTAACATACGAACGAACGGAGACTATATTGTTTATATAGGATTGCTTTAACAAATACATATTGTATACTGTGAGTTTGAGCACTTCCCCCGGCTGAGAGAAGCATTAAAAACGATAAATAAAACCATCTCTGCACCAGGAACTCAACATCAAAGCATAATATTGGTAATATATCACACAGTCCAACTTAAACTGTGTGCATGATTTCTTTCTATTCCAAAACATTTCAGAGAATCTAATGACAACTTAAGGATTTAGACCTTTGAAATTTAAAGCAAACATGTACATTTTTGTCTGCTTTACATATTTCAGCATCAACTGCGCTGTAAAGACTGCTTTAACACAGCAGGTGGCATCCATTGTGACAGTAAAGTCCATACTGAGTTGTCTATCTCCCAGGAGGTCCATTATCTGTCATTTATTATTACAGTAAAACAATCAATTTTAATACAGTTCAAAATATGATTGTGCCATCTAAAAAAGTTACCACTGCCTTTGTCTAGGAAAGGGTCTGAAAAGGCTCTATTAATCTCATCAGCATCAAAGACACTGTACCTCAGGATTGAACATTTTCGCAGCAAGGCAAAAACAAAAGTCTCATAAAAAGGGACAAAAGTCCATTAAATACTTTCTACTCATATATTACTAAATTACCAGTAAGGATTCTCTGTATGTTGCTGTAGTTTTAAGAAATGTGAGAACAATACAAAGGAACAATGTCCGATTGAGAATTCTGTCCAAATAAATACATAGTGAACCATAGTCAGAGAATTTTTTGTTCCACATTTTTGCCCCAAAGTCTCAACTCTGTGACTTTTAAAGACTGTTGCCTTGCTGAAGGACACTTAGAATGGGAAAAAAACTGTCAGACAATGGGATCAAAGCTGCAACCTTTGGTTTATAATGAAAATCCAACTAAGAAAGAAATTACAAAGGCTTTAACTCACCAAGAAAACAAGTCTTACCATTCAGGGCCAGTGGTTCAGAAATGTTGTATATGTTACCAGATTATGTTGAAATGTTTTAAACATATTACATTTCTCCACAGTATAATGACAATGTCCTTGGACTTGTGGTGTAGACAGTAGAATATAACTCAACCTTAAATCAGTACAAAAACCAACAAATCAAACTTACAATACCCATCTCATAATGTATGTCCTTATATTTAGGACAACAAGTCTCTTCTGGTCACTCCTTAATATAAAAAATCTCCCTCCTTATCACTTGCAATCATTATGTCCATGTCTTGAATTGAGAACAAAAACTTAAAGGCTTGTATTTGAATGTACACAATCAGTATGTCTTACATAGACCTTTGAACTTAGGCTAAGGTTATCTAAATACAAACATTTGCTTTTGGTACGACAAGTGTTTTATAAAAAGTTATTTTCAGTATTTTCTTCCAAACTTAAGCCAGCAAGTAGCTCAACATGTTTATATATCAAATACACAATCTTACCTTGGTATATAGTACATGAAAAAAACTGCTTACATCAGAAAGGGCAAGTCAACAAAGCAATACAGGCAGCGAAGCTAAAATACGTGAATGTATATAAAACTCAAATCCTCAGCCCTTGAATTAACTTACAGTAAGTGATACAAACATGACCCCATCTTTATTACCCCCTCTGTGCCTTCAGCTTACTTAATAGACACTGTCACAAGCCACTGTAGTGATTATAAGACACATCTATCTATGCTCTCTAAGGCCTACTGGAATTGAATAAAAGGACACTATATATACATATTGTGCATTCAGCCATTACTGAAGTGAGCCATTTGATTTATCCAGTATGTTGAAATGATTAAACATATGATTTAATTTTAGAATGAAACTTGCTATTCACTAACAACACATTGATTTTTAAGTTTCAAGATGGCCACACAACTGCATATTCCTCTGTCAATATAAAATTTGTGGAGTGAATTGATCACATACACACAGCAAAAAAAATCTATTTTAACATCTTTTAGGCAACCAGAAAAATGTCAGAAAAGCAAGAAATCCTATGAATATTAAGTCATTCAGCGTCACCAACTAGACTAGATAGAAAATATTTCAAACCCTTTTCAGAGGCTCTCAAACTAACTTTCCAAAGTGTCTCTTGCATCACTGACCTCACATTTTAAAATCGGCTCCCACATGCTTGTCCACTTAACATACTTCTCTTTCTGTCCTTAGGTCCAAAAATCCCAACTTGACGTAACATCATCAGAATACTATAAGTGAAACAAAATAAATACTGTTTTTTTTTCTATCCCATCTTTTTCCTTCATATCCTTCTTTACTCAATGTCTTCCTCGCGTCGGCATGGTCCTAAACTTGAACATTTTACTCCTCTTCTTCTTCTTCTTCTTCCTCTTCCTCCTCTTCTTCCACTTCTTCGCCATCTTCATTCGCGTAGATACCAGCTTCCCACTTTAATGCCATGTCACTCTTTCTCCTGGTGACACGGGTGGCTTCAAGGACCTGACAGTAATGAAAAAAAGCAACCAATTAAATGTAATTATTTTTTATACCCAATACATTTGCACAACACCCATGCTTTTCCACCCATTGCAAACCCAATCACAAAGTCTTAAGAGTGATTTGCATGCAGCATGTCAAATACCAGTTACTGTTACGTGGCATTGCTCTAACTGCAAAGAAATACTTCATGCTTTAACAAACGTGTTTAACATTTTGTGCCCCAGATTCTCCCATTTCCCCAGGCAGAAACCACAAATAATTCCAAATATAACATCTGTCCTGAGGGTTTACACACACCCTGTACAAGTGGAATACAAAGAGGTCTGACACACAGGGCAATAGGTGGCAGTAAAGATTTGAATAAGATTATGTTTATGGCTGAATCTAAAAAAACCCTATTGTTATCCTCCTAAAATTTCAGATTTCAATGCTTTGTGCAAAAAAAAAAAAAAAAACTCAGCAGAAATGGGGTCAAAGGTCACACCAAATCCATGGATAAGCACATGCAGCACCACCACAAAGCGCACAGTGACACCGCAAGCAGACCTGGGATCAGAAATGATTCTTTCACAAATTTTCTTTACACATACAGTATTTGTTTTTATTACATTGGCTTAAATAAGACTTTCCAAAAACAAGCATATCTATTTGGCAGATTGATTTTGCTTTTAGTCATTTGAAGCATCTGTCCCAGGTCTGTGTTTACAACACCATTCACAGTGCGGACACATTTTGCGGGTGTGAAAGCTACCTCATTGGTTACCTCACTGGCCAGCAACAAACGGGCGTACTGACCGCACAGCAGGAGAGAAGCAACAGTACATGATAATCAACACAGTATGTCATTGTGGAGAAGACAACAACTGCAGCATAAGCAATCACACCTGCTCCGGATGTACATGTCACTTTCATTCATTTTTTAAAAGGCATAGTAGCTTTTTGACATTTTGCAGCACATTTTGTAAGACTTATCTGACAGTAAAATTTGACAGTATTTAGTGCTTTTGGAATAAAACTGGAGCCCCAAATAACTCCACTCCATCAAAAATCAGTCTGGCATTAAATGACTTGGACTAAAGAGAAATCCCCAGCTTCTTTGACTTACTTTCATTTCCTGCATCAGTCTGGGAATGTCCCTTTGGTGAAGAACAATGCTGGCTCAAGCCAACAGGTCATGTTCTGTACAAAAGCATTCAGCTGTGACAGTACCTAATTTTATTAAGTCACATGATCAGAGGTGGTTACCTTTCAGCTACTTTCACTTAATACCAAATAGTTCCCCTTTATTGTATGTATTTGTGGTTTAATAGTGGACAGAGAAACATTATTCGTAGAAGATCTGTTACTTGAACCAGGGTATGATGTTTTTAAGAAGAAGTTTGAGAAATCTAATAAAAATAATACTTACTTGAGAGTCCTCCATCTTCTCCCTTCTCTTCACCTTGTGTGTTTCATAGTCTTCCATGAGTGTTTGCATGAAATTCTTGGGTCGTGACGACCCTGAAGAATCCTCACTGCCTGCGTCAGACAGGGCTCCTTCAGACGGTGAAGGTGAGACTGGTGGTGCCGGTCGGACTTTCTCAATCTTTCCTGCTCAACACGCAACACAAAAGCACAATGTATTGGTTAGAGATTAAGAAATTATTATAACAAGCCTTTAACTCACATTGACAAAAAAACAAAACTTAAGTCTAGAAAGAAGGGTCATGAGGTGTGGAAGTTCAGTTTGCACTTTCAATGTGTGCGTAAACACTATTAATTAATTCAAGCAACAATACGTAACTTTTCATAAACTGTACCCACTAAAAGACATTGTCTGCAACTACACCGCTGCAAACATGTGGGACTGTAGTAAATGTCTTAATTATAAATGTTGAAAGTGTCTGTTTGTCTGGTGAGACTGTATCTATGAAAGAGAAATGTTATTCTTCCTTTTTCATATCAGGGAACTATCAAAAAATGGCTTTGAGTTGACCTATTTAAATGTTTTCAAAACTACGTATTTTATGGAAAAATGGTACATAGTGTTGCATTAAATCAACTCCTGATAAAGATTCTTCAGTCTCCATAGGCAAAAGCAGACTTTTGTTAATCCACCAAAGGGTACTTCAGCGTACTTTCTTTTTTTTATGTATTTATATGTTTATTTGGTGAGGACAGTGCACATTAATGAACACTGCACAAGTGTAAATATGCCAGATTTAGCTAGAAGCTAATTTCCATCTAACATGTAAAATCAACAAATAGACATAACAGCAAATACAACACTATATAAAGCAACATTTCAGAACAATAAATCAAGACTGCTTAAAAGTTGGCTGCAACTTAGGAGTACTATATAAAGTGCTAATCAGACTTCACATATGTTCACAGGTTTGATTATGACCTTATTTTCAACTGACCTGGTGCTGTCTTTGCTGTCAGCGTGAGTCTCGTTGGCAGGCTGTTGCTCTTCATCTTATCTGTAGGGGATATGGTGGCCTTCCTCACGCCCGTCCTCACAGGGCCATGATTACCACTGTTGGACACACTGCTGGGCCGAACGACCACAACGGGCTGGGACTCCCTCTGCATCTTCAGCTCCTCCTCTCTCTGCTGGGCTGCTCTGATCTCCTCCTCGATCATGGACAGGGTTTTCTGTTTCTTGGAGCGCAGACGGAACGGGCCACTGGCTGCCTCCATCTCCGGGCCTTTTGACGCTGCTGCTGTGCTGCGGAGCTCGGCCGCCTCTGAGTACTTGCTGAAGTAGCTGAATTCTTGTTTCTCCGGACTTGGAGGAGACGGTGGACGGTAAACTGGGGTTGGTCGTGTGACAGGTGCTTCTGGGGTAGGGGCGGGAGCTGCAGCAGGAGCTGAGGCGGCAAGTGCTCTGGCGTAAGAAGACTGGATTTTGATCCTAGGCCCTCCATCTTTGGGTCTGGGTGTGGGTGAAACTGGTTGAGAGAGTGGTGGAGAAGGAGTTTGAAGGACTGGACTGGACTGGAGCTTTTCGGTTTGCTTTTCTTGTGGGGTGACCCTTACTTCTTGGCTGGAGCATACTGAAGACTGAGGACTAGGAGCACTGCTTGAAGACACAGGGGAAAATGACACTGGCACTGGGCTACTTGACAGAGGCTGTGAAGAAGCAAGAGGAGACACAGGGGAGCTCATTTGGGAAGAGTTAAAGTCGGGGTAGGATTGCTGCCAGTCATTCCCATTCTGAGCTGCTAGTGCATTCTGAATGGCATTTTCGACGAGGACACCAGCATGGTACTCAAGCTCATCTTCGGTTGGACTGCCGCCGTTCTGTCCGTTGACCGGTGTAGTAGGCTGAGGAGTCGGGGGTGACACTGGAGTGAGCGGCTGAGGGGTGGGCGGTAGTGAAGCCCCACTGTCAGAAACGTTATCCAAACTGAACACTGTAGTGTCCTGAGAGCGGACTGATAACTCGTCCAGTCCTGAGTCAGACTCTTGGGGGTCAAAGCTCGAGTGAAAGTGGCTCTTCCCTTCCTCCTCCTCACGCAGAATGGTCATTACAGCTCGAGCGCAGGTGAATTCTCCACCAATACCCTCGTCAGACCACGTCACGTGACTTTCCCCGGTTTCGGCAACAATGTCAGTGTTCCCTTGGCTGTTCCTGGATTTAGAGAAGGGTTTGGCTGAGTAGATCTGAGGAGCTACATCCTTCTTGTCTTGAAGAAACTGTTTCCTGGCCGACATGAAATCTATCTGCTCCTCAACAATGTCCTCCTTCCTGGTGAGCTGTGGGTCGAAGCTCACTACTGTTGGTGGACCTGACAGTTGAGGCTGCAATTATATAAGATGATGCAAAATACAAGTGAGATAACAGAAAGGGAATTACGATGCATAATATCAATATTTAAATGATTTTACTTGTGTGTATGTATAGGCTTGGGTCTGTCTCTGCTGCTTCCTCTCTTGGTATTTCTTCAGAGATTCTAGCTTCTCTGCTTCCAGTTGTTCCTCCAAGGGAACCTTTCATTAACCAAACAAATACATACATTTATTAGCTTATTATCATACACTGAACTGTCAGAAAGTATTTAAAAGATTTAACTAAAGGCTACCTCCTGAGGGGGGTTCCACCAGCGCTGGGCAATACCAGGGTTTTTCTTTACAGCCTGGTCTTTGATCAGCTCCTGACGCTCACGCTCTAACTCTTGCACCTAAAAAACAACAACAAAAAAAAAAACAACAACAAAACAATATGAATACTTGACTGTCTCATGTAGCAAATGTGTTAATCAGTTTGTATTATTTTATATAACAAATGCCAGCAACACAATCATGACCTAATAGATGGCATTTGTTGTGTCCTGTGGTGGTGTGAACTGAAAAAAAATTAAATAAGCTAACTAAGACTGTGCTAGAAAAGTAAAACAGCAATTAACTCAAACTTTATAAAAGCATGCCTTACTGTGGTGAGGACAGATTATACAGCTGCTTTTTACCTCCTCTGAGGGTCGTCTCCTCGTCACCCTTACTGGCGGCTCGTCCGCAGGGGTAAAGAGTTTTGCTGGCCGTTTCTCCTCATGAAAAGCTCTCAGTTCAAACTTTGGTTTGCTTTGGCCCAGTTCCTCGTCCTGAACATGACCATTGGTCCGCACAGGAGAGCCCTCGTAGTGCGCGAATGTTGTTTGTCTCTGCCCCTCTACAATGAATGACTGGTGATTAACAGGAGAGGAGGCTGGTTTGGTGTGTTCTGATGTGTCTCCATTAGTAGGTGTTTCTGAAGCAGCGTCTAACACTTGGTCCAAGTAGCAGATCTCCTAGACACACATAAGAAGATATCTGTTTATTACCTTAACTTTATGAGCAATTTTTACATAGTGTTTCTATTGCTGTTACTGATTTCATTCACTGTATTGGTTATTTTATCATAAAAATAATTAATAGATTTTTGTGATTATTTCTTCGTAATTTCCAAAAAAATATATCCCTTTATGTGTTGTGTGTGCAGCTCTGACTGAGAGAATCTGCTTACCTGCACAACCTCGCTGTCAGGAGTTTCTTTCACACCCACTGCATTGTAAGTGTGATTACTGGGGCTGCTGAGGCAGCCATGTTGGATCTGCTGGCTCTCTAGTTCCATGGCTGCAGGCCTGTCAGTGATAACGCTGACTGACTCCTGGAAACTAACACTCTTCAGGGCTCGCTCTCTTGGGGCTGGGTCACTCACATCGTCGGCTACCAGCCACGATTTCTATGTCAGCAAAAAACAAACATAATTTTGACTTTTTAGAGAGAAGCACTCTGACGTTCTGTTAAGTAAGCATAGTAAGCATAGCAATATGTTTCTACTTCTGTTCTGCAATCTTTATAAAAAATAAAATGCACAGAAACGTATGGTCTTCATAAACACTCTGCATTGCAGCATGTTCAGTGGGGTTGTTATTACTGCTCTATACCACTGTGGGGCGCCAATGAACATGATAATGCCTAGTATTACAGCACAAGCACTAGCTCTGTTGTTTCTAACGTCTCTTTTTGTAAAGTGCATTCTGTGAGGGTGTTGACTTATACATATTCTGTATAGGCAAAAAAAAAAAACCCCAACAGAACATAATTTAGAAAGCCTAATGCATTTTTTAAAGAATTTTTTGTAAAAAAAGGTTGGTACCATTTGTATATTACAACTGATTTAAGCTGCACATTCTCACTTTTATCTTTTATTAGAAGATGGCTGACTTTGACATATTTAGGTTGAGCAGTTTAAAAATAGGTGTATGTGTCTGATTTATGGAAGATAATAGAAAACAGTGTTGCTTTAACGAATTTACATTGTGCATTTGTAAAATGCCACATTCCAAATACAGCTACAGATTTACACATTTTTATTTTATAAGTCTACTTGTCTACTTCTGGACCAGAGCCACTGACAAACCCTCTGGCTCCTGGTTTTACTGCCTGCCCTCATTAGGTCTCTTTTCAAAGGATGTGTTTACTTCTATAAAGCGTTGTTGACCTAAGTCTTTGTAGCATGTGAAAGTGTGCTTGGAGACTTAATGAGGATCACTTCAGTGAATTGGTTCAGTGTTCAGTTAAAATACACAGTGCCATAAAAAGGGAAGTCTTTGCTTTTCACCACATTACACCTAAAGCCTCAGACACACTGCGGCTGATGAAAGTAGGCTACAATTCCAAGACCACTATAAAAAATGGTCTTAAGAACTGCAACACCACAGTTAAATATGGCTTTCTCTTTTCTTAATTCACCACATTCACATATTACTGGAACATCCCTCCCTGCCCAGTGCTCTTTTCCTTCCTCTCTTGTTTCCTCTCTGGCCGTTCAAGTGCAGACGCACGGTGGTCAGTAAAGTAGTCACATGGCAGATTAAACTGCCCTGCCCTCACTTGCCTCCTCTTGGCCAAAGAAACAAATTCTCCTCCACTCTCCTCAGCTGACTCCCTTCTACTTAAACCTAAGACAACTCCCTCAGGGCTTGTCGATGACCCATCTGACTCAGTCACATGGCAACCACTGACTTTATATTGCTATACTGTCACAAAAATATCATTGTACAAATAGATAAGAAGATGATTCATATAGAAGAATGAATTCATTATGAAAATGATCTTAAAACATTCCAATGAAGTTGGGAGTTCAAGTGGACTTTATACATTCCTAATGCTGTTTGGACATGGGAAGGGCTGCGTACTTTGAAAATTCTGTGAATGTTGTATTGAAAAATAGAATAAACATCCACACTATCAGTCTCCATTAAAAAGGAGATTAAAATGGCCACCCTGAAGATTCTTTGAATTTGATTTAGCCGTTCTCCCATTGAAATAATGTCAACCTAGCAACATGAAACATCAATGCATTAAGAAGTTATTTTATTTTTTATTGTGTTTTTCACTTGCCCAACCATATCATGCTTCTTGCAATTGAAATTATGATGATGATGCTATCTTAAATGCTAACAAACATTTGAGTTTTTGAAATCTAAGAATTAGCTTAGACACTAAGGCTAGACTTTACCAACATCCATTATGTCCATTAGGCTACTTAACTGGAACAGCTGTAGTTACCAATTTTATTTTGTACTACAAAGTGATATAGCAGCGTGCCCGGGACACCACTTTCTGAGTCCTACGTTGCGTTGTGTGATTTCTAGATTAATAGGCTACCTAAAGGCTCTTACAGAAATATGTGCTTAGTTAGACACATAATACATTGAGAATATATGTTTAGAAATGAGGATGAATCCAATCATATTTTGTTTGTTTCAGTATAGTTTTACATGCTAAACAAGTTTAATTTTTATAATTATAATGTTTGCTAAGACTTTGCAGGTAGACCCAACATTATGCCCACTATTTCACTGCAACAGGAAACTGAGGCTACACTAAGACTAAATGCGCATGTAGCTCACAACTTCATCTAGTGCTACAAACTGATAAAGCAACCTGTCCAAGACAGCACTGTCTAAGTCCTTTGTTTGAAACACATATCGTTAAGGTACCGTATTTTAAACACAAATATTTTGGCAATATTACATAGTGAAGATGAACAGGCTACATAAAAGCAGAACTATGTACTTGGCTAGCCATAATATATACAGTAGGCCTATAGATTTATAGATTTGTTACTTTGCATTCCCCTAACACACTCCCTGTTCTACTCATCAACAGGTCAAATGATTTTTCATCAGCCTAATGTTATTATCAACCATGTGAGGATTGGCTTTCACTCCTTTGTACTCTCTCCCACTGTGGAGGTCATCAGTTTTGTTATTTTTAATCCGCAGGACTGCAGCACATATTACACTTGTGTGTTATGAAGGAATGTGTGTGTCCAGCGTCCAGGACAGTGCAGAGGGGGAGGATATCCTGTTACTGCCCGAAGAAAGCAGTACAACAGGAATGTCTCATATGCAACATTAATCTCCTACACGTGCACATGCACAGTACATGAATGTGTGTGTGACTGTGTCGGTGTGGCTAGCAGCTTTGTGGTGTGTTTGTGTCTCTAGCTGAGGTGAGCTGACATTCCTAGCATAACTGGCTGTCCTCAAAGCTGGCTTGGACTTTAATACTTGCAATGCAGGACACTGTATGCCCTGCTCAACCTAAAATGTAAGTTTGTGTAAGAGTGTGTAAAACTGAAATGAGATGAAAAGAATGTGTAAAATGTCAAATGCATGTATTTAAAGTGAGCCCAAGACTCTATTCACAAAGTGACTCAAAATAAAAGCCTTGCAGGTCTTCTGATTGCTGGGTCAGTAACCAATCAGAAGACCCCAAAAGGCTCTGTGCTCATAGCACAACACACATAGCCATTCAGTAAGAACAACTTTGCATTTAATTTCATTGCATTATGATACAACAGCAAGGTTTCAAGCAATAACTGTTGATTACTATAACTGAAAGTATCTAACTTTATTTTCAGTCATTTAACTTTGCCATACTTTAACGTTTGTATAGCATGTAAATTGAAGTTTTAATTGGATAGTTCAGACTAGAGACAGTCACTTTGTGGTTCAGAACTATTTGAAATGTCAATTTGTGTGACCTCGTGTAATTATAACCTAACAGAATATTTAAATCTGCTTTGCAAATCACACATATTCCTTTACTCTTTTCCATGGAACCATCTGGTAATCTCTTAAACCAGAATTGTCCATTTAGCAGCATGACTTTTTTTGTTGTCATCGCTAGCTCGAGTGTGCAGCAGTGTTAGCCACAGGAAATGAAAATTACGTTACGTTACGTCAAATTAATGATTGCGTTATTTTTTTAAACACACTGAACCAAACGCAAATAGTTAACATACAAATTTTACTTGCCCTAATAAATATGAATAGTTACTCGGTCACTTCGCATATGTTTGTTCCTTTTTAGGGAGGCAACATTTTACAAGAACTTAAAGTATTCGTTCAAGCAAGTTAACGCACCACCTATTTTCAGCAACAGTAACCTGGAAGGGTGCGTTGATAAGTAGGGTTTAAAAAAGTCTCACTTGTAAGCTAATACAGATTAGCTCGGTATAAGTTACTAAATACAGTAGATGTGACTGCAGTTCAGATCTATTACAACCTAACATGAAGGATTTGTGTCAAGAGTGGGGATTAGTTTTTTTTCTAAACAGTGCTTGTTATTTTAAAGACTAAACCTTCTGGTATTATACTGGGGGTTCAGATAAGACTATTATACCCCTGGCTTATGCCAAGAGGTTTATAGATAGTCATGTCGCAAGATATCGAAGTTAGTGGTTTCAATCAGAAGTTATCAAAAGTCCATCTAACTCAGCTCATAATTACTAAGTCCTAAATTGCGTCTAAACATTTTGGCCTGTTTCCATACCATTCCCAACCCATCTGGAAATGCTTAAGGTCTTACTGTGATGCACACACACAAAAAAAAAATCACAAACACACACACATATAAACACAACGTTGACATACACACTGTGGCTGCATGCCTAAGACGCGGGGGGTTTGTAAACTAGAAGTATTTACCCGAAGTTCAAATGAATGATGGCCTGACAAGAAGCAAACTTTCTTTTCAGGGTTCAGTGTTTAGTTTTAAGTCAGTTGGTTAACTCCAGAAATGAAGTGAGAAATGTTGGATATTGACATAGAATAGCATAGATCCTACCATTAGCTCAGAGTGAGCCATGAGACCATGCTAGAGCTAGTGTTGTCATTAGTTTTGTACAGTATTAAAATGTTGCATCCTTATAGTCCTCAAAACATTGTTGTGGTTGTGCTTTCAACTTATAAAGTCAGAATATTAACATTACAGTTAATTGTCTGAATTATAATCAATTATAAGTTACCAAAATTATTTACTAATATTAGATAGCGCTAAGCTAGCTAACACCTGATTTTTAAGGACTAAATACTAATAGCTACAAATAGCTATTTTAATGTCCAGGTCACTCCCCATGCAATACACTATATTTTGGCAAGAGTTGTTATATAATTGTAATTTCATTTTAATACACAAATTAATATAATATTTTAACAACAAATTTTACGTTTCAGATTTCTTTCCCCAACTTACGCAGCTGTTAATGTGCACTTTAAAACTCGGAAATAAGTTTTTCAAGGTTTCAGAATACCATTTGAATGCAAAAAAGACTTTTGTTTACTCTCTGAATAATCTCTGACTGTTTCCATAGCAACACTGGTCTCAGTTCTAAGCATCCACCTTGAGGAAGAGGTTACTTTTAATTTAACACAAGACAGATTGCATTCTTGTAAAATCATGAAAACTGAATAAGAATAACATGTTATATGGACAGAGCTAACAATTTAGTGCTGTCTTTAAGTAGCAGTGTGTAAATGGTCAATAAGAAAACTTAAATAAAGATGGTGACACAATGCTGTCATGTTACAACCATGTAAGGCTTGTCCATGTTACTTAAGTAGATTCACCTACTCTTATATAAGCCTACAGTACATTATGAAATTTGACTTCTTTTGCGAAACCAGCCCCCTTTCGCTTTTCCTCTTATCATGCCCACATATTTCCCATGCCTGTTCTATCACCCAAAGTTAACAAATTGGGGTAGTGCACGTTCCAGAACACACAAACGTGCAGCCTTACTGCTCGATGAGGCCGGCTCTGTTTCCTCCTGGCTAAACATGATCCTATGTAGTAACTGGAGCCTTCTGCCGCTGCTGCTTTAGAACACAGACTCTATATCCCAACAGCATAGAGCTTTGAACCCAGGCCAAACTGGCTGTAAGTGCTTGCTCATGATTTCAGTCAGTCAGAACACTCTGGAGAATCCCATGTAAACGCTGACACACCAGACGGTACCAACCATGTCAGGGCTGCGCGGTTGGTAGCATCAGGCAAACAAACATGGGTGGGCTGACACAGGGGCTAACACCTGGGATAAATATCAGGACTCAGTCAAGAAAGTCCACACAGAAGTATGACGCTAGATAACCATAACCTAAATAGCATGTCAGTATCACATCTGCTTAAATGTACGTCATTGTCCTCTACTCTTATCCATTTTTTTTGTTACAAGTGGATACATATTGTGATATCAACACTATTTAGTGATAACGGTGAGCACTTTTTATGTGATATGCGCAAGCCTAACCTCTAACACATGGTGATACTCACAGCTTTTAGTTTCATTTACACTACCTCAAAAAGCTATGAGGCAAATCATTATCAGAATAAACCTCATTTGGACAGTATAGGCAAATTTTATGCTGCAATACATATACAACAATAATAGAAGAATAAGAATTAAAAAAAAAAAATCATATTTGTTGCTTTATAGCCAAGCTTTTACATGTTTCAAATGAAACTGAATGAAACATTGAAAATTACTCACTACATAAATAATAATGAGGTCATAGTACTCACCTAATAATAAAATCTTGTCAAAAGTAGCTTAAAGTTAATCCATAGAAAAAAATGAAGTAAAAACCATTTACTTCTTTGACTTTCTACATTCAGTCCTATTTTGGTTTCCTTTCAGCTCTGCTTTGGTCCGGTGTAGCTCTGTGTTGTACCAGATTGTGGGAGTGCCGGACTTTTTCCTAGCCAAGCCTTTTCCTCACCGTCTTCTCCTCCTTTTCCTGCCTCCCCCCGACTCTTTCCTCTCCTCCACAAAGCCTCTCCTTTTGCAGTCACATTCCTGCTGGCCGGGCACTCACTAAGCTGTGATGTCATGGGCTAACTGTGTGTGTTTTTGTGATTCATTTCTCCAGATGCTGAGGTTGGTACAGTAGCCCAAGTCTGTATTGAGGTACAAGTATTGTTAGTAAAAAATAAAAATGGTAAATTGTTGCTTCAGAAAAAGACTAAACGACTTTTGATTTACTGTGTGAATGAGTAGAGAAGAAGAAGTCTGACTGTCGTTGAACTACGCTTTATGAAAGCGCTATAATTTACACTCAGAGGTTAAGAGGTTTCAAGGGACAATATATACAGATGCAGAATAAACTACCTCTGGAGATCAATGAGAGATGATTGGGAGTGCCAATGGAGACTATTAAATGTACAACCAATCAGAGAAATGAAACAATGGATGTAGAATATGATGTCTTTGGATGTAACTGGTTATACCAACAACCAATTAGAGTTTGGAAGGAGTACCAGTGGTCGCACATTGAACATACATCCAATCAGAGAAATAAAACATGGGATAATATTCTGAGTCAATAATTCGCATTAGATTTTCCAGGGGACAGAACCAATGGATGTAACTGGATAGACACACAACCTCGCACAATTCACATACAACCAATCAGAAAAATGAAGCTTTGCATTAAAGTGGCCTCATTTTATATCTTATAATTTATAACTTTGGTATCAGAAGACAATTCATAGGAAGATCTCAATGTCCACATATAGTGTCCACATAGGGTTTCTTCCCAAATAAACTACAGGAAATGTTTCAGGAAATATTCTCCTACAGTTTATTAAAGCTACCAAATGTAAAGGGGTAAATGTAACTGATTAGCAGCCACCTCTGCACAAAGACCCCTTCTGTGAAACCCTACTAACACACACCAAAAACATCCACCCTGCACCCTGCTCCTCCCTTCCTGTGTCAGACCAGGCCCTCTACACCGGCCCTGTCCAAACGTGTGGCTCCTGCCCACTTTCCCTTTAACCTTCTGGATTGTAAGCTGTAAAAGTGAAAGAGCGCTTGAACAAAAGAGCCATGCATAGCCAGACTGTGGTGATGAAGAGGAGATGACTGAGGCAAGAGGGAGGCTGTGATAAAAAGGGTAATGGTATTTACTTCTGTCATCATCAGAATGGGATTCAGCCAATATGAGATTTACTACCTGTATTCAGTTTTTATAAAAGTGTTAAAAAACTGTGAAATGTGTGCGTGTCTTGCGACCTCATCTTTGTTTTTTCAAGATCACAAAGAGTTTGGCTGGTGCCAAACTTTGAATTACTTTTGTTTGCTTTCTGAATGGATTGACTCAAGACAGACAAAAGTGTGTTTTGCCAGATCACACCATTTATTTACAATGCACACTCAAGATAGAAAGTGACAAATGACACTCTTTTTTTTTTTTTTTCACTTTTTTTTTTTTATGATTTTTAGTTGAGCAGAGCTAAACTTTATGCAAATGACAAGCAACCTTGCTGAAGCGACAACCAATTATAGAACAAGTTTGATAGACCCATGTCATTTCTGGTGGAAAAAGCTTCTTACATCCATAGTTGGGTGCAGAGGCCAACAAACCACATGACAAATTAAAACACTGTCACCCGTGATGCGTACAAAAACATAGTATTTGAGATAAGCAAAGCTACTGGACATTAAGCTAATGTAATTTTAGCTCAGCACAATTAGAAAAACAAAGCCAATGGACAATGTGGTTCGCCATTTATTGTTAAACAGCACATTGGTTCTTGGAAGGTTTAGAAGTGATACCGAGTACTGACATTAGCACCAACCTAGAGCAAGCACCTGGCTCATTTGGTGGAAAGAAAAAGGTTTTTGTCTGGGGTTGAGTATAGCTGTATGTATAATGAAAGCCTTGATTCTTGACAACAAACTAGTAGCTCACATAATTTTTGTCCAAAATTGATAATGAAGAGCCATTAACTGAAGTCCAGGTTCTGCAACTTGTGCTGACAACAGTCAGTCTGAGGCTACTTGTGTGTTCATCTTGGGTCACAAGATCAGTCCAATGGAAACTAGAGCTGACCTAAGTCATGGTTCACTTTCTCCTCTTACAAAGGCTACATCGCTGGAAACACTTTCCTCGAATTAACACATGCATGTGTGATCAGTCACTGAATGAAGGACGAGGCCACAAACGCACAAACAAATGCCACCAATTATAGGCCCAAAGGTTACTTTTTACTATAAGAATTGAACAGAATGGTGAATTGCCAGGAACTGGCTAGTACAATTCAGTTTGAAATCAACCTTTTTTTGTAATAAAGTTTTTAAAAGTACTGGTTTAGTCCTTGTTTAGGCCTGATAGAATCCATCAAAGTGGTATCCAAATATTACTGCATCAATATTGCGTTATCATATTGTTATTGCACTAATCAAAATAGTTATTGCATATCACATATATGTTTTTATTGTTCAGTACTATCACATGGATCATGGTTTTTATTAAATACCTAGGATAAGGAGCAATGCTTGCAGTAGCTGCAGTGTTAGAGACCATTTACATGATGGGTTTCGCCCAAAACAAAAAGATTATGCATTTTGTGCATTTTCTCACCCCACAAAACCGCTAACTTTTTAATCCAGCAAATAAGTTTTTTTTTTTTTTTTATTTAATCTGGTATCCTCTGTGTTGTTGTGTCACTATTGGCCTAGCAGTCATATTAGTGTTTTCAACAGCCACGGGTATGTGGCTGTATTGAGTACACTGCAGACCAACGTTTGCACTTTGGCATCATGTAAACAGCCCCTTAGAAAGGCTTTAAAAAGTCCTAGGTCTGGTCTGTTAGCAATCAGCAACATGCTTTGTATGGTCACAAAGAGTGAACCTATTCAATTCACAGCGGCATAGCACTAGCTACACCTTGGACAGGTCAGTGGTCTTTTACAAACAGAAACAATAGGGGTGAATGCCTGGACTGCAAGACTGCACACTGAACACAAAGGGATAACATTGAAAATACACAGGGAAAGAACATTCTTTTGTATCTCATAAAATTTAATGGAAAAAAAATGTTATAGGTGTCCCTGTTCTGACACATCACAGGCTCTTGGTGGGTTCCCAGGCTTGAAATAACCCTAAGCCATATAATGAAGAAAAATCGGTCACAGGAAATTGGGACACTAACCCAATTATCGCGTATGCACTGGGGAAACAGTTCCTGGACGGGTTGTAACACACTCCAAGAGCCTCATCAATGTGTCTTTGCTACTGCTATGATACACAAAGGAGCTAAAAGAAGTGCTCAAAGGTGATGAATCACATTAAAAAATGGAAATGTGGTAAAATGACAGAAAGACATTGATGGTGTGTGAAGATTATGTCATGTGCCTGTGAATGGATGGAACTGGGTCAACACTGTTGGTTCAATAGAGCTCAGTGCCCAGGGCAGTCTCATGTCAGTTAATCAGGATTGATTACAAACAAAGCAATGGCACAGTTTGATGAGACAGAAAGCATCATGCATTCCGAGGTTTTATAAAATTAAGGTATGTAGCATTACTCTATAAAGCAATATTAAGTTGGTTCATCCATTAACAAGTCAGACAAAACAATTGGACAGTCACTGAGAGCTACAGAGACCAAAGAAAGGGCTGGACAATATTGTCTTAAATCAATGCCATGTTTAACATCTTCTTTTGATTATGATTAACCAACAGTTATTTTGATTTTGCTTTAATGTGCATATACTATACTATAATTTGAAGCCCATATCTTTAAGTAATTGGAAATAAAATACAGAGGATGAACTAGTTATAAATATTTATTATTAATTTTAGAAGTATATATCTGTAGCCTTATTTCTACTGGAACAGTATGGGTCAGTACGGGTAAGGTTTCCATGACCAAAGTGTCCTCCAAAAAAAGACACTAAAAATAAAAACTAAACAAAAAAAAACATAAAATAGAAATAGTTTATCAAATGAAGTATATCTTGGTCTTGTGATGATGACATCAAGTTTTATGAGCAATGTGGACAATGCACAAGACATGTTATCCAAATCCATGCACTCCTCATAAACATGTTGGCACTGTATCAGTTATGGCAGTGTGTATCTTGCCTATCTGTGTACATTGTAAATATGTCATCTTACTAGACTGCATTACTTGGTTCGACATATAGCGTGGGATGGGTCCATAGCTTAAAAGATAAGTCACTCATCTAAAGTAAAGATAAATGATAGGTTATCAGGTTGAGATTGATCAGTAACTATCACACTGCCTTCTTATGTTTCTCTAAAAATAGCCACACGCATCAGGAAGACACATTTAAAAATTAAATCAAGGGATGGTGCAAGTAAGGAAGCTCATGACTGGACGGGAGCCTATCACAAACAACAGTCGCCCTAAGCAGGAAACCCGAAAGCAGTGTTAACTTGTATCCACGGAAACAAACCTCAACACAGGAAACACAAAAAATGGATGCCAAAGCTGGCACAACCACAACTGTTGGCAAGATTAGGAAGGTCACAGAGGTCACTTTTGGATGAAAAGGTTCTTAATGACTTTTATGTCACAACTAATCTATGTAAAAAAAAAAACAACAAATACTATTTTTCAAATGGCTGATTATTTGCTTACATTTACGTGCAATTGTTTGTTAGTGACAAAATGTGTTCAGGCACAAGGAATCACAAACAAGTCCAAATGAAAAAAAAGGAAAATACACTCTGACACCTTGTAATACACCTAAACAAGTTATTTTCAAAAACCTTAGCTGTGAAGCCTAAATGCACCACATAAAAACAGAGAAGCTATAGCCATTTAATAATAATAATAAAGTCATTTTCACCTACCAATTGCCAGACAGTTTGAAACAACAACCAGACCGAAATCATGTTTAGTTGCCTTTTGAGTTTTGACTGTTACAGAGGAATGTGCTGCATGTCTGGACTCATGGCAACTATTGGTTTCAAAGCCTCCCATGAACCCCTCACACAGAAAACCCACATCTCCTTAAAAACTAAAACCCCCTCAAGAAACGACAACAAAGGCACCGACGCATGCTGGAGTGACACTCTCCAGGCTGAATACTAATGCCCCTCACCATGCTCTTTCCCAGATGGAGAGCTCTCCTTGGGCCACTAGAGTCTGTAGACCCAGAGTGTGACCAGTTGTGTACACAAGATCTCCAAACACAAGACACACATTGGGATTTGGATAAACAAGCCTGGTGCAAGAACAGGAGACTGAACAGTTAAGAGCTGACAGCAATGACACGACTGGAATGAAAAATAAGCAGTACTTTTCTTGCTTTGTTGCACAGTTAAAATGTTGTCGGATAACACAGTCAGTATTACAGTTCGGTTTAAAGGTTGAGTAGGCAACAATTAGCCAAACCTAAAGTTTAATTTCCAAAGAATCATTTATCTCATTTTAATAAACTTTTAGTTCCTTCTAAACATCTACATATACTATAAAAGACAGTAGAAAGCTGCCTGAATATGAAAAATAGATTCCAAAATAAAGAGTTGCCATATTGTTGTTACATGCAAGTTTTTGTCATGTAGCGTAATCAAAACAATCTGTATTCACACGGATACCCTTATTAATTACAGCAGTAATTACAGCATTCACAATGATAATGCTGTAATAACAGCTAGATTAATTTGTGTTTTTAATTTTGAACAATGTTAAATAGAGCCATACTGCCAAATCGAATTTACTGGAAGAACCAAATGGTTTCCTCTAAACGCTGCTCTGTATACTGTGTGAAGGCATATGCAGCTCACAGCACCAGAGCAGCTCAATTATCGTCCATGACGCTGCAAACGCTAAAGACACAAATAATCACCAGAGAAATTAGTCATATTTCCTCTGTGATACACTGGTCATAAACATATAAACAGTATAGTGTCTTTGCAGTCCCTATACTTTGTTAACTTATGCAAATTACCCATGTGCTCCGGGGCCTTTTTGCATGACTTCATGTGGCATGTATAGACACAGGGGACTCTAACTAAAAGGCATTTGACCTAAACTGATTTATTTTACTGTGAAGGTAATGCACACAGCTGCTACTTTTGTTGTTTTGTGTTTGTATTGGTTAAAAAAACAATTAAAAATACATGTTTTCATGAAAGGTGCTGTATCACAGTTAAATAGACAGCACAATACAGCAGGTGCCCGAAAGACACACCAGAATTTGTTGGGGCAAAAACGCCGCAGTGCTTATTGCTATCGGTTTTGCAACTAGGTATAATAAATATGCATCAAACTTATACCTAAACTAATTTATTTGAGTTAATATAATCATAATCATAACATAATCATACATACTGAATACTAAACTTTTGTGAAACTAGACTCCTTCTATCTCATATGTCTTGAATTATGAGTGGTTGTCTATTTATGGACAGATTAAAAGTCAAATTCTCCCATGGGTATGTTCTAAGTTTCAATGGCCCTTTATTTGATCTCTTACCCCATTGTTTTATTAGAGCCACAGCAGGTTATGTAAGAGTCCAGCCTTGTCCTGCTGTTAATCAAGCAGGACAGAGCACTTCATGTCACCATTGCACCCTTTGTAACATACCACACAAATCAATCTCCCTCAGAACAATAACCATTTACAGCACTGACTATTAATAAGTGACGCTTTCATCTGGCAGCATACCACTCTTATTGAAGCTACACATAATGAGCAGGTACACATTTGGCTTTCCAGAATCTATTATGAAGAAGTATGGGCATGACTGGAAAGAAAGAAAAACAACAGGAGAAATGGTTGGCTGACTAATAGCTTGTGTCAAAAAGTGTATAAATGTGTTACAGAGAGCCACCAAGCATGTAATTCTAATCCTTTCCTACCATTAATCAGCTATTTTTGCCCTTTTCTCACAAGATCTTGTGCCTGGTGATCACACACTAGCCTGGTGGCAACCTCATTTACACTGGCGTTGCTAACAGTGGCCACCATCGTTGCAGGTACTTCTGATAGGGCTCCCAAAATGGCTACTGATATACAGGCTCTTTTAGTGATGGTGAACAACACAAGCTGCACAACGTAAGCTTCACGTAAATGAATCTGATCGTAGCATTAGCCACAGTAGCCAAATTGTGCATGATGGTTTTGGCAAATGACAATCGACAGACTACATATGTTTAATGTCAGCATCTGGGTAGAGAACATGAGCAACTGGCTCAATATTTCACTTTTTTTTCTTCAATAGGAGCAATTAGTGCTACAAAAGGGAAAGGTTACAAGCTATAAGACCCTTAAGTCATAAGTTATGCTGGATACCTCAATAGTTTGTGGATGTACACTTGGCTTTATCCATCCTATGATCTATACTATCTATACTACTTTAATAAGTTAATTAGCAGATTGAAACCAGCTACAAGATCTGTGCTGTTGGTGAGTGGGTAGACAATGCAGAAAGGGGCACATTATTCAGTGGAACGCTATTCATAGAATAATAAACCATAACCATCTTTGGTATTTGGGCTAAACACACCCAAATTTGTTGCTCCTCGTCAGTGTTTCCTGATAGCATTAGTAAACAGATAACTAGCCACATTCTGCTACACCCTGAAGCAAACAGTGTGTTAATCACCTGTCTATTTACAGAAACTAGCTCATTAGCATTGCAGTATTAAGACTGGAGCTATAGCCTGGCCAGCCAGCCAGCTTTCTCTTAGAAAAAAAGTTAGTCTGATGAACAGATTTAAGAGAATGAATAATAAAAGCACGAAAAAAAACTTATTCTATTTCAAAATGGCTCGAAAAGATCTTGGAGAGGTGAATGACTTCTGTTGTTTTTGTCAGAAAATTAGGACGGGTGTAATATCGAGTTAGTGCTTATTTGATCGTTGTGTTACCGAAACCTGCTACTGTTTTCTTGCGCTCAATTGAGCGAAACAAAATCCGCCTCCCTGTACGTTGGTGAAAGAAAGGCGAGCAAATTGGGGGCAGATTGGGCGATTCCAGACTAACTTTCTCTGTATGTAATACAAAGAGAAAGCTGTCTGGCTGGCCAGGCTACTGGAGCTATAGGCTTCACTCCGGAAGAAAGCCACAAGCAGGACAAACATCTCTTCAGGCAGTCCACTGCAATTAATTACTTATTATTTTAAAATTCACAGATCTTTGAAAAGGTACTTTGAAAACCAGCTTGAAGATGTAAAAACACAACCAAAGATAGGAGGACATGAGCACCACTGATTAGCTTTAAAATAAATGTATTTTGAGGAAGCCGGTGCCTGCACATATACTGGCTGATATGGCTGATATAAAAAAATCTAAAATCACAAATGACCTCAATCCAAAATCCTACTCCTAACCTTTGGCTAACCTTACAGAAAAGACCCATCATCAGATTTTGGACTGACTGTGTACATACCAGGAGCTAATTTACGGCTTTTGGATTCCTGTTAGCTTTCACTACAGCTTCCTTCCAATTCCAATAGACAACATCTGAGATACAATCATTACAGCAACATGTTTATTGACCTGCTTGCTTTTATTTATTTTTTCTGAGTATAGTGTTAAGATGATCCTGCAATTATTTTCATTTTGTTTATCATAGCTTTAATATTATTGCTAATACTTGTATGCATTTCACTTTTCTCTATTTATGTTTTTCTCTTTTTTGTCTTGTTTTACTGAGTAAGCAGACAGCAGTGCTGGAAAAGCTACTTTAGGACTTTTCGCCACAATTGCTTTAATGTTGACAAGCTGTGGACCAACAGCCAATGGGAGTGTCCCTTATTCAGAAAGGAGAAGACCCCTTAATCTGAGCATGTGATTGGTGAAAGGTTAAGGTTGAGTTTTCTTTACAGATCATTCTCATAATGTTCTATTTGGTGATTAAACAATTATTACATTAAGAGTAAACATTCACACACTGCAGGTTTAAAAAAAGCTCACATATAGCTATTTTAAAAAAAAATCTGCTCTGACATAGTTTGAATCTAGTGAAGAAAGCCTGTTTGAGGATTTCTCACTTCTGATTGGATAAAAATTGAGGGATACCACAAAGCATGTTATCCATTTGTCTTCAAAAGGAGTGGGATAGAAATGAAACTAACCTAAAATTATTTTACAACAATGCCCCTGAATATAGTGCTGTTTAAGACTACTTTTATAAAACAATATATCACTTACTTTTGCTTTAATGAATATGTCTTAAGTGTTGCTCTCAAAGGTAGGGGAGCGGCCATCCTAACACAACACACTCTGACCTTAAAATAAACTCTTGACAAGGTGACTGTGGTCAGAGTCACCTCACCTCCTCCAGATGCCCTCACTTTTGAGAGTCCCGACTGCTCACTCACACTGGGATAATGAGTAATGACAGCTCCTCGCAGGTCCAGCACCACCTCCAGTGCAAATGGCAGTCTGACATTTCAAAGCTCACATGTGATTACCTGCAGCTTTTCCCCCCAAAACACTGCAAAGCCCAAAAGAACATCCAGGTTTAGCTTTTAATCCGACAACCCTTTATGTATTTAAGTATAATTACGTCCTTTGCTTGGTGTTTAAAGCTCTAACATGTCTTGCACCTGTAGTTCAATCTGTGTTTTCGTTGTCTATGTGTTTGTTGTAAACAGTGTTTGTGTTGCAGGTGCTGTGTGCTTTGCTTTATCTTTAATGAATGACTTCTGTTGCGCTGTACAACAATGGTTGGTGGATGTAGTGGACAATAGTGGGTGGCGGAGGTTGTGTAATGGCGGCCATCACATGGCCATTTTGTATTGTTGTGTTTCCTGCATCCCTTCAGTTCTCTTCCTCTTTGGAACACAAATATCAAAACATTGGACAAAAAAAACTTTCAGATGGAATGTGATGATGAAAATAACATTTTTCATTGTTGCCTCAGAGTTTCAATGCTCTTTATAAAACCCAGTTCCTTTGCCTTTTCGGTCTTATACACAGAATTTCTTTGAGATGCATTGATTGATGCAAAATTACAAGCTTTTTCACATTATAAACGTTGCAGCTCACATTTCACATCACATCACATTTTCCATCTTGGTTAAAGAGTAGGTAAAGGAAGCTGAAAACTCAGCTTAGTGATCTGCTTCCTTTTTATTCCAAAATACTAATACATTACATGAAATTACAAGAAACTGAAGTTTAGAGCTTTCCTTAAACCACCAGTGCTAAGTTTAAACCAATGTGATCCTGCAGTTATTTAAATCTTGTTTGATTGAAATTTGCGTGAATGCATAGCCAATATCATTATCACTTTGCTTTCCTTTTCTCTATTTCTGTTTTTCTTTTTTTGCTCTTTCTCTGTGTTATCAGATGCAGCCAGTGCTGGAATAGACACTTTCCAAGTCAGATTTTCCTACCATCATTGATTCAATGTTGATAAACTGCGTAGACCAGCCAGTTGGGGTTTCCTATCTTTGGATGGGAGTCAACTTCCTTTTATGCATAAATGGTTAAAGGTTTTTTTAAATGGTTAAAATTGGCTAAAGGTTATCATTACAGGCTTGTCCTTCTATCAACATCTTTGATATTAAAGCCTAAATGAGGTCTCGTTTCTTTACATTCTAGTTAAAACATGCTTTGAATGACCATTTTCCTTTGTTAAAACATACTGTGCAGTTAAGAAAAGGCAAAAAAACCCATTTTGTTTTTCAATAAATTAAGAATTAAATATTGTTTTTATATAATGGAAAATGGGTAATAGTTTTTCTGTTCCACTTTTTTATTACTCATGTGATTTAGTTTACATATCCATTCTTCAATGGCTGGTGTCTATGAAAAACATTTTGATGAGTTAATGTTACTGGCTTCCTTTTAAACTCCTGGGAAAGTGTCTGAGAGAGGTTTAATAGCATCAATAACTTCACTTCAAAGAACAGTTATGAGTAATGATCCATAAGACACACATTGTATGCCTTGACTTCTCTCGCTGTTGCTCCCATGAGCCAAACAAAAATAGCCACAAAATGCCATTCATGCTCCACTGAACTACTTCACTTCTGACAAGCACAAACATGAAGACACTTTGTTAAAAAGCTGCTAAAATCATTTTCAAAGCCTGGCCTCACTGCTGCCCCAAGGGCCACTCACATGGTTTCTAATGACAAACACCAAAGCTCCATGTGGTCTTAGCTATTCATGTTGTCTACTCATTGTCAGCTGACAGCTCATGCGTACATCTGTGAAGTGTGTGGTCTGTGGTGTTGGATGTCCAAAAACAACTCAGCACAATATCAATATCACAAATACAAGAGTCATGGAGTAAGGCATAACGGTCAGGCATGATGTTAATGAAATGAGTCTGTGGAAATCGAGGCATATTGTGTAGGTTCATAATTGTTGAGATCATGGTAAAGTAAATTCAGCTAGTAACAATACATTTCACATCTAATACATTACTTAGGCCCTTTATCATGAAACACATGACTGGGTGATAAGAAAATGATTAGTCCTTTTCACTACAAATACAGAAGAAAACACGTGTCATACCAACACATTTCAACCTTCTGGTCTTTATTAGGGCATTGATGAAGACTTTAATCTTTCAAAGCAGCCTCAGATCTTTTTTGTTAGGCCAACAGTTTACATTATAAATGTTTTGAAAAAGAGGAGACAAATTTTATTGCTGTTTAGACAAGAGTTGAGCGATCCCCATCATTACACCGCCTCTAATAATCATAAGACAAGATACACACTCTTTCATTAGAGGAATATGCGGCCTTAATAGTCAGGTGTTACAGAACAACCTTTTCAATTAGCTATGAGGGCAAGGTGAAGTCAGGTTCAATCAAATTTCAATATTGATTTGAGGTTATACTGCACAGCCCTAGATAAGTCAATGACCAAAGCCTTGCTAGAGATAAAAAGAGAGCTATGTCTTACAGTATGTGTACAACTTTTTGTGGCTGGCATTAGCGTCCATGTTCGCACATTCAACTGTAATGTTTGGGACTTATCCAATAACACGAGGCGGAGTATCGCTCTCTTCCTGGAACAAAGCCAGTGGAGGCCCCATCAACAGATCAGCCATGGAAAGGCCACGAGTCGGTTAATGTCAACAACACTTCAGCCGTATGAGGATAAACAGACTTCCTACGAACAACAACCATATCCCGCACTACCATTTCCTCCTCGACGTTTTAGTGGCTGCTCCTACTTGCCCCACCCACAAAGCTCAAAAACACACCTGTCTCTCAGCACTCTTATCCCTCGCACCTATTATGTCTTGCCGTTGACCTCCTGGCCCAGCATCCTCAATGGCCAACTGTTATGTAACCTGTGATTATTTTGCTGCGTCTCTGTA
Source organism: Rhyacichthys aspro (assembly GCA_036850595.1). Classification (NCBI taxonomy): domain Eukaryota; kingdom Metazoa; phylum Chordata; class Actinopteri; order Gobiiformes; family Rhyacichthyidae; genus Rhyacichthys; species Rhyacichthys aspro. The sequence goes on from CM072159.1 coordinate 5,290,250, forward strand.
TCCGTGTGTGCATTCTAGGAAGAGGGAGAGGTTTGGAGGAAGGAGACATCAGTGATAACCAAGTTGTCCCTGTCAGTGTTCTCACGGGCGTGGGGACGGAAATGAATGCGACAGACAATAGACATCACACGTTGCACAAACACTCGGAGAACCTTGAGCCATGCTAACAGATGCTGCCTGTGCCGTTGAGACTTTCAGGTACCTGGTGCCATCAGCTCTCTTATCCAATTAGAAGGCTGGCTGTGATTTGTCTGTCCCTGGGCCTTGCAGAGGAATTGGCAGCACATCGTCGGGATTGACAGTTTGCTCTGCAGTGGTATTTCCAGAAACAGTTAGCAATTTCAACAGTGACAAACAAAACACTGACTGAGGCAGAATGGTTGTTCATGTTGTGCAAGCAATTAAACAGATTTCCTTTGTTATAAAACTATGTTGCCCTATTCCTGCAGGGTGCTGGGTCAATATACTTGCAACAGAATAGCACCGAAATACTTGAACATGTTGAGCCATCTGCTGCAGGAAAAGAAAATAATGTATACCATGATTTTATTTATGCACTTATTTGGCATTATTCTCGTCTTGTCTCTCGTGTATCTCCATTAGTAACAACTTGGAAATATTGTATAAAAATCTATTTGCTTTTCTAAGAGCCTGAATCTGTGCTGTAAGTTAGTTATGAGGGGCCCCAAAGCAGGTTTTCATGGTGGGTCCCAAGTTTTAGAAGCACTGCACTAAATGCATAACATAGGTTAAACAGTCTTTACAGTATAATGTGGTATATTGTATAGTTTTGTTGAAGTATTGATCATAGATATTTTTAGGTAAATGAAACCATGTTGCTGGTGGTAATAACCTTATGAAATAACTTGCCAAGTCTGTATAAAAATAAAAAAGTCTGATTGTGTACAAAAAAAAACAAAAAAAACCCTTCCAACATATATGTACCAACACTGCCAACTTGTAAATTAAAAAGACACAGACAATGGCCCCATTCTTGCAGGGGCCCCACCACCTCCCAGGCACCGGAGCAACTGCACTGGCTTCACTGCCATATTCTTCTGAATTGACTTTGTCAAACCTGAAAGATGGCTTTAATACGTTCCCAAAACAACTGGCAGTATCAGATATGTTCATGGTAGTCTATTGCTAATCAAAGTCTGCAATCAAACAATTGTAAGTTACTTGGCAACAGATACATCTCAACTGATAAAAATACCTGAAGTGAATTTCGTGGCTCTTTGCATAATCTAAATTACCCTGCAGCATACTTTTTTGAAAATGCAATATGCAGAACAATAGTGTTTTTCTTTTTTGTATTCGTCAGTTTTCACTACTGGGTTATGGTCAGAACAGGACAAAGCAATCACAGTGTCCTTCCATATTTTAAATGGGCTCTACAACATGCCTGAAAATTGAAGAATATGAACCAAAATATGCTGGCCACACTCACACTCATCTGCAGCCCACAAACAAGCTCTAGACAAAGAGTGAGGAAAACAGTAAAATTATTATCATCAACACAAAGCAGAGTAAGCAGTCTTCTTTGAGAGGTATAAACCAGGTTAAGGTCATCCTTACAAATAGGTTAGAGCTGAGGCAGAGCAGAACAAGAGAAAGAGCCTACTACTGCAGCAGCAGCAGCAGCAACAGCAGCAGTCTGGTCCACTGACCTCTTTTGGCTGAGTCTCTGTGGAGAAGAGGAGGGTGTCTGTATCCTGTGTCCTACAGCACTTTAAACCAATCAGTGTAATTACAGCCCGTGTATCACACTCAAGAAGAACACACACACAGCCCGAGCCCAACAAAACCACTTACAAACTACGCAACACTTTCACTGCATAGCCTTTTCCCGCTAAAACTCAGTTATATTCTTTGTAACTCACATAAATAAACGCTAGCTGCACGCATGTGTGTTCTCCTCCGTGACTTTTGCTTTTTATTTACCTGGAGTGATGATGTGCCACGCTGCGCTGATCCCCGGAGCTCCTTATGACCGACTACAGCTAATAACAGGATTAGTTTGGCCCGTTGAGACGACTTACTGCGAGGCACTACTTTTTCTTTCTCCCTTTGTCTTCTTTTCTAATGTTCACCTCGACGAAAGCACGTCTGGTGCGCGTTAAAAACGTCAAAGAGCGACGGAAACAGCGGAAATAACGGTACGGCGCGCAGTACTAGGGTGACATTGAGCTCCTTTACGCGCCAGCTTTTCCAACCGGCGCGTCCCTCCTCTTCCTCCTCTTCCTCTCTATCCTTGCTCTCTCTCACTCCCTCGTTCTCTTTTTTTCGAGGCACGCGCGCTGAATAATGCAGGGCTTGCGCGGTCCCCGGAGTGCTTTCTGTCCTGTTCCAGAGACAATCACAATGAGGCCGAGCCGCGGATCACGTTACCCCTGCAGCCTTTCATTCATTTATTCAGGGCTCAAACAATCTGTGAGCAGCCCCCTGCCCCGCTCTGCGCCCCTCCTCTCTCTCTGCAGCGGGACCAAGGGGGACATGCACTTTATGTAGCCTAGCCTAGCATTTGGACTATATTCGAGCAACTTCAGGCTAATCTGTTTACCTTTTCCTGCAGGGTCATGCGGTAAAACATTTAAGTAATAGGTGCATAAATAAGAAGACTGCTGTGTAGCATAGAAGGGCATGCTAGATCACGTTTCATGAATTTGACAGAACAAATTTGATTGCATTTCCCCACAACAGATGCATGTAGCCACTTTCATTAGTCTGTATCATAATGCATAGCACACTAGTTAAAAGGCTGTTAGAAAAAGAAAACAACAAAATCTTTCTGCATGTTACATACTCTTTTTTTTTTTTGCTTTTTGCTATAATACAAATACTTTAAGCAAAACAAATTAACAACACAGTACCTGCTGTTCATCAGTGATTGCAATATAAGGAAAAAATGAGAAAGGGAGACTCAGACTTCTGAAAACCATATGCCAAATATTCATAACCAAGCATAACCAAGAAACAAGCCAGATATGTACATAACATTTATATTTGCTTTTTAACATTCATAAATTATAGCACATAGGCTTTTGGACAGGCAGTCTTTCTTATAGACATGCTTATAACCTGTTAATGCAACACTATTACAGCTCCTTATCCATTTTTAGAAAATCAGTCTTGTCAGTTGTCTTAGTTTGGAATATCTATCTATAATAGACACTGATGCACAGAATACTACACATTTCTTAAGTCATTTTACATCATATTTGCAGTTTAAGTGACCCATTTGCAGCTTCATTCTATGAATATGACACTTAGTTCATGATGTTATCACAAAGTTTTTATACAGTTTGCTCAGGTTCTTACTTATCATGCAGGTCAGGGTGAACACACTTCAACATGCCTATCCACATAGAAGCACACTGTTACTATTTGTGTGTATAATACTTTTAATAGAAAAAGTAACTGAAAATCATTTCTTCAGTCTACACATGACAGTCCAGACTTTCAAAGAGTTTCAGATCCTACAATCTCAACATCTTGAAACATATTGGCTACCATATATTTAAGTATAACCATACACACACAGTATCATGGTCTTACCTTAAAGACAAGAGCACAGTACATCTTTTTTTCTCTACTATTCTCTCACCTCAGGCTTTTCTGACACGTATATTTGCCTTTCCAACACGCACAACAGAATAACAGACAGTGTGCCAATAAAGACAGCGGTATGCTTCAGCTAAAATCTTATCCCTCTCTGTTGGGGTATATGTGCTTTAGTTTATAGTTTAAAAGCAAGTTATATGTTGACTTAAGGCTTTGTAGTAAGCTGTTGGATGAAGTTGTACTAAGCTATTGCTTCATATCTATTTACATTACAGAGTCAGGTACTAGTGACCGATTGACTTACTGTAAAACGGATGTTGTTGTTTTTAATGTGTGCTTAGAGGCTGCAGAAATTCAAATGAAGGCACAACAGAACCTTTTGCAGTGTGACTGCAATCTATATTTGCATTCTTGCTATGTAGCTTTGTTTTTTTGAAAAGATTTGAAAGTTATTCATATAATGTTGAACACATACACATAACATGGAGCCAACAAAATATGATAGCTGACTTATGTGTTTTGTTATTCTTTATTATTAACTACAGATACAACATTGGTGCTGGGTTACTTATTGGAATTGTAGGGTGAAAACCAAACTGCCCCAGACACACACATTTTCCAAAATACACCTTTAAATGTCTAATCTATCTATAACAGAGAGCAGCCTTCAGAGCATTAGTATTCTTCCTCTGTGCCATGACGTGTTGTTCTTATTGTGTAGCTCCTGTCACGGTTGTGTCATGCTCTCATACAGAAACATATTGTGCACAAAAACTCACCATGACAGCGTGAGGACGTCTGGCCGGAATGGGAGCTTCATATCCATTTGCTGTTGTCACGGCAACCCCCGGAGATGGGCCGTAGCCTATGATAAAACATAATTGAATTATTGTAGCATTGCTCTTTTCCACATCATTTTCTTTCATTTACATCTGCCTTATTGTGACCTGTATGTTTCACTGAATAGAAATACAACCAAACAATGAATGTTTTGTGAACCAGACAATGAAAAAAAAAAAACAGCTGTGGTCATTCAGATTTGGAAAAAGGAGTTTCAAAAGTAGGGAGCCACTTTCCTTTTATGATAGGCATGCCTGTGACCTGTAAATGCAACACTATGGCAGCTATTCATCCATTTTCCTAAAAGCCTGCTGTTCATCAGTCTACTTATTATTATTTTGTTTTATACTTATAATAAACAGTAATAGACTGAATATTACGTAGTATATTCATGGATCATAATTGGTGCTACTTAAAGCAGAGAAATTAGGGTTATATCGCAATCAAACATGGTTGATGATGTTATAATAAAGTCCTTGTGCAGGTTCTCAGTCAAGAGGATTCCAATTCACTGACATAGAATTATCCTCATATTAATTTGGATCACTTTTTTGCAATACTAAGCAACCAGTTCATGTACTAAATCAGTCTTGCTATGCTTTCAACCCTCTTCATTGCACTTTTCTTGGCTTTTTAAAGAAGAATTTGTCTAGATATTGATAATAATCTGAAAGGCCTGAAGTGGCCTAACTTCTCAAGCAATGCTCATTTCATTCATTCATCTTCTACGGCTGAAATATTACTTTTTAACCGAGCTGTGTGGAGTTATATGAGTGTTAATTAAATAATACTTTTAAATGATCATGTTTTCTGTTTAGGCCACCAGACAACCATTCTCCAAGGATAATCCAATATGCATGCATCTGTTTGCATAATATGCATTTCTATTCCGTGCAGCTGCTCACAACTGCTGCTCATCATGGTGTCTTTACTGTGCACCTCAGATCACGTGACTGAACAACTCAGTCACAAGATCAAAGCTATATCAGATGGAGAGTTTGTTTCCTGCTCTACCAATGAGTTTGTCATATGAGTTTGTTACTATATTCAGGCTTGAACCACTATTGTACGTCTAGCGTATAATGTTTCATTACCCTTTACCTTAATTACACTTCATCTCTTTTCTTTCTTTGATATTTATCAGCATACCAACGTATTCATTTTTGTGCACTGAGTCTTCAGATGTTGTGGAATATGAGTTCCTTCAGGACCTATTAAAGGATTATGACTATCATTTATCATTCTAACCGTCTAGTGCGTTGTCCTAACCACTCTATTTTTGTCATTGTTTTCAATATTTATTACAATTCTATCCACTTTCATCTTTTACTCAGACCATTGGTTTAGTCATAAGTATGTTTTGATCTCTGTGCAAAAGTAATAGCTATACGTGCATTAGTGTTGATTAGATTAGGTTCTACAACAACTTAACCGTAATAATATTGTGTATAGAAGCTGGCAATATGTGTAATGGCAAAACAAAAACAGTCCCTGCTATACTTCCATATGCTGCTGCTCATTCACATATTTCAAATAGTTCATTCCCATCCTGTAATATTTGGATGGGGTGTTTGGGGTAAACAGTATAATCTACTGTAGAAGAGTTTTTTCCCTAACCTTATGCATGTGTATATACAGTATATGCTTGTTAGTGGCAGTGGGTAGTATGACAGATAGGGGTGCAGTAGGGATAGCGTATGATCTCTTTGGTCAGCAGCCAATGAAAAGTGAACGTTAGAGACAGATGGAAAGAACAACAAGCGAGAGACAGCAAGGGGGCACTGAAGAAAGTCAGCTTTATTTCCAAAGATCGAGAGAGGATACAGACATAAGTGAAAGAGAGACCGCAGTGCAGAGTAAGTGTCATATCCACAGAAAGGTAGAGATGGACAGGGTGAACAGTAGAAAATGGCTCCTTTTTATTATAACAGTCCATACAATTGTGAGGGCAGGCAGACAGGAAGAACAGAGACCCCTACAGAGACATAGAGGTACTGCAGGCTTGGCAGTGGGGCTGGTTAACTCAACAGCTCCATGTGTAACATTAAAACATATAAAAACCCAAACTATGTTGGTCAGCCTCCATACTTGAAATGAACTTTAAATATCTTTGACTGTTTGGACTGATTTTCTAATATGAATACATACAATAAGTGCTTCTTAACTCTGCTGCACATTTGTGCATTCAACTTTGGGGCAACATAAAATTGTCCAAAATGCACTCCTTAATTTTTAAAACAAGAAGTCATGCAACATCTTTATTGTGACCTACATGGGACACAAGAACAGAAAAAAATTATAACTTTTTAAAATTATGCCCTGCCTTACTGCAAATAATTGCATGTAATGCATGTAATATAATGCAAATAACAAAGGTAGACACTAGTTCCAAAAGGAAGTGGTTTGGAGGCAGTTTGTGAACAAAATGATCAGCAAGCATGTTATTAAAGTCATTATGGTTCCATGCACACATTCATCCTCCTTGTTAAATGGGTTTCCAAAGAACTGAAGACGTCTTCAACAGTAGCAGCGCTCAGGAGGTCACAGTCTGTGGTAATGGTCAGGAGAAGGTTAAACTGTTGGGATTGGGTTAATTCTGAAGTTACACACAGCAAAGAAGATAGGTTAGTGAAGAAAAATAAACTCTCACACTATTTTCATGTGGCACTACTGTAGGACATTATATCCATAATAATCTCCGTACAACTCTATGTGTGAAAAATTAAATAATCGCTAAGTGTTATATAGAGACTATTTACATATTTCTATTTTATCTACACAGATTAGTACACCTCTGGTCTGGCTGGAGCCAATCACACAGCCAGCAGGACTGCACTGACAGCAGCAGTGACCAATCACACGAGTTGATTTAAAGGATGACCTGTGGTTCACTTCCATATCTAAATGGGCAGAAAAGAGGTGAGAATGTGCACATTGAGTTTTGTGGCTGTTACTTAAAGAAGTAAAGCCATCAAACAGCAGATGGCCTCTTTCTTAAAGGAGGGGGTTGGGGTAAATAGATTATTGTAAATAGTTTGAGTATCATTACCTGATGGCTGTCACTCCACACTCAGAAAATACTCAGTAGAGAAATACAGCATAGTTTTTATATAGATTTTTTTTCCAGGTGTAAAATGTGCTTTTTACTTTTTTAATTTAGCTTTCACTGCTGTATGTTGACTGATTCTGGTCAGCTCACTAGACTGAAGCTGCAAATTCATTCCCTAGAGCCACATTAGTTAATACAACAGCCACTACCAACACTACAGAAAACAGAACTATCACTTTTTCTTCTTCTGTATCTTATTTGTTCATGTTCTAATTAAATCGCATATGTGATTACACAGAGGACATTTAATAGATACCTGAATGAGAAAAAATACAATTTCTTTGTTGTGAAGAGCCTTAAACTCCTTTTTGGCTTTAGTTCCACTAATGTTTTTTCTGATTATTACCTGCTGTGTCACACCTGATAAACAGAATGAATATATTTATTGTGTCTAAAAGCTCAATAAATATATTTGAATTCAAAAGAATGACTCATTCACTCTTTTTGTGAGAGAATATAAATTAAGCATGTGGGCTACAATATAATAGAAGATGTTTTTAATGGTACCAGGCCTCATAATTGTAGCACCTTTGTAAACGTGGGCCTGGTTGGCGATCATTGCAGTGCTGGCAGTGTTTAGTTTTTAGTTTCTTTAGCACATAATGGTCCTCTAATGGCCTGTGAATTCAAAAAGTGAGAACATGAACTTCACACTGTGTTTATCTAAAGGTTCATTTGAACACACATAGTGTTAGATAATCTTCTAGGTCATTCACATCTTTGTGCCCAGGCTGTTAGTTTGTTTGTATGGCTGGTAATGTGTTCCCTTGCTGTCAGAGTGTTCTCATTAAGCTGCCATTTGCTTCCTGTGTTCTACAATGTCTAGCACAGGAAAAGTTGGCTTAATAGATCTGTGGCTACTGAAGGTGTTCCATAACTTCTTATTGGCTGCTGAGTGAGGAACTGCTAGAATAGGAGGAAGTGCAGTGGAATAATTGAAACTGATAGACAAAAACATTGCAGACGTAGAAGAGGGGGCTGTTGGAAGTGGAGTCAAGTTACTATTAACTAGAATCAAATCTCAGTTTCCCATGGCATCCAAACAATCCAATGGTCTTCAAAAAGAAAAAAAAGGTAACAGCAAACTAAAAATAAAACTCTAATATAAATATCTAACTATATTTAGTTTCACTAATTATATGGAAGAATAAAGAGGCACATAAAGAAACCAAGGCAACAAGTATCCTCCTCTCCGCTGTGGCCAAAGTCTGTATCAGGAAGAAAACGTGACTGTGTTAATGTGTCTGTGTTTTAAAGACAGAACCAGAGCTAAAGAAAGACATACTTGCTAATGTCTGTAAGGAAGTCATCCAGCTCATTAAATACTAAAAAGTTATGACAAAAGCATCTGGACATAGTTTTTTTTAGGTTAAAAGTCAGTCCTAATTGATAAGTACCTTGGATGAAGGACATAAAGTCTTCTGCCCAAAAAACAATGTCCAAATAAATTTGGTCTTAATCTTTTTATGTTATATTTGCTATTATGTGATGCTATGTCTTGAGTGTTTTATAAACTGGTTTGATTTTCTTGATTGTCCAAGAAGCATTTGGTTGACAGTCAGTTAATGTGACTGATTGTCCTTGTAGTCCTGTTGACTACTGAAAGTTTACCTGGTTTAATCTGTTTGTCCAAAACACTCACAACATGGACATTTTTCATTAACGTACTTCCGATTTAGCAGCATAACGACAAAATAACTCTGCACCTCAGCATTACTTTGTGAAATAAAATGTTGACTGAGAAGACAATAACCTTTTTGTTGACAAGGATGAAAGTGTAAAAAGTCAAAGGTCAGACATGAGAGTATGTGTGTGTGTGTGTGTGTGTGTGTGTGTATGAGTGTGTGCGGCAGCCGGTCAGAGTCCGAGCAGGAGGGAGGCAGGGCTTCTGTTAGTAACCATCCAGACAGAGAGAGGGGTGTTGGGTGATAATAAAAGGGGGAGGGGTGGAAGATTCAGTCACATGAGAATGCAGCACTGGCAGCGTTTCCTCTTGTCTGTACCTGTGGGCGGGGTCAGGCCAGGGGGTGGGGCTGTGTTGCCGTCCTGGTTAGCGTTGGGAGACGAGGCGCTGTCCGGCTCACGCCCGTCTGACGACAGTTCTGTGCTGGCGGCCTCAGACGTGGCGGGCCGTCCCGACACCAGGTCCGCTGCTGTGCCGTCAATCATTGACAGGTCCGTGACCGTCTTCTCCCTCAGAGACTTTTCATCGTCTTCGTCGATCAGGACCACCTCGGCCTTCACAGCGCCGTCGAAGCCCAGCAGTCGCCGGCTCTCGCTGGTGTCCTCTACGTCCTGGTAACCGAGGAACACCATGGTGACGGGGTGTTCGGTGCTGGCCTCAGGCGGGGAGGTCAGCCCGGGGCCTGGGTGGGCACCGGGCTGAGATGTGATGGGAGCAGAGGTTGGGGGCATCATGCCAAGTCGGGGCTCCCTTTGAAGGGTCACCTGGGCGGGTGGGCTCGAAGGGATGGATGGAGGCGCGCAGGAAGGTGGTGACAGATCATCATTGTCAGCTAAGACATGCGCCGGGGCAGGGGTCACTGTCACTTGACCCTTCATACTGTCACCTCTGTGGACCACGGGTCGGGCCGCCTGCTGGATCAGATGGTCCACCTGACTGGAGCTCCAGCCATTCTCCAAAGTGGTGGTGGACACTGCCCCTGAGGAGGTGACCTCGTAGACCACCTTCTTGCCGTCATCGTAGACTTTAACCCCACGGGACGCTGCCTCTGACGGGCTGACTCGATTGGCCGACAGGACGCGCTGTTCGCCTGTGAGCGGGTCACGCTGCACGTTGATCTCCATGGCAAACATTGCTGTTAGGGTGGGATGGGGATACATAGGGAAGAGACAAGGGGGGTGATGGGGTGACACAAGGGTTGGGGCATTAGGAAACAGTGAAGGAGTGGGGGAAGGGTAAAGGTGAGGGTTTGGGGAGAAAAGGTGGAGGGAGTGAAGCGTGAGGATGGGAACACAGTGGTCTTTGATAAAGTCATATGAAAATGAGCTCTTACCCAGACTGTCATTTAAAGTTTAGTAATCACATATACCTGTAAACTTAATAATGATATGTAAAGATAACAAACTCAAGGTTCTTTAGGAAACTTTAAAAAACATATTATTACTGACTTTAATCACTGTTAAATGAATTACAGTCATCCTGTTGTATTGTTTTGTCAGATAACTGGCAGCTATCTATAGTTGGCTCATTGTACTTTCATTAGCTGTATGCACACAGTTGTTAGAGGAGCAGAAGAAAGGGATAAAGGCACTTTCAGTTAATGTAATGCACCGTAAATAGGTTCACTTTCCAACTTTAAGGACAGGTTTGCCATAAATAAATGTTCACGGCAGGTGGTTGCATAGTTAAGTTGTTAAAGTGTTTTTAGTTAATTAACAAATTCCTGTTTTGTACTCCCTAAAACATAGCTGAAGTTTTTTTATAGACTACATCAGGTTTTATCACACACCTCAAAGAGATGTTACCAACTGCACAGTTGGCCGGAAAAAACAATCAACGTGAGAACTAAACACCTTCCTTCTATGGCTGATGATTATTTTCATACCACTTACTTCTGAGAATTGAAATATCGCTGACATGTTGTTGCTAATAAATAATTTAACACATCCTCCGATGTTGTTATAAAAGTAACTCCCAAAGGGTCCTGACTTCTATACACTCTCCTTTAATAATCCAACTTGGCTGTGGCCCAAAACTTCCCTTTTCTGTCCGTCCCCCATTTGGGTCTCCCATCTCACCCTCCTTACCCCCTCCTCCCAGAGTCTTACCAGGTCTCGATGTGGCGTGCTCCCCAGAAGCTAGTGGGCCGGTCCGGACGAGGTGGTCTGGATCGGGAACGGCGCAGTCCGACATGCAGCCAGTAACATCTAGTGAGCAGGAGCGCCGGAGGGGAAATGGCACATGTTCAGCGTCAAGTTTGAGAGAGACACACACACATACACAATCACAGGGACACACTGGAACAACAGGGACATCCTGCTAAACAAACACACACTGGCCACACACCTCAGTGATGCTTCCTAAAAGACCCCACCCACATGGACTTTCACAATTTACCAACTCAGAACTATCAGAATGGACCAACTATTTTGAAGCCTTATGCTAACATCTAACATTTTTATGACTATTATTATTATGTGCTGTATGTATTTGGTTTTGACATAATTTGTTAGACTTATTTAGATTTTGCTGCTCAGTGGGTTGGTGCACAGTTGGTAGTATTATTTTTTCATACAATTATTGATCATATTTTACCAACATGAAATTTAGAAAGGTTCTACACAAAGACATACCAAATAAAATAAAAACCAACCAACCATACAGTCAACTAAATAAACAAAAACAACCAAACAACCAAACAACCAAACAACCAACCAAACAAACAAACAAATGAACAACCAAACAAACAAACAAATTAAATCCTAAAACTGAGACAACAAAATAACAAAACTAACTAAGACTTGCAAATCAATACAAAAAATACCATAAATGAAAAATAATAATATTAATATTGGGTAAATATATAATGATAAATAAATAAGCAATGCACAAAAACATACCAAATAAAATAAACTGCCAACTAACTAAAAAACCAATCTATCAAAAAAACAATGAACAGAAAAACCAAACAAACAACCAACCAATCAACAAAACAACCAACCAATGAACATAACAATTAAACAAACAAATGAAAAATAAACCAAACAAACAAATTTTCCAAAGAACCAACCAACCATCTAAAATCCTAAAATGAATTCTTGCCAATAAATATATTAAAAAATTACATTAAATGATAATTGATAATATTTTTAGATTTTAGACTAGATCCGCCCTAGCCACACCCTAAAAAGACCCTGCCCTTCCCCATATTTAAACTTGCCCTTGTTTCTATCCATGGCAACTCGCCCCCCTGAGGTCCAGTGCTTATGCAGCACAAGTGCATGTGTGTTTGTGTATACACTGCTGCATTGTGTGTGTACGAGTCACGGCAGGAACAAAGCTGTGGGGGCTTATGGGGTTTGATGTTGAATAGAGGGGGATAAAGCTGGGGACTGCAGGCTGCAGCGTCATGACCTTGTGAGCTTCAATAGCCTCGCTGAGCGGCAGTCTGTGTGTGTGCAGATGTACACAGGTGTCTATGTGAGCGACGGAGGGGGTGGGGGTGTGCGTTTAGGGGTGCTCCAACTCTGGCCTGCGTCTCTCCTGCCTCAGCGAGACTATTATTCACACAAACTCTCTCTTGCACTCAAAGCCACACGTAAAATGACTCTAATAATCATACACATTTGTAAAAACCTATATTCCCAGCCTATATATATATATTTTAGTAATAAAAGAAAAAGTTTTGACCCAGGTCTGATTAGACTTGGTCAAAGAGAATGCATTGTAATAAACTATATGTTAAGAGTCATTTACAAATTCCCACCCATTAAACCAACTTGATTTATATGTTAACATTGCACTGGTCACTTCCCAGCCACACCTATATAATGTAACAGTGTACAATAAGTGTGACTACATCGTCTTTGCTGTTTGTTATTTGTAATAATAATGTATTAGATTCAAGACAAACTTAAAACCCTAATGTTATATGTTCATGTGTTGTTCATACCCCCATCCTGGCTCATCAGACTCTGAAAAAGAAAAAGCATAAAGGTCACTGTTAAACATTGCAAGATGATTCACGCCAAAGATCTGTCCACATGCTATAAGGGGTTTTGAAGGAAATATACACACAAAACAGCCCTAATATTTGAACCACCTGATTGTATTGCACAAAAAAGTGAAACATCCAGATTTCGGACCCAATCATATAGCCATCATAGTGTGTCCATATAAAGTAGAGCTTTATACTTTCCTGCTTTCATTACATCAAGTAAAGAAGAGAGAGTTCCCTTTTTGTGTGAAATGATGTGAGATGAATACCCTTGACCTGTCAGCAATGATCATAAATTTTCAATAATAATGTGAAAGCTATTCCCTTTATCATTTTATGGGACTGACTTATGGACAAATCACAATGCTTTGAGATAAGCCCCCTAGAAAAATGTCCTGTCTGAAGTGCTAGAATGAATACTAGAAATAATTGAAATGTGACCAAAAGAGGTTTTAGTAACTCTAAAATGCCCCTTAAATTACAGTGTGACAGCATTAGATGTACCTTCTGCAGGTCCTCGATAGAGCGCTCTGTCTCTTTTAGACGTTCCCGTAGAACCTGCTCTTTGGCTGAGATCTGTGACTCTTCACTTTCAAGTGTACCAATTTCTGACTCCAGCCTGCAAAAGAAAAACAGTACAATTATTATCTCAGTGTACAGTACCTTGTAATTTGCATCCCATTATACTTCAGACGCATGGCATTTCTGCGTAATATCTGCACACGTTGTACTCTTGATCTTTGTCTTTGAAGGGCAGCCATAATTGAACAATAGTAAAAGGGTTTTTGTAACGAAAAACTGCAAGCACAGACATTTACAGATGGGCTTTTGTTGTGTGTGTTGACATTTGTCTCTGGTGATGACAGTTCAGAGCTATCCGTAGCATTTCCTAATTAACATGCGGCAAAAAGAAGGGCACACAACACAGACAAACACAAGCAGCCTCTCTCCCTTAGACTTTTACAACATGGATGCAACAACAATACGAGGAAGCCGCCTGGGAGGAGGACCAGCGCTGCTTCCTCAACGGCTGCCAGGACTCACAGCACTTCACAAACCACTCCTTTGGGATTCAAGGAATTTGTGCGTCAGTGCGTGTTTAAGAGATTATTAAGCATCATAAAGAAACCAAAAACAGACAGGCTTCCCACATTATTTTAGAATAGAGTCATTAATATTATTAAAATAAACATACTGTCCATAGAAACCCTTTCATATAAGCAGAAGCTATAGCTATAGTTTTTATGAATGTGTGTTTGTGTGTGTTTTACAATCTTAATTCGATCAGATGTATATCAGTAAACAATGGGGTGTCCTTGTTTTGATTGGCCCCCCAAAGTCTCAAAATACCTTTAAATGGAACCTGAACAATGGATATAAAACTACCTCGAATGACATTATTGTCTGGATAAAAATAATCTCTTTAAAATGATCAATCACTTTGGACTCTTGCATTCTCTCAACATCAGACAATTCAAGGACATATCTTTTTAAAATAGCAGTTCATTGTCTGTGTAAAGACAAGTAGCAACATCAGTTTGATTTTTTAAAAGCATTGTGTGCAGTGTGTTTTATTTATTATTAACGAAACTGATGTAACTTATCAGGATTGTACTGTGGTATATAGTAAGATATGAATAGGGTACCATCCTCTCTGCCCTGGCGTCATTTCCACTCGAGGTATTGCATCAAAAAAATCCCATGCGGCCCAAAAAAGATATATGGGTGAAAAAAAACTTCTGTTGTTGCATTAAAGCCCACTGGTCAGAACCGACCCTGCAGAATGTGACAGTGGGTGAAACAGAAGACCCTATGCGTCAGTGCCATAGTTAGCCTGCTTTATGGGTAACACTGAAATAAAGGCCAAAGACAAAATAAACTATTAAAAGTCAACAGCAGCCATTACTTATTCAGGGTCCTGGTCTAACAATACATACAATAATCCCAGATTTGTACCCACTTATAGAGAGTCACGCCCCTTCTTGGAGACCACTTGGATCCCCAAAAGTATCAAATATTTGTTGATAATCTGTGAAGGTACAGGATTGTGAAACTATACTCATTTACAGACTACACAAGTGTTAGTTTATCACTAACCTAAATGGGTGCCTGGTGACATCACTTGTTATTGTCACAGCGCGCAATTACACAAACTCAAGTTGTATGTCACTGTCTTTTCAGAAACGATAGCTTTCTTGGTATGTTACCATGATTTCGAGGTTATATATATTATGTTAAAAAAGTTACACAGCGTGTTGGAGCTGCAGCACTACAAATGGCCTCAAAATGGGATCACATTATTTAATTCAAAACAAATAATATACTTCAACACATATAACTATCTGTTTTGCACTGCATTAGAGTCTGTCTTTTGCTGGTTTCCTTCCACCATACCTGATGCTGGCACACCTCCAGTTGTGTTGTCACTCTTCCCTGCTCACATATATGATTTCCCTTTTTGCTTGTTGGGAAACAGATTGTAGTTGTGCTTCCTGTTAGCTGCGTGAGGTCTTTCCCAAAGAAGTAAGCATGTGAGATTTACAACCGGACAACTACCAGGACACTTTCCGAGTTTGACAATGTGAGCAGCAGTCACAGCAGGATTGCATCTATCAGAGTCCTGCGTTGTGGGTGTAGCCTTGTTTACTAATGTGTGCCTTTGGTGAATGACATCATATTGTGCATTAAATCCCTACCTTAAGGGGCAGTATTAGTTTATCTGTAACATTTCTATTAGGATTTGTATCTTATAACAACTAAAACACGTGCTTACAAATTCAGAACATCCACAGTTGAATTTGCAATACTGTGGTAACGTCAAACTGAGATATTTATCCCCAAGGTTATCACACCAACAGAATCTTAGACTGTTCTATGTCCAGTGAACCATTTATTGATATTCATATGATCTACAACCAAACTGAGATGGAGAAAAAACAAATAAAGAAAACATTTAAACATTGCATATTGCATCTATGTTAGCTTGAATTGTTAGATGCATTCATATCAGCTATCTACTGGGTCATTTTCAATGGTGCAGACCAGGAGGAAAATACCACAAAGCTCATCTAACTTCTGGGGATTTGGCCAGATTGCAAGATTTTCAGGTAAATAAAATCTGTCATACCAAATCCTCTATTTCAGAGCTGTCAAATAATAATAATAAAAAAACAACCCTCACATGTCACAAAATGGCAGATGATGATGATATTTATAGACTGTGTTGTATGCCATATGATCAAGCCAATATTCTCTAATGTCAGTTTGGTTCACGCACAGATGGAGTAAAGTTGACTTTGGGAGAAAGGAAAGCCTTTTTTTCCCACCCAAAGCCTCTGAAAATGAAAACTGAGGCTTTGGGTGGAATATAATGAGGCTCTGCGGTTGTTG
Organism: Rhyacichthys aspro; assembly: GCA_036850595.1. NCBI lineage: Eukaryota > Metazoa > Chordata > Actinopteri > Gobiiformes > Rhyacichthyidae > Rhyacichthys > Rhyacichthys aspro. Next base: position 5,306,834 of record CM072159.1, read on the forward strand.
AAAAGACCAAGATTGAACACTGCAAGTGAAATCTTTGTGGGGGCATGACTTGACATTTTACAAGCTGTAACTGGTACAACTGCCTTTCAAAAAAATGTAACTGTGGTGTCTTTTTTTGTCTTTTTATTTTGTCCTTTTTGTTTTTCATCTTTATTACTGGAGCATGAGACTGGAATAAAGTTAAAATGCTGCTTCAGACCCTGTTGTAGTCACTGTGTGAGTCCATTGAGGCAATTTCTCAGTGCTTACGGCGCCCTCTGGTGATGGGATCTATGCTCATGATGAGAAAGGAAAAGTGAGCAAAAAGGAAAGTGACATGTGTGTTTACTTTGTTTTATGAGCTTTAATCAGTGGCGCACACTGTTCAGCTGTAAGGTAAAATGATTAAGACGACACACCACTGGGTTTACACAAACTGGTGGTGGCAAATGCGTTTTTTTAATGTAACATAGTTTAGGATAATAGGATTGTAATTACAAAGTATACCTCACACCCCACTACCTAAATTCTAACTGCTTACATTTCTGTAAAGATGATAAATTGTGGGTATCTGAGACAAGGACATGACCTCACGTCGTCCATCTTTTTCTTTTTTTTTAATGCTGTATCTCTTTTCACTGCCTGGAGCCACTACTTTATTGTGGCAAGAACGGTGATGTCACTGTCCCACCCTGTCAACCAGCCACAGGCCCGTTACCATGGACACAGTCATTATACAGGATAAGATAGAGCAGACACGGTATTGTTTGATGAGTGTGGAGTCTGTCACAGTAAGTTAATTAATAATATACGATCTTTTTACCCAGTAAAAGTATGCTTGTTTGTTTTTTAATGTCTAATTTCTGTTTCTCACTTATGACAGAAAGATTTGCCCAAACATGCACAATATTAGGTTGTTGCAGAGGCACTTTCAAGGTACCCTTCTGTTTATGGAGTTATTCTTGTATCCTTCACAGAGCTAATAATAGCCCCATTGGCTGATTGAGGAAGCAGTGGGCGGGAACCAAACAGATCATAGAGTTGTAACTGTCCAAAATGACAGCTATGATCTTTTAATATGTTCTCTGTTCATACAAGGACCAAGGTCTAATTCATTGTTCTCATCTTATTGTCTTTTATGATAAACTGTCCTCAAACTCCAACGCAGTTACCATCCCACAATGCACCACTCCCTTCAACAGTATGTCCTAATTATTCATCCTATATCACACTGACAGGCTGCAGGGAGGAAGATTACAGACTGTAAATAGACATTTGACAAGAACAGAACAGTGGACGCTATATGTTTACAACCACGAACATAAAGCTCAAATGTAACACTTAAATAAACAATATATTTAAGATGCCTTATGAATAAGTGAATGTCTATATATCTATACTTGAAGACAGTTAGCCTGAAGTGAACTTTGTTGATGTTAGCAATAAGGTTTTGTGTGCAGTCTAGTAAATTTCCAACATGACACTTGGTTTTGACAGACTCTTTACAACAAGGTAACAAATGTTCTAAACTAAACAAAGTTCATTAGAGGACATAGTTTGGACTTTTAAGTCCACAGTTTGTCACAGATCCTTAAATGGTGTTGTTCTTGGTGCAGTAGTGTTTGACTCTCATATTATGTAGTATTGTGGAGTTGACATTGGAGTTTTCCTCACCATGATGGACAGTCTGATAACAGAGAAGGTTATTTATTGTAAAAAAAGAAACTTAATAATTTTAGGCTTCACCAGTAAAAATGAGGACCTGAAACAGGGCTGCACAACATATCACAAAATTATTGTTATCACAGTATCATGAACCACAATATCTGTAATACAAAAGAAACATCACAATAAGGTCATGGTCTACCAAATGATAAAGATTTTTTGCCTCAGAATCATCGCCCAAAGAAGGCTTAAAATCAAACTATTGTGTCACCAAATGAAAAAGTCTTGTTTAAACCTGGTAAATTCCTACATTTAGTCCTAGCTTAGACCTTTTTAGTCCTGGGTTAGTCTTTAATATTGATTTTGTGCATGCTTTGACTAGTGGAGGTTAGCCTAGAGCCTTTGTATATTCTATGTCAAAGAGCGTCAGGTATCGCAGACCATTATTGATAAATTGCATATTGATGTTTTTCTGATACTGTGCAGCCCTAGACTGGAATTTGAACAATGCAGCTAGATTGACCCAACCTCTGAGGCTGAGTAGTGAACAGTAACGCAGCAAACTACAGAGCATTATAGACTAATACATTAACAGCCGACCGCCTCTTTGAATTCATTGATCTTGTAATGTTTATGACTACAGAGCTTCTTCTGGTCAGATGATCAATAAAAGGAAACAATACAATGAAATAATCAGATGGGCTAAGTAAGACTTATTGTAACCTCCAGACAAAACAATATTAGTAATCTGGTGGCAAAGACTGAAACAAAATGTGTCAATCTCAGTGGAATCAGAGGTTTGTGATGTTCAGGATGGAATCAAACAAACAGTCCATTAGGAAACACAGGGCAATAGGTGAAGGTGAATGCACAGCAGTCAAAGGTGCATTGTGTGAAATGTAGTTTATATAATTTACAATTGAATGTAATGTAACAGTATCAGTAGTATATAAGCACAACAAAATAGCACTTGCATTTGTCTTGGAAAAGCAAAGCTCCATGTACCCAGTGAAAGGAGCCCTTTTAGTTCTATTACTTCCTGTTCCTGTTCCTGTTTCTAAAACTACAGAGTGGACAAACTGAGCACGGCTGGAGAAGCACACACACACATTTGTTTTTGAGTGCACATTCTTGCACAAAAGATTATGGCATTTATGAACTAATTTATTTTCCAAAATTAAACATAAATTGTAAGGTTCACCATCTGATCTTTTTCAACTGGGTTTGTTTATAGACAAATTGTCCCTGCAGGGCTACCATAGCTGTTGACATGCTCTTATAGGGGAAATGTGAGATTTTGAATACCAGTATACACTTTTGTCAAAAAATAGTCACCAAAAATAGGCCAAATACTACCCTCCTTGAAGAATTTAGATGTACAATGGCTGTATGAAAAAAAAAGTTGGCGAATTGTAAACATTGCTATGCTAACTGTAAACAACCCTTGCACTAGATATTTACATTTTCACAACCAAATTTCCTCTTGAAAGTAGGGAATTATTAGCAATAAAACCCATCAAAGAAAATTAAAGTTTTACTGAACTAAAAAAATAGGTACAATGAATTCTTCCACGTTCCTGGTCAGGTGGTCCTAGTAAATAGTTATTTTAATCTGTTCTATGGTACTGTTTAAATCACTTTTGCAAAGACAAATGTCATGTCTCGAGCACTCCCAGACTAAACTTAATCTCCCAATGTCTCCTCTTGTATGATGTTCTTTAACTGCTGCAGGACATGGTGTATGAAAACCACAAGGCCTCCCTACAATGATGGCTGCGTCTGCACTGAGCTGTCTGTGCAGAGAAGAGCCGTGCTCCAAAAGTAGTGCTGTGTGGCTATGGGTCAGGTCAGTGGCACATTGTAAAAAAGGCCTTTTGCAGCTCCATGTGTTTACTTAGCCTTTCCATGTAATGATAGGGACATCTGTAAAAGTACTGCTGCCACACTCTGCTGTCCCGTCTCTTTGTTTAGTGACTTCACGCAACATAATGGCTGCTATTTCCACACCACTTTGTCGCTTCTGGAGTCTAGAGGGTTACTGCAGATACAAAAGCGCCTTTCCCTCTTACAAGGCTCCACACTGGCCTTGGTTGCGTATGAAACAGTCTGTACAAAGATTGCACTGTACAGTGTTTGCCTTGACTTTATGTGATTTCCAGTTTAGGGTTCACAGGCGACAGTGTGTCTAATGCAACACATAGACATCACTGTTGCCTGAAATGTCCATTTTTGTCACCAAAATATTACGTTCACTATGTATATTTTGGACAATAATTGGTATTTGAAATATATAGTCTCCTGATGCTACTCACCAGTACCAGGTACAGAGTAATATTTATGGACCATACACAGACACATGTTGATTTTTCACATGTTTTATCATTGACTTGTTTTGAGTGTCTTTTGTAGTTTGTTCAATTTTTATCATCTCTGTATACAGTAAGATATTTCTGAACAGGGCTGTTTAGAGAAAGGAGAACCAAAATACACACTGCAGTAAATAAAGTACTTATATGGCAGCGGAGGAGGAAATAAAACATGTAGGAGTACAAGAGGCTTCAAAACTGCAGAGTACAATGTTCTGGTAGTGATACTACCCAAAAAACAATCCCTAATAAGAGAGACATATTTAATAGTGTGGTCAGCACAAAACTCAACTAAACATCTAAAGCCACTTTTTGCTGGGAGCCGAGTTATGACAAATAGCAAATGACACATTTCCCTGCACCTGTCCTAATGAAGGTATAAAAAAAAAAGACAAAAAAAAGAAGAAAGAAAACGATTAGTGCTCTTTTTACAGTTCTGTTAGGCCTGATGCAGCAAGCCAAGTTTAAAGTCACTAATGTAATCCGTTCTTTGAGACAGAGATGTTACTTGGCTTAATCAATGCAGCAGTGACATACGAATATTATTTTTTTCATATCACAACATTATTGAAAATGCAATATGTCTTCTTTGCCTGATTGAGTTTGTTTCACACCTTGCAATCCCCCTTGTTTTTTAAGAGCCGATTATAAAAGCTTTACCAAGTCCATCCACATAGGGCTGTCTGTGGCAAAAAAAGCATGTTTTACAGTAAATTGTTGTTCTAATCCTTTTAAATGGTCTATTAACAGTGTGTCAGCAAATAATTAATTTGTTGACCATCCATCCCTTACTCTTAAGGGACCTCTCTAGCACCACTCTAAAGACAAATACAGCTGGTCTTTCTCTTGCCTTCCCTCTTGTTTATGTGTCCTACAGAGTGGGAAGTCTCCATAAACAACACACCACCCTGTCTTTGTCACTTTCTGCCATTAAAGTGCTCACCAGTGTTATTACTTTAATGACCATAAAAGTGGGACACACAAAATGTCTGACTGGGCTCGAGACAGAGGAGTCTAACAAATGTTTATAGGTGGAGGTGGCTGGAGTTTTATGGACAACCAGCTTTGCTCCTGACCATAATTTTACAACACTTTAGTTTTACAGATACACACTCATCATCCCGAGTCCATATTTGTCCCTGTTCCTCACCTCTGTCCTATCAGTAATGGAAAGACTGTGGTTGTCCGGGCAATGGGTTATTTTGGGATGGTGTGCCACTGGGTGTAAATATAGATGCCACACCTTTCTCCTGGAATGTGCACATGCATTAGATAAAACTTCTCACATGGTCCTTGTATTGGGGTTATTCCTGAAGTTTGGTTTAATGTGGCTGGGGGCATTCCTTTCTCTCCAACACATGTGCACTGAGACTGAAGTTCGCCCACAGGAAGATGAGCTTCAAATCTGGAGAATTCAACATCCAGACAGCTGAGGTCGAAAAGACATCTGAGAGCCACCCTTCGATAGCTTTTAAGTGCACATGGAGCTGGAAGAAGATTTTTTTATTTTTTTATTTTTCTTTAGACAGTTATGGATTTGAATCATTTTACCATGGCTATTTGATCTCTAAAAGGTTTTTATAAATTAAAACTACTTCAACACTAGTATATCAAAGCAACAGCACAGCATCTCAGTAGGCTTGATCCTAGTGTAGTGAAAATAGCTGTATTTCATTTTGGAGTTGGAACAGCAGTTTTGCCGTAATCTGGCATCTATAAACTGTCTCTGTGTGCAATGATATGTCGTGTGTGAGCTACACATTACATAAGAAGGCTATTATTAAAAGACAATGCTAAAAAAGCACATGGCTTGTTTTTGCATAAATAAAAAGTTAGAGATAACACTATCTCTTTTACAACACTTCCACAGATACCAGCTACTCTTGGTGCTAGCAGTAGCATTAGTCAGTGTAGAGCACTGAAAGATAAAATCATTCTATTGAATTTGCAGCATGGCTATTTTTGACTTTGTTCAAAAACAGAAACTCAAATGAATCAAACAATCAAGGTTTATCGTCCAGTCCAATAAAACCGTGGACAACTAGACTGCTCATTTCTGCATTATAATGTGTTATACCAGGGCTGAATCCTCACCTTTGATTGGCTGACAAGTGTATATAAAAACCATGTATTTGCACTTTGCCAAAACTTCATCAAGTTCACCCTGTAACTAAAGCACTGATAAATAGCCTGCACTATCAAACCTTACATTGAGTAGCAAAATAAACAACCCAACTGACAAAACACTCACTATCACTAACTACCTTGATTCAATGGCAACCTATAAAGGTGCACCTAAATTATGAAAACCTAACAGAATAGAAACTTCAAAATATGGCCTAGAAAATGTTAAAATAATAACCTCAAATTGATTTAGATTGTTTCTTGACATAAAAACAGAGAACCTTATTAAAACAAAGTTGGATAGATAAACAGTTTTGATGAAAGCACACACTACTGTTTTGAGAACACATATGCTGCACACATAAACATACATTTATAGCAAAATGTAAATATATGTATGGAGCTGTAACAGTCTCATGTTACGACTGCAGGAGCACAAGTTACAAAATTCAACTTTAATTATTGTTGGCACATGACCATGGCATATGTGAGTTAATCAACATTGCACTCCCACTTCTAGATTTACAAACCTGACTGCAATATTTGTAGAGCCATAAATTGCTCTGGAGTTTTGGAACCATGTCCATTTGTGCAAAGTTTGTGGAGAGTATGTTTATGAAACACATAATAAGTAAGTATTTCTGCTGGAGATTTATAGATATGTTGGCTTGATGGCAATATGTGCTAAACCTCAAGTCTGTTTTTTACTTCTGTTGGGCTTGATAAATGAAGTTGTTTTTGACCTCATTTGGGAAAAGAGAAATCTGATCAAGCTTATATAAAACTGCGGTGCTCTAAATACTTATCTATGTGGTTTTAATTGTTTGTGTAAGCAAAACCACACATGCTTTATATGTGTTTTCTGTAAAAGCACATGGCACAGAGCGTCTATTGAGCTGCAGCTAAATGAAGTGAGCTGCATACTGTGGCTCTACAATCACAAGTGTCCTCTGCTCCACAATGGCCTTACTTTGACTATTCACTGCTGTCCTGTTTACACCAGACTCTATGTTATTCTGAAAAGCATATGATGTTGATGTTTCTCGGCTCTGGTGATAAGCTACAGTAGTCGAGGCTAACAGAGTCTCTTTCATAGCGACATTTGATAGATGAGGAGGTGGAGCGCGAGCCTGACTCACTGGCAGCAAAATAAGCCACTCTTCACACAATTTATAGTCGCTCATGTGCATCCACTGTCAAATGACATCAGTGAACTCCATTTTCACGGCAGGAATCTGGCCTAAGATAATCTAAAATATCTAAGGATGCCCTAAGCATGTTTGCTGCTGTTATCTTGAATACAGATTTTCTTACTTAAACTTAACTTAAAGTTACATTTTATTACAACAGTACATTATTATTATAACAGTACAAAATGTATATGTAATATTTTTCTGCTTCACAACAATGTAAGTATAAAGCTATCCGAAAAGGACAGGTACTGACAGAAATGACAACTAGTAGTTATTAGCATAGTTTTAGCAAAACATTAGTGCACCCATATCTGCTCATTTCTTAAAAAAAATAAAATAAAAAAAGAATTGGGGTGAAACAATATATCACAGATGTATTATCATAGTATCAAAAACTACAATATTTCAAATTTTCAATCGCAGTAATGTAAAATGCATATATTTATGCAAGATATTAAATTCTGTGTTGTCATAGTAGAGCATCATCCACATGAGGGATAGAATATGAAGAAAACACACGATATGTTATATGTGCCTGATATAACAAAAATACATGACAAAAATAAGTGTCAACTCAAAACCTACCAGTGAAACAAATTAAGGCAACGCTGCATGTTTTATAACCTCTATAAATAGTAATACTCAGCATAGCTATTGCATATTACTGATATTGTGTAGCCCATTAAGAATAATACTGAAGCCATGTGTGCAATTTAAAATGTTGGAAGAACAGTAAATGAGGCTTGGTGGTTAGCACTGGTGACTAATGGCATGGAGTGGGCAATTTTATCCTGTCCCGGGGTGAGTTTCTTATAGGTTACACAACTGGAGCTGCAAATTATACTGCAATATAACAATATCTGTATCACAAGAAACTGCTTGTATTACAACACCATGGTCTTTTATCTGACTCACAGGGTGTCAGTGTTAAAACAATGTCCAATCAGAGCCAAAAAATCCAAAGGTCCTGGTTTAGTCCTTGGTCTAGTTTTGATTTAGCCCCAGTTTTTTTTTTTATTATTTAAATTTACTTGAACTTTTACTATGTTTTACAGCATTTTCAACAGAAAGCAAAATGACATTCTACAGGCTCTATCCTCAACAGATCTTGAGCCAACAATACACCTTTAATCACTATGAACCTCTTCTGAGACCCAGCCTAACCTTCCCACAATGCACCAGTGGAGAGCACACACAGCTCAGACTGGCATAGCATCCCAATGATATCATGAGCTGGCACTTTATTCAAGGCTCCAATGATGTCATGCACCACCTTCATCGGGGAATAAGTGACTATCAGAGCGGTGCATGATGGGAATCAGGAAGCTCCTCCCAAAGACACAAATGCAGGAAACACACACTGAATCACACCACTGTCCCCTTCCTTCTTTCTCCAACCTCTTTCTCTTATCCTGGAAGTCACACCCTGATTTCACTCGTCCATTTTAATTCCACTGACATCCCTCTGCTCCAGTCTTATCTCATCTCCAGTGCCACCACCTCCTTCTTTCTCAACACCTACCTCTGTTTCTTTCCACCTTGTCAGCTTTTGTTTAAGGAGAAAAATATACTCCTTGAAGACTTACTTTGAAAAGAGCAAAACTGGCTGCCCTCATTGCTCTATTCATTGAAACATCCATCAACAAGTAATTAATATTAGTGTATAATTACTACAGTTTTTTGCTCAATTGCTTTGGCTCAGTTTATGAACTAGTTTTCCAATTCTGTCTGTTTGTTTCCCCCAAACTTTTCATTTCAGTCTCAAAAGGTAGGTTTTCTTTGTCATTTATATGGTCTGAGCCACTGTACAGAGCAATATTGACATGTTTGTTATATGTTTTTACAGGTTTATTATTTATAATGGTATCATGTTTATTGTAGCCAACATTATTTAAGCCATTTATGGTTAGGCTATTAAATTGAATGCAACTACTAAAACTAAACAATGCTGATTTTACAAGACATTTTCTTATTGTTTATGTAAACGTTTTTGTGGTGTTTTGGATTAAAGATATTTTCCTCCTACTGTACAAATAAATGTGGTTTAAAAAAAAAAAATCACAATTGTTTATCAATATTTGTAATTTGGAGCATGTGCAAACAATATAATCATTTAAAATGGAGGTATTTACTAAACACTTGGCTTACAGTTGCAGTTTCAACAAATCACAAATAATTTCAGTGTAGAATGGCTTATAAAATGCAGATGTCATGTTGTTGTGGCTCACATCTGTTTGACATCACACTCTGACGTCAGAAACAAATGCAATAAGCACCAAGTCTAAACAATGGACGGACTGCAGGGTGCAAAGAACAGTACCTCTGGATCATGTCTTCCAGCCGCTTTCCTTGTTCTTCGTCCTGCTCCAGCTGTTTCCGCCGAGCCTCCTCCTCCTCCACTCCTGTTCCCTGGAGCAGCCATCGCTCCCGCATGGCTTTGGACTGAGGGAAAAGGAAGAAATGGTTGATTTACAACAACACTAGTAAATACTACATGTTTTCGTTTTACTAAAACACTGAAATGTGCATAGAAGAGAAAAGAACCTGATTATTTTTAACAGATACTTTAAGTAGGCCTTCCTTTGTTGTCTGTTTGTGATATTTATAGCTCTTGTTAACAGCCAGATGAGCTCTATTACAGAGGGACATTTAGAGGATGAGTGCCAAGTGACTCGACCAGACAAATAAACACATGGCCCCCAATGCACACACTCTTTACGTAAGACACATGGGCTCGTTTATTCTGCTCAACAATAGCCCTTTGTTACAACTTTGGAACACACTGAAAAACACTGTTTTAGCCCGGTAAGTTATCGCTGCTGTTGGGTGCAAACCTTATGTATCCAAAATGGCTATTTTGGAAAAATTGTGATTATAAAACCTTTTTCCAAGTGTTACAAAGAGTACAAAAAGTATCTGTCTCCCATTGCTAAAAATAATCTATATCTAGTTTTGTGATGCTTTGAACAACTTTTTTCAACAACTTTGTTCAAACTGATTTAGCATTTCCAAAATGAACATACAGCACTTTTCCGCTGTCAACTGTTGCTTTGAGAGAAAGTATGTTAGTCTGCCCCCTACAGGTAAAGAAGGAAACATAGTTTCTGTGATTTATTGTAACAACACCTGAACAATACGTAACTTTTACACTAAAGTACATCAAATTCAAAGTCATTTTGATGATTCATTGACATAAAAAAATAAATAAATAAATAACCCTTCCTTAAAAGACACAGTATGTTGTATTTTTGAGAAACAAGGAATGTAACCCTCATGTAACATGTTTCACTAAATCCACACACATCTTATACATAAAAATATAGATAAAAGGATTTTGAAAAACTTGATTGAAAATGAAAGTTAAATTTCCAGCAGTTGATGCATGGAGTCACAATTAATGCAAACAATAAAGTTTAGTGCACAGTGACCTGGATGAATGATAACATCCACAGACACTTTCACTACAGACCTGTTAAGTCCTCATCTTTCCTTTCCCTGCATTTGTTGAGAGATGCCAGAACCACATGCTTAAATCTTTAATGCCTCTGTTTTGTTACCACAACAGAGCGCAGAAGGAAAGCTTAGCTTCACCTTTGGCTGTTTACTGTCAAACTGTTTCTTGGCTCCGAGTCATGGAGCAGACAATTAGCAGCGTCTACACTGTGTCCCTGTCTAAGAGTCTCTGTGTCCCGTTCTCAAACACAGTGATCTGTGCAAAAGCATTCACCACCTGCTGTCAGAATGTGCCATCTGGGCTTTCTGTTTGTCTGCGCAACTTAGTTAACCTTAAATAAGTCGCAGGTTAACAGCCTGAACAGTTTGAGCTGATTTACTAATGAGGAATGCTGTGGCAAAATTGGCCTGTAACTGTCTGCAAATGGGTACCTTAGTTAGGCATTTTGTTTTTGTGAAGCTCCTCACCAGCTCACTTTAGCGTTCGTTATGAACTGTATTGCACTGTGGGGACCGAATATGCATATACATTTGTGTTTTCGGAAGCCTGTGACTCTGGGTTTAGGCCTAGTTTATTGTTTATTACTGGATTCAGTTATCGTTTAGCCTGTTTAGTCCTGGTTTGGTGTTGGTGTAGTGCTGAGTTTGGTTATTTTTTTCCTGGTTCAGAATATAAGCATAGGACTGATTTACATTGAATGAATACATCATGACAACATTTTAAGTGCTTTAGTCTGTTTTATTTTTTGTGTTTGCTCAATACAAATACAATAACAAGCCATGGTATCAGAGTCATATATACTTTATGTTGGTGTATATTAGATTGTGTTGAGGCCGGCTAAATGTATTCTATAAATGTTTGGCAGCGGGACTAAGACCATACTATATCTCAAGAGAGTTCTCACATGTCATTGTAGTTGTGGTTTATTTATTTATTTATTTATTTATTTATTTAACCAAGAGCTGTACCAGAGATCAGTGAGCGGATGGAACGCCAAAGGTGCTCAGTCTGTGGAAAATGAAGACTGAATCAATTCATTTGCTTTTTAATTTGTATGATGGGTCCTAACACTGATGTCCCGTTGCGGATTAATAAAGTTAAATTGAATAAAAGTTTGCTAACTTTTCACTAACTGACATCCAAACATCAAGAGGAATAAAGACAAAATTGTACCGTTTGAAGTCGAGTGATGAATAAAGTTGCGTGGCATAATTGAGCAGTTACACAGTGTTTCCTCTGAGAACGCTTCTGCTCTTTGCTCTCTCTCACGCTGTTTTACAGACTTTCCACTTCCTGTGAAGCTGTGACACATAACCACTCTGCCGTGGAGGAAAGTGGGGAATGAGGGCCCGCTCCTGAAGGCTCCTCACCCAATATTATTTAGGTTTCTATAGCGACATCAGCAAAGTTTCTATAAACACATTTTTAAGGCATCCCATTAGAAATAGTTGATGTATATTATAGGCAAACACAATTCAGCAGCAAGAGTTGGCTTTAACTTTTGTTTTGTGCATTCTGTGTTGAATCACTGATGGGTAAAACAACTGGCATGAAAAAGGGAGTTCCCTGAAATTTATGTGAACAGTTTTTATGCCACTTTTTATTCCAGAAGTTCCTACATTGTTTTCTATTCCTGACACAGTTTTTTTAATGTTTTGTCACTTGATGGAAAAAATCTCCCATCCCTTGTACTACATGGGACAGAAAATTCAATTCACAAAAATAAATGACTGCGAATATAAATCTGATCGGTAAGAATAGAGGAAAAATGAAGGGCCAAATATGTGCTTTACTCAAGTCATCTTATTGTTTACATGGTCCCAGTTCCAGATTAACACCTCTAAGGCCTGAGACCCACCACCCAGAGGTCCTTATCATCATCTATTTCCCGTCCCAGACCACTGCGTCTCTGTGGAGCTCCACTACAAAGGCTGCTTGATGCTGCCCGGCCATGTGGCTCTCAGAGGTAATGGCCCTTAAATGGGAGTGTGTGAGAGCAGCTGATTACATCTAGACATCAGAGCTGCTGTTGTGCGCTGGAGATAAACAGAATATCTTTGAGGACTCTTGAGTTAAAGGTGCTTCAGTTGAATATGGATCAGTGTAAGCAGGCATTAAAGCAGGATTAGAGAAGGCTATTGATGATGCAGGAAGTGGCTGGGGAGTGTAAAGTTTGGGAGTCTTCAGTAGTGTATAAATAACTCTTTGCATTTGTCTATTTTTGTCAAGTAAACATTTAAAGCTAGTCCTGTTCTTATGTCTTTACATGCCGAGAGCTGAAAAAAAGATGATTAAAATAGACTTTGTTTCTACATTTTTAACTCAGCTTTGTCCTATTTCAATGTGTTTGTTCATAAAAAACAGCATGTCCCTGCATGGCCACTATACGTCTGTAGAAAGGAGGGGCTAAGATCTGGAAATGCAGTACCACTTTTAAAAAATAGTAATTGGATGAAGTAGATGGCCCTTTTATTAACTACCACTAGTGCAAAATTCAACCAAAAGACTAGAGGTTAAATCCTGATGTGTATCACCAATGTTCCTGCATGAGCTGTACACTTGTGCACATGGCTTCAATCATTCACTTTATTTATATTTCCATAAGAGGGTGTTAAACTCTGGAAAATACCAGCCGCTAACATTCAAGCGTTTTCAATAAAGCACTAATTCATGCCAACTGTGTCTAAAAGGTTTAATTAGAGAATGGAATGTATTTTTTATAGGTGGAATAAAACCGGCTACCATCAATACTTGAGGTACAATCAGGATCAGAAAAGAATTTCAATCCACCCTACATCTGTACAAGGTTTATAAAGTGCTACAGGATTTTCTTTTACCAACTATGTGAATGCTATGGCCCTGCAGGTAGATGCTGTTGTCTCTGAAGAACGAGTCTAACAGTGATTTCCCATTTAAAAAAATGCTGTAAACTTTTATGGTTGAAAGTGTGTTCAAAAGAAACCTGTGTGCTTCTTCTGCAGTGCTCAGTTTGTCCACCTGTGGCAACAACCGGTAGCTTTAAAAGTCTATTTTCTCCAGATATACAAATCATTCTGAGGTGAGTATATACTATTACACTTAGTTTTGACTTGTTTGTTTAAACCTATGACTAAAGCAATGCAAGAAGCTCAAGTTCAAGTTAAATGTGCATCAGGCACAATTTGAAAAAACTCCAGATGTGTATTTGTTCAAGCCACATGCTGACAGCCATATGCTGTTATTAAATGAATAATCTGTATGATCCATGCACCATTGTGTTGGAGAAAGCTGTTGGCAAAAAAGCTTTAGCTTCACTCTACATCTTTTTTCACATTTACTTGATGTGATGTTATTTGGATTGTGTTTGTTTTACATGCATAGACTTGTTTCTTTATTGGAGTATACGTAGATGCACAGAATATATTGTGTGTAAGCTTGCACATGCATCAGTACAATCTATATTTGACCACAACTACAAATGAAATGAAATGAAAAAATGAAATGAATCTTTGAATTTTTCCTAAAATTGCTGTTTCTAAATTGCTAGGTTTTCATATTAACCAAAGTGCAGTACTCTTCTTAGACTTAACTTCACTGAAAAATAGTAAATGATCATCTAGATCATAAGAATGTCCTGTTTTAAATAATGTCACAAACAATAACAGTGCCAATAATCCATGGTTTCCACCTAACACAAGTATTTTTCAGTAGTTGTGGTTAAAAATGTAAATGACTAAATCCCGTGAGCTGTTTATGTTTTTAAACTGTCAGCGTTCTCCATCCACATAAACATATCCATGATTATTAAAGCATCAGAGCTAAGTTTACTTGAAATTAAAACCTGGCTTTGCGGGAGCGGCTGGCAGTCATTATTGAGGGCTGTGTTTGTGTGTGTTGGATTTGACTGTTTTTCTTTGAAAAAGGCGAACTGTCTGGCCTCCCCTAGACCGCCAAAGGAAACTCTGCTCAAACAGACCTTTGCAGTGGGGGTCAGTGAATTCTGAAAGTTTTACCTGTCAACACTTTAGCCGCGCACGAAAGCAGTCAACACAAGTAGCACACACAACAGGACAGTGAGGAGCATGTCTAAGAGAGCACGTGTTGTCTCTTTATCTGGCTCTGCTGCTCTGGGTCAAGGCAAAGTCAGTTAAAGAGGTGGAATAGGCGTGACAAATGAGTGCCTCCACACATTCGTAATGGTTTTCTTGTGAGCACCATTACTGTCAACATTCAGCTGTTGTCTCTTACCTCCTTACCTTCAATCTGAACCGACCCAAATCATCTGCAAATTTATTTGGTTAGGCTTAAGGTTTGTGCTCATGACAAAGCTTTAACTCAAAAATGTTGTGGCATTTTTTTGTTGTGTTTTTCAATGTAAAAGAGCCGGTATAGGGCAATGCAACCTGTTAAAAGGTTACCAATTCAATGATTAAAGTGACCTGAAATGTCATATTGCTCCTCTAGACAGGCTTACTGACAGTATAGTGATGTAATCTAGAAACACAATATTTGCTTAATCTATGTGGTCAGACACTAAACAACCTACTACTAGAGGTGATCCTACTTTTACGTATTGAATTAAAAATCACTGGGCTGTAAACAAAATAGAAAGGAAGTAAAAAGTAGGGTAATAATAGTTGGTCTAGTGAAAGTCATACTGTGAAAGAACTGAAACAAAGCTACATTTACAAAGAATAAAACAGAGTTGTGTAAAATATGTTATTGTAAAATATGTAAAGTAATTACTCAGGACAGATTGGTTTGTATGGAAAGACTGAATGTTGCAAATGCAATCACCATGGTCAGATACCATCCATGACTATGCCACGCTATACTATGCCTTTTTATACTATACAATGCTAGGCTATACCATGCTTTTTAATACTGTGCCATGCTATGCTATACAACACTATACAATACAATATGATATAATGATAGACTGTGCTTTTCTATGCTACTATACAATGCTATGCTATACTTTACAAGGGTTATAATAGTTTAAACCAGACGGTGCCTCATTCTGCATCAAAAATGACTGGAAACTTACATTTAAAGTTAAAAAAGGACAAACAATATTGTAATTTGTTGTTGTAAAATATGAAAATAATAACTGGACACATGAATTATGTGTGAGGCCAAATGTACTGCACAATGTAATGTGTTGACAGATACTGTACTAAACAACACTAAATTATGCTACTGTATACTATGTCATACTCAAGTACCAGGTCTAAAATCCTCCATATTGTATCAGTTAATTAAATATTTACATATTGTTCTATTGCATCATTCTATTATGTAACCTAGAGTACACATTCTTATCTCATTTATTTGACTCCAGTTAGAGTTACATGAGACCATGTGCTCAGTTAAGACTAAGTTCAGTTACGTGAAGTATTGAAGTGGCTCAGTGACACCTAAAAGCAGAGCTAGGAATAGATTACACTGCAAAAATAGATGCCATGTGTAAATAACTGCATGTTCTGAATGAGTTGGCTGTCTGTCACATTTTAGGAGTACAGCCAGCATTGAAACCACCCACATTAAGATAAATAGGCCTACTTTAACTCTGCATAAGGCTATGCACTGTTGTCCTCATTTTAACTTTTGTCAGTGACAGGCTTGTCATACTGCACTGTGCAATTGATAAAAACCTTACATAAACCCAAACAGAAGCACACACCAACCTTGACATGTTGTAGTTGCAGCACCAGGTCATCCAGCTGGTTTCTCTTGTCTTCAATTTCTGTTTGCCGTTTTCTCTTTTCCTACAAAACAAATACGACAAATAAACTTAAAAAATAATCTTATTGTCAACTAGATGCTGAATTATGTACTATCTTTTAGCTTATGCAACCCCCAAACCTATGTAAATTCATATCACTTGCGAATTCAAATCTGATTACAGAATACACAAGACATACAGTATATGGGAACTTTTATATCCATTTTTAACTGTTAAGTCCTGGTTTGGTCATGGTTTAGTCTGGGTGTTGAAAATAACCTGGTTTAAATAAACAACTTTCTCTCTAGTCTTTGGCTGCTGCCGACAAACAATTAGATCAGGCAAAATTGTAGGTCTTTGATTTAAATTGGTGCTTGTGGGTCACACAAAACTCTTAACTTAAAATTGTATATAAATGGTATAATGGCTAAATGAAAAAAAAAATATCACAAACTCTTTTTGCAACACTGAAACCTGTTTTTCAAACTCTACTGCTCTTTTGAACACCACTCAAGTCAGAGCTCACTGATTCTGCCTGTTTTTGGCCCTATTTGAACTGTAACCCCTAATCACACAATGTGAAAGGAATTAAGACAGAGGTTGTAGCCTGTATGAGTTGTACAATGTGAAATGTAGTACTCTTATATCATTGCAGAACAATTTGTTTAGTGTGCTAGTGCTACTATTGCAGGAGTGTATAGTTTTAGCAGCAACTGGTGGCAGAAGTGCCAGCTGCAATTGCACACACGCTACTCTCTAAGGTAGCCCTGCAGGGACATGCCTTGCCTTTGACTATAATCAAACCAAGTAGAAAAGTGATACATTCACCAGAAAAATATAGAAACAACATGAAATCAGTTATACAATATACTAAATACATACAATAAACTAAAGACTTCATGAAAAATCATTTGTTCAAAAAGAAACTCAACTGCTCTTCGCCTGTGGGAGTGCTCAGTTTGTCCTCTCTAGGCATTCGGAGAGGAACTGGAAGCGACGGAGTAAAGGGTTTCATTGAGCCTCACATGTCTATTTTCCAAAGATAGACAAGGCAAAGAGGATACACTCTTGAAAACATATGACTGCTCTATCTATTTTGTTCAACTATATACTTCAAAAGCATTTTTAAGACAGGCAGTTATGAATACTGTCCTCTAGTAATGTATGCACACATTTATGTCTGTATAATCTAGTTGCATAGTATTTATCGTGGGGAAATTCAGTCTCAGAGGACCACCAGTTATTTTAGATAAGCATAAATGTCAGTATTTGCTTTGTACTACACATGATTTGGCCAGATCCCACTGTGGTGACACAGAGACAGATGAGGAATGGGTGAATGAAGGAAGGAAGTACTATTGGAGATGTCAGAGGTCAGGGCTTATCAGGGTCGTGAGGGTTAGGGTCCACAGGCTATCAAAAGAACTGCATAGGCCATGAACCCTTAGGATCAAACAGAGGGTGAAACTGAGCTGACGAGACAACCCTTAAAGCGTCATGAGAAGATGACTGATGATACGATGTGGAGTTTAGGAGGGTGGTAGGAGGAAAGGTGAAATGAAACGCAGTACTGGGCAGAGAGAGAAGGAGTAGAACAGTTCTCTTTGACAAAATGCCTGGGAATGCAAACAGAGTGGCCCTGCTCTGCGCTGAGGTGAAGGCCATGAGATACTGAAACGCTTTCTCTCACTGGGATTTGTGGGACGTTTCCTGTTGGCTAAATATAACCTTGTATGAGGGAAAACCCCCAAAATGACCCAACCTCCGCTAATGGAAACATTTAAAAAGAATGACATAATGGTAAAACACACTGTAACAAAACTGGCTGGTACTTTGGGATAAAGAAGATGCAATATTTACATTTAAAAAGTCTGAAAGCTGCAGATGCCCAAACCAAATAAATACCGCATCAAAAGATTGTGTTGCAAACAGATGGGCAGACTGTCTTCAAGAAGGAAGGTTTGATTGCTCCACCAGAAAAGTTTGTATTTTCAAAAAGACTTGAAATATTGACCTGAGGTATACAGAAATGTTAATTTGGTATTTTGGCAGCCAGGAAACAGCATTTTGTGCAACTGATATACTGAATTGAAAACACTTATAAACACAAAAAGCCCAGTGTATACATTGTTGTAAAAATACATGGATCGGTTCTTTTGAAGTTTGAAAACAGCAAATGCCAAAACCATCAAATGAAACGAGATTTGATTCTTTGTGGTATTTTCATAATGTATAATCAACGTAGTGCTTTGTCTCATCTATTTTAATCCTTGTCCATGATTATATATTTGCTATTCAATTGTGGATTTATTTCATTTCGGTATATCCATAACAATATGTATTTGTACCGTAAGATTTTACAGTGCAAATCTGGAGATGAGCTGGAGACGTGTGCCAGGAATTGTAACATGCTGAATTCATTCTTTCTTATCATCAGATCATTTAATAAGGACTGCTCGGAATGAAAAGCTGGCCTTTGTCATTATTTGTACACAAACAGTATCATAAAATCCAAAACATAAAATTTAGAGAGCCACATCGGCCCTGGTCACATTTCTACAGACTTTAAAGTGCTTGTGTCTAGAAAATAATTAAAGAATTGTTCCGAATACGTGTAATTTTACCCTGAATGTTTTTATTACACATGTAAGAGAGGACACACAACAAGCC
This sequence comes from Rhyacichthys aspro, assembly GCA_036850595.1. Taxonomy (NCBI): domain Eukaryota; kingdom Metazoa; phylum Chordata; class Actinopteri; order Gobiiformes; family Rhyacichthyidae; genus Rhyacichthys; species Rhyacichthys aspro. The sequence goes on from CM072159.1 coordinate 5,325,989, forward strand.
TGACAAAACGGGGAGAAGACTTTATCATAGCCCTGATAGAAAAAACACCTCACAAAGCTGCCTGCAGGCTGTGAAAACATCTGATCCAAACCTGAGGTCATCTCTCTGCTCACTGGACTCAAACACATGCACACTGAGTACAGCAGCCATGCAGCGGCATTTCCCAGGGCCTGTGAAGTACACTGGTATATGGGCAACAGATGTCATCGGATGTTAAAGACATGTGGTAGAATATAGGCTTAAAATAAAACAACACTTCAATGAATACAGCGAGATGCCTACGGACAACAGAAATAATGCTTAACATGCAGAAAATAATGGGGAACATACGTTTCTATAACAGTATTGTATTGTTCCAGTCCTGTTGTGTGTAAACTATAATGTGTTTATTGTGTTACTTTCAGGCTTTCTATGGGATTGTGGTAAATAACACAGACCTGTCTTTTACTTCATAATCTAAAGCACAAAGAACAATGCCCACCACTGAGGGATGCTGGGACACAAAGTGTGGGAGAAACTATACATGGCTGTTTATCTGCAGCACTTTACAAAAGGTTGTCTTGATAATTAAAGGGCAACATCCATGTTCAATAAGTAACCTATTCCTATGTCCAGTATATTCATATTCATCATTTTGGCCTCTGGGGTATGATAGGTGACACAGTGTGAGAGTGAATGGGAATGTCTCAAGGTGTTAGCCCTGCGAGTAACTTGTGCTCATCCAAGGACTACAACATGTTACGCTCATAGCAGCTGGGATAGATTGCAGTCACTACTACCTCAACGGGATAAGTAGTCAAAAATGAATGAATGGATGTTTGCAGGAGTGGAAAGAAATCCATATTACAGTTCTCACTAGCCTCTGTGTTAGCCTTATGTAGCTATTTTTGGTTAAATTTGGTTAAAGTCACAATGTGCAACCTTAAGGTCAAATTGATGTTTCTCTGAAGAAAATGGAAGAATTACTTTTGTCAACAACAAAGTGCACATGATTCAGCAGATGCATCACACTAAGAGAGGTGGCATGCTACCAACTTGTAAGAACAAATTACGGGCAGAAAAAATCTCCCAAAATATATGAAACACATCAGACCAAACAGTCCTGTGTGAACTTGAATGAATGAAGTTGCAGAGGTCTTTAAGTGCTAATCCTAAAAACTATGGGATGTTGATTAAGGTCATCAAAAAGAAAATGCTTGGTGGAAAGACAAACACTGTACTGTATTTAAATCCGTCATTGGTTCTAAGTCATTTAGCATAATTGCAGTTCAACATGGAATCAAAATGTCTTCCTCATAAACAATAAATCTTTAGTTTCCTCCAGTTGAATAGGTAGCTGGGATGGCTGCCCAAAGCCCTTTTATTTGCACCGTCTTTCTCCTCAGAAATGACATCCTCCTCCTCAGGAAAATATGTTGACATTCTCAGTGACACGGTCGTGACTCCCACTCCCTGACTCACTTGAGTGTTTGGCCCCACATGCCTTTGCTGCTTCTGCAAGTTCCTGCACCGAGGGCAGCGTGTCGGCCGCTTCTGTCAACACCATTTAAGACATGTGACAGCTCACAGCTTTATGAGTTTGATGGAGCTCGAGCCACGCGTCCTCAGATGTGTCGCTCGGTCACTTTTTGGCAGCGCACAGTGAACATTAGCCTGATGCTTTTATACTGATGTGTTATCATCAAATATAAACACATTCAAGCTTATCAGGATGAACGTAAATCTAATAAACCATCTTTCTGTTAACTGATTTTATTTTGTAGTCAGATGAACTACACTGCTAGAATAAGTACATTAGGGCAGTGCAATGTCTTACATGAGAGTGAGAAAAAGAGATTCATTAGCCTCTTTATGTTTTTTGGTTTTTTTTGCAAAATACTTCAGTGGTAGTTTGATGTCTTGTCATAAGAAGTCAGACCTTTTCCGATTAACATAATGACTATAGAACCGCCCACCTCAGAGTAGAGAGAGGTGCCAACCAATGGTACAATTAATGACTGACTTTATAATATCATTTTTTAGATGGTATGATCTAATGCGCCGAAAGCAGGAATGATGTTGGATGTTAAATTCTGCTGATGAGAAGCCTATGGACAGAAGTGCGTAATAGATCAGCAGGGCCACATTGTGCACATACCAACACACCCAGTGCAAACATGTCACACAGGAGATCAGCTTCCAGTTAGCGTCTGCTCATACCTGAATGATTAGGAGACAGAAACCAAAATGGTGCAGTGGAACACACTGCAAAGGCTACAACTCTGATTCTCTGCCAGTGGATTCAATGTTAAACACCATCCACAGAAATGTAGAAATGTCCAGAATATAAATGTCATCGGTCTACTGTAATGCCGTAATGAAAGCAGTATATTCCTGAAACAATGCTATGTACAACTTGTTGGGCCACTTGTGAGCGGATGATACTGAATCCTAACCTAGGACCTCTTTAGTGAACAGCGTGTGAGCAAATGCAAACTTAGCACATCCCTAAATGCCTGTCATGCCAGAGTCATGCATCAGAGCAGGTGGTGACTATAATCATCTGGAGTACACAGAGGTCAGGCACAAACATGCGCACACATACATGTGTGTAAATCATTATGCAATATTTGAACTGGACCTGACTCAACATTAAACAATATCAGGAGTTAACAACAGTGGCAACATTTTTTCTACTCATCTCCTCTTTTGATGTGAGAATCTCACCAATCACAGTTTTTCCCAAATAAGGCACATGAAAAGTTGCTCAAGTGACAATCAACTATCAAGATTAAATCTGGCAAACGTCATATGTACAATACTTTTCCACAAATTAAAGGACACCACCTTGGAATCATGTGACCTCATTAAGCTACTTTTCTCATTGTTGTAGATAAAACCCTTGAAAATGAATGAAATGAGCACTTTATGTATTCTTAATATTGCTTACATGTCGCCAGTCATCCAAGTGTATAAAAAGCTTATGGAATATAAACATATTGGCACAGAGTAATTTTTCTTTGCCAACTGCAAGTTATATTTTGCAATACAGATATCACAATTACTTTTTGACCTTATTATACTATTATAATTATTGTGATAGGTGCAATACTTTTCCACAAATGACACAACAAAGGACACAACCTACCATTTATTGGGCCTAGGCAATCAATGAAAAATTAAAATAATAATTGAAAAAACATGTTTACAATGCAACCTTGTCAGTGAAGAAGTATATGAACAATAATTTTGCAAAAACAGTACAGGCAATCTTAGAAGATATAAAAATTCAATAGCCTGGTAAGTTTGCAGAGCATTTTTCTATTTTATTGAAGTATTAGGGGTTCACCCGCAGTGTATTCAAAAAAATCTGTGTTCTCATTGATGTACTCAGCTCACTAGAACACTGTAGTATGTCAGCCAGGCCACTAGGACCGCTGTGAACCCCGCCACTACAGTCACTACACACAAGAAGAAGTAATAAATGCTGGGCTTCAAAATTCACAACTGGATTTAACCCTGAGGTTTTCTGGAGCTGTGCTGATAAAATCTGAAGCATCAGTATGGATTTATTCATCTGATACTAATTATAGATGTGTAAACGTGTTTAAGAATCACAAAAACACTGAATATGCCACTACTGTAGCCTAGGCCAATAGCTGTGTGGGTTGTGGTTGTTGCGTCATCATTTTCACTGAGGATGCCGCCTTCACAGTTTACATGACAATGGAGCAGGTGCCTGGACAAAACAAAAACACCTCCTCAGTCGGATTAAAAAGATTGTTTTCGTGGGTTTACAAAGGCGCTCTATTGTGAATGAATGTTGAACTGCAACAGAATTTTTGTGTTTTGGTCAGAATATGTTGTGTAAACAGCCAGGTCTGGATCCAAGAGGGCAATATACAACACCAACATAACTAATCAGAGAAAAGATGTAAAACCAATCAGAGAACATCTATTAACAGGTAAACAAAGCATTGCATATGGTCAGCATTGGTATTGACAAGAAGTGGAAATTGTGAAGGAAAGAGATTTCAGACCCAAAAAGAGAGAGTGTTTTTGCAAAATCTGTCTCAGGAAACAAATTTAAGACTTTCTTCTTTTTTTTTTTTTTTACCACGTATTTGTAGTTCACCCTAACACAGACTCAGATCAAATTTCTGCTCTTTAGCATAGTTCTTACCCAAGTAACTGAAAAGTAAAATTAATCCTAAACCCAAACCAGTCAGATAGTCTTTGAGCTCCAGTCCACTCACATTAAGGCACACAACATGCCAGAGTGTCCAGTGAGACAGCTGCTGCTAATTTTAGGCGGCATGTAAAGACTGGCATGCCCCGGACCCCTGCTAGTGGACAGACCACACCCCCCAGTCCCCCACCCAATCCAAAAACCAAGTTAGGCTATGGAAAAGGAACAGAACACAGGAAATTAAAGGAGTTATCAGATTGAGCTGCAGCAAACTAAAGCTATAATGACCGAAGACATTAATTACTGAATAACTTTAGAAACAAATGGGCTAACTGTTTACTTTAACTACCTCTTTGTTGTGCTTTGCTGTATTTCAAACCTGAGGCATAAATCTCAGGGATGTAAAAATCTAATTCAAGTGGAAATACAAATGAATGAAGTGTCTCCCCTTGTTTGAAGAGAAGAGCACTTGGCTACACTCATGGTCCTTAAATCTTCAGTGCCACTAACTCAGTGTCAGAACGTAAACTGCAGAAACCGAACACATTTGGCCCAGCCCCCCACTCTATTTACTGCTCTTAACGCAGACCATTAGCCTGGCCCTCCACTGCATGCCTCAGTCACAAATCAGCATGCCAAGGTCTAGCTCCATCATCCCCCTCACCTTCACCCACGCTCCTCTCTGTTAGTTTTCTCTAAGTGGATCCAGATCAGTGCTAAAGCTCCCCAAAGGACCCAAGTTTACAGATTAGCACAGTGAGCCCAACCAAAGGAAGTCCATTTGTTGTCGACTCCAGGAGAACAACTTCATGTGTGTCTGGTGGGGTCTTTCAGAGATTTGTGAGACATGATACATTAGAATACAACGTTAAATATTGCATTTATATTAGCAATGATGTGAATTTTCAGATAAAATGAATTTTATATATTAAATCTATATAGCTTTTGGTTTGGACCAACATAAGCAAAAAAAAAAAAAAATGCCTGGGACCCCAAAAACATCTGATCATATATTAAAGGCCACAGAGTTGAAAACAAACTAAATATTATAGAATAATTAGAATCACATATCATAATGGTCTCATAAATCTACCTTTACATTACTCATCATTGTAGATAAAAGCCTTACAAATCTAAAACCACTTTATTCTTAATATCAATCAATCATCCTATGGGCCAAATATTTTGACATGCCATGCCAATTTGAAAAAAAGCATAATTTTCTTTTTCAAATTAACAACTTATATTTTGCAATGCAGATACAACAACATCTTTTTGGCCTTATGAAAAACTTTGTTAAGTCCTGGCCCTATAGGAGCTATTCCACTGTGATATTTTTGGATGAGGAAACTGGAGCATCTGGAGAAAACCTGTGTAGACACAAGGAGAACATGCCAAAAAATGTGTCTAAGACAAAAGGTTCTTTAGACGGGGGGAGTTGTGTCATACCTTGAAGCAACTGTTGTGAAAAAAGGCTATTTAGATTAAACTTAACAGAACTCGAATTGAAATGGAAGGAGAAAAGAGTAGAAGGAAGGAATGGAAGAGAAGGCATATTGACTACAGTGCAGAATTATGGACATTTAGATTTGAGACTTGCCCACAGTCATCATTATCATGCTTCTACTTCCAGCATCTGCCTTCTTCAAACGCACACAGTCCCATCTTCTCAATCTTCACCACTTCCTAATTCCCCCGTGAATCGTGTGGCCCCTCTGGCCTTGTGTGGGGGACTGTGTAAGTGGGAGGGCTGATTAAGAGTCCGAAATACTGAGATCATCTGTCTAAACATGTCACTGACACTTCAAGGAGATCAGTCGGTGAATACAAGCAAACACACACGGTTGTATATGTATTTCCTCCTGCAGTTTGTGGTTGGGAGGCCGCATGGGCAACAGTTAATTAGAAAGATGAGAGCTCACTGCTCATTGGCTGATCTAAAAACCAGAGCTTTGGTGAACACACACAGAGGGATGCACACAGCTTTTGGGGAAACCCTGACAAGGCCTCGCTACATAATTACATGTTAATAACACAGCAATTACAGGTCTGGACTTAACTACAAGACATCACAGCTAATGTGGCCAATTAGTCACCATGGAAACAGGGATTTCTGGCAGCTAACGGGCTGTAATCACTATCAAACTGCGGCAATCTTTATGTGTTGGTGTGCGCAGTGGGCAAGTGGGCCAATTGAATAATCAGCTCTTGGACTAAACTTTGGCAAATGTCTTATCCTTTGTTGCTGAGTGATTAATGCTCTCACTAATCGTGTTATGTGGAAAACAAAGCCAAAGGAAACAACATCTGCTGAGTTTGAAGACAGCTTTTTTTCAAATAATTGTACCATAAATACAACAGCAATCTTTTTGTGTCATTTTGTCATAGTTATTGAAATTAAACACAAATAAGTACATAACACCGTACAATGATTCCAAATCCAAAACATTTTTCGTCCACTTGTTTTATTTCCATGCCGCAAAGAGCCAGCTGAATCACTACCACTAGTGCCATGATTAATTAATGAGCCGGCCACTGAGCTAAATGAGCATTAAAGTGACAGCTGTCCACGACCAGAGTCAGACACTGCATTTCTGGTAAACAACAAACTGTGAGTGTGAGACATATTGATCAAAGCAGTGTTAGAATGAGGTGCTTTGTGAACAGGCAGCTCAGATGTGGAGTCTTGGCAGTGATTTTTGAGGAAGTGTCCAATTTGGCTGAGGATGTGCTAAAGTATTGATGAGGCCAGAGTGTCACAGTGATGACAATAGAATCCTTGATTATGTATTATTGATGAAACGATTAGCATGTCAGGTGCAGACAGGGAGACAGTCTGTGTGTGCTGTAAACATAAGCACTCTTTGAAGAGAAGAGGCCTCTACTACACTGTACTGCACTGCACTCTAATCTAATCTACTACTACTATAGTGTAGTATAGTATGTAATATTATAGCACACTACAAGATGCTGTGCTATGCTATGCTATACTACACTACAACACACTGCACTACACCACTTCTGCTGTAGTTTAATTTAGATTGTATTGTGCATTGAACATGGACCATGTACAGGAGCATTTATCACAAAAGAAAGAATGCTTTGTACCAGATTATTACTCTCTCAACTAATTTCTATCTGCAGTCCCAGATACAATCACTGTACCGCACTACACTGACTACTACACACACCCATAAAATAATAAAAATATATATATAAAACTATAACTACTACTACTACTACTACTACAACAACAACAACACTAAAATTCTATTCTATTCTATACTACACTACCACTACACCACATTATACTATACTACACTATGCTACACTGAACTACACTATAATACAATACATACACATAATATAACATAACATAACATAACATAATATAATGTAATGTAATGTAATGTAATGTAATGCAATGCAATGCAATGTAATGTAATGTAATGTAATGTAATATAATACAATAACCATGCTCTACTGCACTACACTAATGGTGAATGTCATGTAGTTGATCTTTTTGCTCAAAGGATGAATTGATTATGAGCTGGCAAACTGACTCTAACCCCAACCTCAAAACCAAACCCCAGCCCTACCTATTAATGATCCAGCCTGCAACCACATCCTATACATTTAACTTGCCCAGGCCCCATAAGCTGACTTTCTCAAGTGCTCTTTAAATGGTTGTCTGCCATTAGCTTCCAGCATGATAACACAAGAGCGACAGTCTGATAGAGCATTTTATCTGGTCTGTGAGACATTTTTGGAATCTTTGTCCCTCTCTATTATTTACACTGGCACTGGACGTGAAGTGGCTGGCCCTGTCTGTGGCTACACTGTGCTTAGCTGACTCAGATAGTCGTCAGTATACTATTAGTGTAATAGTAAGCCTAATCTATTTAAGTACTGCACGCTAAACAGCTCCAAAGCCATTTGTCTTGATATTCCTGAGTGCACTGTTGAGACAAGACAGTGGCTCAAAGTAGATCCAACTATGTATTTGTATTTCACACCAGATCTTAATGTCTTTGACACATCTAGACTCCTTCCTTTTAATGTGTTTTCATAGTTTCAGATGGCAAATTTTGGTGACACCTGAGTTTTTCTTGGATCAAACCGATATTAAGTTTCAAGATTGTCAACTATTTGATTTTTTGTAAAATTTTACTGTTAGTGTTACAAGTGATGTCTATTCTTTCCCCACCATGAGAACTTTCCGCTCTCTAGATTGACTTAAGTGCCTAACAGCCTGGTATGGCTGCCATGTTTCAACGTGGCCAAAATAGTTTCTCCATCTGCTGCTGCTGCTGTTCCCTCACTTGTGTGTTTGAATGCGTAAGAGGAGTATATGTGTGTGTGTGTGTGTGGTATTCTGTGGTTCCTCGCTGGCGCCAAATTTAGTCCCAGGCAATGTACCCTGGTCTCACTATTGCTCCACAGATCAGCATCGAGCCAAAGTTTTGAACACAAGGCTCATCCTAAAACACCGAGTATCAAAACACAGACCACCTCGCTGCACTGATCCCACTACATCGGAAAGTTGGTACACCTAAAAACCTCAGACTGCAGAACGAGAAAAAATAGACCTGCCTTTTCCTTTCCACCAACTTTCCACTGCTGGTTTTGTGGAAGAAGATGAAAGGTGACGTGAACAGTGAAACGTAGAAGGCAGTAGCAAAAAAAATGAGTAGACTAGTGAGAGCACTTTACAACTGCTGCAACAAAACTGACTTTGTTTCATGTGACGGCAGCAGGAGTAGGAGGCGGTGATGTCATTATGCAGGAGGGAGCGTGAAGAGGACATGTCAAATTCAATTACAAAGTGTTTTCAGTGTGCAGCATTCTCATCAAAAAGCTATTATGGTGTGTGAAAACTGTCCTTATTTTAACTTGAAGGGCATTGTAGCATCAAATAAATGTACATATACATGTTTTTATATATATATTTATGAGGGATTGACTTTTAATCTTAACCTTAGGCATCTTGACAATTCTCAACAACATTTTGTCATTAACAATAATCTAACTTATGTTTGAAGTAATTCTGGCAGTTTCTCTCTGGGTCAGTATCCACGCACAGACTACAGCAACCTCAGAGGGTCAAAACAATATACTTTATTTTAAGGTCAATTCTGTACTAAAAAAAATATAGAAAATCAATTCTAATGCCTGTAGTGGTATTTTTGGTTTCAAAATGTGTTCAAATGTAAAAGTTACACTAGAGCTATAATATACTTCCTTTTGAAACATGGCACATACTGCTCTTAGCCTTTGTGCAGCACTGCATTAGACTAATAATATTATTATACTACACTACACTGCACTACATGACTCTATGCTATGCTACACAACATGGTACAATACAATATGATACCATACCCTACACTACACAGGCTCAAATAGTGTAAATCTCATGTCAAATACAAACATACTCCAAAGTTTCCAATGTCCCAGTGATGCTGCACCCCTCCGCTGACGTCATATGGAGCAGTCAAAGTTCAGTAAACTTGAACTTTGTAATAGAGTGATGCAACAGAGATGGACAGTCTTCACAGCCTCTGTATTTGAATATTCATGAGTGAAAAAACATAAATTGACACCTCTGAAGTGAAGTGTTAGATGCAGTTTGGAGACAGATCGTCCAGTGAATGACAGGAGATTTAGGCGGCCGGATATGAAGCATGGAACTATTTGTTGGTCTCATGGACAAATAAGTCTTATAGCAAATCAAACACTGACAAAAAGACATAAAAAAGTGAGCTGGACTTACCGCCAAGGCCTGCAGCCGCTCTTTGTGGAGCTGAGCCTCCTCACAAGACATCCTGAGGGGAAGGCAAGGGAGAAGGGGGTGAGAGGAGACACAGAGGTGAGATTTGGGCAGACACAGCCAAGTCCCTGAAGCAAAGACAGAGAGTGAAGACAAGAATCCAGACACGGTCCTTCCTAAGGGCTCGATAATCCGACTGCAGCGGCTACAGTGTTGAGTCTGTCTCTCATTGACTGGCCATGTGCCTGACGGCCCGCTGCTGCTGCCTTACTGTTTCACTCCCTCTATCACCCACCAGTTCTCCTGCAATCGCTCCGTCCCGCCTCCCATTTGTCCCTCCCTCGCTGTCTTTTTTAGGCATGAGCCGTGTGGGACTGAACAGCTGGGAGGAGCAGCTGAGAGAGGGCAGAGTGAGAGGAGGATGGACGGAGAACGAGAGGGAACAGGATAGAGTAAAATTAAAAAAGCAGAAGTAGGGAAAAGAGGAAGCATGGAGTCATTTGTTATATTTGAAAACGGGTTCTCACTAGAGACATTGCAAGCCCAGGACTGCACACTTTGCACATTCTTTATTAAGTATTGATTTAGCCCTGGATTTTTTCTATTTTTTTAAACTCAAGTGAGTGTTGAACACATATTAGAGTCATTTCATTCTGTTGTAAAAATAAAGGAGTTAGCAAACAAAAAAAAAGTGGAGCTTGATATAAAAAGTGATCAAACCGTGACTCCACACACTGCAGTTCTGTGTCACATGTCTCATTTTATCACCTAAACTGTTCATCATTTGAATATATGTACTAGGAATAATTTCACTTTAGAAAATGGGACTTAAAATAAGCACTGGCACTGTTCTGACATGTGCATTATGTGTTCCATAAAAGGCGTGCAGTATCCTGCAGGTTTTTATTATCCCATTACTATTGATCCCATGCCACAACATTATAGGACACAGCTTAGTGCTACAACAAACACCTGCTTTATAACTAACCTTTATTCATAGGAACTGTTTCCACTGAGTTGTATGGCACAGGTTGGGCTGGTATGGCATGGTTTGGATTGTGTTTCCACTGAAGCAGCCCCTACTGTGTAAACAATGAGTTTACAAAATTCAGAAAGTAGCACCAGTTACATTTTGGGGACTCATGTCACAAGTTCTGCTTGTCATAATGTAGACTGAATATGAATCAATTACAAGATAAGAGCCATAAAACTGCATTTTTCTGGAAACAGTTGCTGCAGATAGATGCTAGATTTGTTTCTAAAAAAGAGGTAGGAGGACCAAACTTAGGAAGTGTTACTATAGTAGTGGCATATTTGCTTATTTGAGACACTTTATACCCCCTTTGACAATGAATATTAACCTGTACTGATGGACCCATACATACTGCTGCAGTGGAACTGCCTACAGTGCACAGGCTCCTTGTGGCTAACACTTATCCCTGCGGCTATGCCCTATACAAACAGTGAAAGTGCTAAAATGTAAGGCATGTGACTAGCACTTTAAACCCACTTGACCTTTTAACAAAACTCTATAAGACAAGGCCTGGATGCAGACCACATAAACAGCTGATGCTCTCTGATCTATTTCTGGGAGAGCATCGATCCCAGCGGCTATATTTACTCGATGTAAACAGAAACACACAAACAGGATGGAAAAAAGAAAGGACTTCTGGGGTCAGTCCAGGCAGTGATGTCTTCGTGGGATGCTTTAACATAAGTAAGTGTTTCTCTAAATGGGTCCTTCTTTCTTATCACCTGCATACCTGTATGGGTTATCATGTATTTTCTTTGCATATTATAGCTTACTTCTTATTTCCTACAGTCAGTGTAACATATTTCCCTCCATTTATTTCTGTCTGACCACCATATGTATTTTTATTTCCTACAATTGTGGATGTGTATGCACTCCATCAAAGTAGCTGCATCCTACCAACACCATTGCTTCCACTAGTGTAGTACTTGAGATTAGATGAGTCCATATTTAAGTGTTAGAAACAAATGTATTTTTATTCAGTCTCACCTCTGTCTGAAACATAGAAAATGTTAAATTATGTAGGACCACAGATGAACATCACTGCTGTGAATGGATGGAAGACTTTTATTTTCAACTGCAGTGGACAACAGCAACTTTTAGGCTGACTCTTTCACTGATAACCCCTTGCTGCCTTTTTCTACAATGTTCTCCCAACATCTAAGCCTTTGTCTTGAACTGGGTATTGGCCTATATTGGTCTTGAACAAGATCTCAGTCCCTCAAAGTTTCATTCTCATGTTTGTGTTGGTCATGAAAACTACCAGACCTTACAGCTTTATTAGGATTGGGAAAACACTGAACACTCAAACAGGCCAAAATTATGGATGATATGACTTTCAATATTTGAGAGAACTCTTTGGTGTGGTAATTGTTGAATCAAATATTTTATAAAATAATATCAAATATAGAACACAATAACTATGTGCCAATAATAATCTTCAGAAAGAAATACTACTTGTATCAATAGGGTCTCCCCATTTAGTCGTCATTTGCCCTTGTCCCCACCTGTCCCCCATCTATACACCCCTCGTCCACTCTTCCTGTCCTCCTCTCTCTCATTCTCATCCCTTCTTCCATTAGCAGACGTCCTTATAAGGAGAAACGGCAGCAGCAGTCGAGGCCAACTCTTCAGGGAATACAGAAGCATGTAACACACACTCACACACACTCATACAGCAGCCACTGGATTACTCCAGGAGTGAAAAAAAGTACGGCATAAATAACTGCAGCTGAAGACCGAGTCCTGTAAAGACACAGCCAGCTGCAAGACAAACCCAATAAATAAGAAACGACTCCTGACTCGATGCAAACTACAGCAACAAATCTGTACGTAGAGGCCTCTGGGATGTAAAGAGAGACTGAGAGAATTATGTTTAGCTGCGTTGAAAATTTAATTTATCATTTTCAAATACATGTCTGAATGTGCAAATGTTTCTAGATGTAAATGTGCCACAGGATTTCCCATAGAATTATACAAGGTTTGTGGAAAGCTTTTTATTGGGATGCATGAACAAGATGATTTATCTTTGTAAAAACAACAAAAAAAACCCTGCTTTTGTTTATTTTAAGAGTATGGGCAGGAAAAATTGCTTTATGGAAGGTTAATGGTTCATGGAAACATGGCCTTATTTGTTCAACTCTGTCACAGGCATGATAATTGATTTATTTTCTTTGTTTCTACATTGTATAACCTTGTCTACAATATTGAAGAACAATGTAGTAGTGTAATTAGTTGGATTAGGTTTTTTTTGGAGACTTTATCAGTGTAGTTTGTGGAACTATTCCAAGCTGGCTGTATTGTTCATTTTATGCAGTGGCTCATAAAAGAATGCCGACATAACAATTTGGATTAAAAGGAAAACTGACCAGGAAGCATCTAAATATTTTTTAATGATTCATTTCTTTTACTACAGTAACGAGCTGTCACCAAACAGAGACCTGTTATTACTCCTGCCTGCTTCTCCAAACTAGCGGTGTGAGTTGAATTACCTACCTCTAAGTATCTTGTACACACATTTTTACAAAGCAGTGAAGTATCCCTTTAAAGAAAGTCAGCACTGGGCTTATTTACACTATAAAATATTTGTGCGTTAAGCTGCATAATTGCACATTAGACTAAACAATTACACTTAGAGTCCGACCATAAAAACTGCACTATTTCCCTCAACATTTGCTTGCCCTCACTAAAACCTGGCTTTAATGTGGTAGTATGCACTTTACAGTCCCTGGGTCCTGCGGTCTTAACGTACAGCATTTAAAACAGGATTTGGCTCTGCAGCTGTTGGACTCGCAGCTGAAACTTAACTCTGGACTCCGCAAGTTACAGTTTGACCTGGATTCACTCCAATTCTTACTCTGGCAGCTCACACCCTTATTATGTTTTCTTGTTGACATATTATATTACATCTGGGTTTAATTTTAATGTTTGGAATGCGTTATAAATAGGCATAGTAAAAGTAATAAGAAATCAGGGTTATGCCAATCCAATATCCTTCTCCTGAAATCCAAACTCATTTTGGGTGTAATTGCCGATATTTTCTTTGTTTCCGCACTAACTGTTGCGATCCCTCCCCTTTAACCTCTCCACTCCGGCGTCAGCTCCGTTGCCGCTGCCGGAGACAACACCAGCATTGTTCCCCGGGATCGCCACGACGACGCGATGACCTCACTGCACAGCCAGCCCAGCTCCGCCTTCCCCCCGTCCACCCCAGCCCAGCGGTAATGGCCTCCAGATGTTGAATAACTCCACTGCTGAACTATAACAGCGTACACAGAGGGGCAGCAGGCAGAAATGAGCAAATATGGACAAAGAAAGTACAGAAGGAGCGAAAGCAATCATGGCATCGGACCGTTTTCTTCCCTTTGCCAAATATTTTTTAGTTTAATTGTTTCTTACAAGTGCCCTGGAAGAGGCATGAGCGATGGAGTGAGAGAAGAAGCCTAGGGGAAAACAACTCAAACAGACATTTTTCAGCGAATGGGAATGCCAAACCTTGATCTTATTCATATTTTATGCATCACAGAAAGAGGTCGAGACGGGTTTGTGGGTCAGATTGTCTGTCTTCGTACAAACTTCAACTCCATATACAATAAAGGGGATTAAATTTTAGTTTGAAAAATAATACCATCTGGTCTAAATGAAAATGTATTCAAACACCAAAAAGTTCATTTGGCATGTAAGGCAATTATAATTATAATAGTATAAAATAGTACATAAAAAAATACTGTGGTGTGAAAATCTTTTTTATCAGACAAATGACAAGACATTCTAAAAGGCAAAGTACTGTTGGACTCTGTGTGCTCTTTTTCTAACCAAAGAGGTCGCTAACTTGAGATGTGGCTTTAGGTGAGTGAAAAAAGGCAGGTGTTGAAAAGAGCCTCACTCATTTATACTCTTTTAAAGGTGTGGATATGTTGCTTCTTAGTGTTCACAATAAAATGAGGCATTATATGAATGTGTAATGACAGTAAAATAATAGTAAAACATCAATATTATATTAAAATAAAATAATAAAATAATAAAAACCTATAAATAACAACTCCAATTTGTTTCCTTTGTTTTATTGCAAAGAAATACAATTAGATGATAATATCACTGGTTTCTTCAATTGCAAAAGGCTAATGTTGTCAAATGCCTTCAACGTGTATCTTTTCACAAACTCAGTCTCACAATATGGTTTTGATGCTAATGCTGTTTTGTGAGCAACAACAAGGTAGCTTACTTTCACTGCTGCATCACTGAGCTGTCAGCTACAGTTAAAAAACAGGTTGACAGACTGTTGTTTCCTCAGACCTGCTAACGATTCCTTTATTTTCTCTTTCAGTTCTCTGTTGTTGTTTTTTTTTTTTTTTTTTTTTATTATAATCCTTGAGATCTGAAACTTGCTGTAGACAAACAAAGCACACGTTTCTTATTCACTTCTGTAAATAAATAGGAAGTGGTACACTACACTGAGTATCTACCTTTCTCCTTTTTGACAAAGAAACATTACATTACACAGAGGGTAATGTTGACAGCAAAAGAGTAATTGCATTGCTGTCACATGCTGTTCTGTCACATGCTGGAATATCAGTTATTTTAATTAAAAAAATTGCAGCTACTGTCTACTATGTAATGTTCTCACTTTCCTAATTGATCCCATCGGCCAGATTGTACCCTCTGGAAGACTGGTTTTGGCCCGTGGGCCACACTTTTGATGCCCCTGACTTTGATAATGAAAATCTGGCCTGAATTATTTTAACAAGTAATGTGAACATTTTGAAATTAATATTTTTGCACTTGTGTGATTATAAATAAATGAGTATCATTAAGCTCGATACGAATTGCAAGTCACAACTGGCACTAATTACCTATTCAGTGAAATACATGTGCCCAAAACTCATGCTAAAGCATAAAAGCAAAAATGCATAATGCCTCTTGAGACAAATGATGAATTACCCTCGTACAACTGTAGTAGGATGTAATGCACACACCTCATCCTTTGAAGTATCTGTTCCACTAAGAGTTGACAGTGTGTAATAAATAGCAGCAGAGAATGGACCGTCTGTCTCTGTCGTGTCTTCCTACCTCAGCTTTTGCTGAATCAGTGTCACAGACACTGAGGGGGAGTGCATGGACTAGTGATTAACAAGAGCCCACAGCACAGCGGAGAACAGATTAGAGGAACAAATGAAGTGAGAGACTGAGACTGTCTTATCTTACTGAACACAAAATAATGCACAAGCAGAGGTTATACAC
Source organism: Rhyacichthys aspro (assembly GCA_036850595.1). Classification (NCBI taxonomy): domain Eukaryota; kingdom Metazoa; phylum Chordata; class Actinopteri; order Gobiiformes; family Rhyacichthyidae; genus Rhyacichthys; species Rhyacichthys aspro. Next base: position 5,342,198 of record CM072159.1, read on the forward strand.
TTCTCTTCTGAGCTGAAGGCATCATGAGACTCTTTAGATCCATCAGTCAAATTGCATATTGACAGCTTTAGGCCAGCTTCGATACAAGTCGCTTATCACAGAAACCAGCTAACTGCTAACTCTACTAATCTGCCATCTCTTGGGGGCTACTGGAACCAAACAGACATGAGCTTAACAAATGCACTGCTCTGAGTAGACCTGCTTAAAATGTGCTGTTGTAATTACAGTATTTTTCTCTTCAAAAGATGTCCATCAGTTTACATGTTCTAACTGAATATAAGGCAGTTAGCTGTTTACATGATGGCTGCACAGTCCAGACCATTACAGCTCCCTCAGAGTGATGGTCATGATAAAGGGAAATCAAGACTTGCTTGTGAAATAAATATGATAAACCAGTTCAGTTACACATTAGAGCTATACATGTAAGGTCTGCATTTAAATATAGCCTACTCCTCAGTTTCATTTAGTTGTGTTACCTGAATCAATTAGGACAATTGTATATTGGTCTATCCTATATAGCCTATAAAAATGTCACCTTTGTATTGCATGTCTTCCTGTGTGTCTCTTTCACTGATTAATACACCTACACATTAACATATGGGTACTTCATTTACTGTACCTGCTCAGCTCTCATCATTCATGGCAGTTTATTGTGTCATCTGAAAGTAAAGCTGTAAGCCTAGCCCCCACTTAACCTAATACACTGATATGAGGAGATGGTGCAGCCTAGCAACGTCAAGGCTACAAACAACCCAAGAAGCAACACTCTCTTAAAGCAACAGGCTGGGTGTGACAAATGATATAATATGAGTAATGACAGGGTATACTAGGATTTAATATACATGTAATATTATCAACCTTAATGATGCATCCAAAACTAGACATTTGTTTGTAAGTTGCATTTTTTTTTTTTCTTCAGAAAAGCCCAGATGCATTTCTAGACACTAGGGGCCCCAGGCAGAAGGTACCAGTGGCCCCCAAACACTCAACCTATGCCATATTATCCGATTTAATAATAGATAATTATTTGATCATTAAAGTTTGTCTTTCACTGGCCTCATATTTTCAAATGGGCTTTTTATGTTGTGTAATATGTAATGCTGTTCTGTGTTAGTAATGCTGGCCAGAATTGGTATCATTATAAAATATTATAATACAGCACCGCATTATAATAACATACAAATGGAATAATGCATTATATAAGTGTTTTATTTAAGCAGTAATTTATTGCTGGGTTATATAAAATCAAATAATGTCATGTCATGCTATCTTCCCCCTTCTAGCTTGGGGCTCTAGGCTCCATTGCTACATTGCAGGGATATCCTACTTTACAACAGGATACGAGAACTTACAGTGGCCGCTATTCCATGCAGTTAATATTTAAATGACTAAGTGCTGCTAGAAATACTGGCTTTGAAGGAGGCACCGTAAAACACCAGACTCAGCTTCCTAACTGACGTATGTATATCAATCTTATAAGGAAAACTTTTATACTGTTTTTCTGGCATGCGTTTTTGAAATGCCCAGTAGATGACACACAGATGGATCTGCAGCATGGCTGACACAGAAGCGGGTCCAATTGTACAGGCTGCACAGCGGGAATGCCCAAATGTGCTGTACTGCATAATCACACATTCAAATACAGGATGGGTGTGTTAAAGAGAAACACAGGTAACAGAGAATAAATGAAAACAGAAAAAGTCCACATTGGAGCGGTACTGGAAACAATGAATGGGGTTATGTTGCAGTGAGGTGAGGGTCTGCAGTGGGAGTGGATCAGGGGGAAGGAGGAGTGTACAGCGTGTACCGCGTGTCTCCTCTCCAGTCATGACTGAGCAGCAGCCTCACCATGACAGAGCTCCCGTTCCCATGACAACACCGGCTGTCAGATGGAGCAGAGATGGTGGAGAAATGATGATAAAAATAGACTCATGAATGGGATAAAGACAGACTTACGGAGGGGTTGCCGTGCCGTTGCTGTGCAGAGGTGTGTCTGCCATGGCTGCAGCGCCGCTCTCCTCCAACCACCACTCCTCCTGCTGCTGCTCCTCACTGTCCTCCGGTGTCCTTTTCTCCTCCACCTGCCTCCCCGCCGCCTCCTCTCTCGCACGTCTCTCCTCCTCCCGCTGCCGCGTCCTTATGATGCTTCAGATGTGTCAGAGCGGCTGCCGCATCGAGCTGTCCTCCCAGGCGCCCACGAGCATGTCAGTAAAGAGTGGTCACTTCATTTGTGTGTCTGAACGTGAACGGGCTGAACAGGCTGTCGGAGAGTTGTTACAGAGGAGAGTGATGTCAAAAAAGTGGGAAGGGAAGTGATGGATGGCGGAGACAGGAAAAGGAAGCGGGAGGAGAGAGTGAAGGTGAATTGAGGAAGCAGGACACAAGGAAAGAGACAGCAGGGAGAGATGTACAGAGCCTAAAGGGAGCTGCTGTATAATGAAAGGAGTGGCCAACCTGCTTCACTTGGGCTGCTACTCTGAGAACAACCCTTCTCCCCCAGAGACTGGAGAGGGATTTATTTAAAGAGGCAGACGGGATCACTGAAGTATCCCACTGTTAGGGCATAGAAGATCCTTATCCTAATAGGATAAGTAGGCCATCCACACAAGAGGGATTTGGGATTCTGGGAGATATTTGCAGCATGATTTATGAAATGTAAAACTCAGTCTGACGTTTACTACGATGAAATGAGTTTGGGGAGTGATGCCTAAAAACAACTTGACAACATAAGCCAATAAGTACATGTTGACACTTTATTTGACCATAAATGCCAGCTGAAGCAGGTAACAAGTAGGATTTGACATAACATAAGCAAACTAATTAACTATGTGCTGTGTTTGTTGTGTACACCACCTAATTTTCAATATTTTACTTACTAATTTTTCTCAATTGCTACTCAATTTTCACAAACAAAATGAAATGACTATGATCATCTTTTTTTCATATTCACCAGTGAAAAAATTCCAAGGATACAGTTGTTGGGTGTTTTTATGTATTTTCAGACGCCTAAAACATGCAAAGTTCAAGATACAGTTCTAACAAACGATCCTCTCTGGGCTTATAAAAGAACACACCAAAAGAAGAGTTCAAAATGCCTTAAAGGTCCCATATTATGCTAAATCGACTTTTCTGAACTTTTAACCATGTTCTAACGTTGTTTCTACCTCAAACACATACCCAAAGTTGTGTTTTGTTTCATTCGTGCATGTTTGAGTAATTTATTTAGTTTGAGCTACAGTCCTTTCAACGAGCTGTTTCACGCAATGACTTCAATATGTGAAATAAACCACTCCTCTCCAGGAAGTGCTCCTCCACACTCCTCCAGCCCCTCCCTCCTGCACTGTCAACAAGTGGTGCTCTGCAGCTCAGACACAGAGAAGCATCACTGCTACTGTGTTAGCTTACTTACTGTCAGCAACATGCACACATGTATTACTGCATAGCTATACATATTGCTAGGCTACTTTATTATAGTTCTTTCAATACACTGCACAACAGCTACCTTAGGAGTCTCCAGGCAGCATACATTCTCAACTTCAGTAGGCATTGTACGGTCATTTCCACATGTGCACCTATAAACAGAAGCAGTTAACACGCGCTATGCTACGGGCTACACCATAGAAACATACACAATAAATAGTTTCTCATTTACCAAGCAGAAACGTCTTGAAGAAACCTTCGAGGTTTTTGTGTTTGCTCATGTTCTTCAAACTCAGAGTCAGACTCTGGGTCGAAGATATACGGCTCAGTTACTCTCAAAGCCATTGCTGAAAAAGTTATTACTACGATGTACCGTGTTTACTTCAGTCTGTTTCAAGCGGCAGCACGTGGTTCTAGCGTGACGTCAGGCAGGAAGTGGGCGGAGTCAATACGGAAGAGCTGAGCCTTAAAGTGACAGCGCCAAATCAGAACGTTCACTTTGGAGTCATGAGAGCTCATTCAAACCGCTTGTATAAGATAAATATTGTGTGTTTCATGTTGCAAAACGTGGTAACCAAATGTATCCAAAATACACTGTATAATGTTCAAAATAGTATAATATGGGACCTTTAAATAGTATTTATTGTTGTTGTGAAAGAACGGGCCTTCTTACGTAAACGCCCGATGCATCATAATTAATACTAAACAAATTCCATATGTATCAAATATTTATCCATTTTTTTTCCTTTTGATTTTAGGTCCAATAAATAGCTCAATTTCTAAATATTAGAATTTTCTTTCTAATTATTTCATATGACAGGCATGATAGGATTAAGGATTAAATACTGTTTTTCAATTTTTCAGTTCAAACTGTGATATTGCTCATAGAATTTTTTCATACTGTATATGTTGTGCCCATACACCCTATAAGGACAACCAATCAAATTTAATCAATAAACACTTTAGAGGGGAATCGGGCCACAGTTTCTTTGTATTATGATATCATGCTTGAAGACAAGTCTCCAGTTGTTTTGCCAGGGCTATTTAAAATAAGAGTTTTGAAAGATTTCCAAAGTTCAGGTCTGAGTGAATTGGTTTGCATGTGGTTCACATCTCCTCACACCACACTCTCAACCAATCTCGTCTTTTATCATCAGATGTGCAGTCATTACTGTCTTAAAATCTTAATGTATGTGCCAGGCTTTACTTCTGCTAACATATTGAAATGCAGTGCAGGAAATACATAAAGATCCACAGCTTGTCTCATGAATTTCTGAAGCAATGTCAGATATTCAACCATATTTTTTTTCTTTGTCTATTTATCTCAGCCTTACAGTAGCTCTTAACTGTAGAATCACCGTCTAATGAACACAATTTCAAAACCCCTGAAGTGAACTACATAAACTCGCCTCACCAATCACATCTTGGCTGTTTCTTTGCAAATAGGCAATACTTATCCCAATATAGTTATGTTACTTCAGTTCAGCTTAATTCCAATCTTTATTAAGAACACATGTAAAAGGTCCAGGTAAATCTAGAAATGTTAAAACATCTTTGTGGACATAATCTGTGTTTAGTGTTTTATCACAAACCCTTCACACCAGTTATCAGTCGTCTGGCAACAAAGCGAAGGTCAGATCTCTTAAAATGCCAAGACGGTGACATTCCCAGCTGTCCCACACTCGGACACTTGTCAAGACTTTTCTTCTTCACTTATCACTCTCCTCTCAGCTCCCTCCTTCCCTTCGCTCCTCCTCGACGGTGCGTGTTCGTCTGTGGTTATCATATTGCCTGGTATGCCAGTTATTCTCAGGCCGCTCCTCAGGTTTAGGTACTGGCCTTAAATGGTCATCAGGCGTGCATCGTTCTTGGCCTTCATACTTCACACACAGCTCTACAGATGAGTCTGTGCCGACTGATGTTTGTTGTTTTGAGAGTTTAAAGAGGATGGTGTGGGCGTTTGATCACTTAAAGCTTCAATGAGGCCTTCTGCTGTATAATTAATAGATGTGGTTCAAGCACCTTTAACTCGTAATGTGTGGTCTGATTAAAGCCATATGTGGGCTAAAATTAATACCCGCTCTGATGTAGATGTAAAGGGCTGTAAATTAGAATTAGAACTTCCTCTTCTATGTTACACCATTATGACTTGCATGGTACTGTAGAGATTGAAAGAATAAAAAGTGCAAGGATGGAGGAATTATCTTAAATGTGCAATATGTCATACAATACAAAATCCTGATTCACATTAAGTTTAGTTTTATTTTAACAGTTTTAATCCTGATCCTGAACTGAATGTGAAAGTGTAAAATTATGGATAGTGCTGCCATCTTGTGGAATCATCATGAAACTCATGGCAAACTTAAACTTAAAATATAACATGTTCCTGTAGCTTCCAGACGTGAGCCAAAACCTTTTTTTTTCTTTGCCAATTATGTTTTAATGTTGTTTTCATACAATGATTACAATTGTATAGCCTATTTTTATGTAAAACCACATTTTTTGGAGGGCATTGCAACAGGGTAGGCAAATGAGGCAGTTGCCTTGGTCCCCAAGAGGGGAGGGGCCCCTCAATAATGGCTGATTAAAATGATTTAATTCAGTTATTTCTGTTTGACTTACTGCTGTGAAATAATTGATGTGCATTGACTCATGAACAGTATGCATTTGTACCCCATATCTAGTGTGTGTTCGGGTACTTAGGTACCTCCTAACTTAGGGCCTCCAGTATCACTAAAGCATCGCTGTAAGTGAACTTTGACTATGACCTGCATAAACAAGACATAAAGAAGAAGATGGAAGCACTGTGACCATTCCCCTCCACTGATTGTTGTTCCGTTTTGGTTTGACAGAATTATAACATACATTGCACATAATGTGTATCACTTGTTATAAAAGACGAAAACAAACAACATGAAGACAATCCACAAAAAATATTATTACCGTTATTTGGTTTTAATTTTCAAATTTACAAGTTTATTTCTTTTAGCTCTCAGAAAAGATAAGATGATGATGTATTCAATCATCTTGGACTGTATGTTTTTTAGGTTATTTCCAAGAATGTATACATGAGGAAGTTTAACAATATTCACCATGAATAAATTACTTTCATTCAACCAACTCCAGCATATCCGTGCTAGCACAGCTTAGATACACTGATTATTCAGCCTATATTTTGTTGTTTCACTGGCTTTATAGATTCTCTTCAACATGTAAATGTTTATATTGCTGGTTGTTACTCATCTGGCCAATTGCTTAATAAGCATGCTGCTAATTGCATAATGCACACACAGGTTTAACTATCACTAAATATCCAGTAGAGGGCAACAAACGTCTGTTTCTACGGCAGCAGTTGCATTATATAGCTGACACATCTTACTTGAACTTTTCTCCACAGGTCAGTTGGGTTTTTGTTTCAGTATTTCATTTAAATCATTCATAAATCAAGCACTAAAAGAGTCAAGGACTTACAAGTAACACAACACCATTGTCAGACAATTGTCTTCCTTTATTTTTCCCATTGGTCAGCTGCTTGGTTATATATTTTTGAATGGTGCTATAGTAAAGCCTAGTTAGGTTTCATTGCTGTAGGTGAATGTCTGTACATCCGAAACAGAGCCAGGACAGGCTGTGTGTAGACAGGTAGAGAGACAGTGAGGGAAACAGACAGAGGCGAAAGGAAGCATCCCATTCTCTTTACTTCAGTGGGTTTTAGTCATTGATCCAGAAATCTGTCAGCTCAGATAAGACAGTGATACCACGGAAACCACAACTGGGGTTTAAACTCCCCGAATTTTACTATTTTACTATACCATACATCTACTGCTTTGTTATTCCTTTTGTTGCAATACAGAAACAACATCTAGAATCTGTTCAAGGTTTTAGGCACGAGCATTCATTTGTCTGTTTTGCACAACGTCTTTTGAGGACAGTGTGACCCAATTCATTTACTTGTATTTACCAAAACAGAGGCCATAAATAATTGATAGATATCCTGAGCTGCTGGGAGGATGCAGGATGATGACATGGCTCCTGTCACCAAACATATATATATACAGTATACAGAGAAAAACTATATATATATATATATGTCTTTGTCCTTATGGAGTGTCTACAAGGGCAGAGAGCTACTGCAGAAATGTGTATTTTTAAACTGCCTAAGCCCCGCGGTCAAACAGTAAGTGAGATGTCAAAATCATAAAGAATGGCTGCACATTTTGTTCGGCCAGTTACAGCTTAAATTCACTTGAGAAACGAAAACAAACATCAGCTGTAAACACCGGGTCGTGGAAAGTAACTAAGCTGTCAATATAGAAGTTTACAGAAAGGTGCAGGTGCCTGTTAAATCAGCCCTTTACCCAACATCTATAATTCACTAGTTGTGCAGCAGCTGGTCTCTACAGTCATCCTGGTGATTCTGGGGTTAAACAGAGCCAGTAAAATGGAGCTTGGGAAAACAGTAGTACAGACGGAAAATGCAGACTAGGATTATATCTGCATTTGTTTGAATTGAATTGATATGAAAAACTGTTTTTCTGACTTGGAAAATGCAGGTTCATTCAAGATTCCACTAGTTTGTTGTCATGTGCACATTAAGGAAACGTATTTCTCTGTACATTTAAATTCTTCCTGTTGCCTACGATAAGTACCGTAACGAATAATAGAAAGTATAAAAGTTTAAAATACAAATGAGATAATATTTGAAAAAAGGCAGCAATCAAATGTTTACTAGCAAATGTTGGCAGAAAGAAGTTTGCCGACATAAGAAAATACTAAGAAAGTGAATGCATGAAAATTGCTGCTGGAAAATATCCTGCCTACGACGTGACACTGCTATACTTCCAATGTACATAGCTCACTAGAAATATCATAGAACAAAAAGCAGCACTACCTCATTTTAATCTTTCTTCAGAGCTTACCCTAAACTTCTAGCTCTGAGATGAGCGTTGGAGTGATGTGATCCCACAATTATCTCTGTTCTGTTAAACATTGCGTGAATAGATTGCAAATATTTTTCTGTGTTTCACTTTGCTTCCCTTTTGTCTATTTCTGTTTTTCTTTTTCAGGCTGGTTTGCTGTGTAAAAAAAAACGTGTCCAGCACCAGAATAACCACTTTATCTGTAAAAAGCAATTACTCCCTTGTTCACAATGGTGTAGTGACCAATAGCAGGACTCCTTATTCAGGTGCTAGCATGTGATTGGCCAAAAGCCTGGTATGTGCTGAAGATACTCATCTATTAAAAATCTTGATTAAAAAAAAGCCTATAGATGATGTCTTAAGGTCTTATTTTTTTCACAGATGATTCCTTTACAATGTGTTATTAGGTGATTTGCTACTTTAACTGGAACATGTGCATAATTAGATTACCATAGCATGATAGGTCATATTTGGAAAAAAGCAAATCACAATTGCAGCTTGCCCTCACCATAATTCCACTATAACTTTTTCCATAAGATTTTTATGATAATATCGCTAGCTGATCATGTAATCATGGCCACTGCAAAGAAAATCCACTTCAAGAGTGAGGTAGAATAAGGGAAATAAACATAATGTACCCAGATGCTAGAATATTTCCCTTTCAACAGTTAACAAAGCTGCAAAATATATATATATATTTTTTAAGTGGCAGAGCATGTCTGTTTGGCATTTAAATTCAAAAGAAAGTAAATGCATAGAAATTGCAATAGCAAAAAAATGACACTGCTGCTACCACTACTAGTGTATGAAACAGGTTAAGAATTGGGAATATAATTTAAGTGCATGTAAAGTTATTTTATTTTAGTTATTTCTGCAGCCATCCCTATCAATTTTGACTTTAACTTGGTAGTGTCCATGTTGCCTGGTGGTGCATTTTATGGCTGCAAGGCTGGGTGTGAGATGATATATTGACACATCACCATCTGGGTCCAGTTGGATCTCATATTCCTTCTATAAACACCGTGAATAAAACATGAGAAGACCATTGACTGGCTCCGGGAGACACATACTAATGGTTCACTGTCGACCGCTGCCAGGCTACGTCCACTGTGTACATGTGCGGGTGAGGTCTGGCCATAGATAAACTGGGCTTCCTGTCGGGGAGGGGACAGCTGGGGAAGCCCTGCTCGATTTAACTGGGAAATCCCATTCAGTTTTTCAAAAAAGAGGAGACAGTTTTGGAGCTCAAGGGGCCATGGGTGTATACATTATGTCTGTTTGTTTTTTAAGCTTCTGTATTTACATAGCGATCCACTCGGGTCTGTCCGTATGCCCTTCCAGTCTTGTCTATGTGTTTGTGTGTGTGTGTGTGTGCGCAGCTGTGGCACGCAGAAGAAGGCCAGGGCCCTCGAGACAAACGTGGCCGCTTACCCGCTCGGTTGCCATGGCGACAGGGAGATGGGAAAGGCTCTGTTGGAATTGCCATTAAAATGGAGAGGGGCGCACCACTGCATGCCAGCACATACACACACACGGCCATAGACACACAGCGCTTTCCCATGAAGACAATACGGGCTTACACACACACTCACACACACACACACACAGTCAGTCACGCAGTAGAGCTCCTTTGGATTCTTGGTGTGGGATTTAGTTATGGAGAAATGTGATGGGTTTGCTCAGATGTTCATGGCAGCCACAAAAGTAGCATCAGTATCATGGTTAATGTCTCCTGATTGCCCTGTGTTTGTAGTCATATAAGGGTAGTATTAAACTAGTGCTGTGGTTATGGAAATAGATGCACCCAGAAGGACAGTTAGAGAAAGGATTGTGACTATGAAAGCAAACACTAAAGAGTCTCTCTGTGTGTTTCTTTGCAATCCTTGACAACAACTTTTAAAGAATTTTAGATATTTGTGGCCATCAGACATGGAGCAAACAGCCTTGGTTTAAGAATAGAAAACATGCACATTTAAATAAAGACATGATAGGTAACTGGATAAACAACCTGCTAGTAAGCAAGTTAATATATCTGATCAGAGCAAAAGTGAATGAAGCAAAAACATAAACAACCAAGACCTCTTTTTATTGCATTTTTTTCTTTATTAAGAAATATTCTCAAGCTGTGATAAAAGTAACAGAGAAACAGTCTGCAGGTCATGGAACCTTTTCCTAAAAAGTGCCTTTTTCTAATACCTGGTACAGACTGACTCTGAAAATTTTTGAAGGCAAAATAAAACATTCAACCTAACCTATGGCTTTGTGGTGGGTTTTCGGTATTGTGCTTCATAGTTTTTGCAGCTCTCAGAAATAACCAGAACCACCTATTTTACATTCACAAACCCAACTTACTCCATGATCCTGTCCGTCCCACAATGATGCTAAGCTACGCAGAGTGTTTTGTTTTGTCATTATAGGCAGCGTCACATCTAAAACGCACCTTTAAGTACCCTTACCTGCTCTTTTGGGCCTGGTAAATTCACAATATAGGCCTGCATCAGGAATTGACATAGCTTGTAGAGAGGCAAGATGGATTTTTGTCATAATCCATGTGTGGCTCGGAGTTAAAAGACAAACCAGTTGATCTATTTCAGTCACAAACCCTCTAAAAAAACTGATAAACAGTTACCCTTTTTAAACTGCTGTACCCTACTGGCTACATGAGGTAAAGTAATTAAAAGCATTACGAATTAAACCTAATGCAAATCTATACAGCAATCAAATACACAGAATAATATACACACAATGAAAAGTCTATCTAAAAGGAGGCATCTGACAATTAAATGAATTACCCAGCACTGATTTAGGGTTATATTAGACATTCATTATTAAAATTCTTCTATTACTGTCTTTTTTTTAACCATATTTATATCAAGGATCTATAGCTGTGTGTATGTAGGGGGTATCACCTTGGGACCCGGACAAAAGCTCTTGGAGTGGTTTTAAATATGGATATTTTGTATGCTCTGTGGCCTTTGTAGACTTATACATATTCAAACAATATACAAGGCTTTTCTCCACATCCCTCTGTTTTTCCGATGGCTGACTAGAGTTGAGAGTAAGACCTAACAGATCCAGCTTGTTCCCTAAGGCCACAGCAACAAGAATACAGTTTCATAATACCTCTCCTTTTCTGCCGTATAATCCTATTCCAACTCTCTGGATCCTTCCCCCTTCAATTATTTTCCATCCTTTCTTTTCAGAAGCTGTCCTTAATTTGTGCTATTCCTCCCACTCTGGCCCTCTTTTCATACATTCAAACACACGCACTGAAAACCCTTTTGTTTTTTATCCCTGAGCCCCTCACTTCCAAGATCTGTGTCTTGGCTTTGGTTCCCGAAGCAATGTTGAAGTCACATTGGCAAGATGCACTCTGTCAGCAGAAGGCACAGTCACAGTGGATGAGCAGGGCTGTAAATTTTGAGTCATAAAGCAGACAGTACAGGATGGTCAAAATTAGATCACATTGTATACAGTCACCACAGTCACAATATGTACCACAGTCGGATCCCTTTGGCATCTTCAGGCAAATATCTGTCTCTAAACATTACATCAAACAATTTGAAGGTTTCATCTTAAGTTACATTTCTCAACACTAATAGATGTATTGGCAAAACTCCAAAGCATCAACCTGACATGATGTACAAATCACTTCTTTTTACACCAACAGCAAGACGTTCTAGTACAAACAGTACACATTTAGACAAAACAAACTTCACTCATGTCATTTTTCTCTAATAGAAAAAAAAAAGCTATAGTGACCTGCAAACAGGTAAAAGGATGTATGACATTTTGTTTCACCTGCTTACAGCAAGCAAAAGCTAAAACCCAAACGGAATAATGGCTCTGGGTGGTAGCATGTGCTAATGTTAACAATAGTCTAAGGCTGTTGTTGACTGGCCTAAGACCAAGGGCTGTTCCCTACAAAAAATGGGACCGGGGCATATTTGCTGGCACCTCCTGTCAGGCATTTTTTTCAGAAGGAGTTTGTTTCAGAATGAGTTCATGTTGCCTAAAAATCTGATCTGTTCCTTTTATTTTTAAATAAAACTAACTCTGATTAATAGGTCAGGCTGTACAAAATGCCCATTGTTTTGTTAAAAGGGTGTTGTTACAAAATATTGGTACATTGCGTGACTTTTTCTTTCTGCTCGGTCCCCCCTGACACACCCAAAATAGTCTCTCTGTGTTCTCTGACCTCCAGCTTTTCTAAATTAAGCACCACTTGGACCTACACTGGAAAGACATGTATACAACATATACCATGAACTTTTTAATTTCATAAATCAAATTCTTGTAAAAAGCATGCAGAGAGTCAGGTCCTATAGTGTTTTGCAGTGTGCATAAGCTTTATTATAGAAGACTTAAATAATGCTGTATCCTAATTCAAAACCAAAAGCAGCAAAGAGAGCGTGGCCTTCAGTTTAAGATGCATTGCACATTGTCTCTATAAGCCCTATTGCAGAACATTTCACAGTTAAGGTGGTCTGAAAGCAACTAGAACTAGAGTGTTGCTGCTGCTCACCATTCCATCTAGAGGTGAATATTCAGACTAGCAATATTTGAACTTACTGACAAAGACTCATCTGTAATAATAATAAAAAGTACAAATGTTGTCTCACCTTGTACAAGTTGTTACATGTTTCATAAGGACATAGTATTCATTTATTGGTACCAAATATCAGCTCTGCAACAGCACTATGCATATTTTATTACAACCCACTCAGTCTGCTAAAGTAATTGCTCTGCTATTGGCATTTATAATGTCTGCAGTGTCACTTCTGTTTGTGTTTAATCACAAAACAAATAAATCAGTGCTTCAGTGGGTTTACGACAAAAGTGCTTTAGTGAATCACTGGTGACCTTTGCAGAGTGGATTAGCATGCGAGCTAATGAAAATATTAGCCCAGGAGACGGTGCATTATGTAGTGTTCTCTTCAGCCCTGTAAGCCACTAATGTTACAGCGGAGGGAATATTTATGCACTGACGGGTGGCTGAGATTTGCATTACATTTGTACTTGTGCAGTGTTCACTGACCTGTGAGAGGCTGCGAGGGGAGGAGAGGTGACAAAACCAGGCAGCAGGAGAAAGGAAAAGGTTGCTGCAAGAGAAAAGGAAACAAAAGATGGTATATTATTTATCTGCTGCGGATGTAAGTCTACATTATTTATTCTCATGGGCAACACTTTCAGGCCCTGGCCACTGATAAATGACTTTCTCACTGTTAACGCTGTGCCGATCCTCAGTGTGAAACACAGAGTACATTGTTTGCATTTGTAAACCCTGTTAGAATTTAATTTAAAGATGCAATGTGCAGGATTTGTGAAGAAAGAAGTCTTTACTACCCCCCACACCACCATGTCACAGTGTGAGCACTGCTGGCCAAAGTGTAAATCTAATTTAATTCAATGTAATTCAATACGAACAAAGAACAAAGATTCTTTTTAGGGTTGGCAGCAGCATTGGATCATGAGCAAATAAGTCTATGGGGACTAAAACCTATTTCCAATAGAAAGGTGGCCATTTTGAATTAAAGACACCATGTTAGCTCATTGTTTTTAATATTTTGAACTTTGTGGGCTTGGCACTGCAGTGAATTTTGATGACTTGCAAAAAAAAAAAAAAAAAAAGAAAAAAGGAAGGGACTATAATTATTATTTTTTTAAATGTTAGGTTTTGTATTGTTTTAACTTTTGTTTCCTTTATTAACAATCTTCCTCCAGATTTCTCTCCATATACATGAAAATACCGCTGTTGTGTTGTGTGTATCATCTAGACAAGTGTGAGATACATTTTTACAATAACTTGAACAGTGTGGATGTGATTGTGCTGCAAACTCATTAAAACATAGGAAAACTCTATGTAACTTCATACCTGCTCTGATTGTCACAAAAGTCCACGAGTGTGATGACAGTCATGAGCTAAATACAATCTTATGAAGACAAATATTTAAAAAATGCAGATCCACCAAAAGGTATGACCTGCATTCACCAAACCTAACACATATTCTTCAGATCCAGATGCCAAGAAAAAGTCTCTTCTTTTTTTCGAAGTGGGTCTACCATTTCGGGCTCTTCTGTGCATCAGTGTGTGCAGATGCATTCACATCCAACATGATCTAGAATGTTGCAAATGTGGAAAAAGAGGGACAAATTGTGTTTTTCATTCAAATCCAAGTCTAAAGAAATCCAGAACAGGTTTGACAATGGAAGTATATCTCGTTTTTACACTCCTCTGTTGAACTGTTCCCTGCCCTGAGCAAACTCCATTACTAATGTGTTTGTCCCCAGTGTGGTTTGAGTCACCGTGCCTCTATGAGCTTTTAGTCCTCCGTATCTCTAATGGAGATGAATGCTGTCTCCTCCACCTTACAACAATGATTTAATCAAACAAATAGGCCACAATCATCTTTGTGTGTATGTGGAAAAAGTATCATGCAGCATGTGTGTGTTTTCTTTAATCCATCTGTCATTCTTTAGGTCGGACTGCATGGTTTCAGAGACAGACCTGAGCATGAAACTGCACTGAAGTGTATGACTGTAAATGTCTTCAGGCGTTTTCGATGTTACTGAGTTTATCCTTACATGTACTGCCTCCATTTTGAGTGTCTCTTTGGTGTTCTCATTTTATAGGGGGAATTTGGGGTCAGGCTGAGTGTTCAAATCAGATTAGAATATTAATGCCGTTGCCTGAGGTTGCATGATGCATATGTGGCGAGATAGAATACGGGATTTCACTTTTAAACTAAGTTGTATCTCATATTTGTTGTATTGACACAAAGACCTATTCACTTCCTTCTCTGCTAACATCATTACCCTATTCACAGAGGCTTTTAAGCAAACATCTGGTGCCTTTCTGCGGAGCCCGCCTCTCATCACCTTCAGTGGGTTATTAAATTTGGCATCTGCAGAAAGTAGCGTCAAGTTTTAACCCCAGGTTACACAAAGAGTTCATGATTTCATATTCTAAGTCGATACTATTTCACCTGGGCAAAGTCAAGTCAAATCAAAGGTTATTACAGCACATGAAAAACATCCTCACCAAAGTGCTATGCAATGCAGATTTTAGGCCTAAAGTTTATGTGCGCTTGAGTTCACAGTCAACAAATCTTCTTACCCATTTGTACATTAAGGGAGTGCAAACATCTCAGCCTCTTTACATTTCCAAAGACAGTGAAATCTAGTTCCTATATATAGAGAATGCAATTGAGGAGTACCACATGGCTGCATGTTAGGGCCTTTGTTGTTGTGCTTCTTTGAAAGTCCATTACCTGATTTCTTGGGGTTGCATTTAGTTTGACATTTTAATTACTAGTTTATTGTAAAAGTGATCACCTGTGAAAAAAAAAAGACCTCAATATGTGACCTAGGCTTTATAATTAAGTTCAGTCAGCTCGCCTCTGGTAAAAAGGAGCACTAAAAAATAGAGAAACGGGCTGCAATTTAAACGTGGATAAAGGTTGACAATGTTTAATGAGGCAGAGATAATTACAGGATCACTACATTATACGGTTAACTCCAAAGCTGAAAGTTTCAGGTAACCTCTAAACTTGATTGTAATGTAACGTATTAGTTTTTAGTGGTAAAAAATTGGCCTGGTTTGACGTTTTTGAAATAAAAGAAGCAGGAAAGGTTACTACACTCCTGTTGGGGGAGAGTGGTGAGGCCGAGATAGTGACGGCAAGAACTAAATCAGGGAACTTCAGCATAAAGTCTTACTCAAAAGTTTCTCATTGATTTCAATGTGCTTGTCACAGTGAAAGATGTTTCAAACTCGCCTTCATTTGTCACTATAACTTGACTCTGACTCGAATTTCAGTTCCTTATATGTAGAGAAGGTTTTTTTTAGGAGTACCACATGGCTTTTCCCTTAGGGCCTTTGTTGTTTCTTTTAGAGAAACATATCAAGGCTTACTCAGAAGTTCCCATTTGATTTTATTGTTCTTGTCACAGAGAAACATTTTAAAACTCTAGATGCCTGAAGTTTTTGTTTGTTTTCCCTTAAGAAGCCTCCATCTGTGTATTCGAAGTGATGTAGAAAAAGAGCTGGAGAACGTGAGAACAACACAACATCCCTATAGCAATAGCGATGGCAATCTGAGAACAGTGACGAATGAAAAATGAGTTGTCGAAAAAGAAGTAAATAACAAGGAGAGGATTTTCCAAAGGGTGTGTTTATGATCAAACAGATAAACAGAGAGGAAGCAGGACAGAACGCACCAGCGAATGGGTTTGATGATTTATGGCCCCTACAGATGAAAAGCTCCCGTTCCCCACACAGCTCTGGGCTTTTGTCTTGTTTCACTAATCCTCTCTGCACCCCCTTCTCTGCCTTCCTTAAGCTCATATCCTTCCCCTAACATCCCCAGCCTTGGCTCTCCCATCATCCTCCTGTCTCTGTCCTACGGCTGCTCCATAACCCTCATATCTGCACTCCAGCTCCCTTTAGCCCTTCCTGTCTGAATTTTCACACTCATTTGAACATCTCCTGCTCCCCTATTGCCCCCTGTAGCACATAAATCCTGCCCCCTGCGCCCCTTTCGCCCCAGCGATGTGACCCGCCCCCCTCCCCTCTCACTATGATCCTGTTAAAGCTTCATGTCAGCATTAGTGTCTGTTCACACAGCACTGCGTTACACATTAAGGCAGACAGGCATGTACCGGGCTGGGAGCAGAAGGCAGACAGAGTCTAGGTCAGCATCTGTCCAGCTGGCTGGTGGAGCAGCACAGGAAGAGGTGGGGGCTAATAATAAATCAAGATCATGGCCATTGTTCATAAAAATAGAGGTTTGAATAACATGAAAAAATGGTAGTTTTGATGGACTCTTCATGAAAATAATAGCATTTATATTCTATCCTCAGTATAGTCCATGCAATGTTACAGAATAATCACAAAACAAAAGAAATTCTAAAAAGCATGTCATATAAATGTTGTTAGCATGTTATACGTTATACACTTATAAATTTGTACCAGTGTTAATGTAGACACTTGTCATTCATGATTTATAGTAACAGCAGAATTATGGTCAGACACACTTAACAGGTCAATTAACAAGAACTGCACTGTCAGCAGCTTAACAGATAACCACCGCAAAGACCAACCAGACCTAACAGCAACCTTGACTTTGAAAATCATAGCCCATTCACACTGCATTATGCCAAAAAGAATATAGTACATAATATAAATGTTAACCACAATACACCATAACGTTTTACTCTATATGAATCACACCAGATCAGCCAAACCAACTCCCACTGTCATTTGATTACTATACCTCAGTAGTATTTTTACAAAACAGAGAGAGAGAGAGAGAGCCCGGCCAGCCAAAAGTGAAGTGGGTCTAGAGCCCCTCACTTTAAAACCTTTTTCTACTAAGCTCAATCCAAACTCCAGTCATATCCGTGGGGCAGGCTTTATATAATACTTTGTTTCTCTGATTGGTCATATGCTTAAACTGCATTGACCCAGAGACTGCTGGTGCTGCCCCCTGAATTCTAATTGGCTGCATGCCCATCCAGTTGCATTCGAAGGTATTTTTAACCTGCGTCTCTTGACTATACTGTCTGCTGGAGCCTATCTCAGCAGCTTTGGGCCTGAGGCAGGGTACACTCTGGACAACGGGCAGTTAGTTGCAGGGCTGACAATTAGACACAGACATTCACAGACAACCATTCATCCACTAGGGGCATTTTTAGAGTAATCAAATCACCTAAACATGTCTTTGGACCGTGGGAGGAAGCCAGAGACGGAGAGAACCAATGGTAACACAGGGAGGACATGCAGACTTCTCACCTCCTCCCGGCCCGGGGATCGAACCCACGACCTTCTAGCTGTGAAGCAGGAGGGCTAATCACTCTGCTGCCATGCACCCATACTAAAATATATAATATATACAATTGATAGCTATTTTAGATGGAAAACCTTCTCTTATGAATCCTAATAAGATATGATTTGCAATTTTTCTTACTTATACTAAGCCAGTGCCACTTAATATTTTTCTAACATTTTACTTTATTTATAGTTACATGTTATGGTACTTTTTTAAAGCAAGACTACGTAACTTTTCAGGATGGAATAAAGGACTAATGAAAAATGCTACAGCAAATCTCACATAAGACTTTTACCTTTCCACAAATATCTATAAATATCCTGGCTTTAATTTCAGTTTCAGTTAATTTGACGGCTTCTAGCTTGATTTGTGTTTTCACAGGATGGTAGTGTACCCAACATGATATTTAGACTCCTCCTATGGGGTAAAACATTACATAGAGTTGCTTTAAATTTGGATTCAATAGACATTTACTACATCAACTCTATTTCCAATCTTTTTCTGCGCTGCACTTTTCCATTTCCCTCCTATTTTCACTTCCTCTCCTGCACCTGCCCTCTGTATCTGCTTCCATCTATCCTCCTGTGCTTCTCCCCGTGTCTGCCGTGGCGTCCTCATCGTTCTTCATCTCCAGGGAACGCTTTATTCGTTGTGACCTCCCGTTCTGTTCCCATCACACTGCTTCCCTTCAAATCTGGTCCCTTTCCCATTTCCTCTCTCTGTGCTTCAAGGAGCCCAGCCTTCCCATCCTGGCATCAGTTTGTTGGTTGCCAGGACAACCTCCCGAGCCAGGTTATTTATAGCATCAGATCAGCATGAGTCCCACACAATACAAGGCTGGGTATGGATGAGTGTTTTTATTGTGATTAGGTTGATATATTTATTCTAATGTTTGAACTTCATCTCAGAAAACAAGCACTCCCCAATGACTCCAGTCTTAGTTGAGTGATCCAGATATTTTCAGTCAGTCATATCAATATAATATAATACCATATCATTTAGTCTTCAGTACAAACCAAAGAAAACTAGCCTTTGATTCCACTTTCAATCCACTGCTGAGCCATCTTCAGCACCACGTATTCACAGAAGAATCGAAGACATTTTAAATACGTTTCGTTTCAAAACACAATCTAGTTGCATTGGTTTCTTAAAACGTTCTTTAATCATAAACAGTAAGAACGTCTGTGTCTTCCGGGAGGATAGTTATTTACAAGGAAGAAAAGAGGATGTGATTTTTAATTACACCCACTACTTGTTTACTTTACTGTGACATTTAAGCTTACATTTACATTATAATATATTCATAAGTGAGATTTGGAAAAGAGTATTATCACCCACACTGGGCTCTTTCTGCACTACCCACTTTATGCAACATTTGGACTGCCCTCTGTGCACTATGGTCACTTTAACCACATTGATAAGCTCATTCAATCACTACCTCCCAGTGTGTCTGTACTGTTAATACTTTTGCACTTCCATTTACTGCAACTGTCCTGTTTACACTTTGAACTGGTTTGTTGTGCCTCATGTTTTATTTATTTTTGTACTTCATACTTTTTAAAAGATTTTTTTTTTTCCATGCCCTTATTTATGTTTTTTTTTCTTACATTGCATTTGTTATTGCTATTTGTTATTGTATGCACCAAGTGTAACAGAGTAATGCAATTTCACTTCTCTGTATGTGCTGTACATGTGGCAGAATTGACAATAAAGTTTGACTTTTTAAGTTTTTTTTTAGTATTGTTGCCAGTTGAGCAGTTGATGAGTGAAGTGTATTGATTGTATGGTATGGGCCATTGTATTGGTACAGATTTTGTCATTAGTCATTTGCCTTTTCTTGGTTGGCTCTAGATGTTTTGTAAAAACATTGTATTATAACTGTTTTCCTTTCAGAGGTTTGTCATGTGGTCACTAACCCCTGCTGTCCTGTCCTGAAGCAGAGGGGAGCTACAAAGAGGTTTAAAGATACATACTGGGAGTGTCCTATGTTAGAAAATCATTCTATGTTAACAATTCCACATGGCCTTGTTTCATACCCTAAACTTAACCTTGATTGTGAGACACAGACAATTTTACTTTTAAACTACTTTCAGAACGCTCTTTTGCAATATGGACGCATAGGGCAGGGGTCAGGGGTCAGGGGAAGCCCTGTGTGCTTTGAGCATGAGAAATTAACGACATGGCCCGGTGGCTCTATGTTGGTAGAGAGTGGCATGAAAATGTGATGGTACTGTTAAGACCCCAGCCAACATCCCTCTGTCTGGTTGAATTATTAGACTTGCAATGTGGGACATTTTGAAATGTTATACTGGTTTTTGGACAAAGTGGCTGATATGACCAGAGATTGAACAAGCATCATTCAATATATTATAGCAATCTTACCCATTAAAATATGTATAACGATCCTCAAAGAAGCACATTGTTTTTAAATTCACCCAAATGTGTATCTGCTCTCAGACTACTCTTGAAGGAAATGAATCGTGCCTGGTGTAAAGTGATTCTTGCGGATGCACATTACTCGTTGTTATGACGATGAAGAGGCTACAGCTCAGACTGCATCACATTATGAACCTTTTCATTGTCTGCTCTTTAGCTGTGCGTCTGTGTGTATGTGCATAAATACATCTCAATGGCCGAGCGCGAGTCTCTCCAGCAGCATTGATCACAGCCAAGGCTGGTGCTTCGCAGGCAGCCTGTTATACGTCACCATAGAAACCAGCCCACCGCTTAGGAGCCTCGGAGAAACCAAACACCATCCGATCAATAGGCTTCTTGAATAATGGGGGCCATACACACACATCATCACGGCAGACTCAGTGAGCTCCATCGATGAGGAGACAGTTCGACAAATTCAGCCACTTATTTAAACACAGTACAGTGAGACCAAGAGAGACAAGGACTGCTTTGAGACCCACTGAGACTCTTAAGTGAGTGCAGTTGGCAAACGGCTGAAGAGGGAGGTCTGGAGTGTGACTATTCTTTGACACAGGCTCAAAATATGTGTGGAAGTGAACTGTCTCTCCTTAATAAAGAGGGCAGGCTGGAGGACTGGAGCCTGAAAATAAACACACTGCTACAGTTTAGACAGGACTATACAGTTTATCCATGCAACTTTATCTATTCTATGAGAAATAGTAGAACTTAAGACCAGTAGGAGACCTAGTAGTGAACCACAAAAATCAACCACAGATTAACCCTCCTTTATTTTGCAAACTGCCCATGAGTTTATCATCAGTTGGGATTTTGAAATTGTAGTATTTGAAATTTACAGTTGTTCACAAATATCAGTCCAATGTATCATGCACTGGTCCTGGTCTTTACTCACACTTGGTGCCTTAAACTCTTGTTTTAGTCTCAGGTATGACTTTTGAGTTGATGATAAATCAAGACGTTTTATATTTGTAGAATTATTATACTGACAATACATTTTTAAAAAAGTTAGAATGTTGATCAAATAAAACTGTACACATCAGAGTGAAGGAGAACAATGCCACGCCTAGATCCCTGCCTGAGATCACAAGTGCTCTTTGGGTGATAGTGAAACTTGATACTCCTTTGTGTGTAATCCCCAGAGCAGGAGCACTGATGTTCAACACAAGAACAGAAATGGATCACGGTTATGCAATATAACACAGCCACTTTTACACATAATTTAATGGTACAGAACATGACCATTTGGTTGATGTTAAAATCAGAGCAGCAAGTGTGTAAATCTATTAAAGTAATGAATCCATCTTTAGAATCAGAGCCACACATAGAAGTGAGATACCTTCTTCTTTGTTCTAGGAAAGCTTTGCCACCTGAACTCTCCGAACAGGACTCACTCTACTAATTAAAAAATCAACTCAATGCCTCATATGTAATATGAACCTCTATCTTGTTCTTGAATTCTGCATTTTGTAAGTTGTATTTGTATATGCTGATGTGTTTAATCTACAGTGCCTCTGAATCAAATCCAAATATATGAAATAACCAATATTTTTTTGGAGTACATTTCCTGAAACACATTTTTTTTTTAGATGAGTATTTTTAGGAGGAATTGTTCTTCTACTCAAGCCAAATTTGAAAATATGTCAGTGAGCCATCATTGTCAAAGTTGGTGGTTCAAAACAAAGCCTGGGTTGTGTTAGAAGTAGTATCAGTAGTATTTGTTTAATAAGGTCAGTAGTAGTAATGCTTTTTTTCATTAAAACACTTCATTTCACCTGAACCTTCTCTTTGCTCACCTCTGACCTTTCCTGCTTTAAGCCACTATGTTTAACTTTAACTCATTTAATTTATACATTAATTGTATGTTATAAATAAGTATCTAACACTCATCTGCCCCGCTCCGCTGTTGGTCGGCCCCAGTTAAAGGTTTAATGACTGGAATGCACTAAGATGCCCTTCTGAATGTCCCAAGCTGCAGTGTGTGACCCAACTGCTTGTTTGCATGACTTTCTCTTGACCTCTGCCTGGTCAACAAGCTCTTTTTACCCTCACAGTGCCACAGCTGTATGGATGACTACTCGCCGTGCCCTTTTAAACTCCAGTGAATAGACTGTAGAAAATACAGGGAGTCAGTTGGGTTCAAGAAACTGCATCTGCTGCATCTGCTGTGGCAAAACACGCTTTAATTCACATTGTGCTATTTTAAAATAAGTTTCACCTTTTGACCCAGGCCCCATCCTTTCCAGATTTATGCATATTGGTTGATTGGGCAAGGCTGTATTTAATAAAACATATTATAGTAAATTATTTAATGTGGACTGACTAGACTGTTTTAACGTTTTTTTTTACTTTTTCGGTGTCTAAACCATTTTGAAACTTCCGTGAAAATATTTGGAAATATAAACAGCCGGATGAATCCTTTCCCACAGCATCAGATCCACAGGGAAAACCTTGGGCTTGCCAAAACCCTCTTTTTCTCACATGAGACATTAATAGAATCTGGCATCACACAGAAACCACGCTGTTATCTTTTACTTTTGAAGTAAATAAACAGAAAACATTTCTGTGTAGATGCAAAATATATTACATCAGATTATGAAATGTTGCATTCAAGTTACAAAAGAAGAATAAGAGTGGTTAGTTGTTTCTCCCCACTGAGGAACTGTACTACAAACATAGTATGCGGTAAATGTCAGTAAATGTTGCAACGTTATTGTAGTGAACAGCTGCAATTTTTTACATGACACTCGAAGAATTTTAATTATTGTGATGACGATGTTGTCTAGTTGGTTTTATCAAACAAGAAACTTCAATTTGTTTTCGGACGGTCTGCAGACCAGTGTGAATCCAGCAGCAGGAGATTTAGCACCTCTATGTCTGAGGCCATGGTTCTCAGTAGGTAAAGAGAGGCTTGCCTGCTCCAGGTTTGGGACGGAGTTCAAATATCTGAGGGTGTTGTTCATAAGTGAAGGTAGGAATGGAAGAAATAGGGAGATTAACAGATGGATCTGTGTAGCGGCTGTAGTAATGAAGTAAATGTATCAGTCTGTAGTGAAAGGACAGAACAAAACGGTCTTGATTTACCGGTCAATCCGTGTTTCTTCTCTCACCTGGCTCATAGCTAAAAGACAAGATCTTAGATACAAGCAGCTGAGATTAATTTTCTTTGAAGGATGTGTGGGAGATACAGTGAGGAGCTCGGTTACCTAAGAACTCCTGGGGCAACTGGACAGACATTCTGGGCTTGTCCCACCAAATGGAGGCCTTAGGACTGACCCAGAACAGTCTTGAGGGACGGTCTGGGAAGAGAAAGATCTGGGCATCTCTGCTTAGACTCCTGCCACCACAACCAAACCCCAGATGGATGGATTTCAGTCCAACTGGAATCACAGCAAATCAAATTTATTTCAGTTGAGCAAGCACAATTACTGTAAATATTGTGGTTGGTAGTTCAGCTATTGCTGCATGTAAATGGTTTAGTACACTTCCAAAAAGAGTGAAAGTCCCATTAGTCCCACAGTATTATTTTCACCATCCAGATCAATTTAGCTGCCATTTTCATGAAGACATTTGTTTAGTTATACCCTTCACAGTAACAAGTAACATGCTGTGGTTCTAAATGATGTACAATATATACTGTACATCCTTATGGTAATGGGAGTTTTTCTGCTCAGTTTGGGTAATGTGACTGAAGGCAGTTTAAAGGGAAATGGGCAGGGTCAAAGCTGTGCTGAAGAAGCAGAAGAAGAGGGGGCTTTGAGTGTAATGTAGCGTAGTCTGAGAATCTAGATCACTGAACACACCAGTGTTTCCTCAGTCATTTCTGCAGCAGAGATGGGCACTCTGGTCTCAACATGTTTGCCCCAATTTTAGAAACAGCACATCCAACTACAGCTGGGCCAAAGACGAGGGATGGGAGGTTAAGGTTTTCCGTTGAGACAAGATATACAGTATTGTGCATCAAAAGAGGGCAATGCATGTTTGAAAAAGAAATAAGACAGTAGGGCAGTTTCACTGGGAATGGGTGGAATCGCTGACTTATGCATTACCAGATGTCCCTTAAATCAGTTTAATAAAATATTTCTACATCACATACTCTATGACAGATATGAGTCTCGGGGCAGAACATAGTGTAGCCTACTTTTTAAACTGTACTATATTGGTGGTGTTAGGTTGGGCAAGACAGCACAAGGACTACATTCAAAAATAAGGATGATGTCTCTGTCAATTCAGAAGCTGACAGTAAATTTGATGAGGACCCTCGGAGGGTCTGTCTGCAGACAGCGCCAGAGCCTGTCAGTCCACAGCCTGCAGGGACAGATGTGGACTGGAGGAAAGCAGGAAAAATGAAGAATGATGTTAAATGTAAGTCAGAGCATGGCAATCAGTGTGATAAAGATGCAACCAAAGGCATTGTGCACAAAATACTTACATAAACATGATAAAAGTTACAGATTTAGATACAGTGTGGAATAAAACAACACCACCTTCCTTTCTGCATTCGTTTGGAGAGTTATTTGGATGGCTTACACTTCTTCCATAGGTGAGAATACACTATGATACATTACAGACTGTTTTTTATGCAAAGTACGTTAACAAAGACCATTGATTTGCATTGATTCACACGTTTAGTTTTTGGATAGGTTTTCACGTTTGATGCCCTTCCTCGTGCAACCCTCTCCATTTACCCGGGCTTGGGACTGGCACAAGGGTATGACCGATTATGGCTGGAGTTACTTCTCAGGGGATTTGAACCACCAATCTCCCGCACCAAAGGCAGAGGTACTACAACAAGACAAATGAGTATTTATCACATAAACAGTTAAAGATGGAGGTTCTAACCACTTCACCAAGGAGCAGTTAACTATTATGTATCAATACATTTTTATTAAGGGGAATACTAGTTTTGTGCCCCTAATGTTATGTTGTGTCTGGGAAGAAATAAGCACACTATTCACTAAGGTTGCTGCAGTGCTTTATCATTTTTCATGGTCAAAAGTTTAGTATATGATGAAGTTTCTTATCAAATGTACTCCAAAAGGTTACTTTAAGATAACACTATAACAGACATATACCAGACAAAACAACACACAAATATGGGTTGCAGGTATATTTTTACTGGGTGATAGAGTGAATGGGAAAATGTGTAAAAATATTAACGTGAAACTGTCAAGATTGTGAAGAGTAAAAATTATGAATTAGAATTAATTTACTGTCACTGTGATTTTCTTATCCCAAGATATATACAAGAAAAAGTGTAAAAAGTGTGACAACTTGCTCCAGCGCTCTGGTGTTTCAATTTCAAAAGTGTTTCTCAAAACTTTTTAGGGGAATTGAAAATGCTTCAAGTACTGTGATTTTTTTTTCTCCCCCTTTTTTCTTTTTCCTGGTTATTTTTAGACTAGTTTCTAGTTCTTGTCCATTCATTCTCTCTTTATACTATTCTGGACAGTTTATCAAGATTTTGTTTTTTATTAGTTTCGAACACTGCAGTTGTTTTTGTTCTTATTTGTTCTGCTCTTTGTCATTTTTGGGGCTTTTTTGTCCTGGACAGGAAATTGGTGAAAGAGAGGGGGAAATGACTTTGGGCAAAAAATTGTCCCACAGAGGCTCGAAACGCTGCATTACCCCAAATTTGCTGTGGTCTTTCTGCACTGGCTTGTGATTGGCCAAATAATAAACACTAGAAGAAGTTTTTTTTTTTAAATATATTTTGCACATTATCACAATATGCTATTAGATAATTAAACAGTTTTTCTCAAACATGAAAAAACAAACAAACAGACAAAAAAACCCTAAAAAACAAAAAACAAAACACATTTCCTACTTTCAATTTAATGTCCATGGACAATCACAAACATTTTCTTTATTTTTTTAAAGACTAAGACTGAGTTTGGAATTTTGTGGCACCCCAAGTAAAATCTTTAGCGACCCACTTTTGGACCCTGGCCCACAATTTGGAAACCACTACTTTATTCCAGCAGTTACTAAAGCGTTTTGAATATGTAACTCTCAAACTGCACTTCCACGCATCGTCTCTCGTAAAACCGCTCTCGTGGGACCTTGAGGTCTTGGGGGCAGTCTGACTGGGAATATAAACACTAGACTGCCCTGTCGCCTTTAACACAAGGCCCCTACACAGAATTAGGTACGCTCCACTAGAGACGAGTAGATGTCTTGTCCCCGCCCCCCGACAAGGCACAGCATCCATCCTCATGCTCTCTCACGCTGCGTGATCCCCATCACAAACCAGAGCGGAGCCGTGGAGCCCATGGAGTAGTAGTAG
Source organism: Rhyacichthys aspro (assembly GCA_036850595.1). Classification (NCBI taxonomy): domain Eukaryota; kingdom Metazoa; phylum Chordata; class Actinopteri; order Gobiiformes; family Rhyacichthyidae; genus Rhyacichthys; species Rhyacichthys aspro. Next base: position 5,369,083 of record CM072159.1, read on the forward strand.
CGTAGTAGTGGGGCTGCTCTCGGCTTTCTTTCGCCCTTTTTCTCTCGCTATTTTTTAATGGAGTCGTATTTTCTGTGGAATACGTCTTCATCACATCGCGGTAAGTGTTCGGGAGTGTGGTGTGTGCATGTGCTGCAGAGCGAGAAGCAGGGAACGGGACTGTGTTGCCATTGTCTGTTGCAAGTTCGGACCATAATCAAGTCCCAACGCTACTGACTGATTGGATTGAGCTAATGTAGAGCTTATTGTCCGCACGGTTTGAGAAGGACAACGGGAAATGACAGCGTTGTCTGCCGTAATATGAGGGGAATAGTATTTTAATGATCGTAAAGAATCGATATCGGTATTTGGATAGACACCTGTCTCTACCAGCAACAGTGACCGCCCTCCAGCGCGTTTTTATGATCATATCCACACCGTATAACTCGTTTAGCAATCACCAAAGTGTTATTTATCTGGTGTATGTTCCAAAACGTTAATTTGCGCGTGATTTACGCACATTTGCGCTTCACATACGTGTCTTAAATCCAGTTAAAATCGTGCCCTTCTCCCCGCCCCCCGACAACAGACACTGGCTGTTCACTCCCCTCGCCCTCAGACCCCCAGCCTCCCCCCCTTTCCCCAGTCGATGCCTTTCAGATCACTCGCAGATTGAAATCCCATTGCTGTTAAGATGCGGTGATAAGCAGCAAAAAGTAACCTTGAAATGAATCCAGTGCAGCGCGAGTCATGAGCCCCTTTTTTATGGCTTCTGTTCAACACGCCTCTGTGGACGAGAGCCTTGGCCTTTAGCTGGAGACTACAAATGAATGAAGTGCATCTACACATGGAGGACAGATTTGTACTGAAGGTTGCACACAAGATGCTTCTTTTTGAGTATGTATAGGTATTTGAGACATTTTGCCATTTGTCACCTCTTTTAATTTTATTAAATACACCCAACATCTGCAGGTGTGGAGACAAACATGCACAGAATATGACTTAATATTACAGATAGATATTGGCTTCATTTGTGGTTTTATTCATAATTAAAACCCCTCTTAATTTAGTTAATGACCCATATGACTGTTTTGCTCCCAGCAGTCTAATTTACTGTTGTATGAATGAATTTAACTATTTAACTTCAGTGGTCTGTTCAGCGTTTACAAGAGAGAGGATGACATTGAGTGAGGATAAAACTCAGTGTTTGATTGATTTTAAAAGTCAAGTCTGAAATGGAAACACTGACCAATCATAACTTTATTTCAATACTCTCTGGTACATCCCTCCAAATTAGCGTATAATAGTGCCCAATTATGATCTAAAATTGTATCAAAGTCCCACTGTGGCAGACTTTGTGATAGGCATTGTCTATTAATTTCTGTTAAATACGATGTATTGTAGAATTTGAATGTGCTTCCAACTGATGTAACCACAGAAAACAATCCAAGACATCATAATAGGCTCAGACAGAACGCTGTATTGTAATTATTTTTGGCCTTTCAAATAATTGTTGCAGTCTTGTGTTCTATGAGGAAAATGCTGTATGTACCAAACAGAGCTGTAGATAAAATGTTAATGCAGTGGTTGTCTGTGGTGAATTTGGTGGTGTATTTGAGTGTAGATGCCATATTTGGTCAAGATGTGTTGTTATCTGGTTATTATTCTTGTATTGTTTTATTACAACATGGTATTGTATATGCTGAAAGAGCTAGCTTGAAAATATTCCAGTTCCTTTTAGGCTTGTGCATAGTGTTTTCATTGCAAATGAATGCATTCTGTCCATATATTACAGTATATTTGCATAAGGCTGGTGATGACTCACACAGAGCTGGATGTAGTGCACAGGGGACACAAAGCAACCGTCTTATGTTTTTTTATGTTATATTTCTACAGAGTCATAAATCCAATATGAATGAACAAATGTCTTACGGAACCTTGAAGAGCACGGTGTAAATAAGCCAAGGCTTATAATGTTGCAGAGTGACGTTAAATGATGAAACAACCCTGTCTTATTGAAAATAAAGATGAAATTATACATAACTATTGCAGCAAAGCAAGCTTTACTGAGATACAGTGTAATTGTGGCGTGTGTTTGCTACTTTTGTTGAAACGCCTTCACAATTGGTGCATATTATCTCCTCTTCTTTTACATCCTTAGAAATGCTCAGCCACTGCTGTCATTTGTCGTACTCTGGAATCATGCTTATTGTGGTTGAAAATAAGATAGTATCACCCGCTGAAAAAGATATGGTATTTCTTGCAGCTATTTGTTGTTGGAAACATGGAAGCGATGAATTCGTGTTTTTTTTTTTTTTTTTTTTGCTGTGTGGTTGTTTCTGACAGGTGGAGCCAGGTTCATCCCTGTAGTACAGCAGCAAATGGTATTATTCAGCAGACAGATGGCAGGTGGCTGGGCATCAGGTTAGCCCTTCCTTGGCTGAGACACAGACACAATGACTGCAATACCTTCTGGCAAACAGCCACGGTGCCATCTTACAAACGTGCATCAACATTGAACTACAACAGGGCATTATCAATTAAGGAACAAAGATCCTATACGTCATGGATTATGCTTTGCTGGTGTAGATGACACACGTCTTCCCAGTGTAGAGTGACTTTGGACTGTTCTGCAAACAGGACAGTCACAGTGAAGTCATGCTGAGCAGTCACACGTTACAGGATGTCCACATGTGACGTCACAAAGAGCATTATCTCTACTGTACATTAGTCCGATTAAAAACACAAGCCAATGTCATCCCTGTCATGACTCCTGTAGTTTTCTGTGTCATCATCAATATCATCATCACAAGCTTTATGAACTGTTCCTGGCGGATAACCCAGCAATTTTAATACATGATCATTTGATTCATTAATTCATCTTCTAACGTTTATTCTTTATGGGTCGCAACTGCTTTGATGCAGTGTTAACATTTACAGACACCGTTAACATTTACAGGCAGACACTAAAAGACCATTTGCACAGAAATTCATTCACTAGTCTCCAGTTCTTCTGTATATGTATGTCTTTGGACGGTGGGAGGAAGCCTGGGTATAAGGAATGAATCCACACAGAAAGCTCTAGGGCCTCTTGCACTCTTGACGACTAATGCAAAGAAACTGTCAAGGATATTACAGTTTAGTTGCATGAACAAACTCCTTCCTAAAACTAGATAATGCCTTGATTATTATGTGTAATCAGCCAATCATTTAACAGGCTTTCACACTGAAATATACCAACAGTGCTAAGTTTTACTGTAGATAAGCGAGATAGTGGGAGGCCATAAATCTGTGCCTCTCACTTTATTCTCAAATTATCTGTCATTGTCTTTTTTGTTTTGGATGAAGAATTTTTTTTGCCGTTTCAATTTTGCTATTGCTATTTTATTTTAATTTTTTGGGGGGGTTATTTGGGCTGAACAAATGATAGATTTACCAGGGAAAGTATAAGGGTTTCAAAGACAGTTCCTTTCTGAGGTGTTAAGTTAATTTTACTTTGAAAAACAGTATATGTTATTTACAACGCGGTGTTCCACAAAAAAAAAATAAAAAAAAATAAAATTGGATTTTCATGCCTATGGATGGATACAGCATATTGATAAGAATTCCTTAATCAGTTTAAACTAAGCAACAAAAGACATCCTCAAAGCACAGCATATTCAGTCACTTCAGACAACTCCAACTTTGCAGATGCAGGACCTCCAACACTCCTGTTATATAGGCCACTGGAGCCAATGACCTCTGACCTCCCATCTGATATTTAACGCCTCATCCACTCCCACTCCTGAGACCGACTATTGATCACAAAAAACAAACATTCGTACTAGCACTCAGGTCCATAGATAGCAGGTATTTGATTACTACGGGATGGGGGCGGGTTTATTAATGCAGTGGGGGTTTCCTGATTCCTGATGGCGCAATGGATATGTCACAGTGACGTTCCCCGGGGGAATGGTAGGGCCTGAGGTGAGATAAGCTGTGTCTCTGGAGAATGAGCTGAGGATGCTGATACATACAAGTGATATCAGAGAGGCATAGGAAAAATGATAACACAGCCCGGGAATGACAATACTGTGGCAATTTGAAGGACGTTAGATTAATATGTGTGGTCCAGCAGCATGCCAAAACATAATTTAAGCATTTCATCCAAGACATGTGTATAATTAGCTGAAATGAAAGCAAGCTAATGAAGAAATACTTTAAATCGTATCCAAACATTCCAGCTGGCTGAGAGCGCCGGGTGTTTTCGGATGTGCAAAGCTGACCAGAATAATACTTGCAGATAACTAAATTACACGGTTCTTAATTTCAACATGTAAGATTCCTGTCATTGTTTATTACTCGTGTATGTAAAGCACAGTGGGGGATTTGGACAATGGTACTGGGGGCCAGACGGGGGCCTTGTGTTTTGTTTGAGGGGCACATTGATGCAGGACATTGTGAGGGGTTACGGAAAGCATAATGCAAACCCTCTCAATAGAATGACAAATTTCATTATTAGCACTTCAGGCAGCGTTAGGACCTTGGATTTCAATCTGGTCTTCTCTTTATTTGGAGACTCGTGGTCATTACTCTGTATTGTTAGTACAGCACTTTAAGGAAATACTTTCACACAATACTTTTCACACATTGCATTAAGGCTGTCCATATTAGATCTTAGACTAGATTTTAGTCCCTAATTTTATGAGATATTTTATTTTCCCACTGAATATTAGGCTATTTGTATGTCATAACCCACAACACCACAAATTAAGATAAATACAATAAACTTTCAAATAAAATATATTTAAAATACAAAATATATTCAAAGATATGTGAATATACATGAGAAATGTACACAATACTGCAAATCTGCAAACTAAGCAGCGCAAAAAGTCCAGGTGTGTATTTCTGAAGTGTAAAAGTTATGCTGATTGTCCACATTACTAGAGATACATGGCAGGAATAGCTTGTGCCTTGTTTTTTCCCTCAATTCATGTCGCTTTGGGAAGTTATGTTCCATCCTCAAAGGGGACATTGCTGTAGAAGTACAATTTATTGCTTGTGGGGAAAAAGCTGCAGCAGTTTTTTGTCGCCTACCACTGCTTCTCTGATGGCTCTTAGTGATAGAAAATGGTGTATTAAACTACAAAATTCTCCAAAGTGTGAAGCGAGTGCCTGTATTACATAAACATTCTGAACATGATCTGTTTAAGCCATAATGAGGAATGTATTATATCAATGACCGAATGATGTGGAAATGATATTCATAACATGTCAACAGGAGATCACTGAGATTTTACACATTTTACTTGGAGATTGTTCCGATGAGAGAATGGTGTTGTGATGTTTTTGACAATTTTATTTGGGCTAAAAACAGAGCTTCGAGATCAGGAGCTCGTTTGATCTAAATATAGGTCTGAGTCTGAGATGTAACAAGGCAGCATGAGAAAGAAAACACAGCACTACTGAGCATTTAACATACAGACTAAAACACATACATGCATACATTAAAAAACCCCTCCTGGCACTTGTTAAAATGCATTCTCTCCAATTTACGTTCATCCATATGCAATTGCACCTGAAGCATTGGTGCCTGTTTGGGTAATATTGTTTGTTGTGGTTGGAAGCAATAACCATCACCAGAGGGTTCAATTCTAACATAACCAGTGCTTTTGAATAAATAAAGATATAACATTTAATTGAGAGCAAATACAACATCAAGGCATCTGAGCTATCTTAGCTTATTTTAGCCTTAAGCTGCCTGTATATGAGCAATTATTGTCATTTCAACTAGATTGGCAATTTAGATCATTACAGCTCTGTTACTCTGAAAAAGACTTTCAAATGAAGATGCTTTGCAATAACACATTTATCCACAGAGTTTAATCAACTTGTGCATATGGTTTTAGAGCAACCATTTATTTGGACTGCTTATCTTGTTTTATCAGGCATGCATGTGAGAGAATAGAAGGATAAGCCATTACAATTCTAACTCTTTTGACCCTTTACATCTTCGACCAAACCAGTTAACCGTTAACTTGTGGCACATTAGTATAATAATGTGAGAATGCTTGTGTTTGAGAAAATCGTTTTAAATAATTTGTTCGACTGATATTCAGTTTTTAGACAAAGAGCACTTTATCCCATTTGTTTTAGGGATTAACTTTATTACTATTTGTTCTGTTATGTTAAACAAAATGTGTTGATTATATTTATTATTTTTTATGTGGTGGTCATTTTTCTGATTTGTTGGCAGTGTCATTTAAGTCTGTATGGGTGAGGTAAAACGTAGTGTTTAATCACATCAGTGTAACCTTTGTGTTTGTTTGTGTTGGAAAATTGAAAATTTAACACTCCATTGAGCCCAGTGGAAGATCCAGTACTTCTTGTTCCAACAAACTTAGCACTCCTAGAGGAGAAACACAATTTTTTTTTAATAAATACCATCTTGCATGAAGGGAAGGGACATTTATGAAGTAAATGGATTTTCTTTCTAATTCTGTGAACTCATTATCTGAAACATTTCCACAGAGTTTGTACGGAGACGACAGCATGTCCCTGCAGGGCTACCGTAGATGCAGAAATATGATGGAAAACCAGATACCACCAAAAAGTACACCCCCTATCTTTAATTCACTTATACATTGAGCCAGATTTAATGACATATTATTTTGTAGACTTTTTCTGAAAAAAATGAAACTGGTAAGTGAAACATTCAGTCAGCAGCAGTAAGCAGTGCACTATAAAAGCTGCTTTGTTGTTGATTTTTTACAATACTAATGCGTTATATAAGCAATTTAATGTCTCACATAATGTAGCAGAGATGGTGATTTATGTCATAGAGGTTGCTATTAATATGAGTGCAGTATTAGGAGATGTGTTGTGTAATCCTGAAACTATTTTTGAGACAGTAGAAGAGCTGTCTAAATCTTGTGCCTGGATGACATTGCGCTAATGATGTTCCCAATGTTATTCAAGATAAAAGATATTTTAATAATTCAACAGTGTAATGGTGTTATGATCATCTCTAATTATGTGGCTTCAAATGAAATGCTATATACGCAATGAAGAGTTAAAGTTTCTGGTATTTTGTGAAGCTACGACTTTGCAGATGAAATTACGCCGGAGTTTGGTGACAACATTGCTTTGCTTAATCAGGGAGAAGCATTGGGGTGAAATTCAGGCCATCCACTGAAGTATGCCTTGATGTGTGGAAGCTGAGACAAAGTACTTCTGAAGTCTTTCGAGTCCGAATTTGCAGCTGGTTGCAGAATCTCGCAAAATATTCCGTATCTTCTCATAATGGCAAAGGAATGCGTATGCGTGTATACTTTTCTTTCTCACATGAAGCGTCCCTCCAGAGAGTTTTGTGTTGAAGATGTTCTTTCATAGTTCTTGAGGGAAATTGTTTCCATAGCAACTTTTAGGTGGCGTCTGCTGAAAGTAGAGAGTTCTTCAAAGGCAGTTTTGTCATAACCTGCTGTAAATCAGATAATCCTTTAGTGTTTTGAGGCATGGTTTTAGCGTGGAACTCTGTGGTGCTTCTGCTGACTTTTATGTTGTGTAGGTGTGTAGTGGGGATTACCTTTGCAGAAAAAATGTAACCTCACACTACTCTTTAACTTAAATTGATAAGAAAATAAGATGAGAAATGCCGTCTCCCTGTATTATGTCAATATATAATCCTATTTAAACTAGTAAAAATCAGTCAGTACATTTAACACACACCAGTTTGGCCTATTACTAGTTGGAAAATGAGCAGTTTGAAGAGATTCCTCAAGGTTTACCTCTGAATCGCTGAAAACTACAAAAGATATAACAACTTTAAAAACTGCTGTGTTGGCGGATTCTTCATTGGCCATGTTATTATTTATCTGTTATAACTGAATTACGGTAAAAGTCTTTGGCAGCAGTACTTGAGATATTTCCACGTGAATTAAAATGTTTTATGTAAAAATAACCTCATGTGATATGCAGGCATAATATATGTGCTTGACTGCCAAGCCAGATTGGCAGAGTATGTTCATCAATGTTTTCCAACAGTTGCTCTGATAATTACAAGCAACCGTTGCTGCTTGCATCATTTGTTTTCTGGCCGTCAACAATCACTGAGGTATGACAAGTGCAAGCAGCTGTCTCTTCCAGCTGTTGTAGTTCTCTTTAGTTTTAGTTTTAGTCATGTTTTTGCCTTGGTACTACTCCTGTTTTTAGTATTGATTTATTATTACTAGTCCTACATTAAGTCTTGGATAAGTCTTGTTTAGCTCTTTGTAAAGTTCTGGTATTACTCCTGAATTCAGCCTTGGGTTTCTTGATACACTTCTGCGTTAAGTCTTGGTTTAGTCATGTTCAGATTGTGTGTTTAGTCTCAGTTTAGTCAGGTTTAGTTTGGAGTAAATTTGTCAAGTAAAGATTTTGTCCCATATGTCCTGGTTAAGTTATTTTGCTCTGGTTTAATTTGGATGTTGGTGTGGTTAAAGGTATCTTTATTATCTGCAGTGGGGCAATTTAATCATTTAAGCATTACACAAACTGATTACAGTGGGGATACAGGACTTTTTGCACCTATTGGTCCTGCAGAATGGATCTGCGCCCTGAAAACTGAACGGTGAAAATTGACAGTGGCAAGAATCATCTGATCTGCCCTTATGTGACATGACCTTATACCCAGGCACGATGCTCTGCACACCTTGACAATGGTTAGGCCCGGTTAAGTATTGTCCTGAGTTTAGTCCTGGTTCTGGTTTTGTCTCAGGGTGCTTTCACGCCTGCACTGTTTGGTCCAGACTTTCAGACTTTTCCATTTGCTTCAAACCAAATCTTCAGGTGTAAAGCCAGCGGACCATGGTTCAGACCAAACAGCTGCTCTTTGGTTTGGCAAAAAAGAGGTGGTCTGGACCAAACTGACCAAGTGTCTGACTGACTAGTGTGAAAGCGCTTTGACAATAGTTCAGATTTTCAAACCAAATGCAGGAAGTCACGGCCAATTGAACACATAAAGAAGAGTGAAAGGAGGAGGGAAACAAGGAAAATGGATATCAGTCAGTTTTAAAAACACATAAAACACATAGTTTTTGTTCTCGTTATGGCAGATGCCTCTTGTGAAGCCGACTGTTTCCTTGTGAGCATTATAGCAATTCAAATCAAGTCTTAAACAGTGCATTTGAAGTTTCTACTATTTGTATTCTACATTAATAGTAACCCGTTGGCCTTACGCCAGTCTGATTATTCTATTTCTCTGTTTAAACTGTATAATCCGACCCGCGAAAGGCAACAACACATTCACCACAGCAAAAGAAGTCTATAAGAGGCATCACAGCTTCAGGGAAAGTCCGATAGTCCTCTTTTGAAAACTGGTGTGGACTTTCAGATGCGAAAACGCCCTCAGTTTACTCTAACTCTTGTCCCTTTCAAACACTATTGCCAAACTTAATTACAGACTCCCTCATTAATTCAATAATGAAAAAAAGTTCAATATACAGTCGCTTGGTTAAAATTATGTACTGCGGTCAGGATGGAGGTCTCCGGTGGTCTCGACTTGAGAAACTATAGTAGTGACAGTTACATTAACAATTCAGTGACTGACATCTCCATCACAAAATATAACAGTCACTCCACATTCCCACTGGCGGAACGGCCCTGGCCCGGACTAGGAGATGGCCAATCAGATGGCATTTCTGCGGTCATATTTCACAGTCAGCTCGTGGCTCCTTAGAGCGGAGAGGAGTCAGGTCTAGACAAAGTCATCAGAGCGTTGGCTGAGTGGGGAGGAGACACTGATGAATCCCGACAAGGGCTGTAGGCTGAGCGTTTGATGAGCTCGCCGCTGGGAAGACTTTCTGATCACCTTTCATCTCGCCACAATTAACGTGCTCTTGAAATTGAAAGAAAGATCATTCCTGGTTACGATCTTCGGGACGCCGTGTGAAAGTGCGATGTCCCTGAGCAAGAGAAAAGTGGAAATTATGCTAAAGCTCCATGGCGTCTCGGTACGATGGTTCAGCGATGTGACTCCTCTGAGCTCTGAGGCTGCTCTGCTCAACGAGAAATAAATGAATGCAGCGCAAACTGTGTGACATGATGGCGCACCCTTTAAATTTTCTGATTTGAATCATCTGTCATGCAGCCTCCAGTCAAATCTTCACCCTCTCAGTCCAGCTGTCAGATTGCCATATTTTTGTCTCTTTTGCCATCGCTCAGGCCGCAGCTTTGGTTAAAAATACTTGTGATTTCAAAGGTTCAGTGGTAGTTTGGAAAGGTGTTTGTGCATGTTTCGATACCCCATGTATACTGAAAGGTGCACCGAAATGTTCTGTTTCCTCTCAACGGTTACCTAAAGATCACAGTTCAATGAAGCATGCTGCAGGACCTCTCCAGCTCCCCTTTTGCAGCATTTAACTCACAAGGTCCAAGGGAAGAAGCCTAAGTTTAGCACGTCTTTGAGCTCAGAGTTACTGTGTGGATGGCACATGAGCATACCAGCTCAGAGAAAGAATAGTAGACACACATATGATGAATGTTTCGTTGGTGATATTTTGTCAAAAAAACTGCGATATTTAGAAGAAATTCTCTTATGCTATCAAAGAGAGGGGCAAAGAACAACGGAGGACATCCACAAACTGAAGTGTGAATGTTGTATTACAGGGATTACTAGTTGTAACAGCTTAAGCCAATATGCAAGTTTTGCAGGCAGATTTTATTAAACAAACATAGCTTTGTGTCCAATCCAAGAAAAAGGAAATCTGCCTTTTTCTTTGAATGTTGTTGTACTCAAATGTAGTTTTGCTTTGTTTGAGCTTTCATTCCATTTTGACTCAGAGTTTTCACATTTTCCATTGTTGTCCACATATTTTATTGAAATTCTACCGACTATTCAGTACTGTATGCACAGAACAGTTTAAAGCAATCAAAAGATATTACACATTTTTTTTACTGTGAGTCCAATGGCACTTCCAATTTCATTGTATTTTGTATTACCACCCTTTTTGTAAGTAGCATGTTACATGCAGTATTAAATTATGCATACATATTTTGTAAACCGTCTACTGTGTTGTGTCAACAAAGTCAACAAGACAGAAATCCTATTGGCCCTATGGGCAAATCTGAGTTACAGCACTAATTAACATGTCCTTGTCCTTGAATGGTGCTGGAACGGCAGAAACTTCTCAAGGAAAGACACATCAACAGCAAACAAGTGATCAGATTGAATCCCAGATGCTTAATTCTGTTATATAAATGTCTTTACATAAAATGTTATTATAATAATAACATTACAAGTTTTTTTTTATAACATGATTTTCCTCAGAAATATGAATTATAATGAATCATCAAGTGGATTACACTGAGCCTTTCTCCATTGCTTCTCTCTCTGAGACTGATCTGACATTGATCTTCAATAAAAGGCATAAATAGAAGAATTATTCAATTTTCTTGCCCAGGTAAATAAGATTAAGAGTTAATTCTGCTGCTCAAATGGAAGTTAAATGGTTTAGAGGATGTTGCAGAGCTGAACTTATGGTGCCTCATACTGAATACTGAAACCAACAGTGTTTGGTGTGTGGCTGCTGTATCTCACAAGTGTAAACTGATGGTTACATTGTTCCTCAGTGAAGTCTGGCCCCTGATCAATAACGTGGGACAGGTACTTAAAGACTGATTAGAGCTGCTGGCCTCAGTGTCTGTGGCGTCTGATGACTCACAGGGATCGATGTGTTTGGGGTTAGACGTTTCATGAGAGTTTTTTCTCTTGTTGTACTTTAAGGACTCACTAATTGGCAAACTTACTTCATCCTCAAGAGGCTGATAGTGATGTTGCTGCTATTGGTGCTGCCTCAGGTGCTGTACTCAAATGATGTTTCATCATATGCAGCAGTGTCATGAAAAAGTCAATCATCGTCAAATATATCAGTGGATGAAGGGATTTTATTTTGATCACTTTAACACACTTGTAACTAGGACTGCATAATATATCACACATTTATCCTTAACACAATAACATCTATCACAATATCTGTTTGTAAAGACTGACTTGTAATATCTTGCAATAATGTTACGGATTTCTATGTCATGGACATTCACTGTTTGCCTCAAAATCATAATCAGCATTATTTAATATGGGACAGTGCATATTAATCAACGAGTACATTAGGCTGTCAAGTAAATATGCCAGATTTAGCCACAAGGGCTACATTCCCATTCAATCAAACTGTGGTGAGTCTAAATAATAATAATAATAATAACAAAAAAACATGGTTCAGATTTGGTTTGTTTCTACGTTTAGTCATAGTTTACACCTGTTTAGTCTTGATTTAGTTCTGGTTCAGTCTTTAATATTGATTTAGCTCCTGGTTTGACGAATACGAAAGTTCGTCCAGAGTCTTGTTTTTCTTTATATTTTCCATACCGAATGTAATTAATTAAACATTTTTACTGTGTCAAAGAGTATTCGGACTTTGCAGCTGCTGTCGTTGCTGCAAAATTAAAAATAGTAATCACATATTCTGTGTTTTTCTAATATTTTGCAACATGTTTGTGACTGCCCATGTGTATTTATGAAATATAGCTGCTTGACTGGCTGAGATATAAGCAGACTGGGTTAAAATTGTGGTATTAGGAACTCATAGTGTTGCAATAAATCACATTAACTAAGACCAAGTCATTTCTGAGACCAGAGTATATCAACAAGAGCAAGACTAAGGAATTCAAGACCCTATATGGCAAAACTGTGCCAAGACCGAGACCAGTGTATAATACATTTTAAAGAGATAATAAAACCCATTGCAGCTCCAGTGTCAGACCAAGTCTAAAGTCTTCAAGAGGTTAGTGTTTGGTGAAGGAGGCAGAGCTAGACGGAGAATTAAAATAAGGATAAGATAAAAATTTCCACACACTATACCAGTAAAAGAAGATCTAATTAGATAAAATTATTTTAGATGTTTTTTTTTAATATAACCTCACAAACTATGTAAAACAAAATGAAAAACTGAACCACTTGTGGCCTTGTTTTAAAATCCCGAGACCTCTTTGTCAAAGACAGAGACAACAGAAGTAAAAATGAGAAAACTGATTTACTGAGTAAACAACTCAAAATACCTGTCCTTTCATTCCAATGACAGACATCATCAGCTGCTCTGGCAAAGAAATCTTTTTTTTGCTGAACTACTAAGACTGGTTTGGCAATTAAAAGTAAGTAGTAGCTCGCTACATAGTTCTTGTTTGTAGAGTTTTATTGTTCCTTTTCTGAGATGGCACATTTCCAAAACCACAGCCAAGGACTTGCGTGAAATTCAACAAAGCTGCCACAGTTTTAATATCAATATTTTTCAGCATAATTAGAAAAATACACAGAGTCTTGTGATGGTTACACTGCCATAATTAATTTCCCGTTTTAATTAAAAAGTCAGCATTTGTTCAGTTCAGTCCGTGGCTTATCTGTGTCGCCCACCTCCTCACCATATGCTGACTTTTGTTATCAGGACTGCACAGTAGGCAAAAAGCAACAGGAACAACACCAGCACATAATGATTGCAAATCTATGCCAATTATTTATACTGCAGAGGACTGTGTCTGTGCTGATCAATAGCAATTATTCAACAATTTCTTTAGCAGAAAGCATTCACGAAATTAATCAATGCCACTTACTCAAAACAATGGAGTTGTATTTGGCCACTGTATACCTAATGTATACCTTTACTATACTATAAATTAGTCTTGTTCCATCAAATGTAAAGAAGAAGAAAATCACAAATCTGGTGCATTTCCACTAACTGTAGTAAAGAAGTGAATAAACTTTGAGAGATGTCAGAGGAATACATAAAGAGTTGTAGAAGCATGCTTCAGAAGGTCTGTGTGGAGGAATTACTCATTACTTACAAGACTTTCTGTCTTTTTAATGAAAGGGCATGGATAGTTTTGTTATATTGGCCACAGCAGCTTGTATACGACAGCCTTTGCTCCAGAAAAGTGTAGAAACTGCAAATGCAATGAGTGTGACCTTTGCTAGAAAAAATAAAGAAAAAAAAGTTTTCTAAAGGAAACAAGGCCATTTTCTTCTTCACCAACATTGTCAGTCTAATTCAAAATATGGATCCTTTGCCACAAGGTGTCTGCAACGACAGCAAGCATGAATCAAAAAGACACCCTCTTATTGACATTGATTGGCTCACTAGTCTAGTCACACTTGTGTAATAGAGGTTGTGAAATGATGTGTCACCCAGACATAAGGTTTGTAGTTAAAATAGTGTTTAGAAAGTGGGCCTAGAAGGTCAGAAGGATCAACGTTTCTTATTGAATCCACTGAAGCTGATGCACTGTTTGTGTCCTTGTGTGCAGTGAGTAAGCAAGATACACAGCACTTCTTCTTCATGACTGTTTCATGACTTGTTGCACCCTTCTTTGCAATATCCTTGATAAAGTAAGATAATCGCTTTTTATAACCAGAAAAATATACAGGTATTATTGTGGGAAATTAGATGTAGTTCAGCCCATGCAGAGGCAAAGATCAATGCAACAGACATGTATAATCACACTGCACACTAGTCTACTTCAAAATGTCAGTTGCTTTAATAATAATTAGTACTTTATTATTTGGTTAAATTTGAACTTGAACATGGATTTGTGTCTAGTTTTTGGTGATTTCTTTCAGTAGAATTTGTCTTGGCCTCAGTGCTTTAAAATGTACTACAAAAATGCCTTTGCTTCATTGTTTCTTGGCGAAACATTTGGGGCTTTGATGGTAAATTAGGGCATGTGAGAGACGGGATTTTTCCGCCTCCTTGATCTGCTGAGGGGATTCTGGAACCCCAAAGAGGGGTACAAGGGCATTTGGGAGAGTCTTTCATCATCTTTTGCCACTGGGAGCAGGATTACTTATGGTTTAAATAAATTAATGGGGTTGAGGAATTCATGGAGCTTTGTTCTAGGAACTCTTTTGTGCAAAGAATATGACAGCCACTGAAAACCAAGAAAACCAAGCAACATGCTTTTTGGGTTGTCACGAAAAATGTTGCTTCCATTTTTTATTACAATAGAAAAAAGGCTCAGGAAATTTATAATGATATGATCCTGTATTTTCTTCTGACTGTATTTTTATAAGGACATTGAGGTTTTGGAATTCACTGTGCAAATTTAAATGGGTCTGTGATACATTTGCTTCACAGCTAGTTTGATTTACCAACTTATTTTGAAACCTTGTGAGACCAGTCAGAGTCATTTTTCTAGGATTAGTTGGGCTTCATGAGTGGCTTCATGTCTCTGATTGGTTGTATGTCTGTTGCAATTTACTGCGCATCCCTTGGTACAGATCCATTTTCTCTGGAGTCTGTTTTATCTGCGTCCATTAGAACTGCTCATTGAAAAATCCAAGTCAAATCCACAGAGACCAACACTCATTTTTGTATATAAAACGAATAAGTTGTGCTACACACAGCTTCTTCCCAAAGCCTGTAATACTATAACCTGTGGGGTTCTTAGCTTTTCTTTTTCCAACCAAGTAGTTCTAAAAGTCTAATAAGATTATAGAGATTTGTAATGACTCTTTATGAGACAGTGTTGATATTTATGTTTTAATACATGACATTTTTAATAATAAAATACTTGAAATGTTCATGTTTCTTGTGTTTCTGTCTTTGCAGAGTGAGGTGCTGTGAATCCAGATTGGGGAAGTCTCCCAAAAGGAGACAAGATGGCGTCCAACCATACCATTCGCAGCTATTCCATCATCCCATGTTTCATCTTCATAGAGGTGAGAGGTCACTAGGGTGTTAAAGTGTAAATGGGTTACACTTATGCATTCATCATGTGCTTGTATAGGAATTCTGGTTGTAAAAAACTGACATGAAATGCAGTTAAACCATTAGGAAATGAGCAGCTCTGGTAAATTATACAAGGCTAACCCGAGCATGAAGTGTTGGAGTGCGGTGGAAGCTGTGTGTGCAAAAGTTGTCTCCTCCATATTTAATTACCATGTCAAAGTCCCTAATCAGAGCGATGTCTCGAGACACCTTGCATTACTGTCTCTACTTTCTCTCTAACTCTTTTCTACAGTCTCTCAGAGTTTAGCCTCACTTGTTAGCCAGCCTCTTTCTCCTTATATTAAGTGTGCCCCAGTTTGAGTGGTAGAATTTAAAGCAGTTCAAGATTCATGGTCAAAGGTAGTTGACTAGACTTTGACCTCAAAGCAGTCTCTTGCTGTCAGAGGCCTGAAAATTGCATTCAGATTACCTTTTGAGTCTTTTTTTGCTCACAAATTAAACTCGACAGCTGCTCATCCCCAAGAAAGCCCCAAACTGCTTATTTCCCCACAATGCTCATCTGTGTTTTCTCAATACTAGTGAATACGGACTAAGTCAAAGCTGTGGTCTGTGATCAGAAAGTAAGGCTGTATGTGGTAGTTATACATACTTTATGTTGTGACTGTTGGTGCATAATTATTACTATAAACAATGTATATCCTATCAGTGGTTCTGAGTTGGTGATTTTGGTGGATGCTAAGGTGTAATTTATAAAGCTACAGTTCCTGCACTCCTCTACACTGCCTATGTAGCACACCTGTCATTTATTCAGGTAACATTTAGTTTAGATTGCAGATGATGCACTGACAGTTCTCCTCAAGAGAATTCATACACTTAACATATTGTCAAAATGGAAAGGTTAGGTTTGGTGTTTTCATCATAGAGCTGGCAATAACGTAATATGATAATGTGTATAATCATTCTTTTTGCTTCCTCATCTTTTGTCTATTTCAGTGTTTGTCAAACTTTTCACTCCTAGTGCCACCTCTAAACAAATATTTGTCTCTCTCAATACGGTCTTTATTCCATTACATACAGAAGCCTATTCACTTCATATCTATTAATTTACATAGTAACTTTTAACGATCTGTAATGTTTAATATGTTTAATGATACGACTCCTGTGTACCACTAAAGATGTCCAGAGTTCTACTACTAGTGGTGCCTGTACCTATCAACTGTGTTTCATCTACATTTACTAGAACTGCATTTTAGACACTGTTTTATTCCCTAGTTAGAATTTTAAAAATGCACCACATACTGACAACAAGCCTCATCCCATCTGTAAAATGATATTTGGAAAAGTGACACACAATTAGTCATCGCACCAATCTTCAGCTTCAGTAGAAAGTCCTTCTGCTAAGCAGCCTGTTATTGTGAAGGGATTGGCTCATTTTCAGCTTTTAAATGTCAGACTAAAGCTCACGATGCACTCAGTTGGACATAGCTAATTGATTAGTGGCTGTAAAGCACTCATGCTGGTTATGTTTTGGCATGTAGATGGTAAACCAGCCATAACTGGAACTGAGTGATGTATGTAATCAAGTGTGATGTGCATTTTTTCTAAACCCTAACCCAAGTGTTCTTGTTCATTTTGTGAATGTAAATGTTTTCTTCCTTCATCCACCATTTCCATAAATTTTATACATTTGTTCATATAGGCACTAATCCTTAAAGGCAGATATTTCCGGTTTTATTTTGAAGATCTCGTTGGCAACTGACCTATTTTGAAGATTATAAGTGTCCGTATGTATTTTAGCCTGACTGTGGTGAAATGAGTAATTGGCAATTTTCGCAATGGTGCTCACATTTTGTAGTACTCAGCTCTCTAAAATGATAATGAAAAAGAAAAGATAGAGCTTCAGTCTTGTATGGTGAATCACTTGTTTTTTATTTTTAGAACCCTAACTCCATATACTCCAGGATGCTAAAAGGAAATATAAATCCAGCCATTAATTAGGCCAGTTTATTGAATACAACTTATGCGATCTTTCAGCAAAAACAATAATGACCCAAAAAAATATTGATTGTTTGACTTTATTCAAATCATGCCATGGCATTTATAAATTAAAATGCTTTTTTAAAAGTCACCAACTTGCTCCAAGTTTTGTCCATTAAGACAAAGCTTAAAAATCAACTGATCACTTCCAAAGTTATTGTTTTTGTGCATACTCTTTTGTATTTTCTAGACACATCATTTATACTATGCCATGTGCAGTTTTTTTTAGATCGTGACTCAATTCCTTGGACAACGTTTCTGTGCAGCTGCCACTGACTTTAGTATTTTCATTAAAACTGACTGATTGACAGCTGTTGTGAAAGAATTATTTACACGCAAGACTGAGAATTAAACAGAAAAGAAATAACATCAGAATAACACTCGCTTAAACAAAGTCTTATCACTTGTTGTAGTGATAAACAGTGATGCTTAAAAGACTAGCACAAGGTATCATGAAGCATAACAGCTGGCATGTATCAATGGCTTTTTCTGGTTTTAAATAGAGACAGTGTCTTCTGGTTCTTGCTTCAGGAGTTTCATTTTCAATATTGCAATGAACGCAATTAAAATGTGTCACGTAAAAATGATGATTGGTACTGTGGCTTCTTCCCACCATCAAAACATGTAAAGGTGAACTGGTAAATCAAAATTGGTCAGTGAACATGAAGGAATGTGTGTGAATCACTGTCTCTCACTGTCTCTCTCTGTGAGTAACTGTCAATTGTCCTTGTGCAACAAATGCTATAATAGTAGAAGTTTAAGAAATGGAATAAATACATTTAGACAGCTAGTAAACAACTGTAAACATGTTATTCTTTTACTGTTTATAGCAACAGACTGATTGCAGGATTTACTGCTTCTTTAATTCATTTCAAGGCAGTGCAAGTTTAGCTTCAAATTTGGTTCTGTCACATTGAAACACAACTTGTGCCATGATACATTGGTAGATAACCTTTACTACAACACCGTAGTGTAAACACAAGCCAAAAGTTATCATTCCAAACTACTCTTAACCATACTGTACTGCTTGTTGGAAACGAGGCACAACACAGAAAAAGAAATATCTGCACATTAAAGCGTTCTCCGTTCGTAGCTGCTGCCTTTCATATCAAAACTTCACAGAGACATAAAAGATGATTGAAAACCCACGTTTCTCTTTTTCAAATTTCCCATTGCTTGTGTGTTTTACTATATCCCACCTCCACTGACTCATCTCAAAGGCAGCCCATCTCTGTTTTCTCCTTCTCCAGCCTCTTTGATGAATCCGTCACGTCCCCACAGCCTCATTTTTCTCACGGCCCCCTCCACTTCCTGATCAACCCTCTTCCTCCCTCAATCTTTTTTCGGCGTCAGTGAAATGCTTTCCCATCTCCTCTTTATTTTACAATTCTTTGCATCACTTGGTTCAAGCACCCTACTTATTCACTTTGCATTGTTTTATCCTTCAAAGCGTAAGGGCCTTGATGTCATATGGCGTGGCTTGGCACATCTGGACTTCAGTTCATTGCCGGAGGGATATTTATTCACGCTGATTTGTTGATTCGGTCATATATGAGTGCTTTTTCCATTTACTGTTAGCATTATTTTGAAGTAAATTATTGTATGGTGGTGTTTAGGCCAGAATAACATTGTGTTAAGGTGAGGAAACAACAGGATGAGTTTGTGCTCTATAGTCTGCAAATTATGCCGACTCATGCGACTAATCTTTAAACCAAATCATGCAACACTGGCTTGAAATCGAAAGCGAGAGAAAAAAAGACACGGTGGATGAGGATGGAAATGGAGAGGAGCGGGACTGTTGTAAATTATAAAGGAAGGAAGTGAAAGGTTTGGAAAATGATGAGAAATTAATTAACGGCAGAGCAGCGGAGGTGAGCACTGAAGAATGAGGAAGGAATGGGGGTGATGCATACTATAGCTGCTCCCGAAGGACGTTATGTAACACGTGGAGCTCCAGGCTTTCATTAATTTACTGTAACTAGGACTACACAGACCCGCTATGGACCCAGAAGCTGCATTATTATGTGTTTCATGTTGGCTTCCCATTTAGCTGTTGCTCATGATTGAGGATTGTTGGATCTGGGAGCTACACACACTGTCATCTGTGGTAATATAGGCTACAGCGATTCTCTCAATATGTTTTTACATTCATGGAATATGCATCATTTGCTCTAGTTACTGAGATTCAAGAATGATTTTGACTGATCTATACAATGCGATTTGATTCAATTTCTTAATTAATTAATTCGGTGACTCTTTTACTTCTATTACTATTTACTACTACTCTTTGTTTTAAAGTGTAGTGTCTAATTTCCCCCTGTTAAATAAAAATGACTGTGAGTTTGTCTGTGTAAAGAGTGTCAGTCCCATAGAGCAGTGTTTCTCAACTGGTTTCATCTTGGGTCTTGAAGTTGTAAGCCAATCAAAGCTACTTATTTCAAAAAATTAACTTTCATAATGGCTGTAATGTTTTAGACAAAGTTAAGTTACCCTTGATTATGACCATGGGAAAATTCATTCTCTGCATTTAATCCATCCAGTGGAGCAGAGCACAGCTATTCAGGGGGGGTAATAAGAAAAGACAGAAAGAGGATATATTTAACAACTCTATACATGAATAATATTTTATTTATTCATTCACTCATCCATTCCACACACTCTAGGAACATACATGCAACCCACTTTTAGGTCCAGGCCCACCAGGCTGTACTGTGCATGTACAAAAAGTAAAAAAAACAAACAGGGAAATAAACTGGAGAACATTACCTCCTGAAAATGTTTACACGTGAATGCATGAAAGTAGGCAGCATTAACAGTGTTTCTTTTTGCATTTATCACAAATGTTTACCGTTTTAATACAGTCAGTTCATCCTTCATGACACTTCACAGAGAATGCCGCAGGTTTCAGTTGTTACCCCTCTTCTGGTGCTATTACCCATACCCATACCCATATCCCATACCCATATCATTTATGTTTAAGCTTTTATTAAATAAAAGCAGTGAGCTCAACTTAGAATTTTCCTTTCATCCCTGAAGTGGGTCATCTTGTAGTTTCTATGGTTTCTTTGCTGTTTCCTTATTCAGACTTTTGTGTTTGTATACCTCTTTCACGACAGCTTTCTGATACATGTTAGTTTTCAGTTCTTTCTGGCCTAAAATCAATCTCCTTTGGAAAGATTGGAAAGGGTTTCTGATCTAAAACAACCTATATTTCATTCCCTGTTAGATTCAAAAGTAATCATTCGACCATCACAGTGTCTTTCTCCACTTCTTTGGTGACTGTAGATAAGCCTTACTTCCTTCTGAGGATTTAAATCCCCAGAGACGTATCTTTTTGAAGTAGGTGTTCTCTCTTCTATGTGATGCAACATGCTCTAGACGTGAGGGATTTTGAAATGTCTTTTATCTGGGGAGTCTCATATTAAATCTGGTTTGGAACAGCACATTCTAATTAAACCTGTGAGGCCTAGATATAAGAGGTGAGACATGCCTGTTATGTTCAGTGTGTTTTTTTGTGTAAATCATGAACAATAGCTGTCACAGTTTCATCTAGTGCTGTTAGAATCTGGTATGTCATGACTGTATGACTGTTATGAAATTGTGACAAAGTGTAATAAGCTCGAAAGACCATAGACCCATTTGTTTTTTAAGATCCTAAAGTTACAGGATGTATAATGAACAGTCGACTGCATATGAGTGAAAAATCTCTTCTGAACCTATGAAATTTTAATAAATGTGAATCACAGTTTGAAAAGCGGCAGTGTCTTTCTGACAGACGATAATTTACAGCTCATGAATGTTTTAAAAATCTAACTTTGTGGACCAGACCACAATAAATGATGCACATATTAATATACGATATGTCTGTAGAATAACTTTGAGCCTTTGTAACAGCAAGCGAATAGATATATTATACAGTATAATTGCTATAAAAATCTGCCTTTATGTCTCAGTTTCGCCACTACTGTGGAAATAATGTAATACGCCTTAGCTTTATATAACGTACCCCTGTTATATTTATGGAATGAAGGATAAAAAGAGTGGTGGGAGTGACAGTATAAAGAGAACAGAATGAAAGATGGGGGTTGGAGTGATGAGTAATAAATGAATTGTTTATAATGATGAAAGAAGCTGCAAGAAATTATGAAAAAAATACTGTCCTATTTTATTACATTGTTCAAGAAAAGCCCAGAGAAATGGCATACCATATACTGTATACAATGAAGCCATTGAGTGGTATGATACACGTTGGATTGATACTGGACAGATCAGTATGGGCATCCCTAAAGAAGCTAAAAAGAATAAGCCAAGGTAAATTTTAAAACACCGTTGTATGTTTTTTTCCTCCTTCTTCTTGCGTCTCATTTTTACCATGACAAGATTCTCTATTCTCCAATCAGCAGACTGCAGTGGGTTAGCTCCACCCATTGGAACACCTCTCAACACCTCTAAAAAACCAGCCATACTGACCTGTGCCAGTGGAAACTACACTAACTTACTATTTATTGAACTTGGAGTATCGGTTTAAATCACGTTTTGCTCATTACTCTTTACGCTATTTCTTTATAAAAAATATGGATTCTGAAACCACTGTAAAGATGCATTTGACATTACAGCATTACACAAGATTTAGCCTATGTTTTAGTTCAGAAATGATGATGCAAATATGATGCAAAACTAAAGAGGCTTCACTGAGTCAATTCAGTCACACTTTTATTTCATGAATCAGGACATTTCCATAAATCAATGACGAAAAATCAATGATTGTAGTATACTTGACACACAACATGAAAACACAGAGTACTTGCTAACAAATCCCACAGGTAATAATAAACACAAACAGACTGCGTAAGAGCGCTTCTCCTCTGGCAATCATTTATTTACACTGGGCATTAACATCTTTGGTTCTTTTAAGTGTAATTTGTCTATTTCTTTGTCCAGAACCAACAAATCCAGGAGTTTGATTATACACTATTCATTCACAACATTCTCCAGCTGTATACTAGAAATTCTTTTACAATGCACCTTTAGATACCGATTATTTTGTTTTTATGTTGTAGAAGAATGGAATGCTTTTCTCTTATAACGGCACAAATAAATGAGGTATGTTCAAATATAACCGTATAATACCCTGCTTAAGAGCTGAACTGTTGCTAGCAAAGGAGACAGATAATGGCCTGCTGGGGTAACTTTGTATAACCATTTCTTAACAGGCATCTTGTCAGTCAGGCAACATGATGCTAGTGGCAGAGCAGTTATTACAGAGCTTTACGTAGAACGAAACACGGCTGTAGAAATGTCACCCAAGAACTGGCTCGCATAAAAGTCACAGAAATAGCAAGCCACTTTGAGGAACATAACCCTGCTGCAATTTTCTCTTCAACTGAATTGGCACACTTCAGCATCTTTATCAAAAGGTAATTGTAGGACTGACTCAGAACTAATAGAGGTCTGCAACAGAGTATAGAGCAGGCAAAAGAAGATGGGAGTTCGATTAAGTTGAACAAGTTGGAATTGCTTCTCTGGTGGCCTGTTTTGGTCATTTGGCACAGCTTGATGACGCTCATCATGTCGCATGGCTCGCTGCTTGTTTATGGCTTTCACTGACTGATGTTTTTGGGTTGGGCTGAAGGACACACGTTAGGTGATAGAGAAAGTAGCCCAGGCTTAATATATATTTCCAATAAAGACATGTTCAGAGAGATGAAATGGCCCTGAACTGGCTCAAGGGCAACTCGATCGACCCGTCCATATCCAATCATCTGTAGCAGCAGCACTAAGTTTAAGAGAGTGGTTGGTGAAAGTGTATAACTTCAGGGTGGCAAATGCAGATGAGCACAAAGGTCAGTAAATAAAGCAACATGATGATAATGAACTTCAGCAAACATGGGCTTCTGAATATCCTTCCCCCTAATCTGTGCAGACTTATTTAGGTGTTTTCTTGTAAACATGACATCCGTAGGTGAGTGTACTCCCAAGGGATTACACAGCATTTCACAAGCAGAGGAATTTACATATTTTAAAGCAGACTTATGAATGTTGGTTGATCCAATTAGCCAGCTGGATATACAGTAGTTTGGGGAACAAAATGCCATCAATTTAGTTCATATAATCTGACGCTGAATGGAGGACTTTATTATTTGATTATTTGGATGGGTTTTTTTTTTCTTCAACATTTTATTCATGTTTTCTGTCAAATTTACCAACTAATTTGTAACTTAGGATCCATTTGTAGTCCTCAAAAAATAGAAGACATACGGGAGACAGTGGAAAAGTCAGTGGAAAACTGAGCTCATGTCATGGTCCAACAAGAGCTGAAGACCTGTTGCTTGAACTTTTATACTGTTCTAATTCCCAACTTTCTCAGGAGTACCATTATCTTTCAACGGACAATAACCCTGTTTCTAGTTTTCAGTTTTTTGTTTTTTTTTATTTACTGAAATAGTAAAACAGCTCAAAAGATGCTCAGATAAAATATCAAAACTACTGGGATGATCTATAGATAAACAGGTAAAGTTTATATCACAGTTTTGATCATTCTAGTTTGAAATTTCATGAAACTTTGCACAGGTTACATATGACTTGGTGATGTTTTGATTGTTTAGCATGAACCTGTAAGTTACCAACATTGTTTTCCTTTCGTTCTTTACCCAGTAAATATTTTTCCACTCATCAGTTACATAGATAAAGGATAAAATTCTTTGGTCATCTGACTTTACCCCTCCTCTGAACTGACTGATGTTTGATTTAAAATTTCAAGTCATTACATTTTTTTAGAGCAGTTTTTCCCAAACAGTGGGTCCGGACCCAAACGAGTGTCACTGTAGATTTTATTTGACTCATAAGATGATTTCTATTTGAAATCAACCCCAGAAATATGCCTATGAGCATGCATGTGAAATAATGAAAAATAGTTGCTTTAGAAATAGGTTGAAACGGTCAGAAGCAACAAAACAACAGTAAATAGGGGCAATAAGGAAGTATCACAACTATGTGACCAGTAACCAAAACATTACTGAGGAAAATGAAGGTTTATGTACAGTTTCTGACACAAAAAATGTGGGTCACAGTTGTAGTGGCTATTTGAAATATGAGATGAATATGAGTTTGAAATTTTAGAAACACATATTTAGAGTAAGAAAGTTGAAAATGGTGTATTATCTAATAAAAAACACTATGGAAGTTGTGCCCTGTTTTCTGCCTCAAAACTGACTCCATATGTAACTATTTGTAAACATACATTTTAACAAAAACAGGATGTGGCCTTAGAGGGGTTTTTATTTTTTTCTCTGTCCTATACTGTTACTTCTACCTCCTCACAAGACTATCCAATGACTGCTGACTGGGTTAAAATGTTCACCACGGCATGATAACCCAGAATTAACTGGGAATAGCATAAATTATTGCTAAATAAGTCAGTGTTAGTCAACGAGTTGGCATATGAACTATTAAAGCCAGCACACATGCACAAAGATGCACACACACCTAGACATCTCCACACTGCCATCTGTCACAGGCCTGGGTTTGCCAACAGTCCTCCCTCTGTAACTTCTCTGTCTTCACTCTCTCGACCCAGCGGCCATGTTGTCCAGCCTGCTCCACACTCTGCAGGGTTTTACAGGGAAATGCTGAACAACTGTTAGTTACAGCCTATTGAACCCAATAAAAGACAGAAAAGTAGATCATCATATAAAATGATATACAGGCAGTAACTACCTTTCTTTATGAATGTTTTTGACTAAGGAAGGCTGAAATACACAATGTGTTTTTCATAGTAAAGTTTCCTGAATTATGTCTCATTTTAGAGGAAGTAGATCTCTATTTGCTACAACTATAGAAGCCAAACAACCATGGAACAAATGTCATGGAAATTATGTGTGCATTGTGTGCTATTTGTAACTAGTGCATTCATTGACCTTCTACTGCTTATTCTTGTTGGGGATCGCAAGTGTCTGGAGCCTATCCCAGCAGCGCTGGGCCTAATGGTCGCAGGGCTAACACTTAGAGATGCACACTGACAGACAACCACTCTCACATTAATTCACTAGGGGCAAAGTGCAGTAATTGCACTGCTTATAATAATTATCCTATATATGTGTGGATAATGCAAACACTGCACAGTTAGTTATTGCTCTCTGGGACTTGACATTAAATATGATGTTGATAGGTTTGTATGGTTTAGTTAATAACAACTGCAGCAAGTCCACGTAGACTTGGTTTTTGTCTTATAACTTATTTTGGTGGATTCCTCACTCATTTAACCTATGCTTATCTTATCTTCTTAATGATGCATGTTGTCTCTAAATCGTAGGCTAAATAAAACCACTGAATTGTTTCTTTTTAAATAGTGCTTACTCATTGTGATTGCCAGTCTTACCCAGCTTGAAACTTACTCAGGCATATCCAACAGCAGCAGCAGCAGCAGCAGCAGCAGCTGGTGTCTCTTGTTTCCAGCCCAAAGAACAAGTTCCAATTAAAACAGCAGCAAAACTAATTTGTCCAATACTTATTGTGCCCCTTTTATTACATTAATTACAGAGAATGCATGACATTAATTTTACATCTAAAGGAACTCTGTGAACACAGTGCTTGTCACAGACAGAACATGAGAACAAATTTTAACGCTTTAATAATTGTATTATATTTTCCTTCATGTCAAGTTATTTCCCATAAAAGCTGTAAGGTTTCCCTAAAAGCAAAAGCAGTGGCACAGTGACACCATGTGCATGAAAGCAGTACTGCAGACACACAACAATAGTTTTATTAGTGTAATAAGACTTAAATACTCCTTTACAAAGGCATACAAAGACGGAAAGAAAAAAAAAAAAGATGTTAATAAGTTTTTGTTTTGCTATTAATTAAATCTGTCTACATTCAATTATTTGACTGTCAAATTGAGGACACTTTGCCTTTAGATTCCCTCAAATAGAAGTGTCTTCAAGCTAGGTGGCAGTATGAACACTCTCTAAACTGGCATTTAATTTAACATTATTCATTTACTTTGACATTTATTTGTGCATCATTGTTTATGTGCATGCTATTATATTACTATTATTATTGTTAATATATGTGACATCCCATGACAAAACAAAATTGACAACTTACATAGTGTTAGCAGTTACTCTCTATTCTCCAGACCACTTCACTTACTGCCATCATTAGTCTTTAATATAATCCCAGTCCCAGCAGAGAGAGCAGAATGCAGTCACTGGCACTAGCTGCTGAATGACTCAAACACTGCTGCGTTTCCTAAAATCACGTTAAAAGGCAGGCTGTGTAATCTTTAACATGCACCATTCATTATCAGTGACTAAAGATACCCTATAACATAAAAAGAAGCAGAAGCGCCTGCAGCTGCTTCTGAGGAGAGAGCGGAAAGGAGGCCAGAGACAAAAGCTGATGTTAGAGGGATAAAGGGATGAGGGAGGAGAGGAGGTGTAAGTGATGTTGGTGCCGCTGGTGGGGGGCTGCTTGTATCAGCGTGAGACGGAGTGAGAGAGCCGGAAAGACATGGTGTTTTAGGATTTATGATGCTGTTTTTATATTATAACCGTGTTACACAGACGTCACAGCTGAAGGAGGCTGGTGTTGACTCAGTGTGTTTCAAGCAACAGCAAAGAACAGCCTCATATAACAAACAACTGACTGACCTGAATGAACCATGTTTTTCTTCCAGCTCGTTATCATGTCCGGCACCGTGCTGTTGGCCTACTACATGGAGTGCACCGACCTGTTCAGCGTGCACGTGCAGGGGTTCTTCTGTAATGACGCGGAGCTGATGAAGCCCTACCCCGGGACGGAAGAGTCCAGCTTCGTCCCTCCACTCATCCTGTACTGCGTGGTGGCCGCTGCACCCACTGCTGTAGTGAGTACAGATATTACGCTACACATTCAAAGCAAAGGTCGTATCACATAAAAAGTATGGTTACAGTACAACTTTTTTCCTGTTTGCGTTTATAAACTTGGGTTTTTGAAGCAACTTTTTATAGTTTGGGTTTGATGGATATTACTTTACGCACAACGTTTTTGGCATTTTCACCAGTTAAAGGGCTCTGTCTATTGTGAACACTTATGCGACTCTTGTGATGTGTGCTTAGCTGACAAGATATGTGTTCTTGTGAGATGCTAACTGTCACTCAGAGTTACACAGCTGAGTGTTTGGTAAGCCAAATGCAATGAAAGTTTATTTTCTGAGGCAACTTTGAGGTGACACATTTAATCAATCTGAGGCTATGTATTATATAGTAAAAAGTTATATTACTCAAAATATACTTAGTTACTATACTTTGTCTTTATAATAGTTCAGCCCCAGTTCAGATAATGGATTTTTTCTTTCTGTTTGTCCTTGAATTTTCTTTCAAAAGAAAAAGTGAAATAAATGGCCTGTGTGTGACAAAAAGCATTGCAGTGAGTTGCAGAATCAATTGCCATTAATGACTTAATGACACAGGTTGTTTTGTTTTTTTTAAATAGCAGGTCCATATTCTCCCAGGTGTTACATCTCCAGTTTATTTGCAGATAAACTTGGTAACGATTCAGTCAGAGCAGCCTGTATTTAAAAATAACAAATAATGTAAATAGAAAAAAAAAATGCAGGCTTTTATTAATTTACAACATTCATCTAGATGCAAATTAAATAATTAAATGGTATAATATGGAGACACTTGATTGGAAGTGCTTTATTTGAACTTTTTGTGTTAATTGTGGAACAGTGGTGAAAAAAGTTTGAATCTGAGTTTTAGTCTGGATCTGTAAAATGAGTTAAAAATATAGACAGAGCCTGCTCAATAAAAACAAAACAAAGTATTACAATAAATCTTTTAACACCATTCAAAGTGTTTGTTTATGCTGTGCTATACAATGAATGCATTCAAATATGGACTTGCATAAACATTTGCACTGGCAAGAAGTTAACCTATTTCTGTCTAAATTAATACATAAATATATAAACAACTTCCACAATAGGTACAAATTAGACAAGGTTAAAACCATTTACTAAAGAGAGATTTACACCTTGACCTAGATGGTTCATGAGCCTACACAAACCTGTTTAAATACACAGTACACAGCAGTATGCAAGAGCATCATACATATTATATGAAATTAATGTGAGGCTTCTCGTTCATATTGATTCATTTTACACTTTTAATATTGTATATACTGACCTTATTTATTATTAGTAATGTATAATGTATGCTCCCCTGTCATGATGGAGCATATACAATAGCTTTTATGTTTCAAACCATATACTGTGTGCTCTGAAATCTTTTTGAATAAATAAATAGCTTTTATATAGTTCATACCTTTTCTTGTTTGCCCGATCTCCATCAGTCGGACTGTTGCAACAATTTTTCATCAGACTCCACCCAGGAACATGACACAAAAAGATAACCAAACATATAGTTAGTTTGATAGTGCAGGATATATTATTAATAATAACTCAAATGCATACAAATATCTTGAATAAATCTAAGCCTTTATGTAAAATTTTCACTTCATGTGACCAGAGCCTGCTTTTCTTGTATTTTTGTTGAAATAATGGTTGAGTAATAATCACAGACTGAATGATAAAAGAAAATCAATTGGAAAGAAATGGGAATGCAACACATTTCTTGGATTGTAGTTACAATTTATCTCCACCAGGTGTCAGTTTTGCTCCATGACTGCTCATCAGACCATCCACCATATGTTTCTAGGCCCCTGGGTCAATTTATTATTAAACCATGTCAAACATTTTCAGCACACTGCCTGAATAGTGCGGCATTTGCTTGTTTCATATTTGGATATTTTCACACATTCGAGATGCATCTCATGTGAATTCTAAAGCTGCAATAGTAAGAGCTATAGAATACATATGTGGTTGAAGACGATGGCTTCAAGGTGAGGCTGGTCACTGTTTGTGTGACAGTCAGGCAGTGCACACATGAGCTGCATTTAGATGTCATGTCACCGCGCTGGCACACACCTGAAGAATACATGAAGCAGGGCAAGCTTCCTTTTGACAGTCACAGAGCATAGACCTCATGAACAAGTCAATCCACTACCAGGTTCAATAACAACACTGGATCACATACTGAGACTGAATAAAATCAATTGTCAAATACTAATGAAATTGAAATTAAAGACTGTTTAAGTGATCAGCCATTTGCAATAACAAAATAAATGACAACGTAAAAACACTGTGTTGGATAATACAGCGTTCAGCTCCAGCAGCTGTATCTTACTTCAGAGGGAACACATTTTTTTTTAACCGTTGAAGCAGATGTGGTGTTTGTGTCTCGATGCAGTGAGGGAGACAGATGTAAGTGCAGTTCTTGTGCATGACTGTTTTATTCCTATCTTTCCCAGTGTGGCTGTGTGTTCTTGGGTAATGTTCTCGGTAAAGGAATGCTTTTTAATCAAAGGCTAATCAACATTCTTAGTCTAACGGTCTGTTCTGTCTTCAAACTATGTAAGTAAACATTTAAAGGTTAGAAAGTAAAATCTTATTGCAATGACATTATAGTCCAACTTTACAATTCCAGGCTAAAATAATCTAAAGCATTAGTTGATTGGTGTATTGCAACCTGATTAAGTTAACCAGGTCAGTGTTTTGTTCATTTGCATTGCTTTATTAAGATTGTGATGGAGTCTGATGCTAACTGACTGGTCTATTAGCATGCTAGTTAGTTAATGAACCAACAGTCACGTTAAATCAAGTCAGCGTCTGTAGAATATCTAGCAGCAGGCCTTGCCACTTCTCCACTTAAGATCTCTAAAATGCAAAATACTCACAGTGATACTACTAGTTTGTCAATGTGTTTGTGAAAATCATACTAACAGATATTGATGTGATGGATTTAACATAAAGGCCTCAGCTCATGTCTTATTTTAATATCAGCTTTGCTCTTGTCACACTTGTTTTCTCATATGGCCAAACCATAACCACAGTTCCATATGCTTGTTTTTATTTTCACATCCTCCACCACCTCCTTCCTTTTAAATAGACATTTCCTATTAAGACTTCAAGAGGCACTTAATCAGAAATGTGATTGTTAGAAGTGTCTGGCTTCTAGGCGAGCGCCATCCATTTGTTTGTAATGAGACACTTTTGTTCTGCCGGCCCTTATGCTTTCTGTGTTTAGAGTTTATTATCGTTGCTCTCAGGCTCTAAAAATTGAGCGCTGTAATCTGTTTGGCCGACGTAAAATCAGAATTATTGTCCTTTTTATTGAGGGGATAAAACATTGTATGGCTTGTGTTTTCTTCTTTTCTCTATGGAGCTAATTGTTGAACAGGTCCCACAGTGACACAAACACTGCACACAATAGAGAAAGTTGCTATAAATTAGTTTAAAATTCAGTAGAGTGCTCTCATTGGCCAGGAAATGTGACAGACTGTATTATTTCCAGCTGATGTGGTGACTGTGAATATGTTTGCAGTTTTGGCACAGTGTTCTGCACTGATTACTTCACAAATAAATAAAAAACGGGATACTTGTTTGTTGAAGATTGACTGCACTGTGTAAAAAATAGAGTTTACTCAAAAAACTGATTGCCGAATTGTTCAACTGCTGTTTTCTATTATGTTTCGGTATCCTTCTACATGTCCGTGAATCTGTCCTCCAGGGGAATACAGTCTAAGCAGAGGTGCGCTGACCTCTCATTCCCATCTTCATCATAAAAATACATAACTTTGGCTTTTACTTAGCATTTATAGTAAAAATTGCACAGACACTGATGTGTGCTGGAGGTGGGACAGTATATTGCATGTATAATTATTGGAGCGTTTTCCTGTTGATACATTATTGTGATACAGATGCAGATATAGCGAAAGGGCGGTTATTGAACAAGATGCAGTTATGCAGCAAAAGACAAATCAAAAACTAAAAGCATGTGATAGACATTGATTCATTCAAGACAAATTACCACAATCAACTTTTTGTCAGTCTAGGGCGGGGGTCGGCAACCCAAAATGAGCCATATTGGACCAAAAAAACTGCCTGGAGCCGCAAAAAATTAAAAGCCTTATTTAAGCCTCATATGAAGGCAACACAGGCTGCAAGTGTATATTAGCTATATTAGCCTACTATCAAAATGACTAAGTAGGCTACAAATACATAATGAGCATTCATGATTAAATGTTTATTTTCCCTGCAGCGCATCCTGGAGAGAATGACGCACCACGTGACTACTCTGCTGTACGATATTTGGTGCTTTAAGTTTAACTTTCATTACAATATTAATGTCATCATCTACCTTTCTCTTTTTCCCTTTGGGATCCATGGCCCATGACACACCCGCCGGTTTGTTTACAACAGCCACCTGACTGGCACCACGCCGCACTCAAACGTGTGTCGCAGGCTATGACGCAAATCTTCGTTGACAGAAATGTTGAAATTTAAGATTTATTATACACATTTTTACAGCATTGGAAAACATTAAGAATGTTTGTGTCATGTTTGTCCTCCTACAGAAACCATATTAAAACAAAAAATATATTCCCCCCATCTTTTTCCATTTTCATATGCTCCAGGGAGCCACTAGGGGAGCACTAAAGAGCCGCATGCAGCTCTAGAGCCGCGGGTTGCTGACACCTGCTCTAGGGTTAGAGCTCTACATTTTTCTCACTGTAAATGAAGTGCTACAGAATCAATGTATCGTGATATTATCGTTAACGTCGGAAATCGTATCTTGTGGTACCATATGATTCCAGCCCTTATTGCAGACTGTTTTTATCACAATGGAAACAATGTGTATGCTTTACAATGTCAGTCACTTTTAATCATGCAACATATCAAAGCCAAATCACTAATCAAGAATGTGAAGCGGTTGTTGTACGTCTTACTGTGTGACAGGATCAAAGACGATTGATCTCATAGTCATAAAACCAAAGATTGCTTGCGAGAAATATCTGAGATTGTCAGTGTGAAGCATAATCATAGAGAGTGCTGCCAGGACTTACATTATATGTCCTTTCACAGTGATGCCAGGCAGTTATGTAAACAAATGCATGCTACTAATAATAAGATTTCGCTCAAGCATCCCTTACAACATTCACTCTTAGTTGTCCTCCTTCGCCAAACCACAAATCAAACATGGATGGACTTATTCTAAAATAGTTTTTTTTTTTTTTCCTCATACAGTGATTTCATGTGAAAACATATCAGTATATACATAGCTAGATTATTTCTGTCAGCTCAGTCTATAGTGGTAAGAGAGAGATGGCCAAACCACCTTAATCAGCTCTCAATCTTCACACCGTAGATTGGTTTGAGTGAGCTTTAAACAACCCTTATGGAAGTGTAAGAACCATGACCGAAATACTTTTGTCTTTGAATTTCCATAAAACTCATTAATCCTTATCACTTCCATAGGAAGTGCATATTCAGCTGTTTTAGCTGTTTTACTTTTTCCATTGCACACTTTGATCTCGTATTTGTAGCTTTTATTCATGTGCTGACCCAGTCTCTGTTCATTGAGAATGCAGTGTATGCCATATATGGTTCCATCTCCACATAAAGCAGCAGTCAATCAGCACCAGCAGCCAATCAGAATTAACAACGGCGGCCCTGGGATGGAGGCCAATTAGCACAGAGGCTGTAATTTATGTTCCACATGGTCAGACGAATAGGAAGCAGTGGAGGTTAAACAGGACATATTCATTTTGCACAGTCTATAAACCTGGTCATCCATCAAAGCTTCAGACTCATGGCCAACGTAAGGACAGCGGGTTGTTCCTCTTGTTAATTGAAGAAATAACAAACTCGACCTGATCACACTTTTAGACCAAGAACCACTTTGAAAGGGTCCCAACAGATCACATGTATTGGGACACAAATTTCAAAATTTGAATTTGAATTTATTATTTTTCATTAAATGCACAATTAAATCTTCAGTGTGGTGGGTCTTTTTTTTTTTTTTTTTTAGTTTTGTTTGTTTTAAATCAATTCCACCTTTACGCAGGCCATGAACACTTATGGTAACCCTGAAGGGACATGCTGTTTGTTGTCTGAAAACAAACCCAGTGGAACTAGGTCAGATGATGGGCCAAATTTTAACAACAGTATCAATCAATTTTATAAATGTCAGCAGATGTGCTTGTTCAAAAAAGAAACATGGATATTTACTATGTTTGTCTGCTCTGGGCACCTGTAGCTACATATTAATGGAATCAATGGGTCCTTGATGCATGGTTGAAGTATGGGTCAGAAGGAAGTTCCCCTAACCTTCTGACTCTTGCATTGTTTCACTACAGTTCCAGTAAACTTAGGACATTTTATGATGTTTGCATTATAACATTCTTTTGCTGCTTAATTCAAACAATGTCACTGCATCTATATTAAATCCAAGTAGTGAATTTTTAGAGAAACAGTTTTTAATGCCATATACTTGTGCTCAAACACAGTGGAGTGTTTGGTTGAGGAGACTTCCTCTACATTTTTCCTAAACCTTGACTATACAAGTGACAACATAAGCCACGATTGCTATGAATTTTGAATGTTAAAACCCGTAAAGCACATATTTTGGCTCAGGAAAGAAGTAACTGCTGTGTTATAGAACTGTCAATAACCAATCACAGAAGATGTCCTCCCAACCATATATTCTATCAACAACCTATCCATTAATCCATAATCCATTGGGTTTTATGGAGCCTTTGAATGGCAGTTTTTCTAAGACAAAGCAAAGATGTTATTCTGCATCATATACTTTATTCATCTGTATACTACAAGTTTTAAAATGGAGCGATAACAATCAGGCATTAAAGAAGCATTCAATTTGAACAAAAGCGATGTATACAGTTATTTGCTCAAGAGGTTAATATAGAGTTCATTTAAAAATAATTCAGGCAAAGGCAACAACAACAGATTTTGTTTATATGAAGAAACAAATGACATTTTCTGTAGTGCTCTCTTTATACTAACCATTGGCCCTTACTCAAACTGCATGCTTTTTTTTTTTTTTTTTTATACATTTCTACCTTCCTTACTGTATTTTATGAAGTGGAACAAATCCCACTGTGAATCAGTCACCTCCACAGGAACCAGGTGTCACATTTAAGTTTAATATGACAATGAAGGTGTGGATAATAGAGTGATGAATAATCTAACTGAATAATGTGGGCAGTTATTTTGTCATTTTAATGTCCGTTTTAATGCCACAGGTAAAATATTTTATGGGCTTTGAAGGGTAATGAGCAGCTGAGGGTCTATAAATCGGTGGGACTGATGGACTGGCCAGTGTTAGTCTCATAATAGATGAACCTGCTGCTTGGGTCAGCCAGTGTATTCCTTTGACGTACCATGAAGACTCATTTGGATGTTTTATTTATGTTGTGACCTTTTCCGTTTTATGTTGATGCAGATGTTTTCAGTCAGGGGCACGCTAAGCCAATCACAACTGATGCATACAAACTCATTATTCTCTCCAATTGACACTGGTTTATTCACACATTTTATTTGGACTGAAGTGACTTCTCTGTTTGATGAAACGACTGCCTTCTTGAATCCGGGGCGTTTTTCATCAGAAGATAGATGTTTGTGTTGTAATGCATTTGATGATGGGTTATTTTAGGATTTGCATGCTTTACATCTGTCATCATGCTGTGAAGAGAGCATGGCTGGGTTTAGTACACAGCTTTTAAACTTTTCATGTGGCTGCAGTATTTTTATTCTTAGATCTTTGCAAAAAGCAGTTCCAAACAGTGACAGAAATAGATTCATAATAATATTAGTATGTTTTTAATCAGTATTCATTATGGTTTGGGGGAAAATATGT
Organism: Rhyacichthys aspro; assembly: GCA_036850595.1. Classification (NCBI taxonomy): domain Eukaryota; kingdom Metazoa; phylum Chordata; class Actinopteri; order Gobiiformes; family Rhyacichthyidae; genus Rhyacichthys; species Rhyacichthys aspro. The sequence goes on from CM072159.1 coordinate 5,404,589, forward strand.
GTTTTATCAGAGAAAATATACACCCAACCTTAATCTAAACATGCATTGTGTAAAGTAGTGGAGCATAAACGAAAACAATAACTTGCAAAACTTATAACTGCCTTAATATAGCACGCCTATCTTGAAAAAAGATTACATTTAAAGCTCCCTATGTAACCCTACTATTACTTCTTCCCTGTTCCCACAAGAGAACGGACAAACTGAGTTCTGATGGAAGAGAAGCACTTTCACTGTATCTTATTTTTTTGTGTGGAATACACAGTGTTGCATGAAGGCTCAAGACATGTATAAATTAAAATTATTTTGTTTCAGTTTTAAATGTATTTCTCTGCCAGATGTCACTAAATTACATTTTCCACAACCAAAGGGATTTGTCTGATTCTTACATTATACATTATTAAACTACACCGTTACATTTTACAAAAGGTAACAGTATTGTGACAACATACGCTGCCCAAGAGTTACTCTAGCATACTCAGAATTACTGTTTAATGTTGTGATTACAAACTCAGGGAAGCAGGGATTCCTATATATTGAATTGGAGGCAACTGGAGCGGAGATCTTTAGCTGCTTACATCTCCAGCGTGTGGTACAAAGTGATGACCAACTGCCTGGGGTGACACTTTGTCTTGTGTTGGTATCTGTAATGCTTACTGGTAAAATTATTACACAATGACCTATGTATCCCCTATAAAGTTGAAATTATTTGTTGAAAAAGTAGAGAAAACCTGCCTCACTGTGCCACTTATCAAAAATGACCTAGCTGTTTTTGTTAACCCACTTCATTGCAAGTACAACACTGCATCTACACTCGCACACGCAGACACTTTAGTCACAGCCTGCCTCACCCCAAGCATCTGGCACAGACTTCATTTGGAGTGTCCAGCAGCACTTTTCCATTACATATGATGCCATGTCCACAGTATAATAGACCTGAAGAAAGAGTGCATTAAGACAGCAGTATACACACAGGCCGAGCAGACAACGCACATCATTTCCTTCACTGAAAATAGCATGTGTAACTTTTTCATCTCACGGTTGTTTTTTTCCTGTTTCTATTTGGATCTTCATGTGAGCCTTTCACTTACTGTGCATTGTGTGTTTTGCTTGTGCAGATATTCATTGGCGAGGTGGCCATGTACGTGATGAAGTCCACCAGGGAGGCTCTGCTGGCCCAGGAGAAAACCATTGTGACGGGAGACTGTTGTTACCTCAACCCCCTCATTCGCCGCATCATACGCTTCATAGGTGAGAACGTTTTTGACAGGTGCTCACAACTGCCCTAAGCCCCCTTCATGCTGACCGGGCAGCAGCTGACAGAAATATTAGCGCTTTTAAAACAAGTGGCAAGCTCTTGATGACTATTTTGAACTTGATTATATGGCACTAAAGTTTTCTGTAGGAACACAAGAACTCTACTTAATAGACACAAGTAAGGCACTACACACACAGAGTTTTCACCTTGAAGTCTTGAAGTCATCTCTTCTTTCTTTAATTTGGTAGTAATTCTGAATCAGTGAGTCCAGACCCAAGGGTAGGTTGCTGTAATTCTAACATTTTGAAAATGTTAGGGACAATCCATGAGAATGAATGAAAAGTAGTAGTGAGATATGTTACAAAGTCAAGAGCAACACAGTAATACTTAAAAATATGGCAAACACTGGTCCATGTATTGCGCCTCATTGGTAAAAATTGAACTCCAGTTTGAGGTAAGGACCTAGTTCAGAGATTTTTGTCTCTCAACATGATGGAGTACACCCTGCATCACTGACACAACAGGGCCGTGCTTAATCTGCTCATTCCTCATGTCATCCACAGACCTTGGGACTGCAGGTTACATGATGGACCTCCATGTTTAGTATATTGCCTTCAAAAGATGGATGATAAGTGTTTCATAATGGACAATATTTTAAGAAAGAAGTGGATTTATATGACATGATAAAGACATTGTGCCTCAGGTGCTCTCCTGTTGGCTCACCTTAAGCCACCTGCTCTCTGGAAATCTGTACTGTGTTAAACTTTAGGAGGTATGATGCTTTATATACACTACTTTTCCTCAAGTATGATATACTTTTTTTTAGTTACTGTATTGGCTAAGTTTAACCATCAAGATTATACTGCTTCCTTTTCAAAGGATCACGGTGACTACTCAGAGCTGTCCCAGGACTGTCAGTGTATTTTAAGCAGCTAATGCCTAATGACAGTTGTCACATGTGAGCTCCAATGCAAATTGCTCTAATGTCTGTCTCTGACAAAAATATTTTATTAGGTCACACTAAAACCCTTTTTTCTTAGACTGTAATGTGCCAAACAAAGACTTAATTGGAAATGAAGAAACAAGGTCAACACGCTGTCAGTAATTGGCATCAGTCAGCTTGTTTACTGTTATGTAAGAGACTGGTAAAAGCATTAAATGGAAAATGGTAATGAGACAGATGAAATAATTTCACACTCAGTAAGTAAATATGGTTGGAGCATATGGTATTTACTGCATTAATGTCAACGCCACATGTTTTTGTTTGTTTTGTCTGTCTGTTGGAACAGATGCTGAATTCAAACTCTGCACACTCTCTGTACAATGCACTATTGTTTCATCTAAACATACAGTATTCTGGTATTTGTAATCTGAGTTTACAGGGATACGGTCTACTAGGGGCTTGTGTGACCTACTGAGTGTGAAATGATTTCCTCATTCTGTCTCATTTTCATTTTCCATTTAATTCTATTTAAAAAAGACTTTCAATATGAATAAATCAAACAGTTATAAAAGGTGAGATGGGACTGACAATTGAAAAACAGCTCTTTTCACAATTTCCTAATCTGTTTACACTTTTGGCATATGACCGAATCACTTTATAAACATGTCAGCGTTTCCAATATCAAGATGATACGGAAAAAAAAACCAAAAAACAGGTACATATAAGTACCCATGTAATATAGGAACCAAATGTTTCTCAAACTAGTACACTGCTGTTGATATGAGAAGCTGTTTTAACCATCATCACCAAGTTTAAGATTAACCCTAGTAGCCACAAAAATCCTAACCATGTTTACAGAGAATTTCCCTCCTGATATGTTCAGGTATCTGTCCTTTATCACTAAGAAAACACAATCTGGATGGAGAAAGTGGTAAAAATATGGAGAAAGTGGTAAAAATAATTTCCAACCAATTACCTAAAATATGTATTGTGGCCAGATATGTTTTGGCTCATGTGCTTTTATGGGAGTGGACAGTGGCCAGTCAGGAAGCAGGGAATGAAATGAAGGAAGCAAACCTGAGCTGGGGGTCCTGTCATTTGACTTTTCCAATGAGGCGCCCCTAGCTTCATAGGCTTTTAATACCAACCAAACCTTCAGATTTTTCTTTACGTGTCTTCACTCTTTAAAGAAGCTCCAAATTAACATACAAAATATGCCCTCTTCATGCTTGAGCGGCTCTCATTTAGATACATTGACATTTAAAGAAATGACAGCTGTTGTTATAAAACTGTACTTATTTTAGTTTTAAATATCAAGAGATAGTTGTCCTTCAGAATATTCACTTAATCAAATCTTGCCCTTAATAAAAATGTTACTGTCACTTGTCAAGAACACCAGGTTGTTCAGTTTATCCAAAACTGATTGAAAGGCCTAATGTTTGCAGATTATATTCCAGTCCCTCTGGTTAGAATCTGTTTAACCTTATGAAACAAATCCCGATTAGCTGCTCACATCAACTGCTTTAGAGCAAACCTGCAGATTTAGACTTTAAATACAGAAAACAAACGGCTGAATGGATTTCAGTAATTTGTCAGAGAAGGGAGCCAATTTGGATGGAGTCCAGTTGTGATGCATTTACCGCAGCTTTTTACTGCATTAGCCACTGAAAGAGAATTCAGTTTCAGTAAGGTATAGTGTGTGAAGGTATATAACACATATAACTTTTACAAAATGGATTTTGAAGCTATTCGCAATTAGACATTTTTAGTTCAAGATACAAATGGATAAAATGTCGGACACTGCTTTGTCTTCCTGTAAGTGAGACCACCTGCTTGACACAGAGCTGCACTTTTGAAAAATCCTTTAATTTTGAGTTCATAAATCACTAATATGAAATCCATAAGGCAGCGATATGAACACTCCCATCTGTTTTGGAACAATCCCTCATGTTTGTTGGATCATTGAAGTTTGTAGTTCTCCGTCTCCTCCTCGTCTCTCTCAGTCTGATTCTCCATCGCTGCATTCCTCATTGCCCTTCACACAATGGTGTCCCTGTAACTCTCCCAGTGCCCCCCTCTCCCCGGAGCTCCACACACACCCCTACCCCCTGCAGATGAGAATACAAAGCAGAGTAATTTCATGGCTAAGCAGGCCAGATAATCAGTACTCATATTTCACAGCAATAGGAATGCAGACGCAGACGCTGGTCCGGGTTGGTGAGCCCCGAAGTGTCACTGTAATCATTCATAGCATTTCATTTTGTTTATACTGCATCTTCTACCTGTTGTCCACCAACTGTTAGGTGCATTTTTAATTAAAACAAAACAAAACAAAACAAAATAACAACATTTCTGTCATTCTGCAGTCCCTCTAACTGATACTGATATATAATCAAAGGAAGGGTTTATCTCAGTCGCTCATTGTTGAACTAATCTCTGCCCAATCGACTGCATCAGACTAATTGGCACTCTCGCTTTTCTTTGTGCCATAAGTCCAAGTTAAAAAGTTTATTTTTTCCTAGTCTCTCTTGCCTTCTCCACACAAAGACAGGTATCTCTAAAAACATTTCATGTTTGGGCCTTTTGGCCTTCTGTTCATTTGAAAATGCACCGTTTAAACTCCTGCAACAAAAGAAGATGTTCAGAAACTCCATTACTGTGTTAGTTATTATCTTGTGCAGTTGCTGGATTCTTCCAAGAGTGAGTTGTCCCATTAAAATTCAGGTATAGATTCTATCTGACATTTTTGTAGAATTTGAATTTTTCACATTTTCCTGTTCATTGATAAGTTATTAAATTTGTAAGGTGTAATTTTATGGTTTATGCTTTTTTTTTTTTTTTTACTTTTCTTATGAAAGGAACTTGTTCCACACACCTTTACTAGTATTTGATTTGTTGAAACTATTAAAACCTATTATTATTATTAACTCTTTAGAACGCAGAAAGAATCTTGTTGCTATTAAAACTATGTGTTTTCCCCTGAACCATGACTGCTTTTAACCAATGACGTGGCAATGCTGCTTGTTATGGGCATGTTATGGGCATTTTAGGTTTGATCTCAAAGCAACCATTAGCCATTACTTTGTAAAACTCATGCAATTGCACTGACTGGATAAAATTACTCGAGATAGGCAGTGGCAGTCACCTAGGTATTAATCTTGCATATGCCCATTAGGGCAGCACAATGTATTGCAAATGTTTTGCAATAACATCAAGTGCAATAGCCACATTGCAAAGAACTGCTGGTATCATAATAATGTTATGGTCTTGTTTAAACAAAGCCTAAAATATAAACTGTGGTCCTGGCTCAGTCTAATCAGTCTAATATTGATTTAGCCTCTAGGTTAATTAGTGGAATTTAGGCCAGAGCCTTACATCTCTTTATTTATTCTAAATCAGTAAACTTTTTTTTACTCTGTCGAAAGAGCACTAAAATATCTCAGGTCTAACTGTTGCAATATTTAGTTATCACATTTTTTCCCGTTTTTTTTCTAATATCATGTAGTCCTAATACCCTTTGTTGTTTTGTTTAATGAGCGACGGTCCTGGTATTTAGAACATATTTCGAAATTACTAATAGCTTTTATTACTTGGTGTTGGAAGTCACTGCAAAAAGTTATTAAAATGTCTATTCATACAAATGTACAAATGGAGCAAAATCAGAATGTTGCTCTCTAGTTGTGTCATTTATCGTCACACAGTGATCTGTCAGACTTGTGAGAGGTTCATGTCAATAGATATTTTGTACTCCTGGAAAAAAATAGGCACACATAGATGTAGCCATTTGGTTTTCATAATCAGTTATCCATGTCAGTTTCTGCTGTTATTGGTCTTCCTAAAATAATTGCTTTTTCAATTCTGTGAAGCACAATCAGTTGCCTGGTGTAAGAGTTTAAAGTGCTTAAACTGGCTTAACTGAGGGGATTTATGGCTAAAATTAAGCAAAACAATTTTTATACAACACAAAAATACCAGAGAATCCAGAATTTCCTCTTAGCATAAGATATTCTAGGGTTTAACTTTGCCTAATGACTGCTGGGAGATTATGTGATGGCACTGGGAGATAAGAATCCACACACCAATTTAACCCGGAACTAAGGTTCAGAGGCCAGTAATGTAAGGCGGAAATGTGTTACTTAAGAGACTAAAGCGGGACTGTTTTATCAGTACTGTAATGCCTTATGACGTTGTTTTGTGTGTCCCTCAGGTGTGTTTGCTTTCGGCCTGTTTGCCACAGACATCTTTGTAAACGCGGGCCAGGTGGTGACAGGAGGTCTCTCACCGTACTTCCTCTCCGTTTGCAAACCCAACTACACGGGCACAGAGTGTCGCTTTAACCACCAGTTCATTGTCAACGGCAACATCTGCACTGGGAACCCTGTGGTGGTGGAGAACGCTCGCCGCTCGTTCCCGTCCAAGGATGCATCGCTGAGTGTGTACTCGGCAGTTTACCTGACGGTGAGTTGTGAAAGTTGGGTCTACATGATTGCTAAAATGTTTCCACATGTTCATTTCAGTTTAGTCTTAATTGAATACAGCTCGGATGATTGCCACTCACAAAGCAACTTAGAGACATATGCTGACAGACCATTTACTCTGACATTGTTTAACTATAAGCAAATTTAGGGCCATCTGTTTACCTAATGCATGATCTACGAGCTGCAACCTCATAGAACAGCTCTGCCACCCTGCCACTGCATTAATGTAAATCCATCTCAAATGTATAATTAATGCCAAATGTATTACTTTTGTTGAGTGTGTGAAGAGCATGGTGTATCAGGGGACAACTAAAAGATGACTCCAAACACAATAATTGAGTTCTATTTCATTAAACAGACTGTACCTGATTTTTTTCAAGTTTGGGGAAATGGTTTAAACCTCAAATAGAATATTATAAAAGCAATCATTTGTGGGAGAAAAGACTTTATGATGCCATCTGCTGTTTATTATCAAGGATTTTAAATGATGAGAACGTCTGTTCAGAAACGGAAAACCTTGGCCAATCACATGCTCGCAAAATTACATCGAAAAAGGAGCGCTCCCATTGGTCTATACCGGCATGTCATATGACGTTCCAGGAAGTTTAATAGCTGCCAGTAAAGTGTATTTTCAGCGCTGAATATGTCTTTGAACTCAACGAAACAGCTTAAAGAAAGAAAGTTATCAACAGGAAATGTGGATAAATACTGTCAATTCAATTTAATGTATTTATTTTCAGCTGGGTCGCGGGGGGAATATAGCCTATCCCAGCTTCTTTGCAAAACCATTCACACTCACCTTTATCCACTATGGGCAATTTAGATTCACCCGAGAGAACCCAGTAGCCTCTTGCTGTGAGGCCAACGTGCACTCATTGGGCTATGGTTATGTTCATATTGGAATAATTACTATCCAACTGAGATAAATGCTCAGAGCCAATGTTTTGGTTGCAGGAATATGAGACCACTGTGATCACTGTGATCTGGCCCTTATAAGAAAAAAATGAAAACACCAACTAACCTGATTAATGTGAAAGCATCAAACTTTCATGATGAGTGTAAACACAGAGGGAAGAAAAGGCTGTGCTTCTGATTCACATTTCTTAGTGCAGTGGAATTCAGTAAATGTGTGGACTGATGATAACAGGAAGAAGTGTCACCTTAAACACTATTGCCCCAGAACTGTCTTTCATGTCTGTAACAGAGTCCTACCTTTTGGTATTTAACATGATTCAATCCCTGTTAAAAGACAGTTTATAGTTTGCCTAGAGTTCCAGCAGATGTTGTTTAAGTCTATCCTATAGAACTGTTGAGATTCAGATTGTACTGCACAAAACATGTTTTTGATTTGTCATATATATTGGATTCTGTGTGATTTATGCCTTTAAATGGCCATGAACAAATCACATGCAAAGAGTTTTGGAGTCAGTATGAATGTAGCATGAATGTATCCCTACAGCAAAAATATAGCCAGGAATTTTGCACATTTTTATACTAAAACTAATCACATGATAACCTAAATGTCCTTGTGTATAGCAGAATAAGCAAACTTAATGATACAACACAAATTAAAATGAGTCTTTTGGGAGGTTATGCTATGTTAGTAAGATATTTTGCAATGTCAAGAAATTTCACATTGGCTGGGTTACTTTTAAAGACAAAGACCTCACTGAAAGTTTTTTGACAATTTGTTGCTTTAACCTGAGAAACTATGTTAACAAAGAAGTGATGGTGAGTGGCTTCATGAAGGTTGTGTTGAAGAGGCTGTTTGACATGGGTCTGACACTTTGTAAGAGCAAAAAGGAATGCAAGGACGAAAAAAAAAATGATGAAAAGATGGTATGTGTATAGCTTTTTTGTTACAAACTGCAAAGAGCCAACAGTTCACATGTAGTAAGAATAAGAATGTAACTCAGAATGCAGTTCAGACCTTGCCCTTACCATTTTAGGTGTATCTTGTAATCTTTTATTCACTGTAAAACGCTTTGTTTTGTGAGATTTTTGACTCATATGATGTAAGTTTTTGACATCTCCTGTGAAATAGTACATTGTCTGACTCATTTCTGCAGGGATCCCTTCTTTGGCTGGGAAAAGGAAGAGATTTCACGCGTGTTAAGAATGAATAGTGATAATCTTTGGTTTCATTTTCCTGCTTTTTTTTTCCAGATGTATATCACCAGCACTATCAAGACCAAGTCAAGCCGTCTGGCCAAACCTGTGCTGTGCTTGGGCACACTGTGTTCAGCCTTCCTCACTGGCCTCAACCGCGTCTCAGAGTACCGCAACCACTGTTCAGACGTCGTGGCCGGATTCATACTGGGGTCAGCCGTGGCTTTGTTCTTGGTAAGAAGAATTATTCAGAATGTTTACCCAGTAGTTCCAAAAATGTGATTATGTGCCATATAGTTTATACAGCTAGTTATGCAGATGCACAGTAACTCTTGCAAACATGACTCAGAGCTTTTGTCTTAAATGAATCAATCATGGACCCTGCATAAAGAAAATAAGCTCATTAATAAGTTCAGCTTCAAAATTCAGTGTCTCTTCTGACATCAGGATCAATAACAAGTGTAGGTGAGATGTGAAAAGTAACATTTTCTATTACTGCTATAATTATTTTTTTTATACTATTATAATAATTTTTATTTCTATTAATTTCTAATATTTTCTCACAAAAAAATCATTATATTTTTAATTATTATAATCATAAAATGAACAAAGAAGAGCCACTCACTCCTGGATATGACAGTGACCAGAGAAATTGCATTTTAATCAAGACTCTTTTACCTTTTTTTTTTTTTTTAACCCTGCCCATTTAAACCCCAGACACTAACAACACTATTAATCACCAGAGAAAGGAGTTATATTATGTTTGTGATGTCTTGATTAAGCAAAGAAATAAACTTTGAACAAAACAAAACAAAAAATGCAAAAAAAAACAACCCAAAAAAACCAAAAAATACATACATATTTTATGTTTTAGCCATGTTGCCTAGGCCTAGTCCATTGGTTTAGCCCCCTGCAAATCTAGCTCGAATCCAAAGAGACGTAGCATTGTCCTGGCTAATGTAAAACCATCACCCTCCCAGAATTTTCTACACTATCAATACTAGTCCGCTCAGAACACCCTTGATGTAAAGAGTTGAGTCGGGTAATAGATAATTCAAGACTTGCTCTTTTCAGGGCTGAGAGAGGTTCACAGAGGTAGTGAAAGAGCTAAAGGACAGTTTCTAATGGACTGCATGAAGTTCAGTATCAGGTGTAAATAGAAGATAGAAGTTGCTGTAGAAAGAAGAGGCAAAAGATCAAAGTAAAGAAGTAAGACATCACCTGGTTCTCTTCTAACAACGTAAAGTTTGGTTTGGGTTTCCCTTAAAGAGATGAAAACCAATTGAGGAAGTGGTCTTATTAATTCTATTAATGCACAATTTTTATCCTAAAAAAGGGAATATGGGGGCTCCTGTGATGTGTTTTGTTAAAGTAAACGTTTTAACAAAATGGGATAAATTGTGCTGACTAGACTTGTGCTCCCATGCAAGAAAGAAAATCCCTCATCCTGCCAGCGGTAATATAAATAAAGAACAAGGCTTTCCCTGCCCCCAGCCAGTGGAAATCTGCACTCAACAGCATGGGCTCCATTAAAAATTAAATACAGCTTATACGTCAGACTGGAGAAACCTTAAGATGTTTAAATCATATACACTACAAACATATAAATGTGATGTGTTTAATATCTTGATTTCCACCAACTGAGCAGTACTCTTATGTTCTTCCCTAAAACCTTGTTCAGGGATTTTTATTTTGCTTTAGTCTCATTGCCTTGTCTAAGTTCCTTGTATGTTTTTGATTATATTTAACAAGTATAAGCCCCTTTTATGCTCCTTACTGTGATATTAGTCCCCACTATACTATATATTCAAATGTCTTCAAATAAAAAGTGCAAAGTATTTAATTATGTGTTTCAGACAAGCATTAATAATCAGTGTTTGCTGTGTAATCCACTATTATAGTTATAATCGTAACTATAGTAATATATTTGAACTGTAGACTATATATGTTGATCCCATGATGATGGTGCATTAAAGGGCCAATTTTGGTACTTGGTGTTCGAAAGTTTGAAAACCATTGCCCTAGTGTAACGTAAAAAAAAAAAGTAGACCAGTGTCTTGTAACACTGACACCTTACAAGATCTTTACACACCAGAACAAAACCAATGGCCATTGAAAAATATGGGACATCTGGGACATCTGGGACATCTGTCCACATGGAAACGAACAACAATTAACAGCTGAGGTGACAGTGCTTGGGAAAAGTCTATATGGAAGGGCTGTAAACAGGGTTGCTGAAAGTCTTGTAAAACGTTTGTAAAGGGTGCATTTTCTGTGTGTTCTATAGTCTTCAGATTACAGTGTAGCTTGTCATTCAATCAAAGGATCTAGTCAAAGGATCAGTTGATTATACAAAACAGTCTGAAGCTAACTGAAGGGTAGGGGGCAGTGTAGCTCTGTCCTTCAATGTTTAGTTGAAAGATCTTCAAGGGAAATGTAAGGTGAAGATGATATATAACATACAGCCTTATTGCTATCATCATAGGCTCAGAATCAGAGGGTTATCAATGAAAAGCATGGCACTGATTAGTAGCAGCAGTAGGATGTGAAGACAGCTTTAGTGCCAGTCAAGATCCGAATGAGAAAATATGGATGTGATCATCTCTGTTCTATATAGATCTGCTGAAGTGAAGGCTGGAAGCAATCCTTCCTAGTTTTATCTTCTGTGCTGGACAAGTCAAGTGAAAAGCCGGTGATCTGAACTGTGATCAGTAAGGAATGGTGCGTCCTTGAAATACGAGGAAGGGAAGCTACCAGATCCCACCACCGCTTTCTAATGAAGGATATAAGCTTTCAATGATTGGGCCATAAAAATTGACGTGGGCTGAGTGAGTGATCTCTCGGGGAAGATGGACGTCTGCAAGTCAATCATCACCTCAGCACTTTTCAACCTGCTCATCTTCGACGTATTACCGGCAAACCATGAAGTGGAGCGCGCCGAGTATAACTCACACAATGACCTTATGTTGCCAATGGAGCTTATTAAAGACTTGTCATCTGAATACGAAGCCAAAGTGATGGACTGCTATCTGGATCGACGTTAATTGGTACAAAGAGAGTAGAGATAAAATATAGCTTGAATCTCTGTTCTAGTGGTCCCAGGGAGAGTGGGTCGGGATGGTGCCAACACCAACTGCTGCTCAATCTTACTCCGGATCTGGTGTCTATGCGCAGATAGAGGGATCGCCGCTCAAAACTGTTGTAGGTTTAGAATTGTGTTGGTGTAATCCACACATCAGAGCTGGAAGTGTAGCCTTGATCCAAGTCAAAAGGGAACCACGCTGAGTGTCCTTTAGATGAACTGCCAGAGTGAAAGAGACCAGCTTTACATAGACTCCTTTCAGACTGTGATTTTCAATCTGTCTTCTCCCTCTTTGGACACAATGTGGTCAGCTTGACTGGTTGTATCCACACCTGGTTTTTAAAGACTTCTTTCTGAGCTACATTAGATTGCTTCTCCCTTGTGTGCTTTAGATACGAAACTGTACTGGTTTTTGATTGTTAAAAACTTTGTATCCCTTCAACTAATTGTATTATATTGAGAAAGAACGATTTGCTTTGGTGCAGATAAACCATTGGTACTATTAAGTTACACATTGAGTGTTAAACTTAAAGGTGTGTGGTACTTCTTTCTCTTTTATGAAGCTCTTTTCCCTACAATACAACATTATTGATTAGTTACTAATCAATATATTTATGCACAGATTATTGTGATTTCTGAATTAAAAAGAAACAGTGCGATCAGTGAAAGAACAAGCACCAAGCAATTCATTGTGCACTAGACTAGCAGCTATATGTTGCTTTTATCCCAAGCTTGAGGACTGTGCCTGTGTTTGAGTGAAAAAAAGCTGCAACCCAAAAAACTTGTCTCATTAAAATCAATTCAGCAAACTCTGAACATTTTGCATATCTTTGGAAATGTTCAAATATGTTTTGCTAATGTGTTCTGTCATCAATATAATAGGTAGAGATCACTGACTGGTGTGGAATCATTTTATTACAATAAATTATTATTATAATATGGGTATGGCAAAATAAGACTTTAAAATTGGGAAAACTTGAAAGAGGTGGTAATGTGATGCTGTGTTAGAAACAAGGACGCAGATGTTATAGTTTAAAGGTAAGATGTTTAAGACAAAATCACAGTTATCTGAAAACAACAGAAAATGGTTTGGAAGGAGGTTCATTTTAGACTTAGCCATGCAGGAGACTTACCCATAAATTGCAGTGCAAAAGCCGTAATTTGTCCATTTCCTTGCTCACGAAGCGGTAGAACTGAACTGGCACAAACAAGGAAACCTTGAACATTCTCTCTGAGTGAATCACCCAGCTTCATTTTCTCCTTTGCTTTGCCTGAGGGCATGGCTGGCCAGGGGATAGGAAGCTCCTTCTGGCTGCCTTCTTTGATTAACTAGTCCGAGGAGGGGTCCAGAAGCCCAGCAGCTCAGGTGTTGTCTCTAATGTTAAGCACATCTTACTGAATTTCCAAGTGAATGTGATTTACTAGATGCACAAATGAGGAAACAGAGTCCTGCTTGGCTTTGCCAACAAGGCACAGTGCCATACCACCAAAGCATCTTCATTTTATTAAGATTTGACTTATACGATGTCTGATTAAGTTTCTACGTCCATATAAACTTTATATTACTGTGAACTGAAAAAATGACCTCCCACTAATGTTGTAGTTATGGTCTTTACAATTTAAAAAAAATATTTGTTTATTAGTGTCAGCCTTATGTCTTGGTTAGTGCGGTTTTACAACACAATCACTTCTGTGTAACATCACTGGTCTATACAATGTCTGAACGTGCCTCTGAATAAACGTAGTATTCCAATGATAACATGCTCCAGCAAATGGACGCATCTTATTCATTTTTTTGGTTTGTTTTTATAATTGTGACTCAATGTGACTTGGACAGGATTTCCAATGTGTTGTGATTGTTAATATGATTTCATTCAAAAGCTGTTCTGCTTTTTCAGGGTATATGCGTCGTGAACAACTTCAAAGGTGTGCACAACGCAGCAGGCAAACAGAAGACTGAAGAGTACCGTGGCCTGCCTCTGATGACTTTCCCTCGTGTGGAGAGCCCCCTGGAGACCCTCAGTGCACAGGTACCAGCAAACACTTAACCTACCATCCCAAAATCTTTAATCTCTGCCATAAGCATTATCTGCCCCCATTAACTGCTGCAACTCCCGGGAGACCTCAGCTTAAAACAACAAAACACCACTGTTTCATTTGGTTCAGTGGAATGTGCTCCTAGGCTAGAATTACATTTTAAACCAGTTAAAATCATGGGGTAATTAAAATATTTATTGCACTGAGATTTAAATCCAGTTTAAATTCAAATTTGTGTAGTTTTACTTGAGATTCAACCTAATCATGTAGCACTAAAAATATTTTTTTTACTTTAAACCATCAAAAGAGTAGGTTTAACTTTTGAATGGCTGCTTTTTTTTTAGATACATTTTTGCATAATTCACCTTTACTCAAATCCTATGTATACAGTGCTGCAGAAAGTCTTTTTTGACGGTAAATCATGTCTTTTAACGAAATTATTGCATCAAGTAGCAAACAGAAAAATACAGCAGTCGCTCCACTGCTCCAGTTAGTGTGAAGGATCTGACCACTGACAGTGGACTGCCCAGAGTTGGATACTACTTCTGTTGGTCCAACATTCCATTTTTTTTTTGAAGAACGATAGATCCTCCGTGTAATGTGTTTAATGTTACTTAACGGCACAACTCAGTTAACTCCTGCTATTGCAGCTGGGCATTAGTGTCATTTATTGTGATCTACTTCCAGACCCCAATGTGACTTATTAAGATATCATTTAAAAGAATAGATGTGACTAAATATTGTGTCTTTATTTTGTTTTATTCCTTACCTTTTTTGCTTTCTTCTTTCCTTCCCCTCTTCCCTTCTTTCCTTCCTTGTTGCCTTTGTGTTTTTGTATTTCCTCACCTTTTCCTTTTCCACTTTCCTTCCTTGTGCATCTTCCTTCCTTCCCTGCATTGTTGCATTCTGTTTTTTTCCCTTCCTTCCCTTGTAATGTCTTTACCTTTCTTCTTTGTTTTTTGCTCGTCCTTTTTAGAGATGACACATGCTTTAAAGAACATCTCATTTTTTTAATAGTACACTATGAACTGCTAACACTGACTTTCATTTCATTCCCTTTCCTTTATCATGCATCTGCTGCCCTCTTACATATTCTGCTCTCCTTCCCTTGTTCCCGTCCATCCTCGTTGTCCACGTCTGTTTGCAGAACCACTCGGCGTCCATGACGGAGGTCACATGACTAAGGGGGCAGCACCGGGTCACGTTTGCGTCTCCACAGCACTTCCAGACACAATGACAAGACGCAGGCCACGTGGCTCCGAATGCTTAACCTCTTACACACTACTGATTTATCTGTTTAACTCACCTAGGGAACCATGCGGACCTTGTTTCAAATGGTTTTTCTATCAGTTGGGCCACGCTTCTAAGGCACATGGATCACTTAAGTGACACAATTCTCACAAAACAAATTTAAAAGCACAGGTGTTTGTTCCTGACGTGTAAAACCAATTGAGACAAAAGCCGCACAAGTCCCTCCTGTGTGTGTTTGTCGTTAGAGGACAGTGTTTTGTACATTTTGTATGAGCGAGTGCTGTAGCCTATCCTGACAGTGTTCAATGGGCACACTTCCTGTCAGCTGACTCACTTGGTTTGAAATCACATCCTGTCAGGTGATCACCACATCTGTCACACCTACTGTCTGAAAAGTAGAAAAATATTGATGTTGTTCTGTGATGTATGTCATTTGTACAGAAAAAAAGACAGAAACCTTTTTATTATCTCTGCTGTATATTAATTGACCATGTCAGGTCATATTTTGTAAAGATTTTTGTTAATCTGTATGACTATTATGATCCATTTGGACCTGTCTGCCTGCTGTAATCCTGGATATGTTTTGGTATCAGTTTCGGTGTTTCTTCCCTTTGGAGGAAATGAGAGGGAAAGAGTGAGACATCCTCAGAGTTGGAAAATGGGGTTTGGCACCTGTAGTGCCATGTCAGCCACAATGTATGTATGTATGTATAATAAAACTGGCTGACATTCTTGTTGTTAGTACAGTATGGCTGTGTTCGAAATCACTCCCTAGTCCCTAACCTCTCAATCCCTGCACAATATAGTAGACTTAGTGACAGAATGGTTCCAGACATTAGACAACTATTTTTCTTTTGTTGTTAATCATGCGACACTGAGGCATATGTAAACAACTGGTACACTCTGGTAACACTTGTAATAAAAGAAAATACATTAAGGAAAACATCTGTCATATTCAGCGGATTATTGCACATTATCACATGAGTATTAGCTCTCATCATGGCTGATTGTTGTTTCTTTTCTTGGCTTGCCTAGAGGTATGCTGTCATGTATCTGTTTAGCCAAGATAAGCTTACAGCTTTATTACTTCATAATAACTTACCAGTACCTAGAAAAGGCGTTCTGCTTTGACAAATCATACAAACCATGTGTAGTGACCATTGTTGTACATTACTTTTCATGATGCATTGTGTGAAACTGTAAGTGAACTTTATTTAAATCCAGAACTACATTTAAATTCAGACACCATTACAAAATGTCGAAGTGATGATACAGTGTACAATAGTGACTAGGGAGCGGTTTTGGACACAGCCTGTCACTCACCCCAGTTTCCTGATTCACTGTGATGCCGATAGGAGTGTTATGGGGGCTAGCCAGTGCTAAATAGAATAAGTTGGGATGAATTAATACAAATAATTCTATTGTACAGTTCCTGTGGAAAATATGTAAACTAATACAAAAAAGACACTAGTTGTCTTTTAAATCAAAGTAACTTCAGGCCTGGCTAGCCCTGTTAAAAGAGAACCAGCCTGTCACTTTTCCTCCTTCAGACACCCCTCCCCTCTCCCACCAGTGGATTGTGATGCTATGTTGTGACTCCATTTCCTTTTGGGAGCTCTGCCCAGCATGAAGAGAGAAGTCAAGATGTTTTATAGATATCATTATCATTGTGATTATAACTGTCATTTTCTTTGAGAACAAAACAAGCGTTTCATTTGAAATGCTGCATATATTTTTTTCTTGGTTTGTCCACAAATTAAATAGTCCGTAGCAACAAGGTGTTCTCTTGTGTATTTATTGTCACATTTTAAATGCTAACCCTTGCGGGTCCTTTGTGATTGTTTCCAAGAACATCAGAGATGAACAGGGCAGTTTGAATCAACTTGTTATATTTTGTTTCACGTCTGAAGTGACGTATTAAAGATGTGAAGTGGTTCTTGGGAATGAAAATAAGAGTCGTTTCTAGTCTGCAGTTCCCATTAATTAAATCCAGTGAATCATTAGAGACCTTTTCAGTCCGTGAGCTTAGCAAGTAATTTAGAGTAGGAAATAATAGTCAGGAGAGGTTCATACTTTCCATCTTGCTTCAAAGAATGAACACAGTTGCCCACTTTGAAAACCCTCTAAGTGTAGTCCTTGGGTGGCATCTGGTAGCATATGTAGATTGCAATACCTGTGGATGTATTATTAAATGGATAAAGCACTGCCCTGCTGCCAGTTGTACCAATAGACATGTATTGTACATAAGGTGTTGCAGTGAAAAAAATCCCATGCAGCCCAGAAAGAATAATCCCTATAGACCTTGTCATGCCAAAACAGATGCCTGGTGAACAAGCTGAAAGGGCACCATGACTCCCAACATGGTCAGATTCTAAAGTGTTTATTGTCTATTTTCATTTTTTTTTTTTTTTTTTGTAAGTTATAGTCCTATAATGGGCTAAAAATAACTTGATTTTTAAGCCACTGCTCTGTCTTGCCCCTGAGCCCCTGACATGAAACAAGACAGCAAGTAAAACTCAAGGGCTATAATGTGCCTGCTCTATGTTCTAATGAGCAGTTTCCATTGAATTTCAGTTTAAGTAGGACCATGGTCATAACATCCATGGCAATAGGACATGGATGACAATTCAAGGACATTTTGCTGTGCATGAACAAATCTTGAAGGAGTAGGTCAGATGAGGAGTTCGTTTTAGAAATTTAAAAAACAAATCTATTTAGTTCATAAATATCCAAAGCCTTCATATAGGGCTTTATTTAAGACAATGTGCATCTTCCATAGTGCACAGTTTATCAAGGAACAGGATGTAACTAATCTTTCAATGGGTTCCAAGGATCTTTCAATAATGAAAAGTAAGCAAATGCCAACAGTGTTATAATTATAAAATTACACAAAATTCTACTTTAGATTTGACCTTGTGTTCTATTTGGTTTAAATTTTACACTGTGCTGCTTTAAACCGATGTATTGTTTTTCCACATAAAAATCAAAACATCACTCAAAATTACCCTTGTGTCATCATTAGAAGAACAGCACACTTAGTCAGTACTAAGGTCTTTATTAGTGTTTTTGCGGATTCATCCTGTTACCACTGCATTGAGTCCAGGGATGTTTGTGTCACTGCTAAGCAAGGCACACACCGACACAAAGAAATGTGACGCTCAGCCAGTGCGCTTCCTCTTTTGCTCTGTCAGGTATTCATTTCAGCAGTGACAGCCTGCGCTTACCCTGCAGACACACTGGCTAAACAGATAGGGTCTGTTTGTGTGTGTATGTGAGGTGGTATTTGACCATGCCGTGTGTTTATAAAATGTCATCTAAGCTTTCCCAGTGTGCCCCACCGTCTAAATTGCTGTCCCCAAGCAATGGGAGTGAAGAATAGTGCCACAACTAAATGTCGTCTCAAGGTAGGCAGCAAAGCTCTGAGTGGGTTGGTTGCGTATATGGCTACAGGGTGTTTTCAAAACCATAATAGAATCTATTTAGGTAGGAAGGAAATGAGTAACTGCAGGTGAATCTCAATGACCATGCTAAAAAATAAACCTTTTGACTGCTGTGCATTCAGTGGCATTGATTGCAGCTTAGATTTTGGTGACATGCTTTTGTCACTCTTCAAGGTCTAGGCTATTGTTGCTCACCAGTAGTAGCAAAACCTTCAAATTAGTGTAGCCTCAGGTTTCGCTGAAGTGGCTGCAGCATTGTGTTGAAACAAGTGGAATAGTTAGTTGAATTGGGCTCACACTGAGTTAAACTAGGCTCCAAATGTGATTGAAAGAATTTTCAAACTGTGAAGTGATTCGAGGAGAAAACGTGCAAACAAGAGAGGTAAATTTTAATAACATCCAAACAAAACAGATGCAAGAGAAAGTGGCTTCACAAAGGGACTTCTTCATTGTGTGTAGTTATTCATATTTGAATAACATGCCAGTGTGGAAGTTCTGGTGAAACTTTCCAAGTGTTTTGAATAAACAGTGGAACAGAACCAAAAACCAAATACTTTCAGTACAAGAGCACCGACATGGCTCCAGAGTGGATACATACTGTATATGACACAACAGGTTCTCATCCCATGATGTAATATAGCAATGTTTTGTCAGTGGCCAAATCTTCTTCTCTGGTGAAGCTAAGGGTGCCCTAAGGCATCTTTTGTTGTCACTGTGTTTGCCATCTTTATAATTACTGTTGTTGGGGTAAACTCATTTTCTGTTTTTATTGCTTTAAAGATGGTTTGGGTGGTGGATTGGACATGCAACCTAGGACTTTACCGCTAATGAACAGTGACATGCAACTTCTGTGGAGGGTAAGTCCAGCCACTGCGAACATTGATGGTTAAAGTAACATTTTGTACTTTTTCATAAAATAGATCCGTAAAATGCATAGCTTTTAAATTATTTTGATGGTTTTCTGGGATAAAAATTCAAAATGACCCCTGACATTGCAACTAGGTCACCATGTATTACATATTTTTAATAGATCAACACAATTTTCCATATATCAGATATCCATTGAGACATAACAGTCTCATCAGCAGTGCAGTTGCAGAAAAGTCCTTTAGTGGGTGCAATTCCTGATATGTTTTGTAGTGCACTAGTTAAGAAAACTAGACTAAAACTTTAGAAATGTTTAGGCTATCAGCTGTTTGCTTTACAAGCAGTTTTCCTACATGATGTGTCGTTGTGTCGGTCATTTCTTAAGATGCTATTCAGGGCCCCAGTAAAGGATGAGACGGCCCACTAACCAAACATTGCTGTATTACACCTTGTGAATGTGAATGAGCAGGATACAATGGTCTTTTGACTGAGAAACCTAAAGGATGAATGGATTTAAAACCATTGTATTTGGATTCATGAGCCATTATTGTTGAAGACTATAGATCATACTCTGACACATTGACTCGTGTAATTCTTCAAGACCAGGAGTGTTATCTGTGAAGTGCAGGACAACGTGACACAGTGATCCATAAAGGTTTGCATTGTCCCATAATCCACATAAAACCTCATGTTTAAATTAAAGTGTGTTACCTTACTAAGTCTTACATCTTTAAATTTACCTCAGTAGCCCTCAAAATCGACCCCGGGACCTGAACAGAGTTTAAGAAATGTGTTATCAAAGGTCGGAAACATGAGGGCATCAAAACTCAAAGTATTAATTTTTTTTCTTCATTGATAGAAGGGTCCAGCAAGACTCTTAGGAGATAACGACATAACTGGTTGGGTTCAACTTGGGGTCATTTACATTAGACTCAGGTGAATTAGCCCATTAGGCTTAAATACCAGCAACTCCTCATATCTATGGCTGAGCTTATCTTCATTGCAGGCAAATCTGTACCTTCAAAGAGGGAACGCTTAGAGGGAAGAGATTGGATGGAGAAAAGGAAGAGGTGAAGAGAAAGAGGGGGGTTGCTATTGGATGGAAAAACGAATAGAGAGTCGGTGTGGGTTAGGGATTGCACAGCTCTTCAGTAAAAGCATTAAGCTAGTGAAGGTATCGGAACAGATTTGGTTTTGGGTTCCGTGTTAGGTGCTTCCCTTCCAATCGGATCTGATCTCAATCCAGATTTTGGGAATTGTCTTTCTGGAATTGCAAAGTGAGATCTGATCCACAGAAAACCTCCAGTCCAAAGGAGGGTCCTGCCTCCACGAACAGTTCCAGATCTAGGCAACAGCCATGGATCCCTTTGCCAGAACTTCCAGGAGCGAGGTTTCTGCATGTGGTCCAATGCTCAAATCAGGTTTCACTGGACAACAATATGCATCAAAACTCTGGTAATGTGTTTGTGTGTTGGTTAGTCTGCTGGTGGGTCTGGGTGTACGGAGAAAACTGGTTGGCCTGGTGCGTTGAAGGCTGATTCGGGCCAGTCTGGTTTTCAGATTGGTACTGTTCAAGCTCTCTCTTCCGTCTCATAGCAGACTGAAGCTGCTGTTTTATAATGTGAATCTGACTTTCCAGTTCTGAAAGCTCCTGAACCAGTGGATTTCGACCCACACCGAGGCCCTGTCCACATTCAACCAAACCCCGACAATGCACCGGGGTTATTCCTTGACATGAGCCCCCCTGCCCTGGCCCGGGCACGAGTCGTCCCAACAGGTCAGAGCGGCCATTTGAAGTGGTCACTATGGGAAGGTGTTTCTCCAACAAGGGGATTGAATGTGGATGAGGGGAAGGGGGCGGTGGAGGAGGAAGGTCCTGTGATGATGGCCGCTCCAGGTCGTTCTGTACCTCTGGGAGAACCCTGCGTCTGTTACAGTGGGACGACTCGGAGGGATTCCAGCATGCTGCTTGGTTGTTTCCTTCATTGCACCTGGAAATAAAAACACAAAAAACATTTTGAGTTTGTTGTAGTATCATTTCATTACACTTTTACTATCCCAAAGCCTTAGAGAATCTTTCTTTGTGTTATGGTAAGACAACAAAATAGGACAAGTAATCTCTTTCAGTGTGCCTTTTTGCTATAAATATTTCTAGGCAACTATCCCACTGCATGATGCATAACTAGTAGCTCTGTTATGCCAGTGCCCCAGGTTTACAAGCATCCAACCATCATTGGCTGGTGTTCAATTTTAATTTTGCAATGTATCTGAGTTTTTAATAGTACAAAACACTAATAATAATGTGCAAAGCTTGATTAGACTAGATATGAAGTCTGATAGGCCCATATTTAACTATTTTTTAATTTTATTTGATTCAACACATTCCACTGAAAAAGTATAAGATTCTGCCAGGTTTTTGCAATCTGTTTACACAAGGATCCTATTCTCACTTGATGAAATTGGAAACTTTTGAATATGATCCAGACAGCCATTTGCTGATGGAGTCAAAGGGTAACTAGGAGAACAAGGGTATTAGATGTATTCATCCATTGGCTTTAGAGTTTATCAGCACTGTTCCAGACATTCACCATTACTTCTAAGTAGCAATGGTGTAATCAGAGCCCTACTGGCCTTGCATACATACCATGGCATCAGTTGAGTGTATCCCTGTTATGCAGCTCATTTTAAATGTCACATGACTCAGTATTTGAGTTGGTGTAATATAAATGACCCCTTTGTGGAGAGTTATAAACACCTTTACCAGACCCAAGAGCTTAAAGAAGCTAATGTGCCCCAGAAATCAGAGCCCAACCTGTTTTCAGTGTCACTACCAGTGCATTTATGGTCATTTTCATATAGCACAACAGAATCTTGGTTTCTATAAAGTTGTTCATCAAGTTCGATTCCAGATAAAGAAGTTATGTGAATTACCTATTATTCTTTACATTGTGGCTGGGCTTTGATGGTATACAGTTTGTGCCCTCCACAGGTTTATTACTCAGTTTTTTTTTAACATGACAGTTATGGTTATTAAAAAAGCCAAACCAATTCCCTTTGTGCAACTGGTGCTGATCGCTCGGAGACCACCAATTTCAAAGCAAAAGTTGCCCCACATCCAAGTTTAGGACTGAATAGTGTTTTATTTGATCTTTTAAAATGTAAGTCTTGGTTAGTATGGATTGAAAGTGACTGCAGGGGGCCCAATAGTCAAGGTTACCTGTCTGTCCAATTATTAGGTCCTGCAATGTTTCCTACCTATGGATCTATAGATGGACATGCATCATCATTTGTGAACTAATGAGCACCAGGACCAAAGGGAACACTGGAAGGAGGTGTGTGGGTGGCACTGTCACACAGTATCGGTAAAACATACTTTCCATACATCAAAACATACTTCATGTGCATCCAGCTTGATCCTGTTTAACACTAAAATCAGTTTAGTCCTACCAGTGTAAACAGATAAAACTGAAGAAAAAATCTGCTTATTTCTCTTGGTTAATCACTAATTTATTTGGTTTAAAAGTGTCATCTTAAAAGGCATCTACACAACTACAGTATATGTTACAGCCACATAGTGTCATCTTTATAAAACACTTGTATAAAACCATTAAATTCTGAATTTCATATAGAACTGCTTTAATTCACTTCACCACCAACAGTATATCAAAACTTTACACAGCTCTTTAATTCAATACAACAACTTTAGGTTTTACCCTGCAAACAAGTTTAAAATGGGTAAAAGTTAGACTGTAAACAGTTTAGAATTGGATTTTACTTTCAAAGTTATGGCACAACTGCCATCTTCTGGAATACTTTATGGTGTTATTTAAAGCTCTAGAGATCAAGGCTCAGCATACTGCATAAAACACAATTACAGCAGAAAAGAATGGATGCACTCGAAGACTAAGTAAAAGGCTCGCTTTATGTCTAATAAAAGAAAGGCTGTCATAAAAGCAATTATGTTAGGAATAGGCTTTTAGGCTTGTAAACATTATGCTATTCCTCAAAGCAGCAGCAAAAGCCTGCTAAGTATATATTTTTAATGTGACCTTAGTGAGTGCAGGAAAATTTGGGTTTTAAATGACATGTGAAAGAACTGGGTGGACTTTCTCTCATGCTTTTATTTTCATTATTCATTTTGGATCTCTGATCTTGCATTCAATGCCCCCTTATTGTTTTCATTTATTGATGTATGTTGGTTTTCTTTTAAAATCACTCAGACAAAAATACAATAGATTCTTGGAGAGTGCAATGAATATGGCTTCTGTTATTTGGGGTCAACTATCTTTTATCAGATATCGGTTTATCGCTAATTTATTGAAGGATATTTCAGCACTTGGCATTGTATTTATCTATCTTTTATCTATCTATTCTTTATTTTAAAGAAATTCTAGTGACACTGATATTTATTGCTGTTCAGGAGTATTACATTAAAGGAGGTAGATGATATAAGTGTCGCTGACTAAAATTCATGAGCATCTTTATTGCAAAATCTTAACAATCATACCAAATTTTTTCTCATAAAGAAAATGAATATTGAGTAGTTCAGTCAATAATAAGAGAAAGAATGATAAAGGTCAGAGCAGAGATTGTGCATGCACCAGTAAACAGGCGATGATTGAACGTCAAAATTATACTTTAGCAAAAAAGTGGATGTGAATTTCAAAATCCATCATAGTATTGTTATGTAAAAACTCATTATGTGATCTTCATAGTCACATTTAATTGTGCGATCTTTCACATAGCGCAGGTGGAGCTGGAAACGTTTGTAAATGACCTTGTTGTAGTATATTTTGTCATGCCACTTTTCATTTAATAGATTGTGCACAGTGTAACACAAACAAAAAAACAGAATTATATCTCACACTTGTTACTCATAAATAATAATAATAAAGACAAGTCATACTTGACGTTGAGAGTAAACAAAAGCCTGGGTTCCAAATATTTGATCATAAGAGTAATTAAAAAGATTATGTATCACTCTATTGCACACATTAATTATGTCAGACTGCTGTGTTGGTGTTTCCAGTGCACCACTTCTATAAATAATCTGCTAATTATAATAAAGCACAAAGAAATAAATTTGATTGATAATCTCTGAACAGCATTCTTGGAGTTGCTGAATCACTGCAAGACTTCCCTTAGACAAAATGTTTAGTCAAATATGCAAGCGTAACTCCAATACACACAAGTTTTCTTTAGAAGTTACTAACTCAAATCCATTTCTCCAGAGACTGGATAAGTGAGCCTGTCTATGTTGAAAAATCATTGAGGTCGTTTGTACTCCTACTTGACCTTAACACTGCATTTGATACTAAATCACAAGATCTTAATTGGCCATCAGAGAGTGTTTCAGAGTTTTACAGAGGCTGCTCCTAATTGGCTGATGTTTTATCTGTGAATCTCAGACGGACGGTCCCTGTCTCATGCTTCTGGCTGTGTCCTTGTTAGCTCAGTTATGAAGTAAAATGTTACGGCTTAGACCTAAATAATTCTAACCTTTTCGTCTAAGGACATCATGAATATAACGTGCAAAAAGCCATCTATGCAGCACTTTCATCCCGAGTCACAATGTTGTTCGGATAATGAGCTCAGATAAAGTGCCATGTTGTCTGTAATAGACCTTATTAACACTCAGGCTATTGCTTTAGGTCCCTCTGAAATCACAAACACCTTTTGCCATAGTAGTCTGATGAATTAAAATCTTGTGGTTATGTGGAAAAATGTATAATGTGTAATAAGTTCATGGAAGAGTTGAGTGTTGAGAGTTTGCAACCTAGCATAGGAATTTATTAGATTCATAAAGTGGTTCATGTAATAAAATAAAGTGATAAGTCAAGTTGTTGTATAGTTAATATTTTATATTAGAATGGTCAAGGGCACCAGGAAAAAAGCACATTTAAAGCACATACTTTAAAGACAGGGGCCTGAGTTTGAGTCAGTCTCCACCATGTCAAGTGTTACCCTCAATCTCCAAACTTTGCTTCCTGTATCTCTACTGTCTCTTAGTAAAACCCCCCCATAATATATCTTTAATGAACAAATAAACAGAGACACGCAGAACATATTTTAAAGATGAGGTGCTGTTATTTGAGGTACTAGAGTGCATTTTTCCACCTTCCACAGCAGCTTTAAAGTGACTTGTTCATCTAAGGGATGTATGGCTTCGGACCTCTGGGTATGAGAATACTAGAATACCATCATTACATACTATCATTTTAAGCATATGTCCACACTTATACAATTTTATTTTTAAATAGAACTTAGATTTTTATCTACAAAGTACAACATGAACGTCATTTATAGAATACCATGAATGTTGATTGTTTCATATCATTTATACTCTAGCATTTTAACATGAAATTGCATCAAATAGAAAATAAGCTACACCAAGAAAATCCAAACCAAACCACAAATCTTCATATTATTCATAAACACGTGTATTTGTAATTTTTAAAACGTGTGTATTTTTAGTTGTCTGATTTTGTATTCATCAAATAAAGAGCCACTAATAAACTCATAGATAATAATGAACGATAATGAATGAATCTCGATGAAAGTAAAAAGTGCTCTCAGTGTCAGTTGCACATTAGATGACACCTTACAAAAATTGGTACATTACGCCTTGGGAATATGAATGGGCTGAACAAACACAAGTTGTATTCTTCGTGCCGTACAGACATGCTTCTGCGAGACAGCACAAGAGTGTGACGGTAATAACTCCTGACTCTTTGACAGCATGCAGGCACGATGCAGAAGAGCCTGATTGAATGAGCATAATTAAGCAGGAGTAGGTAATTTATCCTCATTACCAGAGGCATTCCTCACATGGCCGTGGCTCCAGAATTATTATGTGTATTTAATCCCCAGTTCGAGTGCTTCACCTGAGTGTCCCCTCAATAGAGCTATAGCAATAAGCAGTGCCGAGAAGAGGCTCATATGAAATAAAGCCAAGAGGCCTTTTGTTCAAATGTTTCAGGTGACTCAGATCTCACTTCTCTCTAAATGCATTGAACAGAAGTGATGATTTTCCCACTTTGCCTGCGCTGCATTTCACATCAGATCTATCAGATTACAATGCTCCCACAGCTACATCATGGCACCGCAGTGACCAGATGGGGAGCAATGATAAGAATAAAAGAAAAAACAAAAACACACAGCGGTGGTCTGTGCCAGCATGATTTTGTGTTTTGTGAAGGTTTGTGACACTAATCTGGGCAAAGTGCGGCCATGCGGCATATGAACCGACTGTGAAACCGACCAAAAAGAAGCCGGTCTGATTGACTTAGAGTCCCTCTCACAGAGGCAAACAATGCTGGGATGACGTGTCCAGAGATTAGCTCCTCCATTTCCTTTTACAGATAATTAGCTTCCAGCTGACTGACTGTTCTATTTAGTTTTTGATTAGCAATGAGCCCCTTAACTGCCACTTGGGTGTTAATTGATGTCACTTACTGTCAGCCAAGTTATCTCTCAGGCTGAGAAAAAGTGACAGCTTTACTTACTTTAAAGAGTCTGTGTAAAACCTTTTTGCAAAATAACCAGTCACCAAAAACATTTGATATGCTTAAAGAGGCTATATAGAACCAGTTTCTTTGAGGCAAAATACATACATATACACTTCAATCAGATTTCTAAAAACATGAGAAACCCACATGATGTTATTTTGTAAAGGAGTAGATTGTAGTTCAATGCAGTTCCATTTTGTTGGGTAATACGTGATCACACATTACACCATAAACTGAGAAAGCAGATTTAGTGAGACAAATGCTGACCAGCTACAACAAATAGTGTTAAAAAACAACACCACAATTAAGGGTGCACTGCAAAACGCTTGTTTCCTCTGGAGCGGTACAGTAAGGGTAAGTTTCCACTTAAAAAAGAAAAAGTATGAAGTGTCCTAAAATGTGAACAATGAACTACTTTTACTTTTGGAAGAACAGTATGGGTCAGGTCAGTAAAGGATGGTTTGGTACAGGTAACCCCTTCAAGAGGCATGTGTTTCCTCACTGCTGGGTTCTGAACAGGGACATCTGCTACATAAACAATCATGCCATCAAAGTTCTGGAAAAGTCATCTCTGTTTGCGACATAAATGTATTTAATGTTTTCTTTCACTTCTCGTTCTTGCTTCAGTGAGGATTGTCTATTGTCCAATCAGCAGGTTGCACAGTTTAACTACGTCCCTCCCTTTTGACCTTTGCTGCCATCAAAACGCTCCACTTTTGAAATGGTGGAGTGAAATACAGCAGGCTGTTGATTGGTTGAGTAGACAATCCTTACTCAGAAAAACCAAGAAGCAAAAAGTAAAACATAAAATGACAGCGTTTTCTCAAATAGGCATGCTTCTAATTGAGATTATATGTTCAAATTCCAAGAGGAGACAATGCTAAATGTTGCACTTTTTACAACAAACAGTTAACAGTTATTAGAAACATTACTGTGAGGTTTTAGATTTCAGATGGCTTTAAATTTTGAACGTTTGCTTCAAATGCCTCAAAACTGGGCTGATCCTCTTAGTGGAAATGTGGCTTTAGTACAACTGTCACATCAAGTGCAGAGCTAAAGTAATTGCCAACAAATCTTAATATAATAGAATGCACCTTCCAGAACCTCTTTTCTCATTAGAAAAAAATACCAAAGTTGTTTTTAAGCACATCTAGACAGATCTTTAGTGGAGACACGTCTTGAAGTGTGGCTTTCATGTTTCATGACAGGCTTTTTGATGTGTGTGTGTTCTTGTCACTCCCTGTTTACTGTTAGTGTGTAGTAATTATGTAAAAAGTTCATTGCATCATACGTTTAGAGTAAATTCAATTGGTTGAAAACGTGCATATGCAAGTCATCCAGTGTATAGCCCTTTCTCGACCATACATATTTATATACTGAGAAAACTGTTGGATAAGCATTCCATTACAGATTTCCCTTAAAGGTTAATAAGGCTAAATCCAAAGTAGAACTGAATACTTAAATGGCTCGTAAATAATTAAAACTGGGCTTGAGTTCAGTTGACGCCTTGGTGAGCGTAAATTTTCACTTCTCACATTATGGACTTGACTTTTCGTTGAAGTAAGATTCCTAAATGGGACTGTACCTTTTCTCTGGCTTGGTAACAGTTGGTAGTTTGTCATCTGTGAAGACCGAGTTCAGGGCCCGATGTAATCTCTGCAAAACAACATTTGATTACTATGCAGATATTTATTTGCGGAATCATGAGACACATTTTTCAGAGCATGACTTTCCCCAACATTATGTTTATGAAGCTGGTGATGATTATTGGAAATTACAGTGCAGTACTTCTCATTCTTTGGTTGCATTTCTGTGTGTTGCCTCAGTACCTGACTTGTGTGCAGCCAGTATTTGAAGCGTGGCTCCTTGACCCTGGGGATGACCAGCTTGTATACAATGTGCTCTGCTATTGTGGTCAGCAGAGATAAGGCCACACCCACACACAGCATCACAAACAGACCCGAGAAGTGCTTTATACCCATCTGCAGTGTCTGGAGAGATGGAGGAAGAAGAGTCAGTGGAAACAAAAACACAGGGAAACAGACACTTTTGTTCAGGAGTTGTATGGGCCAGGACAAGCCGTGCCACACTCAATACAGCATAATGTGAGCAGTATTGTATACACTAATGGCATAACATGCTGACCACTGACAGGTTAAGTGAATAACTTGACTCTCTAACTCAACTCTTGTGGTTCATGGACCAAAAGCTCACTGATGCACGATTTAACAGACGAGCTACTGTTGCTCAAATTGCTGAAAAAGTTGCGGCTGGTTCTGATTGAAAGGTGTCAGAAAACACAAAGCATTACAGTTTGTTGAGTATCAGACTGCATAGCCACCATCCAGTCAGGTGACCTCTGACCCCTGATCACCACCAAAAGCTCCAACAATGGGCACACAAGCATCAAAACTGAACAATGCAGCAATGGAAGGAGGTGGCCTGGTCTGAGTTTGAGCCCCACCTTGCAATTTACAAGACTTAAAGGTTCTGCTGATAACATTTTTGTTCCACATACCACAGCACACCTTCTGGGGTCCAGTGGAGTCCATGCCTCGACGGGTCAGGACTATTTTGGCACAAAAGGGGGACCAGCCAAAATTAGCCAAAATTAGGTGGTCATAATGTTATGTCTGATTGGTCTATACACCACACTGTTTGGCAGAAATCTTTAGAAAAGTCCAGATATTCTCCTTAAAAGTGTCATAAAGGTCATATTCTTAAACTGATACTGTAAACTAGATAAACATGACACACAGTTATAGTTTAAGGGCTGTGTTAAAATTCAAATTTTCATTATTCTTAGGCTAAATGGATTACAAAATAGTAAAAATAGTGTATTACTATATGTGTTTAAGTTGCAGTATTATGGTGTCTGGGGCAAAATAGCTCAAATTGCATTTATGGAAAAATGAACGATGGAGCCACAAGGGGCAATAGTTGTACCTCTAATGTTTGATTTCCCTCTTAGTTTTCATTGTGATTTTGTTATTTGCAACTTTATCTTTTCATACTTCGTACTAACATCATATTTATTTTTAATTGAAAGCAAATCCAAATGGAACTCTTTCTGGTCTTATTATTATAAGTCCTATTATTATTGTCTTTTCAGCACACTTTTGAGCTTCACCAGAAAACTTCTGTATTTCTATTCCTATCCAAGGAATTGATGTATTCAGCGCAGTCACAAGTTATCTCTACTTTCTACAGTTTTGCTGATCTCCTGGGAGCGGTTGGCGGCCATTGTTTTTTAAATTCCATTTAAAAAAAACAGCTTGCCTGTACAAAATGCTGTATTGATAATGTAATTCATCACGCATTTTGTACAGCTCTACTTTATAACACCAGAATATCCTCAGCTGCAATACAAAATCACTTTCAATATTTTCAGATGTTTTTTTCTATTTAACAATTTAGGTCAGTGCACCACAAGTAATCAGCACAATGCAGCAGATAAGGTCCTGAGCTGAACAAAATTTGACAGAAGTCTCATGAATCAGAAAATGTTATTCTGAAGCTCATATGTGGTCTAGATGAATGGGCTTTTGTCAGATTGGGATTGTTCTGAAATTGTGCTCTTGTATTAGTCCCTGTGCTCACGAGCTGTGCAGAACTCAAAACACTCTGTAAAATTCACATCAGCCTGTAACCAGTCATCAATGAATAATCTGTTACTCTTCTCTGGTGAAAAGTTGTTGCTCTTTTTGAAAAATGTGCATCCTATACTTTTTATTAAATTTATAGTTTTTTTACTTGTGAGATTTTTTTTTTTTAACTAAATTGCTTAAACCTATTTAAAATGTATTTTGGATCAGAATGCCATCTTTGAGAGACCTTGTTGCACAAATTGCTCTCTATGTGAAAAACACAGATCAGTAGTGATTTTATAATTCCCAATTATCTTCTCTCCTCATAATAATTTACTATCTTTGGTTCACTGCTTTCATTTATGATAAAATTTTCATATTTCACTAAAGAAGAAACTGAAAAAGAGCACATCAAACTTCTAATCTTTAATTGTTTTGATCACATTTTATTTCTTGGTAATGTTTCACTAAGCCCTCTTACTGTTAGGTAATAGAATAGTATCTCATTTATTGGTATTGATTTTATTACATGAGATGGGCTCAGATTATTTGGGGTGATTGGGAGCTGTCTTGTTGCCAGGGAGTTTGGCTGGCTCACTCAGGCCAATCCATCAGGTTTTTCATCTTTTCAGAGTCGCAGCGCTTACTGCCGGTGCTGTAGCATTTATCTGAATAAAAGATTACTGAAAAAATGCTGAGCAGGACGAAAGAGAGCCAGCTTGTCAGTAATTCATACTGCCTAAATCACATGAATTTTCCTGTTGAAAATATTCTGACTGCACATTGTAAACCTGCCAAATCATGCAACCTTTGACAGGCCAAACTATGAAGCTGGGATCCAATCATTTATACTAAAACTATGCTGAATATTGCTAACTAAACCAACACTAATGTGATACTTTTGACTTTTGAGTAAAAGTTAAGTTAAATTGAAGTTTAAGAAGAAATACAAAAATACAAGGCTCTGCATTAATTTCCATTGGTCATAACCAGGAGCAAAACAAAAACTAAAGGGAAAAAAAATGAAAAAGCTAAATCAGAAGTTCTTTCGGTCACAACACAGTTTGATTTCAAGCTGTGATGACAATTATTTTGACATTGGCACAGTTTGCTGTTGGATGTAAGATCATAACATTATTGTGAATGTTGATATTTCATTTGTTGTTATCACAATACATGTGCATAAAGTAGGGCTGTCTGGAGTAAGTAAGGCCGGGCATATGGCGGCAACAAATTTGTCTATACAGTTTCAACACATGTGCATATCTAAAACATGTTTTAAACATCTAAACACAGACCATAATAAATAAATGAGCATCAAATTCTACTTTGAGCAATTTTAAATCATTTTAACTTACCCTTATTTTGCAAACTACTTTGTGCTTTAGTATGCTAAAAGTGTCAGGGCATGAAGCAATATCCACACATTCAGTAAATGCTGCTTTTAATAATCATAGCAGTGACCATCCATAACGTTTCTTTCCTTGGTTTTCTCGGTCAATTGAAGCAGGAATCTACATAATAGACTTCTAATAGGGTGGAAGAGTTTCCTCATAAAGACAGTGAGACTGCTGTACTGACTTTAATGTATGCAGCCAGCTACTAAAGATGTCAGTCTATGAAGCAATGTACTATCGTTGTAGTTGTGTGCTTGAGAAGTGGCTGGTGAGACTAGGAGACTGTTGTTGGATTGGAACTGGACAATCTGCGGCGGTGACAAAGATGGTGGAAAAAAAAAATCCTCGTCATCCTCGACAATCCCATTCACCCTTTGTACTGGCTCGTTCATCCACAGATCAATCAAGCCAAAAATGACAGCCCAGAGCTTCAGGATATCGTATTTCAATTGGAGACAACTTTCACTTCTACTTGAGCTGCCTCTTGAGCTGTTTGGCTAGTCCATTGGCACAAAAAACTGAAAAGTACACCGTATACTGATTTTCTGTCTTATAATCGGTATAACAATATACAGAAAAGTGATGGAGCTGCATTTCCTGGTGTCAGAAAGGTTGAGGCATGAGACGGCAAAATGAAATGTACCTTGGGCGATTTAAATGTCGACAGCTGTAGATATTATCCGGAACATGTCTATAAAACCGCAGTAAATGGTTCTCTTTGGCAACACTGAACCTGTGCAGCTGTGCCCTGCTGCTACACCCACACCATACAGGCTCCAGTTCATATTTTAGTGATATTGCTGATGATGCTGTTCAGACACTCGAAAAGAGGCCAAAACTAGAAGGTAATAACTTTCAAATTAAACATCCCAATGAGCAGCTTATGTCAAACTGAAATGTCACCGAAAATAAATAGATAAAAGCAGCCACTCGAGCAGAAGATGGGGCCGGGCAAAGACAATGAGTGAATATGATTTTAATTTGTGCTTGATAAAGGGCATTTTGTGCAGAGCGGCGAACCACTTCAGGGGGTTTCCAGAGACACAGCTGGACGCAGAGAAATCCAGTCTGCTGAAAGACCTAAGTGGTCGGTAACAGCGGGCCATAAATGCACCACTGGGTTTGCTTATGGTTGAAGTTATGAAGTTACAGCTTGGTTTGCAGATGTAGGGTCAGGGGCCAAGGTCTGGATTGAACAAGAGCAACACTGCAGTGGAGAAATGATCGTGGAGAATGTTATACAGAGAATGAAATGAAGTGCACATGAAAAACCTGGCTTTGAAAATGTTTTAGCTGTGTGCTTCAAGTATGAGGTTTTGATTACAGGTCAAATAATATGTTGTGTATAGTATCATGGAAAGAGTTACTGACCACTCAGTGAATTGTATGACAAATTATTGTTATTATTAGATGAATACAGCCTCAGCTAACTTATTTCATCATGTTATCGAACATTAAAATGGACACAAATAAGTACCACTCAGACAAATTGTACATCCTCCTCTTGCAGCAACTGGAAGTATTTGTATCTTGCATGACTTTATGGGTATCTCAAATCGTGGAGGATATTTTGCCTGCAGATATTTTGTTTTTTATATCTTCCATTGTTGACACACACCTGAACACTTCTGACCATCAATTTTGCGAAACAACTGCTGTTTTCCATGCCTGATTATTAGCAGCACCTGGCCTCAACTTAGATTCCTAAATAAGTGCCACTTAGTTTCATTTCTGTTAAATAGTTTATAGTGAAATAACTGAAATGTTAAAGTTCATTTGAGGTTGTGTTCACATTGGCTGCAATACAAAAGGAAAACTGAACTCAAAGTGGTTCACTCAGAAAATGGATATTTGCAGATTTAGTCAGACACTATAAAGCAAATGTTTAAACTTCTCCAGAAACATTCAGAAATAGCACTTTTTAAAAAAAATATTCATTGATTTTTAAAGTAAAACTAAGATGATTTCTTCATGTGTCATGTGAAAGTCAAAAAGTGACTAAAACAATTGCTTCTGTACACGCCATCATAATCACTATTTGAAATGCCATATGTTTATTTCTATTTATTCAGTGTGAGCAGATTTATGGAAAATTAAACCATATTAGCTTGACGGACAAATGTGTAGTAAACTTACTGGAGAGTTGCAGTTTGTACAGTCTTGGTAATACATATTTTACGCCACACTTCCATTATGTTGCTTTTTGTGTTCCGTTCTTACCTCAGTGACTGCAAAGCTGCGTTTTCCGCAGGGCACAACCTTGTACCATTTGTCATGCAGCATGTCCATAAATCCATCTGACTTGTACTGACTCACTAGTTCAGAGATGTTGGAGGTGAGCGGAGAGTTCTGGGGCAGGCCGATGCCGTAACCTGCCAGACACAAAGAAAATGACATAAAACTACATGACTTACTTCTAAATTGTTTATGGGGTTTCGTGAAAGAACAAGAGAAAAGTCTGGTTAATCGGTTCCAAAAGTAAGTAGCATAGAGTCCATCAGGTAAAAACACAAATCTTGCAGAAGCCAATTACACAAGTACCTCCGCTTTGTTTAAATTGCGTTCATTGATTTGCATTGTATCCTGAAAGCTTAAGGGCGCATTAAGTAATTAACGAGAGCAGAGGAATCTACGGCTGTGGAGGCCTGTAATGGAAGTGTCGACTGGGGAAACCTTCTCACACCGGGCGGAAGAAGCCTGCTAAATGGACCAGAGATTAACAGCATGCTTACAGAAAATAAGCTTTTGAAAGCCAGAAGATTAAGCATTGTTGTACTGCTGAGACACTGATAGTCATAAATTTAGGCCTGGTCTCTGAAGGTTTGAATTCACAGTGAGTTTGTCGTCATTAAAAATAAACTACGGTTATGTGTAAAGTGCATGACTCTTTGTTGAACTTGGTCAGACCTTACCTTCAATGGCAAATGGTTTTCCAACCGTTAGCGTTTTGCAGTCTGCATCGATGGACACTTCGTAGTCTAACAGAGCTTTGTCCATGATGAATGCATCCAGCTTCTGAGGATCAGCCCTGTGAATGCACAGACGACACTTAGTGTAAGTGGAAAAGGTGGTATTGTAAAAAGCAGATAACAAAGTGCTGCACTGTGGCTCTAAACGTAATCTATTATGTATAAATCTAAATGGACTTTGAGATAACAGTTTTTTTTTTTATAAACCATGTGAGGCAGAGTAAAAAAGCTTCAGTTTTGAGATTAGATGCTTTAGAAATATGTGATTAGAAGCTAGGATGAAGAATTGAAGTCATATCAACTTCAGAAAGTGGGAAAGTTTATTGTGATGTAAAGTGGATGCTGGGTGATTTTGTATTGAATTTGTATCTTTTTTTGTATTATGTGGATCTATTTGACATAAACTGAAGTAATGATGACAAAGTATTTGGACAGCATTGCATAGACGCAAATCTATGAAAATGATCAATAAAAATAAAAAAAATACACTCCAAGTCAAATTACTATTCTGTAAAGGCCAGTATGTGTTACCAATGCATAAGACCCTTCGTTATCTAGAGTTTGCCATTGCTCATTTTTTCTTTTGA
Source organism: Rhyacichthys aspro (assembly GCA_036850595.1). Classification (NCBI taxonomy): domain Eukaryota; kingdom Metazoa; phylum Chordata; class Actinopteri; order Gobiiformes; family Rhyacichthyidae; genus Rhyacichthys; species Rhyacichthys aspro. The sequence continues at coordinate 5,440,099 of CM072159.1, forward strand.
TAACATTACTCAACACAATGTTCATATTTCTACTATTTTTAAATGTCAGATGTTAGACATATTTGAAAAAAATGAATTTTTAATTAAACTTAGCACAAATAATAACAACATATTTTGGCATTTGGTGGAATTCTACAGGTGGAATTGCTTAAGTATAAAAAGCTGAATGTACTATGACTGACAGCTAATACTGAATGAGCACTACAGTAAATCTACCAACAAGCCTGAAATAAGGTCTATAAGCACTGTGTGTATTCTGTTGGTATGCCCAGCCTACATTATGCACGATACATTCCAAGGGTTCCATTCACATTTCATTGACTTTACCGTATACATAAAATGAACTCAGAGGTTTACTTTGGCTTCATTGAGAATCTAAATAAGGTGCAGTGAAGTATCGAATGCACTATGTAGAAACAAAGCTACTCAAATCAACGAGAGAGTGTGAAAGTTGGACCTGTTTGTGGCCATTTGTCACAGGAAATAAAGAAATAAAAAGCATGCAGAGATAAATTGTAATGTGGTTTTGTTTTGCCATGTTTATAGAGGCTTTCAGAGAGCAGTTTACCACATTCTCTCCCAACGCATGACGTAAATGATTCAATGGCTTTTGGCGAGGCGCTTGCCTTATGTGACCCTCATCTTTCCAAGTCCAGCCTTGTCTGTGGTTTCCCTAGCACTTGGACTGGCCTCGCGCCATTAAAATTACTGCCTGTCAGCCTCTTTCTGCCAATTTACTAGTATTTCTCACTCCAAGTCTGCAATACAGAGGTGTGATATTAAGTCACAACGCTGTGAGCAAGGCTTTTACAAATCAACTGTCTACAGACAGCCAAAGCCTACTGGGATACCACTGTGTAACAAAGCTCTTTTTAAGACTCATGCTCGGTACTTTTTAAGTTCTTACCAAGGACACTGTTTCAAATCTCCAGCTCTGTTCTTCTACCCAGAGGTAGCTCTTCATTACCACTGAATTAAGTTGCCACTTCTGTCCTTGGTCTTTCCACTGAGGTGGGCATGATATTAATGTTGTATGTCTGATAAAAACTCTACTTTGACACAAATATTTGGCAAACCAAAATGATTAAAACATTCAGTACCTCTCTGAAAACCCACACCCCTCACACCATGTGGTTTTAAAACAACTTCATGCAAGCCACATAGCTGGTGTTAATACAACAAACTGTCTGTAATGATGGATGAACTTGAGATCATTACACTTGAGACAGTAATAACAGCAGTTGATTCTACACTCATGCTGACTTTAGTGAACACCATAAAAAGTACATGACACTACAAGCCTGGCATTTTCTCTGCATGCTGTAATTATTTAGGACATGCTGCAGATAGTTGTTGCTGCAGATAGTGGTCAAAATTTTTCCATGAAAGTAAGGGAAAAATAAAAATAAATGTGAAAAATAAAAGACTAACACTTTTTTGCAGTGTACAGGAAGGCGAAGCAAAAACATTGGCTATGGACTGAAAAAATTATAGGTGTGAATTTTTGAAAACCAGTGATAACAATGCAAGATACTTGCAAGCCACATTCTTTTTTAACATTTTGCAGGTTTGTGCATTCAAAAAGGATTGGACTAAACAGCTAACATTGATATTCTTTTGCTCAAGAAATACAGGTACATTTGCTCCTATATAATTTCAGCAATTCACTTGGTCACATGACTTTGAGAGTGGAACCCAGTGTTCTCAGAGGAGGCTTGAGAAGTCCTTAAGAACATGTAAGAGGGCTCTTAAGAGAGGAGTCAAACAAAACCCTTTGAGCTATAAGCGCTTACCAGTTCTGCTTTTGAATATAAAAGAACAAAATAACAAAAGGCACTCTCCGTGAAGGTGAGGACACACTGTAGACTTTTGGACTCTCCAACCAGTCTGCCATGAATGTCACAGGTTTCTCTCCAGGTTAGTGTGATTTAATTTTAAAATACCTTTGTAGATTCAAAATGATATGAAAGTGGTCTAGATCCATTGTAGTATAGTAGAAGATAAGGCTGAGTTTGATGCCCAATGAAATAGTCATCAGTGGTACTATTGTTTTCCTCTAACTAGAAGACAAGCAGGCAGCAAACATCTGTTGGTTGGTTTTCCATTAAAGCTCCAGTAACTGATTTTAGTTTTTTGTCCCGGTTTCAGACTCCACTCTCCTCCAACTGCAGTGTGGTAACCTTTCCTGCTTCTTTTATTTAAAAACGGATAAAACCGGACCAATTTTTCACCACAAAATACTAATACGTTACATTAAATGGAAGTTTAGAGCTTAGCTGAAGCTTTTATCTTTGGAGTTTACCATTGTAGACTGTACCAGTCCTGTAATTATCTCCACCTCGTAACACTGCAATGAAGTCAACATTTACCCACGTTTAATTTGCTGCATGTATCTCTATTTTCATCGTTTTTGCTGCAGAATAACCCACTGTTTTGAGCCATGTCTTTAAGAGAACATCATTCCTGGTTACACAGCTGTATCACTGACAAAATGACGTTCTTGGACTGCTCCAGAATCTTCTAGTTACTGAATAGATTGTCGGAAAGTTAGTTAATTTTTCCATCACACTTTTAAACACCCATTACACATCCCTCCTCTCTTTGGGAAGTCAGTCTGTATCCTCTCAGTGCTTCGAGTTGCACTGCAGCCCCTTGTACGCTGTCGTGTTCCTCGCTTGTAATTTTGGTGAGACTACATTTTTTTCTTTGAACTTTCTAATCAGCATTTTACAAGCTCAGTGATAAATCTTCTTTCATCCATTCAAATGTTGCCCTACCCCTGCTCCTAGACCTGCAATCCAACCGCCTCGCCTGACTATATTCGGCTGTGCTCGGCGGGGATGCCAGGGGAATGTCGAAGCAGCTTAGGATGACAGCGGTGGCAGAGTGAGGAGGAGGCGAGCTCTGAATGCCAACAGGCTTGCAGCGGCGAGTGACAGTAGCAGCAATCGGACTTTTTTGTTGGGACACAATGCACAAGCTTTTCCCTGAAATATTTTAAAGGTGAGAAAAAGTTGTGACAAGAAATTATAGTGTTTGCGAAAAGATTACAGTTCTTGAGAGATATGACTTCCTCCAAATACTGTACTCTGAAGTTCTGCATACGTTTATGGATCATGTTGTCTTACTTGAGATTGTGAATGCCGTCAGGAGTGGCCGGGACGTTGTATCTTCTCATGTACTCGTGCATTTCAGGGAAACTCTTTTTGACGTAGTCCTCAGCGCTGCTTTCTCTCACCGTGGCGAACCTGAACCCCTGAGAGGGATGGTGCAACTATGGGAAAGAATAAAGAAGCACTCGGTTACCTTGAGAAAGCAAATGAGAAATGTTTTCATTTATCAGAATATATTTCACTTGTAAGATGAAATCAAACTGTTTAATTACAGATCTGAACGCAGTTTTCTTTCCATTAAGAAACCATGGAACTATTTTTGCAAGTCAATAGTTTGAGGAGAAAATGGTTTAATGACTGTGGTTCAGAAAATGTGTTTAATTAACAGATATTTCTTAAGGCTTTATATTCTACACTCTGCACAAAAGGAGATTTTTGCAGAAAGCTGCTTTCAGAAAGAGCCACATTTAAGGTAACTGGCCTTGCTCTGGTGTTTGTTCAAATGTGGCACAGCACTGAAAAACTCCACCAACAGTTTGTCATATGTGGCTCAAAGAGAAAGAAAGTGAAGCACACACAACACAGTAATATGTACAATTCAAAATTTGTGACATGCCTGTTCTGTTGGGTATATTTTCAAGTTGTTCAGAGTTCTATTGTACACACAATAGTCAAATGAAGCAGTTTTACAAGAGTGTGGCTTCTTGTTGCATAAGAAGGTTGATATATGTAACACAAACTGGAAATAATGAGGCCTTATAAGAGAAGCAAAGTACTCACAAAAGTGCAGCAGACCAAATGGTATTTTATTATTTGATTTGATAGTGACAGTAGAAGATGGATCGTGATGGGAGCGAAACCCAGACCCAAGTGAACTAAGATTAAAGCATTAAATAGTAGACATCACAAACTAATTAATTATCTATTACTCAGAATAGTTTGGATCTTGCATGACTGCTCGGTCAAATTTTAGGTAGTGATTTATGAAGTCTGGCATGATACAGACTAAGCCTGTTTCATTTGCAAACAAGAATGGTATGTATGTCATGTTAGTGAATTAAAGAAACACTATGTGCCTTTTTTAACATAAATTTACGCATCACAATAATGAAATAAGTAAAGTTTACTGGGCATGTGAAAGAGGAAGAATACCCCTGTTTTAATGCACCAATCTCACCAGATACTGTATGTGTAACTCTGAGAGACAAGGGCACATTACCATCTGTGTCGACCACAATCGTCTGTCAGTCTGGGTGGTCTTGCAATCAGGGTCAGTTGGGCCCCGTGTCCCTGGCTCTCTGTAAAAGTCTGACTGACAAATAACATTTGGCTCTGTGCTCTCTCCTAGCTGGCGTCCTTGCAGGTGATATGGTCCTCACTTTTACACATAGATTTTGTTTAAATTATAATGAAATCACCTAGTTTTGTTTTTGCTGTGTTATGTTATGGCACCTGAGCCACAGCTATGACACCATCTCATGGGAACATAAATCTCACCAGGTAAACACAGCTTTTCATGTAACTAGGACACATATACAGACAGAACAGTCCTGTGTGAGCTATTTTTGCAGGTGCAAATTTTGTACTGTTGCTTTAAATGACAATGCATATAAATATACAATATCATTTACACTTAGCAGACACCAGAAAGAGCTGTACCTTTGGGTCATGTATCCCTGACAGTTGTTCGTAGGTCTTCTCCCCTACCATCACAGCAGCCAGGTTAGCGGTGTATGTGGACAGACAGAACAGACAGAAAATGGCCCACAGGTTCATCAGCAGACGTCCTGTCCAACACTTGGGGGTCTTGATGGCCACTGTGCGTCCAAAGAGAATAGCGTAGCACACATTCAGAGCTGAGGAGAAGGAGAAGACTTTGTCTCGGTTGCGTCCCCGTGGAGTCATGCCAAATGGACTGTGCCATTCATACAAGGTGAGGAAAACAGCAGTGACGTGGAGGGACACGAAGATGCCCAGCCACATGGACCAGTGCAGGGGCCACATGAAGGCCCCGATGGGTGCAGCGGTGTCTCGGGTTCGGACCTAAAAGAGACAAGGCTATTTTTATAAACTATTCCTGTTTTTTCTTATTAATTCTCCATGCACACAGTAAAAAAAATATGATTTGAGTAAGAGGCTGCACTATATTGAACATTGCAGTATCAATTATGTGCAGCAATATTTGGATAACTCAAAACTAAACAAAGACAAAAACCAGGACTATACCATGACTAAATATAGGACAAAATCAGTACTAGGGCTGCACAATATATTGCAAAACCAATATCTTTATCGCAAATAACTGCTGTATCACATTAACACTATTAACACTGTTTTCCATCTGACAAATTGCTATTTGTTGTGTATGTGTTGTGTAAATTGTAGAAGGCCTTCACAATCTATCACGTTTATTGTTAAATTGGCCAACATTCAGACTTGACAAAATAATTGTCCCATCAGAACCTTCAATCAAACTTTGACATGATAAAAAAAAAAAAAAAAAAAAAGAAGCTGCTCCAGTGTGACCAGAACCTACATTTCTTACATGCAATTCAACTCATACTATACCAAGGTTGCCTTTCAAATACCACAAGTCATATCTTTATCAGAGTATTCCACATAGTTATCAGATACAGCATGTTTTCCTGACATAGCCCTAGACTGTAGCTGTTATAAAATATCTTTATGGAATGGAATGGAAAAAGAATCAAATGCGTGTTGAAAAGAAAATCACAGCAAATATAGATCAATACCATTTTTTCATCATATCATGTTAAATGCAACAGTGCAGTGAATGATTTCCACCATCTTTAAAGCTGTCAGCCAGTGAGATCAAGTATAATAATTGCAGTAATAGGGTCACTCTACAAAGCTGTACACTCACCCGTCCAGCCCCATAAGGGGAATTGCATTAGAATCCAATAACGAAAGGCTTGCAGTAATAAAACTCTGCGATATTGATACGAAGCAGCAGCATACTAAGCGTGGGAGTTGAGGTGAGGTCAGTGACAGAAAGAGGTGGAGGATGGGCCACAGTGGAACAGAGAGAGCAGAGAGAGGGGACGAGGGAAGAATGGAACAAAAGCAGTACTGACCAGGATTCCCAGGCTGGTGGAGAAGAAGGGAGATGTGAAGTCAATTACTTGGCTTCTGGCGGAGTTAATGCTAAATGATGTCACAGCCAGGTGAGCAGCTCCACTGAGAAGATCCCCGACCAGTCCCGTCCAGCGGCCATTTTTGAAGCCCCCATACTTTCCATCACCAACAATATAGAGGTCAAAAGTGAAGCCCATGTCCTCTGCCAGCTTCTCCAACAGATCAATGCAATAGCCGTAGCAGCATTTCTTCAGCTCTGTGGGAACAGATCCATTACGTCCCGACAGGTTCTGGAAAAGGCCTTCCAAAACAGAGGATTCATTGGTGAGTGGGTCAAGGCACAGCTGGCCCGCAGGACACTGGCCATCCCCGTCCACCTCACGGGTGAACACGAACGGGTGTTCCACCAGAGTCACCACCCGCATGTGGAGCCGTGTGGGCCGCCGCCAGTCACCTCCTCCTCCAGAGCCGAGGTGGCCCGGCCAAGCCCCCTGGTCCTTTAGAATCCTGCCTCGGCGCCAGCGTCCCAGCCGGGTCCAAGTGGGCTGGCCCAGGGGGTCCAGCTGCAGCGACCAGATGTAGTGATGGGCCTCGGAGATGACATTCTGGCTCCCAGCTTCTTTGGAAATAAAACCACTCTGGCCCTCAAACGTTGTGTTAGAGATGAATCTGGGGCGGAACAAAAGTGAAGGACATTTGAATTTATGATATCAAATTCATAAAGAAAACAGACAGTCTGCTGTAATCTGATTCTACATAGTATATCACCTACATTTTTTATGAGCAATTTCTGCAGTTATACTGCACATTGACTTCAATCTTGTCCTAAAAGGATGTGGAAAAAAGGTCTTTTCTCTCAATAGTAAATTAACTGTTCATTTAAATCCTTGTATTATAGTTCTGTTTACAACATAAAATGAACCAGTATAAAAACTATGAATAATAAATCACAACCAAAATTCATAGTGCATTTTTTAACATGTAAGCCACTCTTTTACCAATGGCCATTATTCACAGTCATACAGCAAAGGAAAAGAGACAAAAGATAACAAATATATCACCTCTATGACACACACCACGCACACCTGCCTTCTATCGCCTAACATCCTCCAAAACAACATAAGGTCAGCAGGAGCTCAGCCCAAGGCAAGGATGTCGAAGGACAAATGAATCTGAACTGAACTGTTCAGCACCATGGACAGAGATAGAGATAAAAAGACATATCATAATGGTCGCAGATGAAAGGCCTACAGCTATTGGTTTACTGCAGATATAGTTCATTTTAAAAAGTAAAGACAACGTTACTGACTGGATTTATACGATTTTATATGCATATCCTCATTTACAAATTCAGCAACAGCTTGACTTAAAAAAGGACTGCTCTGTTGTCCTGAATGTATTGACCTTTCCTCTGAAGAATCTTTCTCATCAGAAACTGTTTAGCCTCTTTTTATATGTGCATATACTGTGCATACCACTTAAGATCAAAAATCCATATTATAATAGTGTTTTTTGTTGTGATGTGCAATGACAAATGATAGACTTTATTGCTAAATCAGTTAAACAGCATGAGTTGCACATACAATTTGGTTATGTAAGTTAGGCAGATTCCAATACATTTTTATTGGACAAACAGCATTGGCAATTCTGCATAACCCCGACAGTTTTGGCAACTGGTAGGTAACGAACATTAGCAAGAGCTTTACATTTAGTTACTCTATAGCAGGGGTGGCCAAACTTTTTGGCTCAAGGGCCACACTGTGTTTTATGCTCTGACCAGTAAACTATAAACTAATATAAATTACATGAGTAAACCTGTAAATTGACATTTCTTGCCCAGACTGATTAGTATAATGTTTGATGGAAAAGAGGTGGCTGATATTATGTTCTTTGAAAACTGCAACAGTTTCTTGGCAAATAAGACATATGGCTACTGACTGTACTTCAATAAAATAGCTCTGTCCACTCCATATTAAAAACTTGAAGTGTGAATGGATATTTTCTGTTTGTAGATATGATGGTACCTTTAGCAAAAGTACATGACATTGAAGGAAAATGGCCAAATATATGCTGTCTTAAATTATAAATACTTTGTAAATGCTTGGCGGGCCGCATTACACAGCTCAACGGGCCACATGTGGCCCGGGGGCCTTAGTTTGCCCACCACTGCTCTATAGGCTACACCAGCTAAAAAGCTACAGGCTACATTCAAGTCACTGGCTTAGGATTGTGCTGTAATTAAAGAAAACCCAAATAAATTATTTTAGGGCCCCTGCTTTAATGAAAGTTTGTTAGACTGTGATCTGTTTAATGCTGATCAAAAAATTGTTGCTGTTTGTATCCATGTGACAGCAAGTTGTCACAAGGACAGAAGTTGGTAAATCTAACGTGTCTAAATTAATGTTTGCATGTATCTTTTTTATTACAGTGCAGAAAAGCTTTTATTTTTTAGTACAATGTATGCTATTCTTTAGAATATACTTTAGGATATTCTTATTCTTTTAAAAACATTTCTTGGATTAGCATACAAAAGTGAACACAGCCTTGCAAAACTTCCTGCAGCACATGTGTCTTCTCACATGTTCATCATTTAAAACACCAGTGTCTGTATCGTGGATTTATGGTATGATATCTACGCTATCTACTGCCCTTTATGAACATCAATCACCTGTGGTTGGTATAGACACAGATGATGGTCTCCCAGCTACAGTAGATGGGTTTATCATCTCAGTGACCTCGGTGGCTGTCTCTTGTGTTTGTGTGTGTGACAGCACAAGATAGGCAATGGTCCAGTGATTATGCCATCGTTTTCACTGAGCTATACTTCTGGCATCTGAAGGTGACAGATACCAAAGCCTAGCCACAGAATGTCCCACTCATGCATGCATGCAAATCCACAGCAACTGGCATAGTTTGGTGTAATAGAGATTATAGACATCGCTCTGTGCAGGCATGTTCACCTTACAATACACCTCTAGGAGTTAATGGTCTAAATAATGTGACCTTTTCCCAAATATGTGCTTTCACATCACCCCTTCTACAAGAAATTTCCATTCTCACCACCTTGTCTACTTCTGTGCATCTTTAACAACTGCTAAGCCAACATGACAGCCTGACTAGTGTGTCTGAAGGTCAGTGTCTTGTACAGGCTACGTTACCCGAGGAGTGTGTCATTCTCCTTATTGTACACAGTGGAAGTGACACGCTGTTATACATCCCCAGTGGTGCAGGGAACGGTTCGTGTTAAAAATGAAATGTCAGATTCTAGTAAAAGGGCACATATCATAATAGATAATTCTGGTTGTTCAGGCAAGACATCAATAACATTTTAGCGTGTTCCACTGTGGAAGTTACAAGCACTTTGAGACTGGCAGAGCCTGGCAGCGCTGTGGAGTTATAAGAAGAGATGAGCTGTGCAGTTTCCCTCGAGCAGGAAGTCACTGCTTAGAAATATATGCCTTTTTCTTGTTCTCTTTCAATCCTGTGGTACTTTTACATCATTGCTCTAACACGATGGGATCCCACAAGTGTGACAAATGTGACACACTGCGACAAACTCACACATGTTTGAACAGACATAGTGTATATAAAGAGTTCTCATTCATCTTCTCGCAAAAGCACATGATTGGGTCTGTCTGATCTGTCATGCATAAACAGGCAGCGGGCAGAAAGCGGTGAATAGGAACCAGAGTAAAGTGAAGCAATGTGGAACAGCTATGGGAACAAACTAGAAGCTGATATCTTGGATACTTATAACCATGCTTTCGACCCTGATTAGCTCTCCTCATTGGAAGCTATTGATTCCCATTCAACCAGACCAATTTGCAAAGAATTAAGTGACACAGACCACAGACTGCTTTGATGACGGCAGATGTTATCTTTAAATGCAATCCTGGTCTATAAACACTTGTATTTAGGAGTTGCATAATGCACAGTAATCTTAGACTGTGAAATGAAGAATGATTATTACAAATCATTACTGCATAACTTAGACATGTGTTATTTTATCTTTTGGTGTAGATATGTGTCTGCCAAGTTCCTGGCTTGTGTGCACTATATGCAAGCTCATTCATGACTCAATTTTCAACTGAGAGGACATTTATTACATGATAAGGTTAGTCAAGACTTTGTAAGGTTATAATCAAATAACATTAACACGAAGAGAGAAAGACAAATAATTTTTCATAGTAAGGTGTGCCTGGTTCTGTAACCTCCATTTAGTTTCTCAGTGGATGACTTGGTGCTGAATCTGTAAGGAGGTCTATTTGTCCTGTTTAATGCCAAGGAACCATTCAAATGAGTCATAGGCTATGTATTTTAAAATAAATTTGACGTAATGTTGCTTTAGTTACTCATTACTTGCTGGTAATGTAATAATCAATAGTCCTTTAATGTTGATGCTTGTTTTGTTTTTTTTGTTTGTTTTTTATGGCTTACATCATCAAACTCCTCTTAGTGATTGTCTGGTGCACACCTCAAGTTTTATGGACAAAACTTATAATACATGAATAAATAAAACATGTAGAGACACCCACACAGCAGTTGAAAAGTGTCAGACATGGCATATCTACAAGGTAAACAAAACTATGGATAATAATCAGCCCACAGCATGTGTTGACTAGGTCAAATGAATAGAAGTATTACACCTGTATTTCTATTATATAATGTATCATATATGAATATGAGAAATAGCCTTGTGACGAACTGGCCATTGTCCAAGCTGTACCCCATCTCAGGCCCAAAACTGCTCGGATAAGCACCAGCCAACTGTGATTCCTAATGAGAATTATTGATAGAAGTTCAATGAATGAATGAATATTAAAAAATATGGCTGTTTGTTGTAATAAATATTAAACTAATGGTACACTTGTAAGTTAAAAATATAGTGCATGTGGGAGGACACAATGTCTAGGTAAATCATAATAGAACGCAATCAGTTCAAAACATAGTTTTGAACTATAATCCCTTCTATACCTGACATAAACTGAAAACAGTCTGGAAAGACAAATCGACGTGGCAGTTACATGGCTACAATAGAATTGGAAAACCAACCCTTGATACTCAGGCAGACTTTTGTTTACCAATGTTTTTTTTGTTCAGATTAAGTTGAGACCTTTCACCAGTGTTGCTGTTGATTCATCACATGCACCTAAGCAGAGGAAATGATTCACTCAAGAAAGAAAAATGGTGACATGCAACGCTGAAGAGTGATATTTTTAAATGACAAGTGACGTCTTTATGAATCACATCTATTCCAGAGAATAACTCAAATTTGTATATTGCTTCTCTTCTAGTTTGAGAACTTAAAATAAACACTTTCAGGTCAAATTCATCACTTTGTGTCCAGATCAGTTATTGCACATGCATCAGCTAGTGCAACTCTTTCTCACTGGCATTTGTTTACAAAGACCTGGTGAAGAGAGAAGCCCGGTACAAATACGCTCCGACTAGTTTTCAGCCTTTTACGCTGTTGCAAACTTTGTAAGTTTAGTATGTGCATGAGGTTGCTGGCAACAAAAACTTCCATATACACTGGAGAAGGCATCATTCATATATTATTATGCTAAGGTTTGTTCAGGGTTTCTAAAGTTATAATCTTACAAAAGAGAAAAAAGACAAGGAATTTGTAATAGTAAGATGTGTCTTCAGGTTGCTTACCTTCCCACCCAACTGCATACTCTACTGACTCTGTTTTATCACAAGGAACCATACAAATATATTTGAAGCTACAGTGAATATTTTATGGTAAATAAAGTTTTTATACTTAAATCAACATGGGAAAAGTAAGTGTTTGAAATTAGCACATGATCAGCACAGTCTTTTGGTTCTGGGTTCTACCTGGAGGATTAGCCAAGAGTGTGCTGACTTTTCTCTCTGCCTGGGGAGAAAACCTATCAGGAACACAACAAACTCCACAAAAACATGCTCTGACCGGGGATTGAACTCTGAGGCCGCTGTCATGGCACATTGTCACATGCCTCCTTTATTGTCCTTTCAGCAGTGACCAAAATACAACGAGATTTGAGTGTGTTTTATTGTAAAATTAGCAAAACGTTTTACCCTGGTATAGCTCCATGAAAAAAACAAGCTATTTAAGAGATTGATTCAAATACTGTTAGTACAACACAGTTTGCTCTTTAGCTGGAATATGCCGAGCACACATCGCCTTGTTAAACCAATCTCTCCCTGAAGCAAACAGTGCATTTTACTTCTACTGGTTCAGAGAATACAACCCTCAGTGCGGGCATTTGTATTATATAGTATTTTCTGTCTCTGTACTTAGCTGGCTGGTGTATTCAGAGTAATACAAACAGCTCTAGTGGGCATGCATGGCTTTAAAATGACTTTTATCAAGAGGGATTGTCTTGAATAGAGGAAACTGAATAAGATAAGCCGTGAAATGTACCCCAGCTAAATCTTATCACAGTTTATTCTTGTGGTTTGTCGATATCTGCATCTTCATGGCTAAGTGTTCGGAGGCATTTATGTGAAAATGTCTTAATCTTAGATCTCTTAGTGAGATTTGCTAGGTTTGCCCTGTTTCTCAACTTGTGTAAAACTATATCTGAATATATTTAGGCAAACTGTAGACTGTATGACACGACTGCTTTCCCTGATTTTTGAAGAAGGTGTGCCTAGAATTGCTAAAGAGAACAGTTAAAAGAGAAATGTACAGCATAAGTTAATAAATGATGATTCTTTGCATCTTGTCAAAACCCCATTCATAAATAGTTATTCATTTTTCAGCATCATGCAATGAATAATTAGGATCATATGAAGACTTTGGACATCCATACAAGCCTTTGCACTTTGCAGAGATTCTATAGAAAAAAAAAAAAAAAAGCCATGACTGTGCTTCACTGTCCCCTTTGGGCTCCTCACTCACCACAGTGCTAAGTGATGTGCTTGGAAAGAATATGTCCCATAGGAGCTGCTGAATGAATGACAAAAAGCACAGCACTGGGAGCATGCAGCAAATGGACACCAGAAAAGAAAGACAGCGCCACTGGCCTGATTGCTCCTCTTATATTTGATCACAATCTCAGGAAGCAACTGGGATGGAAATAATGATAATGTATACAAAGTACAATAATGTATAGATCAACCCAAACAAGCAGAGTAGAAAATAGAAAAATTGAGTGTCTCATTAATGCATTGCAAATCCTTCCAGAGATTGTTTTTGTTTCATTATTCATCAATACATTATTTATGTTTCTTTTTATTATTTATGTTATATTATTTAATTTGAAGTCACTTGCAGACTGATTGGACTCTGTAGATATTAAAATTTTCCCCAGTTTTCCCCCCAAAAAACAAGATTTGTATTTAATTAGAATAATTTGTTTTCAAACTTTTTGTTTAAACCAAGAAACTGAATAATGTTATGAATCAAAAAGCTGCAGAGGACATTTAGTTTTTATAGTATACCAAAAAGGACTGACATGGTTAACAAGACTCCTTGGGCAAAGCAACTATTCTAAATCAAAGGTTTGTGTTTGGTTTGCATTGCCCCATACTTGCCAATATGAGTCATTTTCCGAGCTAATATAAGACATTTCTGCAGGATCCAGCTGCTGTACTGGAGGAAAAAGTGTAGCGAGGAAAAATGCAGATACTGCATGGCACAGAATGTCTGGGGCAAAGCCTGGCCTGCCAGACCCACTGACATTCACTTTCTTCCCTCGTCTAGAGGATCTGGAACCCCACCTATTTAGCTTCTTAGCTTAGTCTTCCACCTCAAGCTCTATCCAAAATGAGGAGGGCTTTATGCAATGACTCATTAAGAAGTGAAACTACTCTTATTGGCGCATTGCTTACGTCAGGTCATTCATTTCTCTTATTGGTTTAATCTACATCCATTTGTAAGCAATCTCAGATCAAGAGGGACCAAACTAATTCTTTTTACAGAAAAGAAAAATAATTAAGATTAGGAACTAGTAATCTATAAATGTCAAAGGAATGCTTACTAAAGACTATTCCATGTCCATTACAGGTGACATTAAAACATTAGTAACACCAACAGAGAGCATTTTGTTCTAAACATTTACATTTTAATCATATTTTGCCTTACAATGATGTGATTATGTACAGTATGTTCCCTTGAAATCTAGCATGACAACATTGGCATTTTAATCAAATAAAGAGCCTTTGGTCCAGCCAATTATATCAAATGAGAAAGTGAAAAATCAGCATTAACCACAGGAAGCCACACACCTCTTTGTGACTCACACTGATAAGCATTTTCTTTTTTTGATCAGGCCTATGCATGTATTGTTTTTCCTTCCCCCAATCACCTATTTGAAATTTCCAGTATGCTGTTGTAACCATTAAATATGCAGCATCCGTTTCTACATAACACCTGTATTCTTGATAAAAACATGGAATAAGTTGGTTGTTCGTCTCTTTTGTATATTGTCATGACATGCAAACAGCAAAAATTCTTCCCACTATATTCCGTATGATAGCTTTTCCTATTTTATTGTTTTCTAGCCCAATCTGCCTGGAAATGTCATAGGAATACCATTACATTGCCTCCGTGACAAAAAGGGACTGCTATACATTATTCTGCCTTGTGTCTTGCTCAAAGCTTTGCATGTAGCATAAATCCATACTCATCATGCAGTCGACCCCCCTGAGGGTTACTGAGTCCAGACTGGGGAGCACTGCACACTCTCTGCCGCTTTATCTGTCACATGGTTTCAGTGCTATTGTGATGACAGCGGTCCCCTTCAGGTCAGTGTCCACCAAGCACTCAGCCCTGCTTCTCTTTCCCACTGCATGACTCAATGTCAAAGGCAGCAACCAAATGTGAAATAGAGGAGTGAGTGCTCAGTAGAGCCTGCTAAATATTAGGACTGGAATATCATGGCATACACATACATTTTATATGTACTGTATGTATCATGTGACTTCTGCCTACAGATCTTCACAACAAATCAGAATAAGAAAACGTTATTCATTCTCAAAGTAAAGTGTTCAGCTGTTGTTGCTCTGGGTGAAGGTCGAAACGGTAAAAGCAGTGAAAACAAAATAAAACACACATCAAAGTAAAAAATACAAATGTGTGCACAGTGGGCATTTCAGTGAAACAAGTACTTCAGAGCCAACAGCAACAAACACCTGCGCACAACCCCTGGAATAAATAAAGAACCAGAAGCTGTGACTGGTCACTAACATTCTGGTAAATGATAAAAGCATGTTTTGGGGGAAAATAGTGACGTTAGCGACTGTAATAGTGGACACAAAGGAGGGAGGTTAAAGTTGTACAGAAAAGACAAAAAGGAAACTAGGTGGATATCTTATTTTTAGCCTGTTATAAAAATAAATTGTGGGAGGTGGGCTTATAATGTGTGCTGCAGCCGTGCAGTTGGGAGAAAATCATATAGCTTCATATTCCAGACCTGTTATGCGGCTGTCACTCAATATCAATACTAATGCAGCCTATAGCCAGAGCCTGAAAAAGTACACATATGCACACAAAGAAGAGGAACCAAAACAAGTACCTTCTGAGAATGCAGCATCTAGTATTCTACTATTTCTGTGACTTTCTTGGCTGCAGGGCTGTCACGTTGCCACATGACTGGTAGCAGGTGACTGTTTGAAGTTTACTGAATCACAAAATGACTGCTGGGTGAACTGTAGCCAACACCTGTTAGCTGTTCCAGCTGAGCACTGCTGCTTTGTTGGGAGGAATTCTGTTTTCAGAGATGAAATGTGCCGACATGAATTCTCTATCAAATAACTCATACATCTTTGTACTTTCGAAGATTATTACTACGGTCTCCATTTATGTACATCTGTAGCACTCAACTGGCTTAAAGAAAAGACGAGTTTTATTACAAAGCAATCTCAAACTTCAATATATCCTAGCACGGTTTCCCGGGTGCAAAGGTTCAACAGCCCTAAAGCCAAATAAGTCAGATGGGTTTAAAAATATATGATTTGCACAGAACTTTGTACCTCTGCAGAGCCTCTCCAATCACCTCCTTATATCTCCCTCTGCCAGGGGATAGAAATGAGAAAGTTTAAATAGGCACATGTGCTGAATACAATTGACTGAAAATAAAGATTTTTTTTTGTTGAAACCATAAAGGACAGGACCACGTTTTAAGCCACCATGATGCAGCATATACAAGCAATGAGAGGACAAGGTTATTGGGCCACTACAAGCCAACGCCAAGAATATTAGTGTAAACTGACGCTGGCTTTGGAATTCATTGTACACCGTTCATCAGCGAATGGATAACTCTTGTTTGACGTTACAAACCAAAACAAATTCAATCACTGGGTCAACATATGGCAGTGCATGCTATAGAACATCATCCACATAATATTTGTAATCATCAGACCTGACACTGACGGAGCCGCTGTGTGCCATGTATTGGGTCATAGCCATTTGGATATGTCCATTGGCCTCAGGTTTTATTTTTTGCCCATCTGAACTTTGTGATAAGACAAGTCTTTCTGCCCTCTAACCCTAGTCCACAAGCAGCTTAAAACTCAAGAGACAACAAAGAATAACATGGCTAATTCAATATATCTTAAAAGAAATGGAAAAAGGATTAACAAGTCAGCTTCTATTATTTTTCTAGCTTGGATTGGACAGTCCAAATCGGGTTACACCAATGGGAAATTACACATTTGATTACTTTTACAAGCGTATCTATCCTTTATCCACAATGACGCCTGTTTTGCTTCATCATGGTGCATCTCATTGTCTGAGACACTGTTGCTCTGGCAAGACCAAGAATGTGATGTGCTTTTTGTACAATCCTTTTGGCCTTGTTTACTGCCACATTAGGAAGGTAGAAATAGAGACAGGGATGCTGCGATTTTTGTAAGATGTCAACTAGGCTGAATTAAGGCTTGAAATGGATGAAAATGTTTAGGTTCTGATAATATGCTTTGCCCAATCACATGCCGTAGTACAAGGGTTAATGAGTGATGCTCCTACTGTCTGGTCTTCGTAGCTTGTCAACACAATGTCAACAATACGTGGGTGGTGAACTAACTGTCTACATCTCTTTACACAGAGAAAGAGTGCATTAATGATTATGACTTTATCTTATCTAAGTCTAAGCCATCAACATGTTTTCAATCAATCACTATTTATTTGACACCCGCAGAGTCCCCAGCACCTGGCACTAGACACATACTGTATCTGGCTTTATCAAATCCCCAGTGTGTGTCACATTTGGGATTAAGTCCATATCCCATCGGGAAGAATAGACTTTCTCACTCAGGTAAATCCACTGCATCACAGGGTCACCCGGAGGTTACTTATAAATTTGGTAAAATGCTGTCTGAGTCCTGCATTTTGTGCTTTTTACAGATGGGGTTTTAATAGGAAGCTTCAAATGGACAAAGAATAGTAAACAGCAGCTAAAATCCCCTCACCCACTGAGTTCAAATCATTCTGTCCTGCTCAATCTGCTGATTCAGGAGTTTTAGGGCGAATCTCTGTAGGAAAGGTCAAAGTCTAATTGTAATGCGGTGATGTGCGATCACACGCTCGTCGTTCATATCTCAGCACTGTACGGTAAAGTGGTGCAGCTGCAGAACAGAGCATTGCTACTTCATGCATTTCATCTACAGTTATCATTTTACAATGACTCTGTGGTTATGCAGATTGTACACTGCACTATGTCCACTAATACATGTTCATGCATGTGGCTGACTGTTACACATTTCAGCAGATTGCAAGTGGACTGTGACCAAACACCTGCAGTGTGTGGACCTTGAAGAAAAGGGTATGAAAAATAGAGGAGAAGGAGTGAGATAGTGTATTCATCACTGATGCATTTCCAGACCGGACTGACCATGAGAGTAAAAAAATGAAACATTCTCTCAACAAAATACTTCACCCAAAAATGAAATTTGTACATGCTGTCCTGATTCATTATTTAAGAAGCCAGCATCACTTATTGTAGCTCTCCATGTTCTTTCCAAGATCTCAGCCTCTCCAACCATGAGCAATGCCTTTTGTATAACCACCCACTGAAGAAACTAAAATGGTTGGGCAAAATCTTCCACTGTGGGCTAGATTCTCTAAAACCAGAGGAAAACAAGCAAGTGGTAAAGGCATCCCATTTGATTTAAGGACACAAAAAGGTTCTGGAAAAAAGTTCTTAAAATATTCATAATACTTTTTCCCACAAAAGGTATCTTAGGGCCCTCAACACACAATCAAGTTTGTACACATGAGACAAATCTTTAAAAAACCATGCATTTAAAAGATTTATCAACAACTCTAGACAAAGGTTTGCAATTTGCTTTTCAGCTGTGCATTGGGGTTTCCCGTCAATCTTGGGGGCCCTAAACAATTGTCTGGTATACAACCTCATAAAAAAGCCCATTATAAACAGAACACACTGGCTGGCCAAATCTTTTGACCACTGACAGTGGACTGAAATGGGTATGTACTTCTATATTGAAATCTTATGTATGTACAACAAATGTACAGTAAAAGGCTGTGATCTTATATGAGTAATAAGTTTTTGTTTTTTTGTTTTTTTCCACAGATGATAAATATATATACTCCCTGAATATCACTAAAGAACGCATGAGCGCCACTGAGGATAAATTATTCTGTTCCTATAGCTCTTCAGTTGGTGGGCTGTATCAGACAAAAGCTGCTAAAGGGATTGTACCAATTCAGTCAAGGGCCACAGTGTGATGTCTAGACAACTGGGTCAGAGCATCTACAAACCAGCAACTTTCATGAGCTGCACCAATCTGCATCAAAAGTGATGCAAGGAATGAGTTTAAAGAGCACATTTCTGATACACTCTTCTAGCAATCACTCTGATTTATGTGCCTAAATGATTTGCTGCTCACCCTTTTTTGCCATGTCCCACAATTCAAGTAGAGATGTCAAGTCTTTACTATTGTTAGATCACTACGGCTTCATACAACAAGACGAGTTTGGTGGAGACTTGCACATTTAGATGGTTATTTTGTCATGGCTGGTTTGGTGTGTAGCACTTGGCAGACCTTTCAGCTCATATAGCCCATTGTTAAAAGGTAAAGTGTTATAACTATAAGAATAAAAGCAATTGAAATACAAATGATCTTTTATCTGTTCTGCTGTGTCACATCATGTATCTATTCTTCCAAATCATAACTTGCCTTTGGAAGTGACGTTTGAACCCACTCAATATCATAAGTAAGCACATAAAAATATAATATACCAAACTTACCGCAACAACAAAATGTTTTTTTTGTTTGTTTGTTTGTTTTTGTGCATATTTTGCAGACTACCAGTGAAGATGGTCGGTGGAACCACAGTTTGAGAAACACTGCTATAGTAAGCGCTTACAAATCCACGCAATAAACAGAGAAAACGTCAAGTCAATGGTCAGCTAATCTAAAAATAAAAATGACTTACCTTGACAAGTATTCCCCTGAACTGCCATTGCTTTGCTGTACATCCATACAGTTAGTAGTCCCAGGTATAAGAGCCAAAGCTGGGTTTTGTAGGGCCGCACTGCCCACCGCCCGTGCTATCAGCTCCAGGGAGTCTTGAACATAGTGATCCAGTGAAGGTGACCCCATGACTCCATGAGCCAATAATCCCAAAGGCATCCCCTCTGTCCTAAGCTCAGCCACATTTTGACTGTCCCCTAGCACCCAGTGATAGTCCGGGAGCATCATCTTTGTGGCGAGGGACCACAGACGACGCACTTCCCGAATATCGCACCCAAAAGTCACCACAGCTGTTGTGGATGAAGGTTCTCTAAGGGCATCCAGGTGCTTCATGAGGATTTGCTGCTGGTCAGATTTCAGTAATGAAGCCGAGGTGGATGTAGCAGAGGAAAAATAAGGTAATGAGGATAGTGACGGCGTTGAATTTGCTCCTGGCGATGACAATGAGGATAAACCTAGTGATGGGGTCAAAGTTGTAGTTGTCAGATTGACGAGGGTACCCAGGTGGAAGCGGGTGTTGTTCTTGATGATGAGGAGGAAGTCACTAATGTCCCATTCTTGGCAGAGCAGAACGCTAATGTCCCACCAGCCATTCATCATGAGCAGTGAGTACACCAGCCGGGATGGAGGGGCCTCCGTGGTCCGCATCGCCACTTGGAAATGGAGAGGATTCTGCAAAAGAAAAATGGGAATAAAGTTAGAGGTGATCGAGCAAGGGTAGCGGTGGGGAGAGTGGGGAAGGATACATCTATTTATCACCTACAGTAGACACTATTAGACTATACCCAGGAGAAAGATGGAAGTATCAATTCAGGGACTCAACAATGCACTGTTGTAAACTAGGCTTGCAAAGCAGTAGACTGTTAAATAAAGAAAAGACTTAGCAATTACCCATAAAGTATAACGTCTGTGTAAGAAAGATAGACCAGTTGTGCCTTTGTTGAAAGATGTAGTGGGAACAGAAATACTGTAGCTGAGAACTGTAGCAGTGTGTAATCCAGGTGTCCTTTACATTTTTAAATTGCACTATACAAATAATATCAATAATAAAAATCTATGTCGGATGAAAAGCTGGGTAGTAAAATGCTGTTGGTCAGATTTCATCTTGTAGCCTAAATCAGTCTTTTCACATTTTTTTTTGTTTCATGGGACTCATGTTTCTAAAAGCCCAACGTATTATAATTATTTTTGGTTATAGTTTTTTAATTTTTTTTAATTTTAGTCATTCATTTTCTTCCACTTATTCCCGTTAGGAGTTACAGATAGCTGGATCCTATTCCAGCAACATTGGGCCTTCAGCGGGGTACACCCTAGACAATGTTCGTCACAGGGCTGACATTTATTCACTAGGCACACCTTAGACTTGCCAATTAACCTACACATGCATGTCTCTGGGCAGTAGGAGTAAGCCGGGTACCCGGAGAGACCCCAGGGTATCACGGGGAGGTTATGCAGACTCCTCACAGAAAGACCTATGAGGCAGGAGTGCTAACCACTCTGCCACCGTGCACCCACCCTTTTCAGTTCCTATTTAGTCCTAGTTTGGTTATTAACCCCAAGGTCTTCCATTCTTGTCACGATTCTTAGCATAGTGCCAATCTTTTCATTGCTCCAAACATTTACAAAAGCATTTTTTTTCTTCTTCTGGACAACCACTATATGTTCCTTCATTTTTGAACGTTTCTAGGTCAATTTTTACAGTTAATCATAATACGAGCCCTTCTTTTAACAGTGCTTAAAACTCCACAGATATTCCACTCTGTCACTCTGATTGAAGGGGCATGTTGCCATTTTGTAAGAGCATGCACATCTGCAGATTAATCAGTCACATTCAGACAACTTCACATTCACACATTTATTACTGAGTCTCTTTTAGTAGACACAAATGCTAAAAGATTCTGTGGCGTTGTTTTAAATTGTAATGCATAAAACTAAGAAGAATATTACATTTGTCTTTTCTGTTAAGTATGTTGCAGGGTACATAGTATCAAGAACAGATGTTATTTGCAAAATTGTTGAATACTGACATAAATTGCAAGATTTGACTGTCCCCCTAGGCAGAGCAGACATTTTTGAATCGTATTCAAATATATATTAAGACATGGAAGGCTCAGAAATACATGACACATTGATGACACTAACTTGATTATTTAATCAAAGCTATCATTGGCAAATTATACTGAGATTGTAAGTGTTAATGCTGTTCATATGGAATACAATATTATTACTGCAGTTGAAACAGGTCTTCAGATCCATCTGATACACACATCAATATTTGGATTCATGCTAAAGGTGCTTTATGATCATCTGTCATGTGTAATTGAAATGTTTTAACCATTGGAAAATAATTTTCCCCCCCCCCCCCCCTTTTTGGGGTTTTGGGGGGGGGGGGCCCCCCCCCCCCCCCTTGGCCCGGGGGGGGGGGGCCCCCCCCCCGGCCCCCCGCGGGGCCCCCCCCCCCCCCCCTTTTTTTTTAAGTGTCATGTGGCAAAAAGAAAAGGAAGTGAGTTTTGGTGAGTTCATGGATTGTTATTGGAAATAAAGAGTCTGGGAGAACAGAACAGAAAAGAACAAAAAAAAGTGAAAAATAGGAGCAAAGAAGATGGGAGAAGTGGAGTGTTATGTTAAGTGTACAGGCTTGAAGAGAAATTTGAATTGAAAGAGGCATATGAGAAGAGGTGTAGTGTGGAGAAGTGCAGATGAGAAGAAGGTAGTGGAAGGACATGAAGGGTATAAATCCAACTGTAGGATTACTTTCTGTCTTTGAATTCAATTTGTTCCTAAAGAACAAACACATTCTGCAGGATATAATGGATTTCAGCCTCCACTTACTTGCATCCATGAATATCATTACTGCCATCATGTGAACTGCCCCACCACATCTTTATGTGTACTTCAGTTGTATGTCCATTTTAAGAAATCCCTAAAATGTGCAGAAACCCAACAGTTCTACTTTTTAAAAGGTTTATGCCCGATTTGCATTATTTAACTCCCCCATGTGACTTGTCATACATAAATGTATGAACTGGAGGATGAAAATTTGACAGCTTAGTTGATAGAACATGGCCTAAAAGTGTGTAAATTTAGACTCTGGGAATTTAGCATTGTCCATGTCCCTAATATCTTAACATTTGAAATACAACTTTTAATACTATATTCTTGATTCAAATGTTGTATTAGACCAGACCGTTTATTTACACATTGCCTAATAATATTATTCAGCATATCTCTTTTGATACCAGAGACAACTATCTCAAACTTAACCTTAGTACTGTAAAGCACCATCATATAGGCTACACACTAAACACAAGTGATGACCCATAAACATTTCAGTTGTTTCCTTCTATAGTGAAATAATAGAAACCCATGTCAAAAACTGACTGTAACTGAAAACATTTTAGACTTGCATAAATTGAATACAATTGAGTGAGGGATTACCAGTAGTCAGAAACCCTGCAAGCCTCAATTTATGCCACTCTCTGGGTTGCTTTTTGGAAGTTTCAGCACTTTTGAGTATACAATTTTTTTATTTTCTGAGAGCAACTTTTTCCCAACTGAAGACTGTACAATTATGTAAGATGAAGTCTGAATCAACTTATTTGAACAGACCTAACAAGTGAATTTCCACTTGGGGATTACAAAATCTTTGAATTTTTACATTTTTGGAATTTGAAATTAGTCTCATGTTGAAACTTCCAAATAGTTTTCCAGACAGTGACTGCAAGTGGGCCTTTAATTGGCCTCATGACAACTGCTTTATTTGTTTCTGGGTTTGTGAGTAGGAGCTGGTCTTTTTATTAGAATCTGTGATGGATATTAGCCAATTCCGTATCTGAATTGAAAAACCTCGACGTGACATTAGTGTGTGTGTTTTGCATTGAGGCTTGCATTAAAGCTGTTCCTGTCTCAGATACCTCCCTCTAAAAGCAGCCTATGGACCTTTCTTGCTTTTCTGTTTTTTATTTTATTAAAAAAGTATAACAGGACCAATTTTTTCCTCCACAAAATACGAAATAATTTTAACAAAACTGAAGTTTACAGTTTAGTGCTAGGCAAGCTGCGACTACAGCGTTAGAATGGGAATTATTTCCACCTCGTTACGCATCACATGATCAAATTTACAGTATTTTTTTCTGTGTTTAAAGTTGCCTCCCTTTTCTCTGTTGCTGATTTTCTTTTTTGTGCTGTTTCTGTGTTGAAATGACCCTTCATCGGCAGCTATCAGGCTTCCCGGAATGTCTTATGACAAGCCGATGTAACTGGTCAAGGTTTTCTGTTCCTGAATAGAGGTTCTTATCTATTAAAATCCCTTTACAATAAACAGTAGATACCATCATAAAGCCTATTTTTTCCACAAATGATTGCTTTAACAATGTAGTATTTGGGGTTTAAACTATTTTTCCAACTAGAAGAAGAAAAAAAATCAATACAGAAAAAATTAAGTAGACATAATTTGGCATTTTACAAGGATAATGCACCCCTTTTTGTTCTCAGCAATATTTGAAGACATTAAAGTAATATGTAATGGTGTTCGATGTCTGCTGTGTCTGTTCAGTCATGTTCAGCCTCTTTACACTGTGCGCCTTCCTTTGGACCCACCCTAAAACTGATTGTGCTTTAAGATGAAAATCTGTTCCTTACATGGAAGAAGTCTGGACATTTTTCCATCCAAAAAGAAAGCATGCAATCTACAAAGAACCTAGATCATTTGGCGCTTTTGTTGAATCATTAATATACTTAAAGTTTTAAATGTGATCCTGATTAAAAATGTATCCTGTTGCGGCACTTATTTATATGGAGCCAAGTTTCTGCAAGGTGAAACATGTCGTTAACTACACAGAAAAGCTGATAAAAAAAATAAAAAACAACTAAAGTGGTTTGCTGACTCCCATCACAGCATCTCCTGCCAGTGCTTCATACTCACACAGTCCATTGAAGCAGCAGTATTACAGTAAGCTCTGATCAGATAAGATATATGGCTTTTCTGTAAGCCGTCAGATGAAATTAGATGCAGTTTTTATGGACTTCCCGATCCACCACGAGATAACTTGGCACACTTCACTGAACACACAACTGTCACAAGAGCCGTGGGTCGTGCGCTTGCTTACTCGCATAGTCAAGCACCCACTGAACGCACACAGGCCCTCAGCACTTCTGTGTAATTGATTTCACAACTTTTACACCAGCTTTGCACTAAAAAGTCCATTAGAGCCATCTATTGGTTAATTTCAATTATCTCATTAATCACTTTACCCCAACTGGCATGCTAATTGGGCGATAATTATTCATCTACTTATTGGAAATGCAGGGATGGGTTACTGCAGCAACAAAAACAAAACAAAACAAAACAAAACAGCACTGCAGTGTTTCATTTCAAATTCAGAAGTTGTGTTTGAGGTTAAAAGTATTAATGTGGTCCTCGGGGTGTCAGTATCTTTTAAACACTTGAAATTAAAGCTTTTGTTTGTGTAAGATAGCACTGTTTTATGGAGTTTCATATTAAGCTGCCTGCAGATTGAAGAAACTGATCAGGAAGGCAAACTCTCATGTTGGATTGGAACTGGAGATCTTCAATGGATCTTCAATGAACTGTGGCAAAAAGGACGGTTATTTGGCCACATATTCAAGCAAATGAAAATGTAAATGGTATAAACATGTGTGCTGATGGCTATACAACTCAACAACAAAGTCTCCGTCTTGCTACCTCTCGTGAGTCCCTTGGACACACACACAAAAAAGCTGTTTTAAAGATTTTCACATAGAAATATTTTTTGTACTTATCTATATAAATACATTTTTTTATGAATGCCATCATTAACTTCAATCCTCACCATACATACAAATATTTATGAATGTTCAATATTCCTAACCCCTTAAATGCCAATTTTAGCGTTTATTATCCAACTCATTTTTATGAATTTGTATCTTTTGTGCAAAGTCGCTTGTAAATAAATTGCTCCATCTGGAAACATTAAGGGATTAAAACCAGGGAATACAAATAGAAATCACAATGCATCATGGTGGAGTATTGAATGAATTGAAAGTCAAGGGACCCAGGTGGAAGGCTACTATTTAGTTTAAATGGCATAGAAAAGACTTCAAATTGAGCCCAAAATACACAACCTGGCCAAATTGTATGCCATTTGCATCCACACAGCAAAAGTTTCCCTAAAATAAAAGTCAAGAAGTGCAAAAAGAGGGTTAATCAACTTGATGTACCCACAAAGTTAATGTGTGCTTATTTAGTTGTGTCGGACAGATATTTGGTCACACGTTCTCAGGAGAATTTGCTTATTGGTGCACATTTATTCACAGTAAGCTGCACCATATCACCCCTGTTTTGTTGATCATCTAAATAAATAACTGTGCAAGGCTGCTGTCTCTCTTCCATAAATACCTATCTATTGCTTTTGATGCCGGAAATCCCAGCCCGACGTCTTTCTTTCATCACTGCCGTGTTATATCACCAGCCGCAACACATTTAGGTGTGTTTTTTAAGCGGATAAACTTGCAACTCTCGGCGCTCTGGTAAAACTGCAGGGAGTGGCAGAATCATGAGCCAACTGATGAATGAAAAGAGCTGGTAATGACTGGTATTGATCTTTTTACTTGATTAGATTGAAGGTGTGAAGCCTGATTAAAATGGCTTTGTATTCTTTTTAAGGAAAAGTATGAATCTGCCAATGGCATGCCTTAATCAATTTCAAAGGATTGCTGACTTGGCAGAGTAAACAGTATATAGCAAATATTGTTTGTTTTTTTTAGACACTTTTTAGACACTTAATGCCACCCTTTAGTTAATTTCTGCCAACATTATTATCAAGGGATCCTGAGCAATTCAACAAGTCCAAAGCAGTCAGCCGAGGCCATCATTCATCTGCTTTCCCAGTAGTAGCTGTGGATGTAATTAGCCCCAACATGCTAATCGGATTAATCTAGAAATGAATGTATTCGTAATTGAATCTGATGCTCACACAGCTCGCACAGATCCTTATGAATCCAACCCATGGATCAATATAGAGCTAATCACTTAAAGGAAACAAACCGTGTGAACTTGTACAGAGAGCATACAGTCTGGGTGAATATGTAAAGCAGAAGCAGAGAGAACTTCAGATCACCCTGCAACCTGTCAAACTGTGTGATATGTCAAATACGTCTTACATAACCAGAGTTCAGAGAGCTGTTTGTTTTATAAAGTCTGCAGTGATCAATTCTCGCGGCCGCTTCATGCCACATTCACAGGGCTTGCTACAGCCGTCTTCTATCCTTGAATGATCAGATGCCCTTTCTGACTCCCAAATGAAATGCATTCAGTGTAACATTTGGATAATATAGAGGAAAGGAGTATGATGCATAATTATATCCAAGAATTATGCCGATTTAAAGGTGCAGTATATAATGTTATGTAATATACAAAAATGGAGCATCCACATCAGGAATTCTCAGGCACTTGCTTTGAATGTTTTACAAAGTTGCTATTTTTCCATAATATGGCTTTAATTATTTTATATACAAAGAGCAAGCAATGTTCTATAGCAATACTTTCAGTACATCCTCAGTGTCAACAGTGCCTAACCCTGTTCACAAAACAATGTAGTTAAGCTCACACTGTAAAAAAAAAAAACCCAAAAATAATTTTACGATAAATGACTATAAAAATATTTGTACAAAACTCTAAATTTATCATACATTGATCGTAAATTAACAACCAACCACCAACCATTTTATTCTAGGTGTTAACTCAATAATGACAAGAAAAGTTTTTTTTTTTTCCTCATTTTTAACAGAACATTTACTGTAAAAAAAACCCCAAAAAACTTTACTGCCAAACAAAAACCCTAAAATTAATGTATAAAACCCTAATTCAAATAATATGAAAAAACATTTAATTTGCGGAAATTTGTAGTTCTGCGGGGAAAACTGTTATTTTACAGTTATTTTCTTGACTTATTAACAACAAACACCTTGAATAATATGACAATGCTCAAGGTACTAAAGAAAAAGACTATAATTTTACAGATTTTTTGTTAAAGTATTAGAAACAACCTTGAACTTCAATGAGTGAAACCATGAGTGAGAATCACAGAGACGAGATGGAGATTCACTACATTTTAGTAATTTATACTTGGGACTCTGACAGTCTACTCTTGAGACACTGTCATGAACTGTAGGAGTTCTACAGTTCAATTTGAGTCTCTGTGGACATTTAATGAGGAAGTGTTAAAAGTAATTTTTATTTACGTATTTCTCTTACAATTTAAAATTTAACAAAAAATCTCTAAAATTATGTTTTCGAAAATTTCCCTTATGCTGTAAATAATGTTTTCCACTTTAATTTAAATAGTTTTCTGCCAGTCATTTACCATTTTTTATTTATTTTTTTCTTACAGTGAAAAGATCATGTATGTGTGTTTGTGTGCCTCTCTTTGACATCATCATATTGTTATGATGCCTAATAAATTCAAACATCATTCAAACATCAATGTAGGATCTAATTTGCTGAAGCAGCTACTGTACATTTAAATATTTGCATACATGCTTCAGGCTGGTAAGTGTGTTTCAGAATGGCTCTTTTGTTGAAGTGTTTATATAAAGAAGCAGGATCCTGTCAAAGAGAACTCCCAGGACGTCTGAGTTCCCGAGGAGGTTCCTCTCTCTTTCTGATCTCTAACCATCGCCGCCATCCCCTCGACTCCAGCCTTTACTCAGAAGTCCTTTTTACATTCCCCATGTTTACTTTTCTGGACCCTTACATAACAGAGTGGGCAGACTGACATTACGGGTCGTTTGCTGGTTCATAATGTGGTCTACGTTATGATAGATATTTGTTATAGGACTGCGGTCAAACAAGGTTACTTCATAAACGAGCAAACTCCTCTCAGGAGACATTCAGAGTTTTCACATTTCAAAAGCTCACTTCAGAATGTATTACTGTCAGGAATCTGATGGGATTTTGTAGTTAAACACATTTAGTTACAGTTAGGTTGAGCCAGTTCTCTAAAACTCACACCTCTTCAAATAGATAATGAACTGGGACACTTTTGGTAAAATATTACTCTTTTAAATCCATCATTAACAGATCATTTACTTTGAATAATTGTTTTTTTCATTACAATGCTCATTGTGAGACCCAAAAAACAAAGTGAATTCATTTTGAGGATGCTTACAGCCGAGCCAAATAGATCTGTCCCTGCCCCTTTGGATCGGGACCAACCTCTCTTTTACATTCTGGTCATCAATACAAGCTGTTCATTTGCACATTAACAAAATCTAGGCTGTGGCAAAGTTGCATTTAAAACAAGAGGCTGTTTAGGCCTGAAAACAGCTTAGTAATGGTCATGGGTAATGAACTCGTCAGGATATACCTTGGACTAAAGGAGATAGATGCTGTTTCAAACTTACATGGAACTGTTGCTTCTCAATGCTATTTAAGTTGTGATGTTGTTTGTATTGATGCGGTATGTTATGGCAAGACAAGTGTTCTCAAAAGATAAAAGTGTGCCCCATCACTCAGGGTTTTTGACTTTAAAAGACGCTTAATTTTATTAAGGCCGAGTGGTTTTACTTTTCTGGAGGTTTACATAGGTCTTACTGTATTTACATTCATCCTCTCCCACAGTGGTTAACACCAGTCTACACTTGTGGATTGAAATTTATGCTGTAGCAACAGGTGCACATTGTATACAGCATTTCAGGACACCCTCTTCCACAAAGAGTGGTTCAATTCTAGGCAGCACAAGTTAGAACAAATCAATGCATCCAAAACACTTTTCTGAAGACTGAAAAGACAAGGATAAGTGTTAACTACCGTTTCCTTGTGGGGGCGCAGAAAATAAGGCTTATCTAAAAATACACCGTGCACACTTTGTGGGGAACAATGATGCTCTGTCTGCCCTCACAAACAATGCTACAAGAGGAAGTGCTGCTTGTAGTTGGGGCTCATTGATATGCTGTAACTGCCCTGTTAGTGCCACCTAATTAAAGAGCTCTACAGCACTACACTAATCACTGTGTGTGGGTGGCTGGGTCCTTACACCAAACACAAGTAAGTTAACTTCCACAGACACAGCAGGTGACTCCCTTGGTGACATTTATTGATGATTCATTACTGTGAATGTACTCTTGAGTACATACAGTACATGTTAAGTACTGTTTCTCTCTTGTCTTACAGGCCAACGAAGAAAGAAACACTGACAATATAGTTGGTAGGATGGTATGATCTATCCATGTAATATGATCCTTTACAATACTTTTAAATATGTTATGCCAGATAAGAGATATGACATCAAACTGAGATGTATAAAGTGAAACAGCAGCTTACTGTATTTCCCAAAACTTACTAAAATGTGTTTTTTAGAAGGACACTAATTAACAGGACGTGGCATCAACAGGATGGCATCAAGCAGGGTTTCCATGGTAACTCTGGCAGCAAAGGCTTCAGCTTTTTATGAAAACTCTAACTGTAAATATGTGAAATCTGTACACTTATGGGACTGTGCCATTTTATAGACATAAACCTGTCATAACGTTGAATGCAAGCCATGTAGACTAACCTTATTTAAATACATGATCTTTGCATGTATGACTGACCCAAGCTTGCTGGGTATGTCTCAACCATTCTCTTATATTCAAAGCCTTAATATTAAAGCCTTGATGTCTTAAACTCCCCACAGATTATTCCTATTATAAGAAAACACTGCATATTGTTGATTTAATAATATAATCATTCATATCCAAATATTTCAAGGCAGAGCACAGGAAGAAAGTGAACTAAACGCTCACTGGGTGCATTAAATGGTTATTTCTTCCAAGACAGACAAATGGAAAAGTGTTATTTTGATGTAACTACACACCATCGAAGTCTATTCTGTTCTGTATTGTTCAACATTTTACACAATACACTTTTAATATCAGCATTAAGAATTGTTATTTTGACTGTATCCTTGACATTTCAGCTCCTCTGCAGGTAATCTTTTTCTTCTCCCGGCGGTCCTAACACACTGCCACACTCGCTCTATAATTCTGAGCTGGGCTATTTGACAGAAGAGTGCATTTTCAGCTCAATAAATTGACCAGGCTTGCATCCTGCCCCAAACCAACAGTCATGCTTGATTTGTAATAAATAGTGCGGCAAACTTTCCCAAATCTTTACCTAATGCTGAAGCTGTCAAACTTTAAACACGTCTTACCCTGAAGGGAGAACAAACAGAAATGTGCACATTATATAAGATTGAAGCTCTTGATGGCGGAGGTGGATCATAAAGAACACTAAAATGGCTTTGCAGTTTTCTATCTTAAGAGTAATTGGGTCATAATTTGTGGAAAAAATGTTTCTTCTAGCTCAGTGCCTTGATGTCTCTCTTCTGTCTAATGTCAACAAAGCCTAAACAACCAGCTCCCAGCGCAACACAGTCTTTGACACCGACTCGAGGGAAGCACACAGCGTGAGCCGGTGCAGTTCACTGATCGGTCACCAGTGTCATTATTAACAAGGGTTTTTTCCCTCAAAGTTTCCCCACAGAACCTTTAAAGATTGTCAGACCGTGTAGAGTTGACATTTGGAGAGTTTCTCCACAGCTTCCAGTTGACTTAATCGTGAAGCAAAACATTCTGTCGCATTTCTTACAGCAGAGTGAAAGGTGCACTGTGTCTTCATTAACCATTATTGCTGATGGGTGAGTTCAGTTTTGATTGGGCGACAGTTCATATAAAGCAAGCTCTATACCTTTAGCTGCAACGAAGGACAAAAGCTTATACACTTATACATTCAGAGAAAACTGTTTGCTTGCTGTTCAATTTGAATGCACCACTAGGGCAGGCCAAATGCCAAAGTTTCTTCCAGCCAGTTCTTTGTTTGGGGTATTCTGCATAAATAGTCTTTTCTCTTTCAAGCATAGGCCAGAATCTAGACTTGCCAATGGACTGTATACTGCAGGATGTTTAAATCAGTCTGCAGCTTGACCTCTACCACTTTTGTTTGATGGGAAATACAAAATAGAAGAAAGAAAACATTGCAACTCATGATCCAGTGTGTAGTTTTGAGGGCTAACAAGCAACAGATACCTAGGATAAGTTTTAAAGGGATAGTCCAGTGTTTCGTAAAAGAAGGTCAAGAAGATATTTAGGGAGAGGAAACATATTCCATACTTCCAGTTTGGAGAAGCCGACAGGAGCAGTGACACATGCGGTTTTGTGGCGCGTATGGCAGCTAATGGGGCCGGTGAAAACTAGCTTATCTAAAACTTATGAGAACTAGCAGGGATTTCACAACTTCATCAAACTACTAACAAATAGACAGTATTTTAGGGCATGACATGCTTTTGTCTGTGGAGTGTACTGACAGCTATCTACTGTAGGAAATACATCAAATCAGATCTAATAGAGCCACATTAACAAAAACAATAATCCCATTAATTCTGGTTTAGATCTCAATCACACATTATAGACTCTGCGGTAAAGACCTCATAAGTCTAGTGCAGTGATTTATGGGTAATTGGGAGCTCAAGATTTGGTTTGTCTAAAACCTCATCTTCCCCAATACACCTTCCACTGCAGGATGTTTTTTAGGAGAATACAAATTAGAAGAGAAAGGAACATAAACCGTTGACTAAAAACATTACAGCTCATAACTGTAGATCTATCATCTGTTTGTCTATGATGCCATTTATATCACTTGTTACAAAACACTAATGTAACTGTGTGAAATACTGCGTTGTCTCTGTCCGTGGTGCTGAAACGTCAACCTCAACTGAAAGGCATTAAAGGGACAGTCCAGTGTTCAGGTTAAGGGGTCATCGAGATACTTAGGCATAGATGACCTGTTACATCTCCAGTTTGGAGCAGCAGACAGGAGCAGTGACACAGCCTCAGTGAAATACATGTTTTCTAATGGGGCCATTGAAAACACACGCTTTTAAACCTCGATCAAACTACAATCAGTGCAAAAAGAAGGTATTAACGTGGGTTTTTCATTTTTATTTTTTTATACAACCCCAGAACACTTCCCAACTACAAGCACCAACATAAAAGCAACATCATCTGGCCCTCTGAATCAGAATTTGCTTATTTTTTCAGCAACAATCCTAACATATTTTAAATGGACATTAAAGATGTTTACTGTTTTAAATGTTAAGTTCAAATCCATTTTTCCATTGGCCCCATTTACAGTGATACATGCTTTAGTCACCATAGAGTTGCTCCTGTCTGCTTCTCCAATCTGGGAGTGTGCTGACATCCATGTACTGTAGGGAATAAATCAGCTATCAAATACTCTCATTTCTAATAGCACCACATTTACAAATACTCATTAGCTCTGGTTTAGATCGCAATCACTCTTTATAGACTCTATTTATTTGTGATGTAAATATCTCATAATGCTGGTGCAATGATATATGGGTAATAAGAAGCTCTAGAGTTGGTTTGTCTATAACCTCTTCTTCCTCCTGTAGGTACTATCTTCATTCCAACATTTTTCTGTCTATCTGTGTTAGCTTGGTCAACGGCTAAAATGTGAGATTAATTTTTACTGTGGTAGTAGAGGTCTAAGTTATATAGTCTTGTGGTAAGGTGACTTATCTTCTGCATTTAAACCAGCCTTTATTTTTACAAAACATTTAAAAACAATAGAAACACTAGATGGGTCAAACCACAAACAAACAATCACATGAGTCCAGCTCAATACTGTTTTTCCACATCTGTGTCTTTTGATATAGTTGTCAATATTTGGTCCTAAAGTGTATTCTAAACAAAACACTGTGGATGAGGTTTGTGACAATAGAGATACCCATATATTAAGCTCAGCTGTTTTTTGTTTTTTTTTCCTGCTTCTTCCATAACAGCATCTGGTGAAACCTTATGAGCTTGTTAAAGTAATTGTGTCACCACTTAAGACTCAATAGAAAGCGTTTAAATGCAAGATGGAAAATCAATATTCGTGAAGAGGAGAAGATAGAGGAGACAAATGATTAAAATGAGCCTTCTTCTTGACCTTTCATCAATACCTCTCAATCTGAACGTATGCAATCAGTCAGAGAACAGGTGGGATGTAATGTCTCAAACAGCAGGGGACAGAAGACAACCGCGGGCTTAACGCGGGTTGTCATGACATATGTCTTATTTTAAATCGATGCATGTGCTTAGACGTAAATGTGCATTTGTGTCCTTGTCTTTGCAGTGGATTTGTTTCTGACAATCACGCACTGTCAACTGCGCCCCGCTCACGTCACTGCAGCTGTCGTGTGTGCGCAACAGTTTTCAACACACTGAACTCAACAGTAAGTTTTTACCTCGCTGTGGCGCGTGAACTCCCTCTGCACGACGCTGACCACGGGCACCTGAAGCGCACTCGAGACGAACTCCAACTTGACGAACTCGTCCCTGTTGCGCGGGAAGGCGACCATAGCTGAGACCCCTTGAACGACCACAGTGTGACACACGCTCTCCAAAAAAGACAGCGGGTCCTCCTCGGTGTCCGGAGCAGCCGAGGAAGACGAGGAGGTGAAGGAAAAGGCGGGGAGTTCTCCGAGTCCGGACCCCACCGCCAGCACCATCTCCATGGTCAGGTTGTAGGGCAAGATCCCGGCCCGGTTCAGAGCCTCCACTGCGAGTAGAACCGAGTCCCTTGGCGAGAAAACACGGTTCTCCTTTGAGGGGTTTTCCTCTCGTTGGCGCGCTTGGTTCTTGTTCCTGCTCGTGCCTCTAGTCCTGAGACTCGCAGACCCAGGCGCACTGGCACTAGTCCTGACCTGCCTGTCGTCCCACTGCTCAGACGCTGCCGCAGCTGGGAATAGTCTCGGCTGCACGTGGAGTGCCCCGAGCCGGACCGTGTGCCCGATCCTCTTGAGCACCTGGCACGGCTGCGGGTGCGAGTGAGCGCGTGGAGGCAGGAAGGCGAGAGCGCACAGCAGCAAACACGCACCGTTCATCCTCGTCGTGAGCCCCATTGTCCCGCCTGGCGCTCCGCAGCCGCGTCGTGGTGCGTAGCTCCGCGGACACAAACAACAGGCTGCCGAAGCGCGAGACCAGGCTCCAGCTGATCTCCAAAAGTGGCCCTTTTCATCTCAAAGCATCATTCAAGCCTTTGGTTACAAAACAAGAGGCAAAAAAGAGACACTGCATATTCCTTTTGCGTGAAATAAAATACAAAACCCCGAAATGTGGCTGTAGTGCGCATCAAACACATTCTTAAACACTCCAATCCACTGGAAACATCTAAACATTATCCCAGTATCATGATCCAGAGCGCGGGAGGAAGAGAAGACAAGACCAATCAAAGATGGAAAAATAATAACACCTTCAAACCAGATGGATGCTTTCCTGAGCGCGCGTGATGCCTGGCTCGAGTCAACCTCCACACTGACACTTGTACCGGCAAGACCTCCGGCACGAGAGCGCGGACTTGTGCGCACGTTCCTCCACAGTCCATAGTCCACCCACAACCCCACCCGCTCCCAAAGAGTGACAGGGAAAAAAGCAACTTGCATAATGGATATATGACCAAAGATATACAGTGGAGAAGGGTAGAGATATAAGAGAGTTTTATTATAATTTACCATATACTCATTACCAGTTCATTAGAATAAAGTAAATTTTAATCAGTGGCTTATTAATAAAGTCAGAAACTAAAAGTGGGTTGTGTCTTCTGAATAATTTGAACTCCAGATCTCAGTTTTTACATGTTATTGTAGTTTTTGTAAATGTTACATGTATTTTTACTTGTACATATTTAGAAACGCATAGAATAAATTTGATGAATGGTTTATACACGTTTGATATTACAACAAAGCCAGTGACATAAAGGAAATAATTCACAAAAAAAAAAAAAGATGTTCTCACCAAAACAGAATTTAAATCGAGAACTGTAAATGATGGTACTTTCAGTTCACGCATTCAAAGACATCATAAACATAATAGGCTCAGACTTGCCTGATGGTGTTTACATACATTACTGTGCAAAGGTTTTATGCAGTAAAATAAGAGTGCTTTGAGAACTATTGTTTGCAAAATGAGCGACACTAAACATACGGCCAGTGTCATCCTTCAGCCTGAAGACGGACCTTTGCATCAGACACCATACAAGTGCAAGTGGACCTAGTAGAATAAGGCTGGTCACACAGTTTGATTCAGATTTTTCATCAATTATCTCATTTTGCATTTTGTAAAGTTAAGATAAAAAATATGTATTTGAATGTCATATATTTTTTACCTAGTTGTCCAGATTTTTTCGGACCTGACTACAGATTTTGTTCACCAATCAGAGCAGATGTTGATGTTAGTATTGACTTTATTAGGCCAATAACGGTTTAGATTTACTGGTACTGTTTTATGGAAGCATAAAATCAAGCTTCTGAGACAATCCTAAACTTAAGCACCTTCCGCCATAAACGGCAACAAACATTAACACATCAAAACACACCTGCCACATACAGATGTACATTTTCTTATCCAAGCCAGGGTTGGATGAGGTTTATAGCCGTCTTTATGGTTTATTTTTTATGTACATCCATATTTTAATTGAGCAAAATGATTTAGTGTTCCTTCCTTCATTTCTCATTGTGTGGTTTAATCAACAGCTGCTGACTTTGATTGACTGGTGACACACTTGTTGCTGTGGTAACCCAGAGGTCACAGGTCATGGGCTGGGCCATTCAGCAGCTTCCGTTTAAATAGTGACCTACATTAGTGATTGGTTAATGGCCTGATGTAGATTAATGATTGGCTAATGGTCGGGTTCTAAATGAGAAGCACACATCGAGGCATATTGGACGATCAATGAGGCGGATCGATGTGGTACCAGCATGACCTCAGAGGATGAAGAGAAAGAACATTTTGACATGAGCGCTGAGCAGGAGGAAGAAGAGGAGGGAATGGACAGAGGGGACGGGGGAAGACAGAAAAGGTGGAGGCATGAAGAGACAAATGACAAAGTCAGAGAGGTGAAGATGAGGAGGCAAAGGGAGAGGGAGTTAGTACTGTAACACAAAAAAGAGGACTGAGATCTATTTCAGCTTCCCTTGTGACAAGACTTGATTTACTATGAATTATATATTTGCAAGATATTTTGAAAACATTGAAACACATCTGTAAAACTATACTTTTATCAGTGTAAACACATCAACAGAACTCTTGGAAAACAAATATAGTGGATCAGGACCCATAAGAGGGTTTTATTTAGTTGCCAAAAATATAAAAAAAAAATGTATTCAATGAAAAAAAAAATAACAGCTTTTAAAAAATAGAGAGCAATGGGGCAGAAAAAGTAAGCTAAACATATCCAGCCCTAAAAAAGACCTACACATACATAAACCTGTACAAAAAAGAAAAACAGTGCTACAAGTATCAAAAAGTTAGGTCACAGTTCTTTGGCATTTTGAAATATGTGTCCCCTGAGGGAGAAAAAAAAAAATGTTTGAGAGACACTGCTCTATAGAACCCAGGGGAAGTTCATTTCAGTTGTTTTCTGTAACAACTGCCTATTCTGAGTAAAGAATGTACAAACTGCTGGAGAAGAAGCACACTCATTTTTCTTCCTTTCTTTCTTTTTTTTTTGTGAAATCACCATTTAACCTATTTCCATTTGGTTTGTCCATAGACATCAGCGTGTCCCTGCAGGGCACACATGCTGTAAAAAGGACAGGTGTGCAGTTTGTCTTAAGCTAATAATATATTTACATATATACATACCTTATCATACATTTATCTGCGGTGATATAATGATACCGTATAGTGATATTCTATTATTTGGACCAGACAACATTTTTTTGGCAGTTCGTATGAGGATCCAGAATGTGTGTAGTCTGGTTACAACACAAAACATAGAAAAAAAAAAAAAGGTGAATTAAGTACAGTAATTGTCAGCTGCCAAAAAGCACCAACATGAGCCGTCTTCATTTGAAAAGATGAGCCGTTAGGA
This sequence comes from Rhyacichthys aspro, assembly GCA_036850595.1. NCBI lineage: Eukaryota > Metazoa > Chordata > Actinopteri > Gobiiformes > Rhyacichthyidae > Rhyacichthys > Rhyacichthys aspro. Next base: position 5,477,644 of record CM072159.1, read on the forward strand.
GTGAATGGAAACTGAAGATTGAACATTTGAGTGTGACACATTTTCGGTATTACATTAGGGTTTGGGGTGAAATGGGATTTGAGACAGTCATATGCTGCACTGGGCTTTCAAGAACTTAATTACGAGTCGACGTTTTAATCACTCAAATTTGGAAGATTATTCCATGTCTGTCTTGTGAATTAAGCGTCTGTGATGAGGAGGATGGGTGGCGTGCTCATTGATGTAAGTGCCTCTCTTTAATTCATCATCCTTGTATCATTAAAAATCTTTTTTGTCATGGCTGCTTTGTCCATTTTCCTTTCTGGCAATGTGTGCATGTTTTGTATAAATAATGCCTCCCTCTTCCTGGCTTCCTGTTTGTATGCATTTCTCATTCCCCACATGCGTCCACCTGCCTTTTGTCCCATCTGAATAGCCGTCTGACCTCTTGTCTGATCGCATATTCATCCCGGTCATCCCCAGCGTTCGCTTGACTTATCTCCTTTCGCTGACCATTCCCGTCACCTGTCTGCTTTCCCGCTGATCTCACCTGTCTCCCTCTACTGTCGGCTCCGTTGCGTAACTGTCTGTCTGTCTGTGCAGCCTCTCCGCCCTCCAGCCTGTCCCTGTGTCTCCGTTTTAGTCTGAGAGCTGTAAAGTTGCTGCGTACTTTGCTGACCCTTACACCTGCCATCCAAATTCCTCCACGCTTCAATTCCCTCCTCTGGTGACAGAGCTTACGGACAAACCTAAAAGCCTCACAAAGTAAACTCAAGGTTAGAACACTTATTAGATAGATACCTGCGTCCGTAAGCCTTAATGCACTGACTGGCAAAGAGAGCTTACCCAAAGTTATGCCATTGCTATCTAAAGACATAATGAGCAGAATGGCAATTTTTATACTTATGTAATACACATCCATACATACACAATACAAATATTTGTCTGTGTTCATTTTATGCACACTTTCAAAAAGCAATGGCATTGTAAAGAAAAAAAAAATGATGAAAAAACTTGATAATTTGCAGAAAACTCAACTCCAAGCCTTCCCTCACTTGGGTAAATATCATTTTTTGTTATGGCTCGACGATTCTGATGTATACAAGGCTTTGTGTTGTTCCTTTATGGAAGCACAGCCAGACTTGAATGGTCAACACTGTCCCCAGGTCGTGTATTGATGGTCAATAAGACATCCAAAAAGCCCCCAGCCCTCAGCTCTCAGGACAAAAACACTCTGGTTCTCCTGAAAACTGTCTTGGTCCTCTTCCAGGTGAACCTTGGTGTGAGGTTTGAATGCAAAGTAGACCAAACAACTAAAAAAAATGCAGGAAGTGGACCAAAAAAAAACCCCAAAAGAAATATGTGGAAAAATGACAGACATGGGTTAATAGGAAATAGCTGTTAGTAAAATTGAAAGCATCTAAAATTCTAAATTTACCCAAAACGACAAAGAAGGGATGAACTTCACACCAGTTGGGGATGCTACGTTTCTTCTTTTCCTTCTCTCATGTTGTCTCTCAATAGTTATTAGTTCTGCAGTGCTTCCAAAGACGAGTTGCTGCATTATTTTGTGGGTTTTCTTTGTATCATAAGGCAGTGTGAAAGCAACCAGACCAATGGTGTGCTTTTCTTTTCATGAGACATAGGTCTTACACAACTGTGATGATAACAAAGGGCAACACCAGAGTAAAACTAAATAAAAAGAGTTTGTTGCTAAAGTTCATTTCATTTAAATTCATCCTCCCAACTACTGAGCAGGGCAACATCAGCTCTTTTTGTCAGTGAAAGGACTGCCTAGACCTGTCTGTGAAGGTCCAGACAGTTTAGATCACCTGGGTCTGTCTATGCTTTGATGCAGTCTAGTCAGCCAAATCAAACACCTTCTTTGAATTATTTAATTCTCTAAACAGATGGCTGTCACTGCATCAAGCTGTTCCTGTTTTTACATTCATTATTATAAGTGACTCTGGTTTTAGTATTATCTGATGGTGGAAGTCCGTTTGTATGCATTTAAGCTAAACATTTTTTTCTTTATCCAGAAACCTCAAAAAATAGGAAGAATGGCGGAAAATAAAAGAAAGGTGTGCTTGTAATCCATCAGTTTCCTATAGTGTGACTGCACATTTTACCCATGCTGTTCTGCCAAGGTCAAGTTTGGAGTAAAACAAGAAATAAAGTGCTCTCTGTGGCTTAAACGTAAGTTTCATTATGCACTGTACCTGCCAAAAATGTGCACTTTTACTCACACAGCACTATTTGACTGAAGCACATTTATTTCATTATTCTTAATCATTGACCAGATATAAAAGGTGCTGCAGTAGGATCACACTGGAGGAGTGCCTGTGTTAGAAAAACAGCTCTGTGAATGAAACGTATTCAGGTCTATCAAACAGACTTTTTCCATGACATCCATCTGCAGTTATCTTGTAAATATATCCAAGAGTGTAAAACAGACCAAATGGTTATTGTATTTACTTGATTTTATAGTATTGCTATTGATTTATAAAAAAGAAAGTAGCAGACTGAGGGCATTTCGTTTACAGATGTGTTGTTCTTCATTGTTGTAGAAGCCCATAAATGTGAAATACATTGGTCTTCCATTGTGTGATCGTGCAGATTATTTACATTTTAGGTGACAGTCCTTTATTATAAGTCAAAATAAAAAATAAAGCCATTAAGGCAAGGATTACCTTGATTAAACTTCTCTTTACTCTTATTTCATTTTGTAATTAAATACACTTTACTCAAGCTTGTCTCATGTCTGAAATAAGAACAATTTGGTAAAATGATACAGTTACATGTTACAGAAATAGATAGATTAATTTAGTCTATTTACTGGGATCTGTTGCTTGCTCTTGCCGTCATACACTGGTGCTCCTCTCAACTTTGTCCTGTCTATGTCGTTGTGTAACACAATGAACAGTGAGTAAAATAGAACAGTGACATTGGATTAGAGAGAATAAGGCACAAAGACAAAGGGCACTTGTAGCAAATAAACTGCCTCCAAAGTTTTTTAAAATCAGACCAGTGTTTTCCTGCCAAAACTCCTGCAGACTTCCTCAGAACAGTCACTGGATGTTACTGTGACTTATCTTGTCAGCTGATTTATACAGGTTTTGTCGTCCTACCTAATGCGGAGGGACAACCTCCCATAGTCCAATGCTCCCTGTAGACTTTTTTGGAACAGCATTTCAGGTGTGAGACATATACATCCCCTCATCCCGATTCATCTCTGGATCTCGATCATCTGCTTAATCCACCCACAGTGTGTTATAATCCTGGCTTTTCCCCAGTCCGTTAGAAAAAAAAAAGTAAACTTTTGTGGAAGACCAGATTAACATTTTTTAACTATGACTCCAGCACAGCAGGGCAATGAAGTATTGGACTTTGCCTTTTGACTAAGCACCAAGGTAAAATCATCTCAAGGGTTTGTTTTATCTCAGAGACAGGTTGTCTCTGTCAGCCCCCCTTTGGACCATTGCCCCTGATTGCACAGCCTAGATTGGGCCCAACAAAACAATACTCATGTTTTAAGCTGCACACCCCCGGGACAGTTTGGTGCCACACAGACCAAATGACTGGGGAAGAGACAGTGCTTTCTTATCTGGACGGATGGGCCTGACCTGGCTTTTTGGAACAGTTTTGCAGAGTGCTGAGTATTATTTTGGGAAATGCCATTATTGCTAATATTGGTAGGGCACATAAATGCTGGTTTCACTTGTAAAATTAGCACATGCATTTTAACGACCATTTTAGTGACCTTTTTAATGCTATTACTAAAAAAAATTGGTTCATGACATGTAGACAGATAAGACAAGTTAAAAGACTGCAGAGGTCGTTTTAGAGCTCCATGATTTGATGATAATACTGAGCACTTCATATATCTCCGACTGGTGCAGAAGCACTAGGTGGATTCAGGCAAGAGAGAAATGAGACCAATGATTCATTTCCACACAGCTATTACACTGAGGAGATTTCAGAGCACCTGGTGAAGTCAAAGAGGGTGTTTTTGTGGGTAAAAGTAGAGCAGGACCTCATAGCTTCAACCCATTCCTTGCTCTCTCCTTATACATAATATTTTTCTACTTCTCAGACACCTTATAAACTGACGCCATTGAAACAATTTCGTTCCCAAAAGAGTTGCTGCCTTTAATTTGACAAAGTGAGCTGAAGATAAAAGGGATGGCGTTGTAATACTGAAGTTTAACATTTGGTAAAAACAGACAGATTTTCAATGTACCTGACAGCTGCATCCAAGGACCAAGATGTACCATAGTCAGCTATATCAGAAAGTATTAGGTCTTCTAGGCTTGTGTCAATGGCATAGCTTCATTTTGTTTCAAATATGCTTAACTAAAGTGAGAATGTGCCTGCCTTGATATCAAATTTTCAATGCAATCTAAAGAGGGTAATTATTGTGAAGGTCTGCTTTGAATTGGTCACAGTAAAAAATAATTAAAAATCATAAAGTGAAAGATGTTTTTGTAGCGCATCCATACTGCAGCCATTTGAGAATGTGTTCTTCTGCTGATGAGGTGTAAAGAAGTGGACTGAAGGAGCTAAACACTTTTGAATATTTTGAAATAAAGGCAGCATCACGGTGAAATATACAGGAAAAAAGCTCAATGTTGCTGTGTTGGATGATTAATCCTTTTTTTCTTTGGGTTTATTTAATGAGTAACTATAACCACGTTCGATTCCAAATACTTTACCATCTAAAGCCTCTTTATTACGTTTATGACAACTCCTGAAATGTATGAAATGTACTATTAAGCAGTAGCTAACAATGTATTAGTGAATAGATCATTTATAGATGCTAAAATACCATTTAAGTACCATTAATAAGTGGTTTGTAATACTTAACTAGTGTTTGATATTGTGTAGTCTACCCATTTTTTTGACTATTTTGTACCTCTCCCTTGTTAAAGCATGTGAACAGCTATGGTAGCCCTGCAGGGACATGCTGTTGTCTATGAACAAACCCAATAGAAAATAGGTCTGAGGGTGATCTGTCTTTAAAATGTATGTACAATTTAGTTCATAAATGTCTCACACGTGTATGCAAGAATTCATGCTCGAAAAAACCATAGCATGCTTCTCCTTCAGTATTGCTCAGTTTGTCTCTTTGGCCAGATTTAGGAAGAAGAAAGAAAAAAAGAGTAAAGCATTCATATTTTCCCAACATAACTCTTGATCCATTCTGCTCAAACATTGTTAAATAATTGCCACAGAGCTGTATATTTTCCCCGCTGAAGTGCGAATTACACTAATCCCACATGCCACACTGTGATCCATAGTGTGTTAATTGCTCCGGCAAACCTCGGCAATACTAAATCGATAGCTCTGAGTCATCTCACTGGGATGATTATTACAGCAGCCGGTGTGCATTTTATTTATCCCACACATGACACGGGCAGAGACAAGTTAATGCTAATATTTGCACACATCAGAAGGCATCATCCCTGTGACACTAATCTCCATCTGACATTAGATTAATGCTAATCGCTAACTCGTCAGTAGCTGTTACCAAAAGGAATGCTAATGGTGATTCTAGTGCTCATATAATGTTGAATAAGAATGGTGGAGTGTATCATTTTTAAAGGTAGCAAATGTTAGATCTTTGAGAAGAATTTTGTGAGATAGAGACTGCATATCCTAGTTTTTTTCTTCAAGTGTTAAAGTCAATACAATGATAAGTTGAAAACACCCGAGCAAGGCCTGATGGGTAGGGATACATTGTGCCTGGGAGGTGAATGGACACAGGGCTGGACTCTGACCTAAAAATACAGTAGTCATGTATCAATCCTTTTGCACTGTGTCAAAAGAGTTACTCTAGGATACTTTTGGCATTAAATTCTGAAACAGAGATACTGATTAACCCCAAAGTCATGTTCAAGTTTCCAGTAATCCTCCACAAATGGCTTAACAAACATCTGCTAATTTATGGTGTGACAAATGAAGCTGAAATGTAAATTCAAGCAGGGAGAGGACTCATTTCCCACTGTCTCTGTTCTCATTCAGCCAATCCTTCCAGCCAATGGCTTTTCAGCTGTGCAAGTTTAAATGTTGCCCTCTGCCTATAGTCATCCCAGTACAAAGAAAGCATCTGGCGTGCTGCACAAGTGTTTCTAACTCATACCTGAAACTTGCAAATGTCCTTTCATCATTGCAACTATTTCCTTCATGGACCAGCCCCTTCCCCACATCGTTATCTACTCACCTCAGGCTCAGCTCTCACGGAGTCACCATCACCACCAGCCTCTTTGCAAACGCCATATGTTACTCTAGTATTTATTTGCATTCTCATGAAACCTGTTCTGCACTCAAAAATATTCGTCTTTATTTAGCTTTTGTCTGATTATTTTAGTCTCTCCTGATTGAAATTATTATGACACCACGTTCTTAGCAAAATGAAGTGGCTCTGGAACCCCTTCCATTCAAACCGTTCAAAATCCTACCTGACCAATCATAGCCGTTTATCTAGAATTGGGCAGGCTTTATAAAAGGGTTTGTTTTCTCTGTTTGGTTGTATGGTGCAGAGGCAGTTTTTTCTGTGTATGTTGGTACTACCCTATGGATTCTGATTGCTTGTTTGCTTCTGTATCCAATTCCTAAGGTAGTTTAATGTGCATGTATTTGTTCCACCTCCTGGAAATCAAACTGGAACCTCAAGCTTGAGATCAGACTATGTTTCTGTATGAAAGAAAAAAACATGCAATGAATTAAATTTTCCTATCCAGAATGTAAGAGACATTCTGATAGAAGTAAATAAGGATAGGCTGAGTTCCCGGACGGTTTATAAAACCTGACCTCTGTGTTGGGAGGATATGATATGACAGATGTTATGGCATATGCAGAAGTTCTGTGTTAATGACATTTACATATGCTGTGGCCTCAGAGAGCACTTGAACTGTGTGTTGAAGAGAGGTGTTTATTTTTATGTTTGAGCATAACTGCACACTGCACCTTAATGTTTTCAGCGGATAATGAGAGATTGTTTATCCAGACAGATTGTCATTGACAATGAGCACCATCCCATCAGCTAAAACAACACAGCTGCCTCTGTGAGGACACATAGCAGAAATATTTAATTGGTGAGTGAAGCCACTCTGAACAAAAGAGGAGATTTAAATACAGGCTTGAGACATTCATATTTAATTCCACTGGTGGTAATTTGTTGTACATTCATTAGTACGTCGTGTAAAACAGTGAGAACATGAACAGAGCGCAACCTGAGGGAGAATGTTAACACTGGCATACTAAGTAATAAGGTATGTATTGTGTGTGAAACAGTAAATGTGTGGACCATTTGTGATTCTGATTCTTATTTTAGTTATTACTGAAAGACTGGACATAACATGCCCAGACTTACTTCTAACTTCTGATACAGCTTTTTTAATTTTTTTGCCTTTTCTAACTATGGCTTAATAATGCTAAGCCATGAATGTTAATACTTCTCATTTGAACCACTTACCACTCCACATAAACAAAAAGATAGTGTTTACATCAAAACATTTTTTGCATTGATCATTGGTGAACATGTGAGCAGTTGATATTAATGTGTAGTTTAGCCATCTTTATGTTTGCGTCTGATCCCAAGAATATGACGTATCAATGAACAAAGGCCAGTGTTTGTTCCTGGTTTATTTAATGCACAGCCTGCATAGAATAATTTTACAAATGAGGTGTATGTGTATGATTTGACATCTTATACTGTGAGTTTCTACATTTCACCGCTTTGCTGCGATGCACATTTCAGCAGAATTTTAGAAAATTAATTTTGAAAATGAGTGTGCTCTGTTGCAGTGTGGACGCACAAAAACAACATTGTACAAATCCCTCATGAACAACTAATTCCAACTCAAATGGCATGGGCTTAAGCCTTATTATAACGCTCTTTACTTGTCTTTATAATACTAATAAACATTCATTCCTATAGGAGATTTAAGCTTCAGGCTGCAAGGAATCCCACAATTTAGTGCCTAAATTGTGCAGCAGCCGGATTTTCACAATATTTGTGACTTCACAAATCCCCAAAAATCCATCTTGTACTGTTACAAGCAAACTGTCCACACCCTGACTGACTGTGGCCCAGCCAATGATGTGGCAATACCTTTACTAATATAAACAACATCATTCTGCCCTGATTGGAAAACCACTGTTACTCACAAATGAGAAATCCAATCACCAACCAGGTATTCATTTAAAGTACCTGCCCTTTGTAAACACTTTCTTTAGAAGCCCTTTCAGATGGTATTGTGTCATGAGAAGGATTATCTTATATTTGTGCAGCGTGTTGAATTTGCTAAATTAACGACAAAGGATCACAAATTCCTTCAGGAGATTAAATAACATGATTCTTGTGGTCATAAAAAAATCTGATTTTATCATGTGAGCAGAAAATTAGACTTAAGTTGTCATCTAACTATAGCTCACCCTATGGCCATCATCTCTAGCCACCAGTGCCTGTTCTTTTCCAAAAATGACTGAAGAGCATGTCCCTTTGAATCACAGACGCAAAGCTGATTTTCTACTGCAATTTCCCACCATTTCCACGAAAAATAACCGTCTGCAAACTACAAACAAACAAGTCACGCAAGCAGCATTTTTAAACACCTCATCAATGGCCTTGACTGGTTCGAGCATTCGCTTCCCTTTCCCAGTTTGTAATTGTGTTTTTCCTCCCATCTAAGGCACCTGTGTGAATGTTTTTAAAGCCCTGTCAGTCAGAGGCAGGTTTAACAGAAAATAAATAGATTTTTCTTTATCAATTTGGATGCTCTGGTAACAGCCAAACCACTGGGTAAACAACAGGAGGCAGCTTTTGGATGATAAGCGGCATGTAAGATGGGGAGCTGTCTGGGAGGCAGCCAAATTACTTTATTCTAATGAGAAAAATGTGAATATAGCGTGCCACATGAACATGGTGTAAAATGAGCGCAACAAGTGAAACTATACTGGAAGCAGTTTGGGTTTTAATTCACCAATCACATTTGTTAGTAAATGTTTGGCTGACAAAATTAAAATCCAAATGGAGTAAAGGGTGAAAGTGCCCTGTGTTTTGGGGCTGTGGATAATAGAGGCATAATATAAAAGCACCTTTAGCGACAGAAGAAAATCATTTTGTTATCTCTGAGATGAGCGCCATTAAAGAGCTGGAGAACTCCTTGAAAGTTTAAAATCCCTTTGAATATAAAATGAAAGAGAAATGACATTTACAAATGGACGAGTGAGATAGTGGTGTAGTCAAGACCACACTTATCAGCACTGATTCATGACAAAGATGAGACGGTGCTGCTCATAAGCTCCTTTCATGGTCAAGTTTCCGAGATAGGAAGTCTTTTTTCTGACTTTATTATGTTCATGTGCTTTCAACTCAAAAAGTCAGGATGTTATTTGTTAAGTTAGAGCAACTGAATTATTAGCTTTTAAAGTTATTTGTTAGCATTTAACATTGACTCAGTAAACTCAAATAATGTATAACCTCTATAAAAAGCCCATGTGACTCTTACATGACTAGCATTCCATAGTAGTGTGTGTACTTCACAAATTAAAACAATCACTGTCATGTTTGTGATGCACATGACATCAAATCAGAAAGGTTGGCACCTCATTTTAACCTTTTTGATTTGTTTTTTTTCAAGTTGAGCAAGTATTCAAGTGCACTTCTCTTTCATGTGGTGTTCACATGGACCACACTATAAAACAAACTGGAGTGGTTGATCTATTAGTGCGGTTCACTTACGAGTGAATGCTGCAACATGGATGTCACTGCCCCAAATATAACTTGACCAGCCAGAGTCCAATCAGATCAGTTTTGTTTACAAGAATAACAATAAAATGGTTGGTTCATCATCAAACCTGAAACATTCCCATAACTTCAGCTCCCACACTATTGGTCACAACCAGCAGCAGGTCCAGTAAAAAATGTAATGCCTTAAAAAAGACAATATGGATTTCTGAATTTTTAAGTCACAAATCTCACAAGGATACAGCTGCTGCACAAGGTAACCACAGGTTTAATTGAAATTGGCCACAGACCTCTAATTGGACCAAATATGTGAAAAGCTTAAGATACAATGCAACAATCATGTGACTTTATTGCAAAATGAGCAGAGGCAAAAAGTGGAGCAATGAGGAGTTAAAATGTCTTGTTAGTGTGGAGCAAAGGGACTTGGCCAATTTTACCACCTCAAGCCTCCAATGATAGCACATATTATTAAAATGAATACATATTATTGACATTGGTTGACACTAAAGAAAAAGGACAAGTGTGATGTACTCTAAAAGACCCCATATTTGAAGAGAGTTTTCTACCCAGTCGCCATAATATTGCTGGTAAATCATTTGTCTCAAGTACTTCTAAATGGTTCAAGTGAGGTAAGGCCAAGATGTGCTTCATTTGGTCGTAAACTTGACGTTCTTGTAGAAGGTAGTAATCAGAGAAAAACACTTGATCCAGAGTCACCTTTCTCTGTTGATAGCACTATTAAGGACTATTGTGTGTGCCCTGTGAAAACCTTAGACAAAACAGGATACATTGTTTGTTCACTCAAGAGACTGAATGAACAGAATTGGGATTGTTTTGGGGGTTTTTTCGGTTCAAGAAATCATTTTGACTTGAGAGCACAACAGCTGCTTACCTCATACAAAAGTATTTCACATTATTGTTTTGACAAGGTCCCTGTGTGCTGTGTGTTATTTGTTTTCAGGGTTTGATTTTCTGATAGTCCTGGCATGCATCAGCTGGATTTTTTTGACTCACATCTTAGAGTGGAGGATTACAGCGGCTTTAGACGCCTTTAGAAAGTTGATCCCTGCTCATTCCTCACCACAAAATCATAATGTTCATTTGTTATTGTCTTTTAGAGAGATTTTTATATTAAATTCTTGTGTTTAAAGTGAAATATATAAAACTATTCCTCCTGTGTTTCAAGCCTAGAAATGCAAATAGAATGTCAACAAGCCTGTCAAATCTACTGTCGGCAGATTGAATAAACAACATAATAAATAGACATTTTTTTCAGTTTATGCTGACTAAAACCCCTGGGACAAGTTAAATGCTAACATATGCAAGAAAGTACAAAACATTCAGATTCATAAACAAGTAAGCTAAACTTTCTTGAAATGATATTGTGAAAAGTTTTTGTTAACCTACAAGATAAAAATAAATCATCTTGTAATACATAATCTATGGGCATGTTATTTGCATTATCGACATTTAGATTTTGTTTAGTCAAAGATAAACCTGGAAATGGACATACATCAGTACTGAAGAGTAATGAGTGTGGTGTCCTGCTGTTAGGATAAGGTTTAAATGACTAACCAGCAGTGTCTCAACAAGATTCACTGATTTTTGAGTTCAGTGTTCTTTTATCTAATTTAAGAGATTAGTTGTGGCTTTAGCTTGTCTACATAAATAATTATTAAAATGCATTACTTGCATTAGAAAGAGCCTCTCATTTTTATTAACATATTCTGTTTAAGGTGTGGTCAGGTTGCATCTTAGTAATACGTCATTTTTGTGTTTAGAGTCAAATTAGGCATTAAAATGATCTGCTATCTCTTTTGTTCTTTTCCTTCTTGCATAAGCAGATCAGACCTGCCAGTCATTAGTAGATTCTGCCTTTTATGCTGCGCCAGCCTTTGGTCATGCCCAACAATTAAATGTGCTTTAGATCATTTTATTAATATCCACCCAATTGTTACTTAGCGACAAAGAGCCAAAATCAGAACTGTGTGAGTGTGAGCTCTTTATTTCTCTTTTATTTCATCTCTTTATTTGTAACTATTAGCTTTCAGTAGGGATCAATCTTTATGCAACTGAACTTTTACTTTTATCGATATCATATGAAAAGAAACCGCATGTGAATGAATCTAGAAATTGACAAGCTGCATAAAAAAATGAAGAGTTCAAGTAAATCGTAAAATTGTATCCCCTGACAAACTTCTGGGGGATGAAGTTGGCTGTGTTTCACCTTCACCTGTCAGTAACCCTGCTTCTGAAGAGGACTTTAGACTTTACAAATGGCTGCACATGTCTGCGGAAGAGATAAAAGCACACATGAGACACTTGAGTCGACTAATGCCATGCCATAATAATGATGTACTGCTCTAAAGGTAACCAGTTATGCAAAATAGGCAATGAAATAATTATAGAAAGGTTCTTTATCAGCGTACTTGTTCTGACATCACGTAGCTTCTCATTTAGGGCAATTAGCAGTTAGAAGAGTTCCAACCAAATTGTTTTCTCCAACTTGTAATTAGTCTCAATATCCACAGACGTAAAAACCATGAGCACAATCTTTAAGGTTCTTTGTGCAAATATTAAATGAGAGTGTAATAGACCTGTTCAACATTTGCTCCTTTCTGACTCCTTTCAGAGTTTTGAAGGTGATTCATCTAGAGGACCTCACTGAATACTGTCCGTGACATAAAAAAATAAATAAAATAAATTAGATGAATATGTCTCTAACTTTAAAATATATTTGCTATGACTTTCATGAATGTTTATGAAAGTGTTAATTAAGCATCTGCTTGGCCACTAACATCTGTAACAACTCCAAACTGCCAAAATGTACCAAGCGTAGCAGCTGAAAAGAAGTGTTTTAGATATAACTATGTCTATGACTATGACTACACTTGCTTTAGGCGCCAGGCCAAACTGTCCTGTGCAACAGATTACTGGGCGAGTTGTGTTATGTTCCTCTGCACTAAAATGTCATATTTAGCTTTTACATTGACAAACAGCACAAACAGGGGCAGTTTCTGTCCTGTCTTTTAAATGATGTCATCTGAATAAGACTTCTCACTGACCCATATAACACATACACAACAGAGCTCGAGGTTCAATCGCACAATGATCTGTAATGATGGATTTGTCAGTGCCTCAGTGACTTCCAGTGCATTGTCAGCAGAGTAAAAAACTGTAAACTGAAAAATGATCAGAAGCTAAATTACTTCAATGAAGTTGCAAAAATCTTTGGAAGCACTGAAATGTTTCTCTATTAAGCCTCATTTACCATCTATGATGCTTACATCTTTTTGGATAAAGCATCTAGTGAGTATTATAACAGTATTATGTTCCCTAAAATTGCCCAAACTTATTTTACAAATGTCACCTTAGGCTTTTAACTTCTAAACGTCTAATCTTAACCAATTGTTTAATCCTTACAGTTTCAAAACTGAAATATGACACTTGTCTAGGGATTTGAATTTGAAGTTAGGAAAATATTTGATGGGTCAAGTGATTATTCTTAACATAAACAAAGAAAGATGCTACTAGAAACAATATCAGCAAACACAGGTCTGCTGACTTGGGGCTTACAGAGAGCTGCCTAACTTCTTTTACCAGATTTTGCCTGAAAATAGTCAAACAATGGCAGTAAGCCGGTCAGAGTGTGGCGATGTTCACACAACAAACCCTCTGTATCGCTGTGTCCCTCAGTAAAATCTGCCAAATAATCCAATAATATTTGGACCCTGTTATTTTGACGAGTCAGTAGAGTCAGCATTTCGCCCGTTCCTCAAACTTTGCTCTGTTTTGTGTTTTGTGGCAGCGGAGGATTACAGTCTCAGCAGGGGGCCTCCTCTCTCGCTGAGCTGTCACAATAGGAGCTGGCCTGAAATGCTCTGCCTCTCTCTCACTGTTACTTTCTTTTAATCTATGCTGCCTTCTGCGTGTCACTCGGACTGTCTGTCTCTGTCGGTCGCTTAAATTTATGCTGCCATTCCTCTTTTACTACCCATTACCATCTTATAGTGTATCCTCTCCTCTTGCCATAAATCTCTGCCATGCACACCCACCTTTTTATTCACTCTATCCTGCTTCTTGTAGTGTCGAGAAATGGGTTTCGGTGTTGAGACTGATCTTAGCGCTTTTAGTCTCAATATTATTTACTGCATCTTTATGTGGGATTTTTAATCAAGAATGATCAAGACCCCATGTCCCCATGGTAGATTTTAATGGAGAACTTTTAGAATAACACTAAAACATAGCTTATGCTAGTGTACTAGTATATGTAGTATGTACATATATTCTGTGCTGTGATTGGTTTTCACTCAGTCTTGCCTCAAGATCATGACTTGGGTTGAGCTGCATGGTCTTTACTGCACCATAATTGTTAACTCGCCTATTAATCATGGACCATTAATACGCATCATGTATCTTCCACTTGTTTTGGACCTAGTTTGGCTCTGGCCTTGGTAGAAGATTACTGTGATGTCTACCATGTCTCAATGAAATTTGAATTGGCTACAAATGGTAGTATAATGCATGTAACTCTATGTGGTTAGAGATGACAAGTACATTGTAGGCTCCAGCTCAATGGTGGTCAACAACAGGCAGTGTCAACTTGAGCATTCATGTGTTTAGACAAAAGTGATTCGGTCTGGAACCCCTCAAATTCAATCAGTAAGACCTGACCCATCATAACTGTTTATCTAAAACGGAGCAGGCTTTATGTGGTGCTTTGTTTCTTTGACACTAGATTGTGTCAGACCAGAGAAATATCTTCTACAATCGCTCAATATTTTAGACACTGTCAGATATTTGTCATTGGTAATCTCTGGTGGTAATACTAGCATCTAGTATACTTTTTGCTATGCAAGTGATGTAAGCTATACTTTACACTGTACTTTTTAACACTCCCGTCAGTGTTCCCAGCAATGGGTCCTGAGAAATTAAGACTGAAACCCCATCTGTCCTCCATCATTTAATTTGGATTTAGAACACTAAGACCTTCAGGAAATTATTATAACAAACTGGTGACATATTAATTCCAGCTTTATAATGACTAAATTATTTTGAGGAGCTAATACATAAGAGTGATCAATGGAAAATATCCTGATATTTGAAAGTGTCATCTAGTGAGAAGGAAAAAACAATGTGTAACCTTAGTTTGGAGAAACATCTATGAAAAAATGCCCAAAAGAGCTCACATTAAAACAATACAATCAACAAATATATGATCAATGGCTGCATGAGAATAATTTTGAATTTCAATTTTCCATGTGGTTCTTCTGTAATAGTGAACTTTGATGTGCATTTCTGCAGTATTTAGTTACAAATGTGGAATATCAAGCCCAGAACTTTGTCCCAGTGGCCAGAGGGGATCTTAACTATTGATGTGTAAGTGCCTCAGTGAATCCTATTTGAAAAATAATTTATTTAAATAATTATGTTCTTCATTAGTTTAATTAGGTTTAATTTAGTCTCTAAATGAATGAATTTGAACATTTTCTCTGACCTTTCCCTGACCCCAGTTCTTATTAACTAGATTTTTCTAAGAAATACTATCTCAGTGGATTTTGCACATGCATCATTGTCAGATTTTACTGTCTCTCTTTCTTCTACTGTACACACTTCTGTTTTTTTTCCACGTTCTTCTGTCACACTTCCTCTTCTTTTCATTTCCAACAAAAGCTTGTTGATCCATAACATAAAAGACAACTCTCAGAGTGCTCTGGCTGTACTCTGATAAGCTTCCAGCCCTTTTCTTCTCTCAGTTTGGAGCCAAATGAACCTTGGTTGGTCCTTGATGTGGTCTTAAGTATGTTTTAGTTTCAATATAAAAAAAAAAAAAAAAACATAGCCTTGGAAGAAATCACCCTGTTGCTTTTTCTTTAAGTGATCTGTTCTTACTTTCTGCAAATAATTTATTACTTCACAATGTTGTTTTCAAAACCACACTAACTGAGACCAAGTTTTGGAGTGACTGGAGTTAACCAAAAAGAACGAGAGACTTTTTTGGCAAACAGGAATAAAGTTCTTTGTAAGAACTCTGTAAAGAAGAAAAGGAATGGGTTATTTGTGATTAGAAAGAAAATAAAATGCAAATTAAAGTTGTTCCTGTTTGGATTATTATATGCTGGATTTTGTAAATAAACTTCATGGTCTCATGGCTTATCCTCTCTTTTAGCACTTTTCAGTCTCTCAAATTCAGGTTTACTCTTCTATGAGCTGGGATTGGTTTAGGGATTGAACATGGTCAGAACAACATATTTTTGTCACTGTTTTCTTCACACGGAGCAGGTAAAAAAGGTCTAACACGATCAATGTGACATTCATTGATTTTCTTCTTCAAGAAAAGCCTGCGTATTTATCTTTTTACATTTTCCTTTCCACAAAGACTATTACAAACCATGGCCATCAGTACAATGAAGACTGTTATTAGTTTTAAAAGCTTGCTCTAACCATATTGAATCTTTTTTATTCTATATTGAGATAACACAGCATTTTCTTATTTTCTTATAAACTAGTACAAGCTGCAAACCATTTCACTTTACTTAGCGCTGAAATGTCTGCTTCTTCCTGAAATATCTGTGCACATCTTTGAGAAAAGATTACAGCAATCAAATGTTATGTTAAAGCCAATACAGCAGCACGAAGTGGGTGTACTCTTTGGTGTTCTGCCAGTGTGTTTAAATTACATTCAGATTTTTCTCCCTTTAGGTTTTTTCATTAAATAAAGCACTGTATCTAAAGTGGTCGTTACGTGCTGCCCATTTTCTTTAGTTCTTTTCTTTCACATATTTCTCCTTTGAGGATAAAACAGTAGGAGTCACAGCAGGGGTAAAGACACGGGTACTTTATTTTAAGACATGACTGTCACACACTATTTTGCAAGGGCACCGTTTGATGTCATCCGCTGGCAAAAGAACAGGGAGCAAAATGCACTATGAGACCCATAAAGAAAAAAAATGAAAGGGATGGTTTTTGGTTTGTTATGCTGAATTGCAGTAGACAGAAGTGGTGGGACAGGGGTAGGGCTTTCTGCAGACCCATCTGGGATGAGGGTCCAGCCAGCAGGCTTTGGCTCCTGCCTCTTATTCAATGCAAATGGGGTTTCCACCATCCCAGCGCCTGTAACTGTACTGCTACATTATATTTGAGGAGCTGGGTTTTCCTGATAACACTCCACTTTGCCTCTGCCTGCTGATTCTTTCTCAGACCACAGTGTGTCCTTGTTCTTTTACTTTCATATTTCATCATATGACTGCCATCTATTACTGTGTTTGTGTCAAACACCTGCTTCCAAACACAGGCTATTATCCTACTGCCGTCAGTGGAATGATTGCTTTCTTCCTCCCTGATCTCAGAAGAATGCTCAAAAATACTTACCAACTTATTATCTTTAATGTACCCTTTGGTAACCAATCTTTCACCATTCTGTACAGGAACTCCCTATTAAAAAAAAGAAAAAAGAAAAGGTCAGCAGCGTGTCCATACAAACCTGACAGACAAAAGAGAGACATAAGTGGACTCGGGTTCATCAGACACAACTCAGGGTTAGAATAACTTAATACCTGCTGTCACAGTGGAACTGAGGGACGAATGATTGTTGTAATAATTGGTTGAATGTATATATCATGCTTTATTCCTGCATCTCCTGCATGTGGTTTACCAAGATGTAGGATGCAGAGCATAGGGATAGATACAGACAGATCATTTGCTGTGGCGACCCCTGACGAGAACAGCTGAAAGGAGAAGAATAAGAACAGATCTATGTCCTAAACACCTGCCTTTGGTATGCCTAAATTAAAAACATGGGTCGCTGTCCCCTTCCAAGTGCTGTGGTTTAACTGAGGTTAGAATGCAAAGCTTACCAAATAATGAACCAAAGACAGAAAGTGGACCAAAGTGCTGTGCAGTCAGGGTACAAAACATAACACAGACACCCATCTAATGAGAAAATGTGGAAAAATTACTGATCTGGGGCAAAAAGTGCATCAGGTGTAACCACAATATTTTGAGAATTCATTTTATGTATGTATGTGGGAGTTAGAGAAACAAACTAATAAGTGGAGAATAACCACAAATGGATTTGCCCAATTTAGCACTAAACTGAGAATTGGATAAAGGGACAAATATTTCATAGGTGTAACCAAGGGGACAACATATGTGTCTTCAGCATGCCAGACGACCTTGAGCTTTAGCTTGACCATGACCATAATTTAACATTTATTTTATTTTATTTTTCTCACAAGAAAGTATTAAAAAAATTGTTACACAGGAGAGAAGTCAGCACATTGTACTCACATTTTTGGTGTGGAAGAGACAGTGGTAACAAATATATTTCACAGAAGACAAAGTGTGTATACACAACAGAGTAGTCAAGCTTCATCACTGACTTAACTCAGCCTCATTAAAAATCTTTGCACGGCGCACAGAAGAGACACTCTCCAGTGTTTTATGCACCACAATGTCTCTGAAATGAGCAATAACCTTTAGTGTTGATAAATATAACTGCAGCCAGGCCACAGTAGGGTTACAGGATTGTGTTTCTACGTGTGACAGGGTCAGCCAGGGGAATCCCACCTCATTATACCTGTTTGCTTGTTTGTCTCATAGGCCAAGGTGCACTGGGTATAAACTGCATAATGAATTTAAAGAAATGTTGCGACATTTGACTTTTCTAATTTTGTAGCAAGAAAAAACAACTGATGAAAATGGATTTTCATCAACTCTGAGTATGGACCTCATAGTATAACACAATACAGAACAAGACATGACAAGAGACTTTTCTCATATTAATTGTAAAGCATCTTTGGTACCATTCTCAACAGCGGTGCGTGCTGGATGTTGTTAAATGTGTTCAGATTGGATTGCACTTCCTACATCCATGTATTTCTTTACATGAGGTACTTTTATATACCTTTGGCAGATTTTCAAGATGTTTGTATCAGTTCTTAGCAAAACTCTGAATTCTGACTGTGGCTCATTACTTGGACCAAAGAGTTTTTGAACCCAAAAGCAACGGCACATGACCTCTCCATGTGATACTAAGTGCTACTGATATTCACCGAACATGTTCCTGGATACCAAGTGCAACAGAATGACCTTTTTCAAAGTGTTCCTGTGAAAAAAATCAGTTGTGAGACATCAAGATACATTTCTACAATGCATCAAGTTCTAAATCGTTTCATTTGCCATGTCCTGAAACAACATAATTGTAAACAGACAGTATATGCTGACTCATAGTAGAAGCTGACAAATTATAAAGTATATAAAGCTTATTAGACACTTTCTGATAATTTCTTGTATCTATAATTGGATTTGAAAGTTTGTGTTCATTAATGATATTCGATACATAAAAGTTCTGAGTGAGTGAGTGAGTTTTGTCCAGTTTTGTAACAAACTAATTAGCCAAAATGACCTTGTTTGTTCAGTCAATCCTGGGAGTTGATGTTATCATAATTTGATGTGTTTTAACCAAAAAGGATAATAACACATTTGTTGGCAGTGCTGCATTAATAATGCTGTGAAATTCCAAGCCTGACTTTACTTAAGAATAAGTTGTAACAGTAAATCTGTTTGTAATGTCCATAAAGTTCAATACTTTTGTTGGCTAGTGCAGAATGTTTACTGTGGCTGTTCGACCTGATAATACATTTTATCTGAACATTTATTAAGTGCAGGAAAACTGGCAGAAGAAAGCAAAGCCAGTAAATGTTCTTTCAGTAACAGGCCTAAAGAAGATAAGGAGAGATGGAGGAAGATGGGAAGGACAAACAGGGAAAGGATGGACATGGAAAATCCTTTCTTGGAAGAATGATCCTTCTGAGTCAGATCCTGAGAAACCAGAACTCAGAGTCCTTGGACGTCTTTAACAATAGACTATCATTTTAGATACACATTAATTAGACTTAATATTGTGAAGTTTAATATGGGTTAGTGCTTTTGTAATAAATTTAGTTTATTGTCTTAAGTGGTTACACTATATAATAATAATAAATCTAATAATAAAATCTAAAATAGAACATGCATTTTTATAGCACATTAATTATACATCAATTGCAAATATATACCATGGAAGTAATTGAATTTAGTCCCACTACTTTTTAATTTAATTAATGTATTGTTTAATTTAAAAAAAAATATATATATTTTTTTTTTTACTATTTTCTGTTAAGTTTTCTCATTTTCTCTGTTTTAATTTGTCTGACATGATTCACAGTTCTGGGTGATACACATTAGTGAACTTGAGCCAAACATGCATGCATGTTCACCAAATAATGACTAATTCAAACCACATCGACTCATGGTTCTGCCAAAACAATTTCACTGTAGGTTATCCTCTTTCATCATTTATTCAAATTAGGAACACACCAACCAAGCTGTGGTGAGTGGTTCTTTATTTGAACCAAGTGGGTTGGTTACTCTGAGTCACAACTGGCAAGTATTAACGTCAAGTATATTTTTATTTTTAATCCCTTTATGTTTGGCTAATTCCATTCACTGTGGTTATAATGCCCACAGATGTACAGTGTACAGAGCAAATCCAACCCAGGCATTTCATTTAAGAGCATATTACACAATAACTTTCTTACTGAATTTGGTGAGTCAAATTAAAAAAAAAATTATGAAAGAAATGAAGAAATGAATCATTATGTAACAGGGCTTTTGACCAATAACCATGACGGCTCAAAATTAGAAATAACAAAACCTGCACTGACCAAACCAGGCAATGTCTAGTAGATTTGACAAATGTTTCAAACATTGGAAAACCAGCGCCAACTTTTAAATTTCTCATAAATAAACTCTTCTTCTTTGATTAGAAATAAATAAACTCAGACTATGCAGGTCTCCCTCGTGCTCCCTTGGTTCTATCCAGGCACTTCCTCCCTGCCCATGGTGGATGTAAGGATGGAGTGAATAGTACTCCACCTCATGCCTTCAGCAGCTGGGAAATGCTCCTGCCACACACAAATGGTATCCCAGGACAATCAGTCGAAAATGAATGAATGAGTGAGCTCGGAGAGTTGGCGAGCATGGACAGTTCCTCTCTGCAGAATAAATGAATGAGAGTAAACTGTTAATTAAATGCACTGCATCAGAGTGTAGCGCTAAGATTGACCGACCCGTATATCAACCATCTGCTTCACACACATCCTTTTGGGACATAATGAGCTCAAACTTTTTCACCCCAGACTGATGGTTAGCCTCTTTAATCAGTCCAGCAGCCCCTGTGGATTTTCAAACCGGGAGTCTTTGTAATGCTCGATAGAACTATTTGCTATTGTGTACATTCGATCTGCAGTCTGCTGCTGCTTACTGTGCAATGTCTACACCAGGCCTAATCTGAGACCTTGCACACTGTGACATTGTTCACACACTCTGCTCTACTCTCAGCTGTTTATAATTTATTTCAAGCTCCTTATTCTTTTCACTTTGGCACACTGGACCATGACCTGAGCAGACAGCACGCTCTTTAATCACTGCAGCCGTGCAGTACGCCTGACGCTCGGTTGAACTCTAAAGAAACTTTGAGTTTCCTTAATTAACCTCCTCCACTTTTCCAAATCACTACCTGCCATTCCTGTATTCAGTATTGCCCATACAGAAATGTATAATATTTAAGGCTCTATGATAAAAATAAACAATTAACTGGGGCATCTATGAGCTCTACAATGATCTGGTGACCTGTCCACTTTCTCTGACTCACACCAAAATGTTAGGCAAAGGGCAAGTAAAATGATTGGAAAGATGTTTAATTTCTATTTAGTCACACCAGTTAGTTCTAAGGTTGGTTTGCAAAAAAAAAAAAAAAAAAAAAAAAAAAGAAGATAAGAAAATCATAACCCTTTTCCAGTTTTTGCTCTCAAATGAACACGGTGTAACTTTCCTAAACACCATTTACAACAGAGGTGTCCCGCTGATTTTATTTTAGGGGCCACATACAGCCCAATTGGATCTCAAGTAGACCAAAATAAAATAACAGCATAATAATCTACCAATAATGACAACTACATTTTTTCCCCTTTGTTATAGTGCAATGAACTACAATTACATTATAATGTCAATGCTCTCATCAATCGCAACCAGAAAAGGCTAAAGCCTGTCGCTCAAGGCACATGATTTCTGCAGCCCAAGTGAGCTAATTAGGAATAGCTGTTACTTCTATTTAAAAATTACAGGTGGCTTACCTGGTAGAGCACAAATAACCAGGTTTGACACCCTGATCTACATGCTGCTGGTGATCCTCACTGTCTCAAACACACTGGGCTGGTAGCGGCCAGTGAGCTTTACAGCAGCAGCAAAATGAAGTCAGAGAGTGTTTGGATTACACAATAAAGTTAGATTATTTTTTGATGTGGATATGTCTGTGCAAGTGTCCAGCCTTACAGTCCAGTACACAAGGTTACTCAGGAAGCAGTGTTTGTGGCCAAATCCAGCTGCCATTACAATAAAGAGGCTTAATCACTTCACTTACAGTCATCTTATTATGCTTATATGAAGTAAAAAAAAAAAAGTTGTCACATCTTATCATGCACATACTTGCCAGTACTGCCACACTGATGATCTGACCATGGTCACAAGAAATCCATCACCTTCAGCAGTAGAAGATGAATTTTAGTGAGTCTGTAACAAATCTCAAGATCCATCTGCTGTGGAAAAAAGTAAAGTTGCTTTAATCAAATGAATACAAACAATGAAAGCACCACTTTAGCTTAAGTGCCACTGACAAAATAGGGCAGAGGGGTTAAACTCTCTCCCCTCTGTCTTCTACTAGTACGACATTTAAATAGTGCCCTGTCCAATAATCAAACTCAGAATCTTGCTGTTTAACAGTAAACTTCCACTAATTCCCACTGTAGGGTAAGTTAATTAAGGCACTACAAAGCATTAGGCCAAGAATTGTATTAACCTGTCTGACAACAAATAATTCCCAACAATCAGTAAAGCAGTCAATATTGATCAGTTTTACATGTGCTCTGGTGCACTCACCATTTGATTATTCAAAGTTATGGATTTTTCAATGAAAACAGATGCTCCCATGAAGCATTCAAAACAAATGTCAGATTAAATGTTGTCTGAATTTTGTTATGGCCTATTTAACAAAATGAAACACGTGGGACTAACATGGGGACAGCACTTCAACGCAGATTATATTTATTTACCGAGCTACATTAAATCATAGTTCACACAATCACACATTTTCTGCCTATATGTCTCCTGCTGTCCTCTCCTCCTCCCACTGTCACCCCCCACCCCCACCCCGACTGTCCACCGTGAGATGGCAATTACTACTGTGTGGACACGCTCTCACTGCGAAGACCTTTCCTGTCCTGCAGCATCTGTCTCTCAGCCCGTGGTGCTCCCTTGTCTCCTTCTGTCTGCGTGTTGCTGTCCTGCCCTGTTTCACTCTACACCTCCGTCTTTCTCCCGCTGTCTCGCTCACTTAACACATCAATGCTCATGGGTGTCTCTTTCTCCTTTTGTCCCCAAACAAGTTTTCCTTCTGCTCCTTTTTCATTCTCTTTTTTTTTGTGTGTCTTTTCCAAGCTGTTGTTGAATCCAATAAAACTGAAGTCCAGAATCGTAGTTAACAGTGGACACATACAAATTGCAGCCCAGTGCATTCAGTTTAACACAGCATTGTCTGGTCACTGACCTGTTTGTACCTTGGGATGTTATACACCCCAGTTTACCCAGGCCTACCTAAATAAGGAGTTACACTCATAGAAAAAAAGTAAGGTTTCACTTCTTTTATTGTTAGGATTGGTTGCTAAAAGTCTTGTAAGTTTATATGACAAACAAAAGGTTGAGAATATAAGAATATTACTTCTGCTTGCCTCCAGTCCAGGTGTAACAAGATTTAGATCGGAAAAAGTTGAATGAAACGCTTATAGGAAGGCCGTATGTATTGTGAGAACGGTTAAAACTTTGCAACTTTAAATGCATGATATTTCATCTGAAAGGTTTGATCTAGTTCTCATAGTGCAGGAATATTTGAGTGTGATTTACAAAGTGCACCTTAGGAAGAAAGCTAAACATTGTATTCAACTAACATGACTTTACAAGATTACAACATGGGTTTGTGACTGGCCTGATGAGAAATATTAGTCTGAGTAGGCCCTCTGAAGACATGCTGTGGGATCTGTAAGGTCCTGGAAGTCTGAAAGTTGCCAGATGGTTTGTTTGACATGTCCCACAGATCACCAGCTTTTTTTCGTGACCAATGCAGACCAGGAATAACCCACTAGGATAACTAGGAGAACTCTTTCTCTACCTTGGCTTTGAAGAAAAATGTTCTCCTGCTGCTTAATATGACCCTTCAACTGACATTGTTAACCAATCAATACCTCCCATCACTTGTCATGTCATAATGTTATGGCTGATGAAAACACACTGTGCTGTTCAGAGGTCTGCTGTTGGGGTTGTTTTGTGTCTCTTCCAAATTCCCGCAGGATGATTGAAGCTGTTCAGTGAGTCTCTGAGATAACTGATAAGTCAGCAGCTGTACTTCCGACTGGTGTCTTTATGACGTAAAAACAGCTTTATTTGTGCTCTTTAGCGGTATGGGAGGTTATATAGGGACAGTCCATAGATCTGTGGAAGTGTCAGCTCTATCAGCATGTGTGTGTCTTCGTGATTGTGAATGTGCTGTGGAAGGGGGCCAAGCTACTTGGCAAGATTGTGTTCAGTGTCAGCTTTTATTGGAAATCACGCAGTGTGGAGAAAGCACTGCTTTTAGTAGCTCTTATTAAGTGTGGATATAAAACACAGTGTGAAGTGGCTCAAGCAAGGCTCTTTTGATATCCTGGTCATGTGGCTGAAGAAAATGTAGCCATTTAGGTGAGAAAGTAGGGAAGTGTTTTTATTGCCTAAAATGCACTGACCAATAAATATATTTATGTGGATTTTATGGGAATTAAAGAGAGATCCAGAGGCCTTACATTGTGGAAATTAATTCCGGTACTAAATCCTACATTTGGCACAATTGAAAGAACAAGCAATGTTTTATCAAATTTTCTCAGTCCAAAAAAAAAATAAAATAATTGCTTTACTATGATGTACTCACACTGAATAAAACTTAAATGTTATAAAATAAAAAGCTTACAACACATTTATTCATTCAGACTGTATGACTTTGTTTGTTTCATCCTGTTTTGTTTGTTATGCAGTCACTTGTTATTATTAAAACATTTTAGCCATTACATTCCCTTGACAACAGTGTCTCTCACAGAAAAAAGTTGAAAACAGAAGTTGCTTTCCTTCCTCTATCAGTTGTGAACCAAGTGTATGACTTTTTAATAGGGCTTCTGGGCAGGTTTCCGGGAAAACCAACCCACCCCCCGGAAAAAAAAGGAAACAAGTTTATCACAGGGAGACAGATAACTTCACATTTCATTCAGATCAAATGGTTAACCTCATTATACTGTTGCATGTAATTGTGAGTGTATAGTTATTTTTGGAGTGTAAAAACCTAGAATCAAACACAAAAATTTCCCAGACTGCACCACTGCACCTTTACATGGTATCATTCTCACAAATTCATGTTTTATACATGTTAAGTTCGATAGGGAGGAAAGGATCATACAGTTTTCAGTTAGGCTCTACATTTACTACTGAAAAGGCATCATTCTCTTTGAGTTGCTGATTCTTGGTTTTTCTTGATTGGTGTTTGCACCAATAATTTAAAAGGGATTCTTACCATTGTAATGGAATGTTTTACCTGCACAACAAAGAAAAGAAAAGAAAAAAATAAATAAATAAAAATATGTACTGTCAATTTGCTGGCTGTGTATGTGAGACACCTTCATCGTGTTCATGGACTACATGTTATATTGATTCTTTTATAAGCAGCATATATCACTTCAATCACTGCCTATGAATGATACATTGAACAGTACAGTGTTATAGTAGATTATCACTGCTATCACTGACTGTACTGCCACTCTCATATGGACAGAAAGTAGGAAAAAGATCATTATACTAGCCATAACCAAACCTTGATTCAACTTGTTCCTGCTGATATCCAATAATACAAGTTGTGGTTCACTGTGTTGCCTCTCACTTCAAATTAGTGTACCATATCCAATAACGAAGAGCCTGAAGCTTAGCACTGCGCAGCATTACCAGAGTGTCAGGGAGATCTTGCAGAATGAATCCAACTAAATGGACCATATTTTCCTTGCATCTTAAATGATTAACATTACATTCAGTAATGTGTCAGTATCACTGTTTTCATTCCTTTGACCACATTTTGTTTGTTCTGCAGAGTTGCCTTTAATTTGTGTTTCTAATCATGGCAGCATGATCTTAAAGTGGCACTGTGTAACTCTATGCCAGTAATGGCCGCAGATCCCTCTGTGTACTGTCAGTAGGGCCATATTTGTTTAGAAGTACAGACTATCCAAGCTGGCACGTTCAGAAGAAATAATATGTGATTATGAAATGGTTGGTTAATTTTAGTGTATTTTGTCCAAACGACTGGGGTCCAATGTATTGGTCTGTTTTATTTATTATACACATAGTGTGGTAGAGCATGCAGTCATGCACTCTCTGAAAGAAAGTTACATTGGAGGTTTCTGTCTAGCTGAGGGTACTTTGCCAGTGAACCAAAATGACTTTGAGAGTATATATTTTTGGGCTTAAAGTTACACAGTGCTACTTTAACCTCACAAAACCAAAAGCTTGTCTGCATAACTAGCAGTTCCAAAAACAAAAACAATTCCTGTTCCTACAATTGCCCCAAAGAGGACAAACTAAGCACTGCAGGAGGAGAAGCACACATTCATGTTTCTCTTTCCAATTTTTAAGGTGGACTTACAATCAGAGCTATTGCCTTGATTATATGGACTACAGATGGGCTCTGCAGGGCACCATCATTTCTCATATGCTCTAACAAGAAGGATTGTGAAGTTAATAGTGTGACAACCCCAGAGCAGGCTGGATTTTGTCATAGTAATAGTAAAATAGTAAAATAAGAGACATCAGAGACAAAGGGTTTCAGTTGGATTTTGCAGAAGCTTGTGCAGAAAGTACCTGCTAGGTTGTGTCAATGTTGGTCAAAATATCTTTCATTTTATTTGGCATATTTTATATGTACATTATCCTCTTGCCATCTTTTACCAGTTAAACCAAAGCTGACTGTCAATGATACAGTTGAATAACAACAACCTTTCCAGTGCAGAAGCCCGAGAAAGGGAGCAGACTATTCAGCATGTTTTGAACTTAGTGCTGGAAACTGTACTAAACGTCAGATAAATTCATCATATTGCATCTTCATCAGATAATGATTAGAGCTCTAAATGTTACCCATTATTACATCAGATGGATTGGACATACAGTATATGTGCATGGATGTGTATCTACAAAATGCTACACAAACCCATGCAGAGAATAAAAGACACATGCTTTTACTGTGTGTTGGAATAGCAGCCATCTGTGTGTGTTGGTGTGTGTTGGAGGGGGTTAGACGGCTGGGGACGCCACAGGACATGAGGGAGCTGTTTGATGTCATCAGCATGTGTCCTTTCCACTTACCCTTGGCTCTAATCTATGTGCAGCGCTGTTCAGGCCGCTCATTAGTTACTGGTAACTCTCTTTACTGTAATGTCAGCCTCCAGAGGCAAGGTTGACCCATGAACAGAATATCAATGTGAACAGGAAGATGGGCTAAAGGTGAGATTGTCAGAGATTCATCACTTCAAACCAATCGTGGAGTCTCCGATATGTGCACACATTGGACATAACATTTGTATGTATTTTAGTCAGTGCTTGTCATATTCATTCAGTATGTGCATAGTTTATACCATTATCTTAATCGGAGGTTAAACTGTGTCAAAGGCTCATCATCCCTTTCTTCCTGAAAAAACAAACAAACAAATAGATGAGAGCCAATTTATTTAAACAATTTGCTGGTGCAAGGCTTCATCCATCTTCCATTCAATACTATAGATTGTGCTGCATGCTTCCACCTTCACCTTTACTGTTGCTTGCTGTTTTGGGGCTAATCTGCAGAATTACCTCAGAGGACTATACTGAAAGATGTGCGAAAGGTTGTTTAAAGTTTGCTATTGCAACAATGGGGAAGAAAGGCCTCAGATATGGTGGAATATTTTTATCATTTGCTCTCTTTCCTCTTTTGAGATGCAGAGTTACATTTTTATGAACAATGAATAATAACTGAATAGTCTCGAACAGGCATTTCTGACCCTGCAATTCTTGAGGTCACAACCATCTTTGTAAACCCAGTGTTTGACATTCAAGGGGGCTGTGTAATCACGCCCCAGTCAGGTGGAATGTGACCCTCCTCAACCTGCCAGATGGAACCCCCTCCATCTGTGCAATAGCAGGGGGCAAATGCACACAAATTGCATGCTGTTAGAAGAAAGAAAACTCAATCCCGGAAACAAATCATGCACAAAAATGACTTAACCTTCCTAAAACATATGGCTACAGGCAAAAAAAACTCCAAAGCTGTTTGCATTATAGCAACAAACTGCAAGGAAACTGTAAAAATACATTTATGCCATAAGTGTAGCAAAACAACCATTAAATATAGTGTTTAAGGTTGCCTTCACACCAGTCCTATTTGGTCTGCTTTAACTTCATTTTCTCAGAAAGGTAAGAGTGAATACGTTTGTTTGATGGTTTCCAAGTGAACCATGAAGTGGTCAGATTAAAGTTAGAATACAAAGTGGACCAAACAAAAAAAAGCAAAGGTAGAAAGTGAACCAAAGCTCTGGCAATAAAGAAAATCAAACATGCAGTGTGACCAGACCTGGAACAATTATAACGGCTAATCATCAATCACACTGAGTCTACCAAATACAGTTTAAATTTTTGATAATATCTCAATTGGTTACATACAACTGATATATTAAATTTACATTTCAGACAAAGATGGGAAATGATGGTTTACCACGCCCTCCCAATCGTTTTCAGTATATATGTATTTACCATAAATTTCTTCTTCCCATTTTCAATGTCATTATGGCTAGTAGATGGTTTAGCCTAACTACACAAATATGAAAGCCATAAGCCCTATATATAGGGTATGTTTATAGTAGTATACTTGTATGATAGTGATAAAAAGTGATTGTCCCCTTCCTGATTTCTTATTTTCTTGCAAATTTGTCATCCTTAAATGTTTCAGATCACCAGACAAACTTAAATATTAGATAAAAATAACTCAAGGAAACACAACCACCCCCAGCAGCAAAAACTGGAATCAAATATTTGAGATAACTGGCAATGAGTCTTTCACATCGCTGTGAAGAAAATTTGTCCCCCTCTTATTTGCAGAATTCTTTAAATTCAGCCACACTAGAGGGCTTTCCTGCATGACCTGCCTTTTAAAGTCCAGGCTACAGTTTCTCAATTAGATTCAAGACTGGACATGGACTAGGCCACTCCAAAACCTTCATTTACTTTTTTTTGAAGCCATTCAGAGGTGGACTTGCTGTTTTGTTTTGGATTTTTAGATTAGATTAAAATTTAGTGTCCCCAGTGGGGAAATTGTCTTGGGCATTGTTCTAAGTGTAAGAACCTAAGTGCGCTTCAGCTTGAGGTCGCGAACTGATGGACGGACATTCTCCTTCAGGATTTTTTGGACGAGAGCAGAATTCATGGTTCCATCAATCACAGCAAGTCGTCCAGGTCCTAAAGCAGCAAAGCAGTCCCAGACCATCACACTACCACCACAATATTTGACGGTTGGTATGATGTTCTCTTTTCTGAAATGCTGTGTTGCCTTTACTCCAGATGTAATGGGACTCACACCTTCCAAAAAGTTCAACGTTTGTCTCATCAGTTCACAGACTCTTTTTCCAAATGTCTTGAGGATCATTAAGATGTTTTTTGGCAAACGTGAAACGAGCCTTAATGTTCTTTTTGGTCAGTAGTGGTTTTCACCTTGGAACTTCGCCATAAATGCCATTTTTGCCTCGTCTCTTTCTTATGGAGTCATGAACTCTGACCTTAACTGAGACAAGTGAGGCCTGCAGCTCTTTAGATGTTGCTGTGGGCTCTTGTTGACCTCTTGGATGAGTCATCGCTGCATTCTTGGGGTAACTTTGGTCGGCCGGCCACTCCTGGGAAGGTTCACCATGTTCTCCATTTGTTGATTATGGCTCTCACTGTGGCTGGATGGAGTCCCAAAGCGTTAGAAATGGCTCTGTAACCCTTTCAAGACGGATAGATGTCAATTACTTTGTTTCTCATCTCTTCCTGAATTTCTTTGGATCGTGGCTTGATGTCTTGCATTTTGAGATCTTTTGGCCTTCTTCACTTTGTCAAACAGGTTCTGGCAGTAATCAGGCCTGGGTGTGGCTGGTGAACTTGAAGTCTTTCCAAAAAAAAAAGTGATTAATCACAGTTAATTCATTATTTCACAAAGGGGGCAACTACCTTTTACATAGGGCTAGGTAGGTTTGTATAGCTTTTTTCACTAAATAAAATCATAACTTAAAAACTGCATTTTGTGTTTACTTGAGTTATCTTTGTCCAATATTTAAGTTTATTTGATGATTTTTAAACATTCAAGTGTGACAAAAAATAAGAAATCTGGAAGGGGCAACCACTTTTGATGGCACCGTATATAAACGTACTCTGTGCTGGATGGCCATCTGCATACAAATGTCAGCAAACGCTAGAAAGGTGTGCAGTGCATTTAAAAGGGACGAGCTGAAGTTTGATCTGATCGGCCTTGATTGAAGCCAGCCGCTACCCCCCAGTTAATGTAATCCTCCTTATCCGACCTCTTGTACCACTTTGCTGCAGGTGCACCGCTCATGAAAATCTTTTGGTCACACACAAGAGAATCAGTGCCACATCATGCACTTCAGTGATTAGGGCAAAGCTGTAGGGGCTGGCATTGGGTTTTAAAACAGAGCTACAAACGGCCACATGTGAGTAGTAAAATACAGAATCTCTAAGTAAATTGTTCTATTTAACCCTCATTTCCTCTGATTTACCTGGACAAATGGCAATCATATGCACACATAGAAGGTGGTCTCAAGTTGAAGATGCTGCCATTGGTCCATGCCACTTCTCAGCATTGATTTAAAATACTGTTATCGATGTAGTGGATTATTTTACAATACTTGGATGGATTAAATTTGTTCTGTTCTTCAGCAAATTTTTGTCTTTTTGTCGTTATTCATGGCAAAAAAAAGTGGTAGCAGAATTTCCCTAACACATTACATGGATATACTGTTCTTCTAACCAACAACATGTGAAGAAAATTGTGAATTTTATCCTTTATGAGTTTGTAATAAATTCTTGGTTGGTCTTTTGAGGGTTTTTTGTTTTGTTTTTTTTTTTAGAAATTTTAGCTTTAATGGAGAAGAATGTGAACCCATCTGTGCCTTATCTTTTCAAAAAATAAACTTTACTAGTCTGCATATCTCTGGGTGCACTAGGAACAGGTTTTCTTGTATTGGAGTGTGGGAGATACAAGTAAATATATGAAAAATACAAGCCAAGAAGCAACCAGTGGGCAAAAGACAATGTTGTACACGGAATATGTGAGACATTGTTGGTAGCCACTACCTGTGGTGAGGATGGTACAAAATAGAATCCTGGACACTGGATAGGGCTGTGCTGTTAATAGTCCTCCAGCCAACACCAAGTATTAGAGTCCATGTCACAGCTGGATATGGGCTTCAGAGAACATGAGGCTATATACAATTACAAGCTGTGGGAAAGTCAATAAAAAACAATCTGCCGTGGTTCTTCCTTCAATCCCTTTCCTTTCAGACCAAGGTTTGGTAACGTGACTCTAGTACAACCCTGCCTTAGCTCATCACTCCAGGCAACACAAGCAGAGGTCAAGTTTTCAGCGGCTAATGGGAGGATATGTGTTCTTCTCAGCTATGGAGTTTGATTTATCATTAAGACAATTCAATCTCATTATTGATGCAAACATGCTGTTTTCACCCATACAGTTTTATAATTATCAGCATGCCCCAGGACTCATCTCTTCATCTAATTTACCGACAAAGGCCATGCCTGAAAAAGCAAATGATTAGCAATATATTGATTCATGAATCTGGAGAGCCAGCATGTGACAGGCTTGTTGAACAGACCGAGCTGGAAGACATAGGACGCGGAAGAGAGACTTGGCAAAAGGGGTTGGAAAAGAAGTGATGTAAAAGTCAGACTGACAAGTGCAGTTGGTAGGAAATAAATTGGTCGGATAATTGAAAGTCAAATGAGTGAGAGCCGGTAATGGACATTTAGGATGTGAAATGTATTATGCATCGGACTTTGATAGGAAAATTAAGAATGGAGTTCATGATGTCTCTGTAAAAGCTGAAGCAGAATATCATGGAAATGCTGTTTTTTTACACTTGGTTACCTCAATTACTGTTTAATGTTTGGTGAAAAAAAAAAAAAGCTAATCCGTGCTCGAGACATTGAGGTTGTACACGGGTCATTAGCGCATGGGTCTGTCTCTATTGACTATCCTCTCATCTGCTCCAGTGAAGGTCATGTTCTAAAAGAGTGCAGCGTAACATAAATACAAAAGTACAGTCGAAGCCAAAGGGTTACAGGGTGCTTTAAAAACAAAAGCAATTGCATAAAAAGCATGGTCTCTTTTATGGTAAGGGCCAGTAAAATCGAATAAAACGACCTCATCCTGCTAACATACTGCAGCTTAATTAGTGCACTTCACTTGGCCATCAGAGACCCTTTCCTGATGTATAACAATCATTTAAGCCTGTAATTGTAAAACTACATTTTATGCTAAACACAGAAAAACACTGTGGAGATGCAAAGCGGTGGAGTCTTTAGTGGAAGTCAGATGAAACAGATGGGGTTTTAAATATATAACAAGACCCTGGAGACCATGCATGAATTATACATGATCTTTATCTTCCACAGGACTTGTCATGAGTGTAGTAATGTTTTTATTAATTGGGATAGAGCATATTCTACAATGGTACAGTAGAAATATGCTGTAATGAACATGAAAAAGCTTAAATAATTGTAAAAATGTTGTGTTTTTTGATTAGTTTTGTTTACATAACATCAGGTAGATTTGTTATGGGCTACATCCTGGTTATGAGTACATTTATGATGTTTATGTTAATATGTTATCACAAATTATTGTGTACCAGATTCGTGTTTAATACTTATTAGACAAAAGAAAAGCTTAGCACTGTTGAATGGCAAAGTTGCTCTCAGGCAGGGCTTATTTATACTATTTCCAGCAGCAGAGAAAGAAAAAAAAAAGCCATGTTTCTTGACCTTTGGTTAAAGTCAGCGCAGAACAAGGAGCAATTTGAGGAGAGAGAAACGGCTGTGTAGTGTTAGCAATATATTTAAAAGTCTATGAGATTAGTGGAGACACTGACACAATACCCAGCTGTTTTGAGAAAGTGAAGAGAGTGAGAAAACGTGGCTGCATTATTGGGCAGTATTTTGTACAATTATCTCTTGGTTGATAACAGTTACAGTCAGAGTACTCAAAGTGCTGTAATAAGTAACTTTTTCTTGCAGTAGGGCCATGTTTGTTTTGTGGTGTGTCAACTTGACTTTGTTGTACCTCAACTAGGTGATTTCCACAGAAAGGGCAGAACATTTTTCAAACTCTTCCTTGGCTATCACAAAGTTGTGTTTGTTTCCCTTTTTGAACCGCGGCTCTCCCACACGTCATTTCATTCACGGATTTACTCGTATCCGGAAGCTGAGTAGCAACGAGCTCATTGGCCGGACGCCCTGTCACTCATGTCACTTAGAGCGTTCCCATTGGTCGGTGGGCGTGTCCTTCCAGTTAGCTCGGCCTCTTGTCAATTTGTTTTGGTGCTTGTTAAAATATTCCGCGACATGTAAATTTGTTCAGTGCCCGTAAATGTGTAAATATATGTTTCAAACAGGTAAATTTGTTTTAATATTGGTAAAAGTGTTTTGCCCAGGTTATTTTGTTCAATAAAATGTAAAAATGTTTTATGTAAATGTGAAAACGTTGTAAATGTGTTTCGTAATTTGTATATTTGTTTTGCACTTCTCGGCCACCGTACCTTCAACTGTCAGAAACCAGGATATGGCATTTAAATACGGCACTGTTCACCAGGAGCGTCACCATGTTTCTCAAAACTGGGATACTGACTTATTTCTGAAAACAGGATCAGGTCTTTGTGTAGCAAGCATGTACAGACAAAAACAGAACATTCACATCCACTTTACATGCATGTTACTGCATGTATTAAGTATTATGTAAAGGATGGCTGTGTCTATTTACATTCTATCTTTGCCCGTCTGGACTATTTAGATGATATTGTGCACTACCTGATGATGTGGGACCTCCTGTCTGTCTCCTCTTTGGATACATGACCTTTCCATTTCGAGGTTCTTAAAATTCATTCATCTTCCGTTTGTTTCCGTTTGGATGTAACATTTATTTACACAGCTATATCCAACAAGCAGGTCATCTTTAAAGGTCCTGTATTATACTATTTTGAACATTATACAGTGCATTTTGGATACATTTAGGTTACCATATCACGTTTTGCAACATGAAACACACAATATTTATCTTATACAAGTGGTTTGGATGAGCTCTCATCATGAGTCCAAAGTGAACGGTCTGATTTGGCGCTGTGTTATTTCACATATTGACGTCATTGTGTGAAACAGCTCGTTGAAAGGACTGTAGCTCAAACTAAATAAATTACTTAAACATGCGCGAATGAAACAAAACACAACTTTGGGTATGTGTTTGAGGTAGAAACAACATTATAACATGGTTAAAAGCTCAGAAAAGTTGATTTTGCATGATATGGGACCTTTAAATGACTTTACAGACCTTACAATGAATGTCAGTCTTTACTCTCTAAATTCTCCCAGAATCCAACCACACAAAATACATTTCCAAGGCTGTGGCCAGTGACTTCTAATCAGTGCAAACTCTACTCAGTTAAATCACACTTGTATTCCCCCTCTTGCCCTCTCTTAGGCACACATGCAGAGTCAGTGAGGCATTGAGAGGAGGTCTATTCTGGCTGTGGTCAAATGAGTCACATGGGAATCAGACAACATCAATCCTGCTGTCAATACAGGACAGCTGAACCATTCATTCTACCCACCCGCCCAGCAGTGCCAGAGAGGGAAGGAAAAAGAGAGTATTTGTTTATTTGCAGTTGTTGGCTCTTTGATTAGCCCTGAATGCATTTGATGTCTGTATTAGTTTCACCCCATAAGTTACGTCTTTAGAAAGCAGATTTAACTGTAAATGAATACTACTCTCAACATCCAGAAACTACATCAGAGTTAGAAAAAAGAAAATATATATTCTAAAAAGCTCCTAATTTATCCTAGCTGAACTTTGATCTGATTATAACAAAATATATCCATTTTATTTACCTGTTTAATTGTTTTATATATGAGACTTATTGTTTAGATGTCAAATCTATGCATTTATTTCTTGAATCAACTTTTTATGCAGCAAGAGAGAAATGTTTATGTAAAGTTATGTAAAATAATAATTCAGTAAAATACATTTAACCTCTAGGCCCATTTGAATTGTATTTTATGTTGCCATTGTAATGCAATCCTCCGCTAGACAAACAGTATTCTGTGATAGGGCAAGTGCCAGATGAACAGCCCTGAAGCTAGTGTTATTTGTTGTTGCCCTTGATCCCATTGTTCTTTTACTGATTCTTCTATTTGAGAGAAAAAAAATATATGATTGTTTCTTACACTGTAATTGTTTTCACACAGTGTCAGGTCAACCACAGGCCAGTCTGTCTCCCTGCCCCTCACACCTCAGTCTCCACCCAACCTACCTACTATATCAGAGGCTTCATCTCCATTTCATGCCCTCTCTTTTCTGCTCTAGGCTTTTCACTCCAATCTGTCTCTGCCCTGGTCTTTTTGTCATGCGTGACTAATCCACTGTGATGACACGAGTGCTCTGTGTGTTTTGTGTTGGGATTTGTGTGCCTGAACCTGATTGTGGAGGGATGTCAGACAAGTGGCAGCTTTGCTCTAGGGATGTTTGAATGGAGATTGAAATACTATGTCAAACAGTATGTTGATTACAGGAAGCACAATGAAGAAAGTGACTGAGATAAACACTACCTTGAAAACTTGATAGTAAGGAATTCATTTTTTGTTGCTTAGCATCAATGAGAAGCAATCATAAAAATAAACCAGTGGGTTTGTTAAATGTGCCATGACAAAATGTTTTCATGTTGTGAATAGTTGTTATTGCCCTTTCTGTGAACTCGGATAATAATGAGGCTTAAACTTGGGGCATTTTTCTGGGTGACTCTAAATAGAACGGAAGCAAGCCTGAGATTGAGTTGTGAATAAAACATGTGTCTATTGTCATGCATTGGTGGATGCAGCACTTCTAGCAGCTACACAATGTACACAATGTAAAATCTCTGAATTGTGTGGATGGTGAATTTTGCATTGTATGAGTCACAAAATTTTAGTGTGAACACACGGTAAGGTCTACCTAAACATGGTTTCTTTTTGTTAATGGTTTCTTGTTATAACTGAGATTTTGGAGCAAAGTTTCACATGAATAGAATTGAAACATTATTGCACACATAAGTTCAATTTTTGTGCCATGATTAGCAGTCGAAGTATGACAGCTTAGGAGCTTTTGGAAAAAAAAAAAACCTTGAATTCTTTATATGATTATCTTTGTCCACTGAGACTCAAGATAAAACAGCCTGAATATGCATTATAAAGATACGAATCATAAAAAATGAATAAACTGTCACAAGTCCAAAAGGTTGCCGCTGCTTTAATCACTGGCCTTAACACTGCTTCGCCGCTCTCCCCTCGCGCTGTGCATTCACTGTGAGTAATGTGCTGCTTGACACAAGAATGGATGGCAAAAGAAGCCGATGTCAATAGCGGGTGGTAGCTGAGAAGTGGTTTTTCATTGCTGGCTGTCATAACAGAAGTGTCTGGTCATGCATCTTTCTGACTCCAAACAGTACATCACCAAACACTGTAAACACACACCACAAAAGACATGCTACAAAAAGTGACGCTAAGTGAATGTATCCCTCAAACTCATATTAGGTAGTGATGAATACCAAGCAGTTAACTGGACACAGAGCTATTCACCACCAGTGAGGAAGATAAACAACAATGTAAGAAAAATAAAAAAGCAAGGCAGGCAAACAGAAAGATAAACTGCAGATGGACAGTAAGAAATAGATCAAGAAGGAAAGACTTAGTGGGATGTAATTGTTCCCAGGGTAGAATGTAAGTGTGATGCTGCAAACACAGCAGGACATACTTTGAAGAGAAACTTGGATCCAACTTTGACTCCTTTAAGAGTGTTTACATCCCCTCTCTCCCATCTTTTACCTCATCCCTCCGTCTCCTGCTGTTGCGCTTCCTTCCCCCAGTTACATCTCATTCTGCCAGCAGCTGTACTCTCATGTGGAATCCTTAAAACCTCCTCCAAGTGCAAATGTGTGAACATCGGAGGAAAGCAAAACACACAGCCATCTAAAGTTGAATAGAGACATTGTGTAAAGACAGGATGCCTCCCACATGTTTGTGAGGAAGACAGATGAATCAGCAAAACCAGACAGTGTGCACATGTGTCGCACAGCTATTGTCTTTTGATGAACACAAGTTCATTTGCTGCTAAATTACAAGAGTTTTGTGAATTGGAGGTTGAAAGATGGGATGTGTAGTATTTTGAGGGAATTTAGTGGTGAAATTTCACACCTGATACTCATTCGTTCTATAGCCCTGCAGGGACATGTTATTGTTTATGAAGAAAAAACTGTGGAAATCGGTCAGATAATGAATTTTCTTTCCATATTCTTTCCAAATTCCATTTATTTATGACATTGGTATACATTTTGTCAAAACTGAGCTTCATTTTTTTTGGGATATTCTATTAGCATTTAGCAATTTGCAAGTGTTACAATTCTGGACAATTAATTTGAAAGAAACATACTCCACATGTCATTGTTGCTAAAGCAATTTTAAAACTATAAACATCAATACCTCAAAACTGCTTTGAATGCAAATTTTATGGAACCCTATAATTCTAAGGGATGATTTTCAAAGTGGAAGATTGTGTGTTCAACAAGAAGTCTAAAAGCACATGTCACATGTCAGTGTTACTGGAAAGCCATTATACACTACTGGGGGTTTTGATGTGTGTTTTGGTAGACTACAAAATTTTGCACACTGCATCTTTAACAAACTGCACACACAGCTATACAAGAATCACCATCCCTAAAGTCACATTTTTCATAGCAGAAAAGAAATAGCAGAAGTATATAATGGTTATAATAAAAGCTGTTCACATTCTTTCTGGCCCATCTAACTGGTGTAACTGTAAACCTTGTGACACTGAGACATCTTTACAGTTGCAGTGCACTTTATTCATTAGGTCAGTGCAGTAAACTCACTCGTTTCCCTGTATTGTCCTTGTTTATGAGCTTCATCAAAACTTGGTGCATGATAAGCTGCAATTGTTGTAGTCCCTTTTTGGAATGTTGTAGTCTTTACAGCAGCTGTACATCTACTTAACACCCACCGCTGTTTAGACTGGTGAAGTCACACCTAACAAATGTAAATTCGTACAAATATATATATATTTATATTTTTTAACTCACACAACAAGCAAGCTATCAATTTCTTCTAGAACATAGTTAGAACCACATTTATATTTCTAAAGCTGTGTTATTATAGGAAAAGACATTACTGTGGAGATGTGTGTAATAAATTCTCATGAGCTTTTGTAAGTGCACTTGTTTTCTGTTTTTTCCCTCAAGAGTGGGTGTGATTCCATCTCAATATGTACGGATGTGTTTTATAGGCGTAATAAAGTTTAGGGCTTTATTGATTTGGACTTGGGCCTGACTCGCTGCTATCGGCTTCATCTCCACCTCGACCCGTATCGACCGGATTAATTCCAGTGGACAATAAAACTTAAACTGTTCCACTGATCACCACTCCACCAGCCTAAACTGATTGTTCTGCACTATTAGGATGGAGACTGGGGGGGTGAGAAAAAAGCTCAGTGAAGAGGTTAAATCAATTTAGAGTACAATAAATATATGTTATATGTAAAATATATATATATATATATATATATATATATTGTACTCTAAATAGGAATACAAAAGGTTTGAAGCAAACAAAAAATAACCACTTACATTTTCAAACGTTAATCTAAGGGCCACTTGTGTGGGCGCGGGCCAAGTTTTTGGCCGCCAGTTGCCCATCCCTGTTCTAAACCAATGTGCATCAGAATCCATTTGCCTAAAGGGAAGCAAACGAACTAGCAGGCTAACTCTCCCACAAGTGAATGGCAATTTCACCTGCATGCCACAATGTTCATTAAATATTTAATAAAACACTGACACAGTGTTTGCATAATTGGCCCACCTCTATTAAATGCAAGGAAAAAGTTTTTCTGGGAGATAAAGTGAGAATGAATGGCCAAACCACTACAGAATCTTTGAGTTTTGGGAGGAATACATTGTCATGTAAAGACAGAACAAAAATCCCAGCTGTTGTTTCTGTACTGCAAAATGTTTAAATGGCCCATTGACCTCCATTTATCTTCTGTCTACTGAGGGAAACATTCCTATCCAGCATCTTTATCTCAATAATGGACTAATACTAAATAAAAGAGATTTTTTCTGACTGTTTTAGCTTGAACAACATTGGTTGTAATACAACTATACTTAACAAACACAGCTATCTAGTTGAAATAAGTAGGCAAGGACAGCCATGAAAGGTTTGGATGATGAGAATTGTAGCCATA
Organism: Rhyacichthys aspro; assembly: GCA_036850595.1. Lineage (NCBI taxonomy): Eukaryota > Metazoa > Chordata > Actinopteri > Gobiiformes > Rhyacichthyidae > Rhyacichthys > Rhyacichthys aspro. The sequence continues at coordinate 5,517,120 of CM072159.1, forward strand.
ATAAAGACTTTTCTTTGAGAGGTTGATACGTTCTGAGAGAAATTTAAGCTAATATTCCAGCCCCATACTACAGGCACGTGTGCTCAGAGAGTGAGGCGATAAATGCACAAGCCAGGGAGGGCTTGTGATAAAAATTTAACACCCTCACCCTCGCAGTTTAACAGTTTTAACGCTTGTGAAAACAGGAAGATGAATGAATATTAAGAGGCTGCATGCAGGGAATATGTGGGAAATCAGCCGATATACTAGAATACCGAAGTACATACATGGACAGAGGCATGAAGGGAAAGAACCCGTACACTGATTAAACTTTAAAGATCTTTACACCATCAGTTGTTATTATTAATGTGGGAAAGTATGTGAGAGGTGAGGCAGAATGGTGTATAGAACAGTGCATTAGGAGAAAAAGTAAATGCAGGTTCAGGCTTTTGGTTAAATATTTAAAAGCTGTCCACACTAAGGTTTACAGTTTAATTGCACATACAGGATATCTCAGAAAACTACAATGGCATTCTGTAACTTTGGCAAGAATAGAAAAGCAATGAACTGTGATGATTGTTTAAGTACTTCAACTAAAGTCTAACTAGTCATTTTCACAATTCCATTTCATTACTGTTAATTTGAAGTGGCCCATTGAAATAAGTCTCTCATTTCTTGTTTCTTTTGATGTTTTAATGTTTACATTCAGGCCACTCCTCCCTAAATGCCAAATTAGCTGTTATCATTTTCTGTTTTGGTGCCAACAAGCTAAGCCCAGTGTTTGTGCATGGACAGCAGATGCTCCCTGCCTGGGAACTGAAGGTCTTCAAAGAATGGGTGTGTTGTATGGAATTGCAATCTGCAATTTTGCCACCAAATGTCTTGTTTGCTTGTCACACAGAGTGGTGGTGGTTTGACCATGGATCACTAAAATCTTTTTTTTTTCACATGTGCAGGACCAACAGAAACATCGAGGTACAACAATTTTCTGGAACTCAATTGTTCCCCCATTTCAGAAAGCTTGAGGGGTGTTGTATGTGAAAAGATGGTGACAATGATTAGACGTGAGGAATGGAAAAGAAAGTGACTGATTGCAACAAATAAGAAAGCAGGCAGGTTTGGGTCCTTTGTATTTACACAGACACACATGACAAATCAGGAAACACAGAGAATACAAACTAGACAGACAAGAAGAAAACCAAAAAGGGGCATTCTGAGAAAGTGTCTGAGATGACAAACAGAGGACAACTGGGTAAAACATAAAGCTTTCAAATATCTGCTTTAAGGTAATTGTTGCTGGTGGATGGATTGCGTTAAAATGCGTAACAAGGGAAAAGGATGAAAGGGAGGAATGAGAAATTAATGGAAGGGGAGCAGGTCCAGAGGGGGAAATTAAGGTGTTGCACAATAAAATTTGAACAGCCGTGTTCTGCTGTGACTGAGGGCGAATACAAAGGACTCGGGGCTGGAGATCAGTGAAATAGAGTGACAGTATTAATGTGACGCTAAAGCGATTCATGGGAAGTGGTCTCTGAGGTCAGGTCAGGAGGGTAATTTTTTATTTCCATGCTCCATGCCACAACTGGAACAAGAATTACGGGCAAATAGTTGGATGTACAACAAGGAGTGGGAAAAGTGATGTGCTTTTAGTGCCGTAAATGAGCAGGAAAGAGGCATTTGGGAGATCATAAAAGACACATAGTGAAGAATTTATAGGCATTAAAGAAATATGGTGCTTATTCAATGTGCAAATCCCTAGATGTAGTGAATAACAAGTAAATAAAGAAATACAGGTTAATATGGCAGACTTCGTTATTAGTTATGACTTTGTTATTAGTGTGCTAGTGTAATGTGCTAGTGTTTAATTCATTGTAGGCTGCAAATGGAGACTAGCCTTGCTTTTGAGATCTAATATTATTTTTTCTTGGAATAGGACAAGCTGAGGTTGGAATCTCTTTGGTGTAGTACCTGTCAATTTTTGTCTAAATAAGGATTAACTATTGTCCAATCAAAAGCCTGCAGTTTAGCTCCACCTTTTAGTAACTGTACCACAAGCTGAGAGATTACCACAGTGATATGGTCCAGTGCCTTTACCTTGGGATGCTTTACACCTCTTTGGATAATAGAAAAGCCTCTGAAACTGCTGTACTGACTCAATTACAGTGAATGCAACTCTGAATTTTGCTTTCACCTCACGATGACAAAAGCCAATCCTATAGATAGTCAAGTTTTGTATTTCAGACAGTGTCAGCCCATATTCGGGGACATAGAGTTATTTTCTTCCTGCAATTGCATGTAGAAAGAGCACTCCACTGAAGGGAAAGGGACTGTGAAGAGGGAAGGACAGTACTGAATTGAATTGAGGCGTGCGAGGGGGTGTTAGTGCTGGTGCAGTTTTACAGTCTACCTGGCTCGCCTGCATGGGATTTACTTGACCTCTCTCATGAATCATAGACTTTTATAGGGGTGTCTCTTAAAACCTCCACACTGAGGGAAATTTATGAAGTGAGGAAATGAGATTGGGAAAAGCTATTGGAGACAGCCGCTGCTTTCTTATTATTTAGTATGGACATGGAGAATGTTCATATTCACACAATGTCTGTAAAGTATCTGAAGTGGATTACTTGTATGCTTTTGTAGTGCATGGCAATGTATTCTTCATTCAACAAAAATTGCAATGGGCGATTCTGGCACCAAAGCCAAATCTCAGAAGGAATCACCGAAAAAGAAATGTCTTATGTTGTTTAAAAAAATAAGGAGGTAATTATCCTAATTATGTAATGAAAGTGAAGTCTTCCTGTTGTGTACTCATAGGAGAAAGGGGAATACTTTATATGTTGGATGCATAATGAGACAAATGAGCTTAGATGATGCCTTCAGGGCACATTGTCAAGATACATGTCTTTACATATTTAATGCATACTGTATAATGTATTTTAATACGTTATATGTTTTGTTTCACTGGTAAACTGTATGTCTATCTAATTGCACCCAGAGGCAGTTATTTAGCATTCGTAAGTACTACTCCTTGGAAATCACTCAAATTCAAGTCTACAGAGACCAGACTAATCTTTGGTGTAGAATAGAAAATAATTAGAATGGCTGCCCAGGCTTGCCAAGACCACACCTGACTTATTAAACCACATTGTTATTGTGATTGAATGGTAATCACTTCCATTCTTCTTGATAGCTCTTGCAAATTGGTCAGGTGCTATACTGCTGACGTTAATTCAAGTCTTTAGGGGCATTCACACCAGCCCTATTTTTCCGCCTTTATTGAAATATAGTTTGTTCTAGGGTCAGGTTCATTTAAATGGGTGTGAATGCAGAATCAAACTCTGGTGCAGATCAAATGAGTGAATACAAATGTTGGAACCTGTTGGTGAGAATTCAAAGCCAACCAAACAAAGGCATGAAGTGACCAAAACCACTGTTTAGGAAAAATGAGTATGAGTATGATAAAGTGTGTTGAGAATAGGTTGTATACATGTTAAGGTAATGCAAGATTCTAAATAAATAAGTAGAAAATGGCCACAATCTCATTATCAAGTGTGAGATTGTGATTGTAAAGTATGAGTCTGATGTAGGATAAAACAGGCAATTGCATTAATCAGAATCAGAATTCCTTTATTTATCCCCAAAGGGAAATTCTTATTTGTTACAGACAAATAGGAAGAATTTAAACATCTAATAAATAAAAATAAAAATATCAGGTAAAAAATAAAAATATCAGGCAAACTCTTATAATATTAAACTGAGCTGTTTCATATATGCAGCTGAATTTATGGGTTGTAAATTTAGGCCCCGATTGAACCAAGTCTACCAGACTAATAGGTGTGAAAACAGACCTAATGCTTCCCTTTGGTCCTTGTCTAGATGCTTTCTGGTCTCTTCCTTGATCTTATTTGGTGCATTGTTGAATACACTACCCCGAAGACAGCATGTGCCAGAAAGTGAGCTACTTAAAGCCCCTAATTTTGTTCTAAACGAGAGGAGTAAAAGCATCTTAGATCGCTCGCCTGATGTCTGAGACACTAATGGCTCTCTCTGGGTAAGCACTAAGCTATGTCTGGTCTTAACATGTGACACTTTGAAGACTTCCTCTTTAATTAGTAGATGTCAATGTGTAGTTATTGTAGTTTTGTTTTCCTGTCTGCTGCATTTGCCCTTATGTGACAAATAAACTTCAGAAATTAAAAGATCTCATGTGGGTGCTTTTGTTGGCCATATTGCATTTTGCTTGTTGATCATTATTCAGATGTATACAGTAGGATGCTTTATGTTGCGTCATTAACACTGAACCAAGACTAGATTTATACAGACATGACCAATGCTGTAATATAATAAAACGGTTGACGAGACTGAGTTTGTCATTCGACGTGACCAGTGCCCTTTTGTGTCTGAGAGCAGATGCATGATGGGAGAGTGAGCATGAAAGGCAGCGAGATAGAGATGGCACTAGAGGCTTGTGATCAGGCAGATAAAAATCACAAACGTGAAGCCCAACTAACGTCTGCTATCCATAACCACTAAGGATGAATCAACCAAAAGTGAATCTCATATTGTCGAATGTAATTAAAGTTGCTTTCAAAGGGTCAAGTGCACATACTTCATTTACTGCTTGAAACAAACCTTTAGATTACTCAGAGTATATCATCCGCAACAGTGATTTGAGTTAATAATGAGCACTCATTGCACACGCATGGATGACTTCTGCATAGACAGTATAGACACAAAGCAAATATCTATTTATTCAGACATTGATTTCCTACTTCTTATCCTGTGGAGGGCTGGAGCGTATCCCAGCTGCTTTGGGAGGGGATCACCCTGAACCATCCACAGTGGTTAACACATATACAGACAGACAATGATTCACATTTATTTACTAAGGGCATTTTTGGCATTGGTGACACAAATATATTTGTAAATTGATATTTCTACCCTCCATAAAAAAATATTAGAAGCATTAGAAGAGTTTGTATTTCTAACAACTTAATTAATCCTTACTTCATCATTTACAAAGCATTAATCCAACATTAAGAATCACCATTACGTTATAAACATTGTCATAAATGTTTTAGTCTTAACAATAAATCCATGTATAATTATAGACAGTGAAATATAATTTATATGTATGTAAGTAGTAAGTAGTTTATTAATTAATGTATTGTTAATGACACATCTATTAATGCGTAATTACTGTTTTGTTGGGCAAGTTATTATAAAGTGTTCAAAGTATTTTATTTTTTTTTATTATTATTAAAAAATAATACAAAAAAAATCTCCATCCCAAAGTTCATCTAAAAGTATCAGCAATGGAAAATCAGAAAGTAAAAAGTGATTTATTCTTATGAGGAGACAGTCAAAGTTTGCTAAACATTTAATCTAATGCTGCAAGGCAAACCATAAAACCTAGGTCACAGCTCTCGTGGTCGTTATTACCATTACCTTGGCTATAATGTATGCAAGCTCAATACACACATCAAAAGAACTGTTTTGTCTTTTTACATGTCACTTCTATATCTGGGGTTTTAAAAAATATTTACTTTGGAGGCTGTATCGCAGCTGCAAATTCTCAAATACCAAAAACTAAATGAATAAATTCTGCATAAGCCACCCACATCATTCTTGCTGATAGGCATGGGTTCAAATCAGTATGCCACTGTGCACTGTATATCTATAGTTATATCTTTAGCTAATAGTTATCACACTTAATTAATTACTTAATAACAGATGCTCAGATTAATAAAAAAAAGATGCACCAAAAAGAGCAGAAAGTTAAAATTGATGTCACAACGTATATGGTATTTTTACAAGATAAGTTGGTCAATCAAATAATCTCTGTTTGTTCTTACACACGCCACATGAATTGACTAAATTCAGCTTTTTTTTTTTTTCTAAAGATACAACATGGCTGACTAACGGCGTCATGTTTTATACTGTATTAAATTGCGGCACTCTGGCTGTTTCTGTGACAAACAGTTTTGAGTCCCACACTGCAATTCGCTGTCTCACACTCTGAGTGTTAATCCAGCTGGGGTCATGCAGATTCACATCTCTGATCTGTCTGACAGCACACACAGTGGTTTCATAATTAAAATAGATCTTGTGGCATAAACAATTATTGACAGAAATGATAGTGTTTAATTGACACTGATATCGCATCTAATCCGTCAGTGAAGTACACTAGTGCACACAACAAGCTCAATTCCATGCAAGCCATTGCTCATAAAATTGCTTTTATCAGTGGTTTAAAGTCAGAACTTATAGCACTGCTTTGGCAGAGCTTCACTTTGTGAAGAATGAGATGCATGACAATGATCAGGCCACATGAACAGGGCTTACCTTGTTCATGTCGCCACAACAGAAGCCAATAGTTACTGGAACAACGTTAATATGACCCATATGCCTCTTACAGGAACATGCTGTTCCTGTAAGAGGCATACAAGTATTAATATGCCTGGATTTTTTAAAATGGCTTCATTCTGTCACTGACCATGGTGCTATTTAACTTTATTCATATGTTACAAGTACATTATTCATCTATAAGTGTGGTTAATAGTGTAACATAGGATTCCAAATCAAATACCTGTGTAACATTTCCAAAAACATGTATATGTAGGATATTCATGTGAACACACAATCTGTATTGAGCTGATAGAGAAAAAGCTTATATCTGGCACATTTGGCAATTTGTGACAGTTCTATATGAATATTCACTCAGTTGAGCAATAGTAAGTCAGTTCTGTTTTTCTCTTAAAGGTGGAAAGTGTTTTGTTTATTTTGTTCCTTTTTTACCTTTTACAGCATGTGAACAGCTATGGTGTCCTGCACTGACATGCTGTTGTCGTCTATATACAAACTCAGTAGAAATAGTCAGATAGAGATTTCAATAAAATAAATAAATAAAATGAAATAATAGCAAATAAAGTCTGTTTGTAAATGTCCTCAATCTTTATGTGAGAATTGAAAAATGAGTGTGCTTCTCTTCCAACTGTGCTCAGTTTGTGCGCTCGGGGTATTTGTGTCATGTAATGTAGTAACAGTATTGGAACTTTCAATGCCATTTTGATGACCATATATTACAATATATTTTACAATGCAATTGGTTATATCTGGATTTGAAATGTACCTACCTACTATCAACTCCAAATAATTCATTTTCATTTTCAACACTGCAGGATTTAAACTACATGTAGTCCCGGTTGGTGGATTACTAGGAAACAAAACTGGAATCGACGGATTTACCTCCATTCTCTGATACATTCACTGGTTGTCTTAGAAAAGCCTGATGCAAAACAGTTTAGACAGTCTCAGGCAAAAGAGTAAACAACTGTAAATGGTCTTTGAATACCTTGACATTTAGCAATGCAATAAGTTGCTGAAGACAACACAATGCCTGCTGAAGGTTGTATAGATGGTATGAGCTGCCTCTTGTATATGGCCCAGACTTCCTGATAGGTCTGTGCAATTTTCTCTTTGAATTTGACAGTTCAGACTCCTCTCAGAACTGTACACAGCAAACAGAGGAGGCAGAGCAGCGGAGCGGGCCAGTGATCGCTGCACGGCTGTCTGTCACTGCCACTGCAAGATTATACATGGGGAGGATTATGTAAGTCAGGAAATTCACATTAACACCTGACCTATTGTGGTGCAGCCTGCTGAGGCGGCAGGTGAAAGGGAGCCGCAGAGCCACAGAGAAAAAAAAATACAAGCAGCTCAGAGGAAAACCTGATCACAGCAGCCAGGGGAGCACAGGGAAAACAAGGAGTATTGGGAACATGTCGTGTTTGTAGTTTGACAGGAATTATATTTTCGATCAAATGTTTATGCCCATTTTTCTTACATATTAAGGCAGAACAGTTATGATGGTTTGTATCTCTTTTATGTACACGGACCAGTCTATTGTGATCTATTGTGTCAGGCATCAGGGAATATCCATACATTATTATAGTGACACATCCCATTTTATCCAGTGTTTCTGAGAAGTAATCGAACCAATCCTCCACTGGAAATATTAATATGAATTAAAATCAAAAGTTTAATGCTTAGATTAAAATTCTAGCACTAAGTTCTATGTTAGATTTCGACCCAGAATTATCCCTGTGCAGAAAAACATTGCGTAAATTCATTGCCAATATTTATATACATTTTACTTAGCTTCCCTTTTCTCTATTTCTTTTTGCTTTCTCTGTTTCTATGTATGTACAAGAAGCAAGAGGAAGAAGAAGGTATATTCCATTTAATAATAGATATGGTGGGTTTTAAGTTTTTATCTATGCAAAGATGCCCATGTCTGTATAATATCTAAAATGCACACAACACACTAAAATGCAACATATACAAGGCTCTAACACTATAACTAAAACTAAACATCCAAGGCAGACAGACAAATTAATTATCAGATTTGTCCATGTGCACATTTGTATGCTACTCTCTGTACTAAACACGTGAGACATGTTTGGTTTCTGTCTATGTGTCTCTGGTTAAGCCTGAGGTGCTGCAGGCAAAATGACAGAGGAGAAGATAAGCTGCAGTGACCTCCCGCCTCTCCTCTTCCTTGCTGCCTCTTTAACCTTCTGTCTGACCCAGGGGACGGACGCTTGCTATGCTGCGCACTCCACATTCAGAGTGCACTAACAAATTTACACTGCACATACTGAGGTGGGAATGGCAAAGTTTTGATGAAAGCGTGCCCACCTGACAGATGTTTCAGAATTTTTGCACTTCTGGGTGTGTTCCGTGGAAAACTTCCATAAAAACACTTTGCTGTTAATATGCAACTCAATGTAATGTTTGTTATTGATATTGTAGTTACATAGCATGTATATGCATGAACATCATGTTGTTAAAAATGTGTGGATATTTCCTACACGTATTTAATTTATCTAGGCACATGTTTTACACAAAAAAAGCACAGGTCAAGGTTGTATATCGTATGAAACAGGGACAATAAATAAGGGTATAATTTCTTTCCCATTACATGAGACAATAAGCCCATATTGTCCCCGAATGATAAAGTGTCATTCCAGTAAGGAATAAGCAGAGTGAGGTTTGTCTTGTTTTTTTATTTGTTCTGTGTTAATGGTAGATTAGCTCCACTGTTGACTTTTACTTTGTTTTTGTCAGTTGCTTTGATTTTTTTAGTAAAAGATACTGTCAGTGCAATTTAATGTTTCCAAATTTGCTGATTGTGATTGTAAATAAAATATATACTACATGAACAAGAGAATATGACAAAATATGACAATACAAGGTTGCACAGTGTGAATAAATATTGACTAAGTGATGTGTGTAGACCAGTTTTGTTTTGTGTTGTTAGTAACCTTAGGCCCCACTGACTTTATGAACCTGTTTTTATCTAACTGCGCCACATGCTGGGCACTATAACACACAACTGAAGTCTTTAAAAGCCTTGTTTTTGGCATATTTTGCATGTAAAGTTACATAATCACTTTTAACACGGCTTCATAAAAAGTAGTTCCACAGTGACATAATTAAAGCTGCATTACCCCAAAAAATTCCTTCCAACATTGAAAATGAATGCACGTATCTACAGAATTAATCATATCATCTTTCCTTTAAAGTTGCTTGGACTGAGTGATTCATTGTTACTCTCTGAACCTGTCTTTAACCTCTTTAATGTAAGAAAAAAAAGAATACAGGGCTATATTTGCATTTCTGACATATATGGGCTCATTTTAAAGACCAATCTAATTAAAACTTCACCGAGCCAATATGCTTTATTTACATAATCTTCTGTAGGAGTCAACTGTATGTATGAGTCATCACTTTCAATATAAATAATCAATTTCTCACCTGAATTTGCATGTGACACCGGAGCAGATGAATCATAAATTAGTGACAAACAGTCCATTTGTGTGTTACTTACCTCAAGGGGTCTATATGTGTTTAGTAAAAGATGTGACGTATTATGGCTTTACTCAGTCTAATGGATGCCAACCTCTAATGGGCAAGAAGCAGTGCCAGAGCTTGTATGCAGATGTAAGTATACATAAATAACTTTAATCCTCTTCAGCAATAACATTTTCAGTTCTTTTAAGGTAACTTTTATGGATATGTATGTCTCCCTGACCAACAACTGTGGTATCCAAACTGTAATTACGTTTTTTTTCCCCACATGGGTAGAAGTCAATAGCCTAATTATTTCCTGTAATATTGGATCTACTGTTATTTACAGTTTCATTTAGTTATCAAGGTGTGCAATAACTTATCAATGTATATATAGATGAGAATTGCAAAGTATTTGCACTCTAATACCATTTTTGTGATACTTAATTGATGGTGAAAACACTGTGTATGTTGTGTATGTACTAAGCTAAATTGAATGTTTCTTGCCATCAGATCATTCAATGGAGACTGAAGAAGCCCTGGCCTATGTTATCATTAGTACATAGAAAGCAAAATACATGTCACACAAGGTCCATTAGACAGGCTGCATCCATATCAATCCATGGACAAAATTTTAAATTTTTACAGAGATTATATTATACCCAATGTAGCTACTTTTGATGGTATCTCGCTGTGGAAAATAATGTTGGGCAGGTGTACATTATTTGGGCTACTTTTGGCTGTACTTGGTGTGATTTTGAAAATTGTGTGAAATACTTCTGTTATATGTTTGCTAGTATTTGATGAGTCATATGGATCAGGGAATGAGTGTGAAAGACAATGGCTACTCATCATTTTCAATCATATACCAATGAATCATAATTTGGCCAGGTATCATCACCGTCAGCATCATGCCAAAGCAGGGAAAATCTCAAACTTGAATCGTCAATGTCTTACTCACCTGAAGTGACTCCCCTCTGACTGTATTTAGTTTGTGTTACGACGAATGTTCTTTATGTTCTCCAGAAACATCAGTTCTCCTAAAGGTAAGGTACTTGCTTGTGCGTGTGTGGATAGGTGTGTAGTGTGTGTGTCTGACAACCTGTCATCCGTGCAGCAGGGGGTTGATTTCATTTTAATAATACGTCAGGCCCAGGGTATTTTTCTGATGTAAAGTCATGCATCTTTAATATATGCTCTCTATTGCATATGGTGGCATGGTATATATTCAGTTGGCCTGGAAGCAGTGATTCTGATCTGGCTGACCCTGAACCCTGAGCAGTTATAACCTCATCATTTAAGAGACATAAAGGCACATTTGTAAATATGTTTTGGAGATTTGACCACATCTAAAGATTCAGCCACAAAAATGTATTCCTAAATGATCCTCTCCTCATGTACCTATTGTGGATATGTGGCTGTATCAAATAGCTTCCCTTCTGCCAGTAAGCAAATTGACAGATGAGCTAAACAACAGACCTGATGATTTTTTGGAATATATGGAGACCTATATAGGCCTACTACTCCTATTACTGCCTGCAACTACTGCAGCCTGTAGCTTTTCTACATTATTATTTATCCATTTATTTTTTATTTTTTAGCTTAAAAAATAAAAACAAATCATATTCATATAGCATTACAACTAATCAGACATTTACTTTGACATTTTTTAAGATTGGTAACCTAAAAATGGATGATATGTGTTTTTAAATTTCAATTCACTGAACTTTGATCATATCTTAGCTAAGCCAACTAATTTTCTTCTTGAATTCTGGCCAAGTTTGCACGCAACTGACAATGAATGGCCTTATTCAGACATTATTACGCCATAGATGATAGAAAATTGAATCACATCCTCCCCAATCGGACTAAGACATTTACATTTATTCTTAACTGCATTTATAATCAGACAATAAGGCAATAATTTGAATTTGTCCACTTGCACTTAATCCAAGAAATGTATTTGCGTGCATTTGTTACAGTAGAGCAGTGTATGAGATTATGAATTTGTGTTGCTGTGACACTTCTCAAATCACACATTGAATTTTTGGCAAGTTGGTTGTTATTGGAGATTTGATATGTGCCTGATTTTTCATGCAAACATACATACATACATTTTAAAGTAAGAAATACATAGTGTTTTGCCTTGCATTAGATTATTGACTTACCATTTGTTTGTGGTAAAGCAACAAACCTACTAATCATTACATTAGACTTGTTACTTGACGTGACGTGCAACATTAATGTGTTCACAGCCACAGGGAAATTCACTTATAATTAATGAAGTTGGTGATGATGCACAATAAATGTAAAACAGGTTAAAAAAACATGCACTACCCTATGAGCTTTTACGTTTTAGAGTCGACACATTAAGGTGCACACTCCCCAGGGGATACTATTAGAACCAATTATAATAGTGTGCTCTGATTTCTAAAAATAGTTCACAAAGAATTAAGCTGCCAAATTACTGTACCGAGCATCCTCTGGGGTATTCATGGGAGCTCACACAGTCAACTACTATTTTTTTGTTTTCTTTGGTTATTTCTAGGAGAAGCCTACTGTTCCCAGAAATTATAATTAAAGTTTGACAAATGTCTCAATTTGTCTGACAGTTTAAAGACTGTGTGAAATAACATCTCGATTATAAAAAATCTACAAACTATGATAGTAGCTTTGTGATAATAGCATCTAACAGTTAAACCAAAATTTCTTATTACACATTGAGTGCTGAACAAAGAGAAAGCTTGTTATTCAATCTGTGGACATAACAAGCAGTAGTATCCTGGATTCATGTCACTGAATGGCTTATCCATTACATTTCCAGCCGAATGATCAGAGAAGAAAAGAAAAATAGCAGTGATAGCAGTTAATAACATTCTCTGATTTTTGACTGAAATGAACTGTCACCGCTGGCCATGTGAACACAGTTAGATGACGAGTAACGGGGAGAAAAACTTAGAGAGGATTATGGTATCTTTCAGTGGAAGTGTGGTGTTTCACAAAATCAGTTCAAAAGTGTGAGACCAGTAGAGACTCCAGCCTAATAGTAGCACTAAGTGTGAGTGTCTATATTGGACAAACTGTACAGAATACTGCTTGGTTGCTAAGCACACAGTGTAATTTTTTGTCACTGTATGAAACTTGTGGCTAATGCAGGACACACTGTATACACAATACTGAGTTTTCTTTTGGAGTTACTTGATTTTTTTTATCCATTTTTGTTTTTTGTTTTTTTTGTAAATGTAACCAAAAGTTTTGATGTACCTTTCTTGAAACTTGCCTGAAACACAATCCTGGAATTCAACCACATTAGTTGTGAAATTTAAAAGTGCGTTTTATTGCACTCACCCTATCTAAAATGCTGCTAAAATAAACTGATTTTGCCTATAAATTCTCAATTACAACATGATCCAGTGTTTCCAGTAGTGCTGTACATACATTAACACTGATGGACTGGGGCAAACAAAGCCCAACACATCAGTGTAGCATAGGCCCTCATCAACAATAGATGCAGTGGGCTGACCAAACATTTCTATCTTATGTATTGTCATGAGACTGGCCTGTTCGTACTCACGTGCTCTGCTCTGGTTTGCGGACATTTTTTAAGTTATTCAATGCAAAATATTCCCATGGGATTTATGACTATCTGTGAACATCAACTGGCTTCCGTTACAGGTTTACACAGTCACTTACACAACCGTCCTCATACACGTGCGTACAGTCATATATCTGCCATTCTGTCTCCAGCTCTGTCTGCTGTCAGCTCGTGAACCATACACTGATAAAGCCGTTGATTTATTGCTCCGAGATAAATACACAGCGGATACCAACTCAATATGCAGAACAAGTAGTCAGCCCTTCCTGACAGGGGATTTCGAAGATTCCTCCATGTCAACCTGTCAGCCCAGTTAAGAGGTCCAGGATGGAAACATAATCACAAATAAAAGGTTCATTTGAACGTTTACCAAATACATCTCTATTTTAAGTAGCACTTTAATTGTTGCTCTAGTTTTTTATTGAGCCTTGAAATAATGAAATGATGAAAATATGTCTAATCTGAAGATATTCTTGTGGGTTGGCCAGTCAGTTTGAATGAATGGGACTCAAGACCTAGGACCCAAACTTAGCATCCGAAGCATCCCAAATTTAATGTAGTCAAGAGTAATTAGTAAATTAAAGTAATTAGAAAATGTATGTGAATGTGGTTTGTAAATAAATATGGAGAAGGTTAAAATAAAGATATTGATAAGGTACATACTGTAGTTTCTGTGGTGGACTGAAAGAGCACAGTGCAACATTCCTAATTGATTTAAGTTGAATTGATCAAATAGGTAAAGAAATAGTTTTGAGTGACTGCAGTGAAGTTTTGCTGAGAGCAGCAGATTAGTAGCTCAACACTAAACAATAAAATACCAGCAGTTTAGTTTTATGGATTCAGGAGATGGAGCTGCCATTAAACGCGTTAAGGTCCAACAGATATTGGCAGTGTCAAAGTGAAGTTGGTGTTGCATTATTTTTGCATACAATCTATAAAGACATACTGTTGTTGTCCTTTAAATATCAAATCACTGACTCAGCATTTCAGCTGGAATACATGCACAGGCAAAAGAACTTTGAAAATTGTGTTAAAAGACAAGATAATGAATTATGAGCATAAAATGTTGGTCAGCATTTTGTTTTACCTACTCATCTTCGTACCTTCAACAATGGGCCTACCTACATCACTTATCCATTCATCTTCTGGGCAGCAGTTTTCTTGGCTTCAACATTTCACTCCACATTCCTTTATTGTCCATCCTTCTCATCCATCTCCATCTTCATGTCCTTAATTTGCTTTTGTTTGCTTTCTGCACTGCCCCTCTCTCCTCCCACCCTCAGTCGTGCGCTTTTAGTTAATCATTTTGATTGGATCGATCAATATCAGGAAGTGGGTTTGCACAACAAGGCAATGAGTTGCGTTCCCTGTGTAAGCTCACCACCTCAGCACAAATTCACCGGATGAACAAATTAAAGAGGCAGTGTGATGTGAAGTACTATCCCATTACATCATGCTGGTGATGGTTCTTCTGTAACTTCTAGTTTTGTGATCAAAACCACACGGAGAGATCAAAATAAGAAGACCAGAATATGTGACGAAAAGATAAGCTTATTAAGGACTGTGACCAAGTCAAGAAAAAGAACAGTGGATGGAAACAAATCCTCCTGACAAAGGTTTTGTCATTGCCAATGAAAAATTAACCACATTAGGGAATGGTAAGACGTCAAGAATCAAACATGACAGGTCTCCCAGTTGTCCAGCAGCACAAGGATTGCATCTGACAAATATCTAGCATGGCCAGCCAGACGGCTTTCTAATTGTCAAGTCAGTCTGGGATTGTCCAATCTGCTCCATATTCTGCTCTGGCTCTTTCTTAAAGGGCCAGTAGCAAGGGAGGTGGGATTCTGGACCAAAACAGTACGCAGGTTTAATATTCATAGATAAACACCCTTCATATTGATTTGCAACATGACCTAACTCATGCTCTCTTTGCAACATTTGCCCCAGTTTTTCTTCTTTTTTTTCCAAACCATAAACTTGTCCACACTCCATTCATTTGCTGACTTCTCTTTTTTTGATCACAAGAACACTATTCAGGTTAAAATGAATCAGAATCAGAATCAGAATTCCTTTATTTATCCCCAAAGGGAAATTCTTATTTGTTACAGACAAATAGAAATAATTTAAATATCTAATAAATAAAAAGTAAAATATCAGGTAAAAAATAAAAATAAAAAACTCTCAAAAAATATTTACATATGTATATACATGTACAGTGTTATACATGGTTTAAATGCAGATGACGGATATTGTTGTTGGCCAGAGCTGAATCATAGCTTTCATTAAATGGCATGGTTCATCATCCCAATGTTCACACCCTTCACATCACACTGTGTGACATGTAATAATCTTGACCCTGGATTTACACCAGACATGTCAGGGTCATCTGAAATCCTTTATCTGACTCGCTTTACTTTTACAGTTGGTACAATAACATCATTAAAAGACATGAGTTTAATATCATCTACAGGTAAATATTTAATATGACCATTTCCCGCCTCATTTTATGTGTTGAAAGCCGAATGTAATTAAAAGCCTTCAGCTGGCTGTTTGAGTCATTAGATAACAAGCACAAGTACTCTCCAGGGAATGTCTTGTCTATTACTAAGCATGCTCTGTAATTTGGCGCTGGCTTAATCACCCTCAAGGAAGATGACTTGAGTTGCCACAGAGCACTGTCCATATTTTATCAGACACATCCTCTGGGGAAGAAATTATACAAACAAAATAAGCTAACCTTCCCAGGAGAAACTGCTGTTTGACTGAGGAGCTTCTTCCATTGAGCCTTTAGTTCTTTAGCAAAGCCATGATGAAGAAGTTATATGTGCGGCTACTCAAAGTATTCACAAACTGAAAATTCTCCTAATCATTATAATATTTATAACTTTTGCTTTTGGCATGTATGTATATACATACTACAGAGAGTCTGATATCCAAAATCCATATATATATATATATATATATATATATATATATATATATATATATATATATATATATATATATATATATATATATATATATATATGACTGGTGGATAAGAAGTAGTGACCTACAAATTAACCAATCAAAAACTGCATAAACTATATGAGCACATTGCACCATTAATTATTAAGCTTTTGTAAAGCTGTTTACCCCTGTTGTACAGAAATAGGCCACATGAAAGGAGTGCAGGGAAAGGAGGTTAAGCAACAAAGTGGATGCTGGATCTTCATATTTCATATCGCAGTCAAAATATTTTGGTGACATTTTTCACAAATTACTTTTGGCATTGTGTTATTGGCTTGTATATTGACTGTAACTATTAAGTTATGATGTACCTTGGTCATTGCATTATGTTAGATAGTTCCTAAAGTTACAAATTACACACCATTGCAGAGTAACTGCATCTTTAAATGTACAGCTGTTTAACGGGGTATAATTCGTCATTTAGCAGTGTTTTTTAAAAGCTGTTCAAGCTGTTTTGTTGCCCTCAGATTCCATCTGCTTTTGATGAAAATGTCCCTTTAGATGTGCCGACACTGTGTGACAGAGAGGTAGAGGTACAACAGAACTCTTCTCTTTCTCTTGTGTTTACACTCTCATTACACCCCAGTAGAATACCTTTTAAACTAAGGGGGAGGTTAAAAGTGGGAGAGGAAGCAGGAAGAAAAGAAACTGTTGACGAGAGAAGCCACAGGAGGAAGGAAGGAAGGAGGGATGAGAACGGCAGGAGAGGGCAGAGAAGAGAGCGCTAACTAAGGGAGAGAGCAGGTTGTTGGCTAAGCTCCAATGAGCTCATTGAAGAAGACCTTGCTGTCAACTTGTATCACTGTGACAGACAGCACACTGCCACTTGGGGCCCTGCTAGCAAACACATGCACACCCAACAGAGACATGAGACATAACACTGAGGCATGTTAATCCTGAGCCAAAGAGGACACACATGCAAATCATTCATGGAAATAAAACAACCCTAACCAAATGGGAATATATACAGAAGGGTAATATTCCAACTGAAAATAAAAAAAATAAAATAAAATTTTAATCTTTTAAGAAATCTACATTGATCAGCTTTTTAACACCAGACAAGCAACACGTTGCGATTTGCAGTGATTTGAACATTAAACTTGGACAGGTGACTTTAGTTCATGACACAACAGACTTACATCTGGAAGGTAAGAAATAGTAGAGTGGAGGATGTTTGTCTTTCTTGTCTTTCCTGTCTTGCAATTTATTGTTAGGACACTTTGGGAGGTGGTTATTCACAAGACTTGCTTTTATAACAGTCAAGGTTAATGGTTTTTTTATAGTTGATTTAAATCAATCAGTGCTATCAAGTGCAAAACAATAGTTTTTAGAGAAAACGACAACGTGCAAAATGTAAGATAGCAGGCTATAAAACACATTAAAATTTATGCAAAAAACAATAATTAAATAGAGTAAAAAAAAAAAAAATGTACAGCTCCCATAACCAAGTTTGTTGTTGCTGAACCATAACCTAAACAAAGACATGAGAAGGCAATGTCAGCATGTAAGTATCACTGCTAATACTATGTTTATGTTTTATGGTGTTTCTATGTTAGTATGAAGTATGAGCGTTTACATATGCATAACAGTACCTTTCTCTTTCTCTTTCTCTCTCTTTCTTTTCATTGCTGAAAATAAAACTGGGGACTTTATCAAAGGTAAAGTGTTTTGTTATTTTTGTTATTTTATAGATTATATACTTAGTGCATGTATGGACACATGCATTCAATACACTGGGCCCACTCACTGCTATCTTACTTCACTGACTTGTAACACTCATTGAGCTACTAAAACTTTAAAACATAATGACTTTTAAAGGACCTTTAAAACAGTACGCATTAACAATTACAAAAGTCTATATGCCTTATTTCCATCAAAATCATTTCTATATGGTCATGGTGTTTGTCAGAAAAATATAATTTTCTATTATATTGCATATATATCCTGGATTGAAACAATGATGGAGAATGCACTAACTGGCAAGATCCTGCAGCACTCAAAAATGAATACCTGCACTATAGAGAATGGAAAGCCATGGTAAAAATGCTGATGAGCCATAAAAACTGTATATGGCTTTATTAAATGACATGCAAGTGATCAATATCCCATGCACATTAGGTATAATCCTAGACAGACACATAGTGTATGATAAAATGAAGAAAGCACACGCATTAGTCTAATTTATTGATCCACATTAATCAGCAATTTTAAAGTATGCACCTGCACAGAGCCAGGTGCATACAAATGGAGTTCTCTATACAGTATATATTAAACTTGGAGCCAAGGAAAATGAAAACATAACTCTTATGATATTGTATGCACATTACCTTTCATTTGTTATGTCTGTTTGTTGCTTTATTTATGTAATTTGACAAAACGTATAGCCTTATGGGTGCATAAATAAGTAGGACTCCACAGAGCTATTTGTGTATCTGGAGATGTATTTGATTCATGATGTTGTTAATGCATAATGTTTTTAAAAGGTACAATGTGTAGTCTTTGCTAGCGTCTCATTTGGCACTTCACATTCCGAGAAAGAGTTTTAACAATTGTTTTACACTTTGTTGCAACAAATGTCACCCAGATTTTGACTTGTAATTGGTGGGACCATATTAGAAGCAAGCTAAATATACTGTGGGCTGTTTATGGGCTTTAACTTTGTGCTTTCCGAAAATTTAACACATAATATTTGATTTAAAGTAAACTACAACCACATATTTTATCTCTTTTTCTGAGTTCATAAAATAACAGCAATCTAATCTATATCTCTAATTGGTTTAGACCAATGGTGTGGCAGTAATGGCAGTCAGGGCTGTGTTTTTGGTTTGACAACAACGCGACTGATGCTGTTACTAATATAAACAATATGGGCAAGCTCTGATTGGGTAAAATTACCTCCTGATAGGTGGTTACTGGCAGATGGTCCACCCAGTCATTAATCTAAAGTATATGACCTTGCAAATGCTTTCTGGAAGGCATACAGTTTGTTTTTTGTGACACAGACCATCCAGCCAGGAATTTTACAGCCTATTGTGAGTTCCTAAAAAATAACACAAAGAAGATGCTGATCAGTAGGTTCTCACAAACGTTGTGTAAGGAAAAAAAAGTATGTGGTATATTTGTTTTTTTGTCCCTAACTTCAGAACAGGGAGTGGAGGAAGTTCAATGTTTCCGAGAATTTTAAGAGGAGGAAAAGCAATAAAAACACTGAAATCAATAAGACATTAACAATAGGAAAAACACATAGTGGACTCATTTGTCGGAGGTTCATGGCCGTCTCCCCTCCAGCCTGATAACACACACTGCTTCTGCTCAGCCCTCTGTGTAATATGATCTCAGGAGAGCCATCTTTCTCCTGTCTCTGAGCCTGAACACGTCTCTCCCTTTCTGTAATGATGACACCTGTGACCTCCCACGATGCTGTCTGCCCTCCAGGACCCTAGGGCTAACCCGGCCGCAGTTGGAGGGAAATCCTGTTAAAACCCTCATCAAGCAATTAGAAAGCGTGATGGGGAGTATGGTGTAGAGAGATGAGATCCTGAACACTTCTTCAGAGCGCCTGGGAGCGATAGAAACAGTTGTGAGAGCGTGGAACTGTTGTGTAGGAGACAGTGGCTCAGGGTCTCGTGTGTGTGTGTGTACGTCTACATCTTGACAGGAAGGTTAAACAGAGACAGCAAAGTCATTACTGTACAGAAACACGGATCGATCACCAAACCCTTTCCCAGACCTCCTACTCGCCTCAATAGTTTTCTGTCAACCGGCTCTTCCTCTATTCTGAATTTAGACACTTAAACATAGATCAAATGACTGGCCTCTCATCCTCTGATAAGTTGCAAACACAATGTGAGGTTTTTTGCACTCCACACAAGTTTATTGCCGCTTGTGATGTGTATGACCCTAGATCTGATGCCTCTATCCAGTGCGATGAGATACCAATGAATCTTTTGTCCACATGTAGGCATTTATTTTTGTAAATGTTGATTTTTTTTTTCTGTGTTCTGACCTTCTGTAGATGCAATAATGATTTCAGTCAGAAAACTCCTTCATAGGTGAAGACGTTAAGAATCTCTGTTAACAATGTATCTGTGTGGACATATAAATTTGGTCTTTTCCTAACTGTGGTGACATCTTAGCCTAATTTATGCATGCTTATTGTTACGTTGTGTAATAAACGTGCTTATCTGTGGTAATGATAATGATCATGTTAGCTGTGGTAGCGGATTTTTGAACAAAATATGTGTTTACAACCTGGAGGCTACATTTGTTTGTATTGTAAGGTACTGCTAAAATCAAGAATCATAGCCTTATGGGTGCATAAGAGTAACACCAGAGCTATTTGTGTATCTGGAGATGTATTTGTCTAATGTTTAATGATTATGTTTTTAAAAGGACAATTATATCTTTGGATCTCTTTGGCACTACTTCGAAGAGTTTTAACAATTGTTTTACACTTTGTAAAGCAGATTTTGACTTAATGTGGGAATTTAAACAATTACAAATGTTTTATTCCTTTCTAATAAAACATAGAAAGAAATTGATTCTGTTAAATTGTTTTGTGTACATTTTGTGTATCTTCAGCTAGTAAAATATGACAGACTTGTTAGTGTGTTAGTGTGTGTATTGACATGTGATGTGACAAAGACAAAGAAAACTCTGTTGGCATAATATCCATTTTGAAAAAAAAAAAGAAAATGTCTGCATGAACATAGGGTAAAAGGCCATTTGCGTGCAAATAAAGCATTTTGCCCAACACTATATGATTCTTTTGTGTTATGGTCATTCATTTACACAAGACAGACATTCTCACGTCATAATAGCAAATGTTTTTGTTTTTAGTGTCAACATGCAGCATAATAACACGTAAAATGCATAAAATAGTGAAGGTTAGGCACATTTCTGATAACTGTATTGCAGATAGTGTCATCCTGGAGTAGGGATGCACCGATCCAGCTTTTTAGTACTGGTCCAGATCCCGATCCATGCTTCGAATATCTCAGGTATCCGGTATCTGGTATTTTAATATACATCACACAGTATAAATACAGACCCTTGTCACATGACCCATTATGGAGATGGGGGTTATCATTACATTTTATTGTAATGAGTCGAAATGTCCAAATAAAAAGAAAGTAAAGAGACATAAAATATAAACTTAGAAACTAGTAATAATTTTATTTATGATTAATTTTTTATGATTCTTGTGGTAGCTACTATATTCCAGAGGTCAGCATTGATCAAAACCAAAGAAAATAGAATTCATCCTCAGGAGGAAGACAGGTTTATAAACCAGCTGATAGATTTTTAGGGACTTCACTGTTTTTTCATTAAAAATGAATAAAATGTGTCTTACAACAGCAGCTTTTCGTCAAACCTCACTAAAGCAAGTCATATTAGTGAGAAAAGGCAGCAGTTTGCTCCATGTTAACGCTCAGAGCGGCTGTGAAACTCTGATAAAAGTGTAAAATACAAACAGTAACTTTTCCTTTTGCTCACTGCTAACACGAAGCTGCAGTCTAAACACCAGTTACTGACAACTGTGGACAAAGCAGGTAGATATATCACACTCTCCCTGATTCAGTGGTGTAGCACATAGATCAGACCAATGTATGGACCTATGTATTTACCTTTATATTTTATAGGATATAATCTTGTGTAGGATGGGATATATTTATAGGATATAATCTCAGAAACCTGGAGTCACACATCAGTTCTGTTATGCTTAGGTTAAGGCGACAAGAACACTAAAAGAATAAAAAGTGTGGATGCCTTGGAGGCTCACCTACATGAAAAGTGTATGATGAAGAAATAACAGGGCTTTATCAGTGCCAGAAGCTAGATAAAGTGCACTAAAAGAGCAAGAATCATGAATAAGAATGACGTGGCTGCACAGGTTGTTTGAACGTCAGCTTCCTGAAATAGCTGCTGTCTTTGATCAACATGACAAACATTTATTGCTACCAACATCCTATTTCAGCATTAAACACTCACTGAACATGACGTCAGTGGCTCGGCAATGTCAGCCATTACTCATTTATTTACCAGCCAGTTGCAAAATTAAAACAACCTGAATGGGAAAGAGCTAGACACATTCATTATGCTCACTGAATAAATTGGATTAGTATTGTGCCAAAAAAGATTATTAAAAATAATCACTTCAAGGTTCTAAGTTAACTTCAGAGAATTGATTTATTAATGACACTTTACAGTTGGTGGACCAAAACAATGCACTGCCAGATTCCTATGTGCTGATTCCTTTTAGTTTTTAATCAATAATGCAAAGAGATTTCCATGGGATTCACTTAATATTTGGCAGTAATCACTGACACACATCTATTGATTTGACTAAAAATGTTACTCACACCCTTTTATTTCTCATACACCGACATAAAGAAATCAATAAAAAATACTATTATTACTTCTTGTACCAGTATCAGTGGTGATGACTCATACTTTGTAGCACTTTTAATGTACCGTTTCTTCTTTGTGCAGTAGACAGAGACTGGAAAAACACAATACAGAACAAAGTCAGTGAAATGCACAGACAGGCCATTAGAAAGATTTTTTTTTTAGAAATAAAATGCACAGGGATTTAGAGACACTTGACCATATAGTGTCTCTCCAGAGGCTGCTCTGCTACTGACTAAACAGTCCCTATTTGCGTATTGTTTTCGGGAAAGAACATCTGCTCTAAACAATAATTGGGTTGTTTTACCAATAGTCACATTCCCCTGTGTTCTAATTGCAATGGCAGCCTGTCAGAAAATCAACTCTGGTAGACTGAGCATTAAACAGGTGTCTGTGCTTTTCTGATAAATCTTTGTATCTCCTTCCCTTTCTGTTTTCTATGTGTTTTATTGTCATGTATTAATTGAGGCATGCACACTTCAAAAAGCACACATGGTGACAAAAAAACTGCATTTTCCCTTGTGGATGCTGCAGCACTGTGATTATGACAACAGTAGGCTTTTTCAACAGGGTTATAATAATAGCTGTCAGCCATGCAGGAGATCCCATCTGATCTTTATAGTTATTATTGTTGATAAGTTTCAGTGAGCCGTTCAGGCGTCTCTGTAGCAGCCTAAAGATTAGGATTTTAAGAATGTTTTTGCAGTGAATGTATTTTTTAAACATTTTGATCCTGATCTCATGGAACAGTTGTAGTTCTGAAGTTAGGAAACTGAGCGGCAAGGAGAAAGAAATACTTCCAGTTGGCAAGGACATGACAGCCTACACAGCCATTGCTGACAGTTGTGCATTTGTTGCTCCTCAGGATACATATTTATTTTATTTCCGGGATAAAATAACTACTAAAGCAGTATCAATAATAAAAAATCTTGTTTGTTTGGTTCAGGCATGATCTTCGCATTTCTCCCAAACCAAATACAAAAGGTATACATTAATGTGGTATGATGTAAAGTCACATCTCTCCATAGCTGAGATATTGCATGAAATGTTTCTGATCTTATTGGATGTTTTCTATATACAGATTACAGATAATAACACTATTTGTCATGGATAAGAATTATTACAGCATTACAGTTGTCTTTAATGTTTATAGGAAACGGGGCATTACTTTCCATTCCAATACCATGATATAGTGTAGGACTTTGCAGCAAGTTTTTAGCAGCACATCAGTTAAGCCCTGGTAGTTGTATGTTGTCATTACTTTAATGAACCACTTTGGTAATGACCACTTCAGACTAGATACACCCCTGAAGAGTGCTCTGGGCCAGTCCTCTCACTACAATGTGGGCCTATAGTCACATAAGTCAGTTCATTTATTGGTAAGAGATTGGTAAGATGCGCTACAAAAAAAAATAAAATAATAATAATCCTATGTCATTGTCTGGGTTTCTTATATATTCTTCCTGAAGTGTTTTATTAAATTTGCAGCTTAATACAACCTTATGGCAATAAGCTGTAGTGACCTCTGTGCTTTTAGGTTGATATAAACTAAGAGCCTAAATCTCACCAAAAGCCTCAAAGCTTTTCACTGGTGAGGCTGTGTTTGACTTTTCGTCTGCAAGGTAACGCACAAACACTTGTTTTTACAAACCGTGGCTTCCTGTTTTTTAGCCCACAGGGTTAAACCTGAAATATTTAGCACACAGCATGTCACTTCTACTTCACACTTCACTTCACATCTGCACTGTGTGTCCCCCCAGCCCCTCCTCATGTCCCCTCCTTTTTCCCGCTCAGCTGGCATCAAAGACGGGGAGAGAAGAGGGAGGGCTGCCCTCGGTGCCAAGCCACTTGGATGGTGATGAGTGATCCGTGGAACGTTCAGCATACTAAACATTCAAATTTTGATTCCACATTTGGCTTGTATTCAGACACCCGGATTCCGTCATTCCTATTTCTTGTTCCTATCATTTTTCGCTTCATTTCACAATGTGCATTTGTCCTTTGCTTTGTCCTTTCTATTGATGTAGTAAATGAAACTAGGCTTGGTCTTAAAGACTGCACTTAAAGTTGCATTACCTCAAATTTTCTTCTGTCCTGGTCCCAACCTCAGTCCCCAATAACTGCATAGTGACCTTTCCTGCTTTTATATTAATCGACAGGCCCCACCAAAATACTAATTCCAAAAACGTTCATTTGGTCTTCCACAGGTTACCAGGTTACCAAACAGAGTGTGAAAGGGAAACAGCAAAACAAAAAGCTGAACAAGAAAATATACAGTCTGCCATTTCAAACCACCGCAAGAGAGAAAACCATCTAATGGATTGGGACCAAGTTAAAATCATAACAACAGAGGAGAACAAACACTGCTGGTGGATCAAGGAGGAGAGATCAACAACGAGGGACGGTGAACCAGGACGAGGGGGCTTCCTCCTACTGCTTCAGGCAGGACGACAAAACCTGAATAAATCAGCTGACAAGACACGTCGCAGTAACATCACATGACTCTTCTGAAGAAGACTGCAGGAAGTTTAGCAGTTGAAACATTTCATTTCATTTCATCTTCTACCGCTTATCCCACTTTGTGGGGCCCGGGCGCCCGCCCCCCCCCCCCCCCCTTTTCCCCCTCCGGGGGGACCCCCCCCCCCCGCCCCCCCCCCCCCCCCCCCCCCCCCCCCCCCCCCCCCCCCCCCCCCCCCCCCCCCCAACACCCCCCCCCCCCCCCGCCCCCCCCCCCCCCCCCCCCCCCCCCCCCCCCCACCCCCTTTTTTTTTTTTTTTTTCCCCCCCCCCCCCCCCCCCCCCCCCCCCCCCCCCCCCCCCCCCCCCCCCCCCCCCCCCCCCCCCCCCCCCCCCCCCCCCCCCCCCCCCCCCCCCCCCCCCCCCCCCCCCCCCCCCCCCCCTTTTTTTAGGTAAAAACACTCTAAAAACATTGGTCTGATTATAAGAAATTAAAAGCTAACTAATAGATTCCATTCTAGTGCCATCCTGCATTTACCTCAGCCTTGTAAACATTGCATGCATTGCCAATATTTATCCATGTTCCACTTTCCTAGAAAGAATTGTCATTTATTGTCATTTCCTCATGCAAGACATGAGTAAAAAAACAATATCTGTTATTGACATCCTGCAGCACAGTGGAGGCTTTGGGGAAGAGCTCCTAAGTCTTACAGCCTCTGGGAAGAAGTTGTGTTTTTGCCTTGTTCTGTCTTTGAGGCTGCGTAGTCAGAGTAAAGGTGTGTAAACAGTTCATGTGCTGGTGGGATGGATCCACCTCCACTTTTATCCACCACACACCATTCATTCATTTATTCATTCATTTTCTACCGCTTACTCCGTTAGGGGTCGCGGGTGACTGGAGCCTATCCCAGCAGCTTTGGACCTTGGGCGCACAACACACACCAATGAAAGGCTATTCAGAAGTCCAGCTCACTACAGCCTCTTCAGAAAGAACAGATGTTTGTCTGTCTGTCCATGTGAGACCATTCATGTACACCCAGATGTTTAAAGGTAGACACCATTTACTCAGCTGTGGCTCAGATTTCTTTGGTCTTACCCACACTGAAGTATGTCGTTCGCCCTGCACCAGTCAACAAGATTTTCCACTTGCCGCTTGTACACAGACTTATTATTGTGGAGGATTACTCCAACCACAACCATATCGTCTGCAAACTTAACACTGTGATTGCTTGGGGAAATTCTCTATTTATTTCGTTGTTTAATTGCACAGATCCAGTGCTGGAATAGATACTTTTCACTGTCAATACTTCCTTGTTGACACTGGCGTTACTCTGCCGATCCAACTTGTAATAATGCAATACAATGATCCTTGTTGATCTATATTCACACAAATGCAAGAACGCATCTAATTTCAAGTCAGATTTTTTTATGCCAATGCTAGCATCAATCCATATGTTTGTCATTGGTGGTTAATTTTGAAAGTGTCCATCTATCTTCTTTTGTGCCACATGCACCATTCTTGTTGTCGACTCAGGCTCAGTTCCTAAAAGTCTCGGTCTCGGTCTCGAAGCTGCAAGACTGGATCTTACTGTCTTTCCTCTAGTCTTAGATTTTAAGTGAAAGAATGAGAGCAAAGTGACTCTCACACAAACGCACCACAAATCCTGAGCATGCAGCTTTTGTAAACCAATCAATATGGCACTGGGCCACACACACACATCACTCTGATCACACTCTTATATCATTTCCAATATCCTTTCACACTGCTGCTACTGAATCACAATATGGCTGGCAAAGAAAATAGATTGATATAGGGAGAAACGACACACTGATTTCTACATTCATTTTCTAAACAATGCTGTGATTTCTACTTACCTTTTGGTCTTTTAAACCCAATATCATGATGTTTTTATACCATAACAAGTATTTTAAAGTGTTTCAATTCTTTTAACTGATACATAATAGTTGTTGACAAACTAAAGGTCAGGCCGGCAAAGCTCTTACTTTCTAAACCAAGCCAGACCTTCCTTTTAAAAGCCTTTATAAATTCCGTAAGTCAATAATAAACCATTATAAACTAAAATTGGTAGGTTATTACAATAAAATATGAGCGGCGTTCAAGAAATTAGGCTGAAGAAGTATATCTAGACTCACTATCTGGCAAACAGGAGATTACATTTGTGTGGAGTTACATGTGGAGTTCTGATCCATGTCCCCGGTTCAGATTTGGAAGCATAGATTGTAAAAAAATCCACTATGATTTAGTCAATTAAATTCAGCGTAATTTAATAACAGATCACATATGAAGTTATATGGCCATGGGCTGTCCTCCAGAATATGCAAGTGTCTTCCTGTAATCGAGCTTCCTCAAAAGTGAGTGCAATAAGTCTAAAGACTTCTTAGCACTTGGCGTTGCTTATCTTCTCATTGATTTCTCATCAGTAAGTGTTGCTCTTCCTTGACAGTCCCCCCTTCTTCTTTTGGTACGGTCAGTGTGGCCCTGACTGTCTGTATGCTATCACCAAAATATGGAACAAAGCAATCAAAAGTAATTAGGGAGTAGACTGTTTTGAACATAGCTGAGCAGTGAGCAGTCTCAGTTTGGGCATCTGTCTTGGAAACCCCCCTTTACCGATGTCAAGAGGAACAATAATGTCATACAAAGTTCATAATGAAATGTAAGCATGCATAAACCTACAGTATTAGTGCTTGTTAGCTTTGAAAACTCATAGTCTTTGATGTGACTTGCCTTCAAATGTCTGATGAGGTTCGTGGTGTTGTATGTTTTTGATTGCGTTCCTCCACAGGGGATTTCCTTGTAACAAATGTTGCCAACAGCAAGTAAAGAAGTGAATTTTCAATGGATGTTGCTCATTGCCAAAAAAAGATTTTGGCTTCCGTGTTATTTGTGTGTTATGCGGCCCATAGAGCAGGTGCACTACAGCACTCGCGCATGCGTTGTTGTGTTTTACTCGCCATTTGATCTGTTCTGACAAATGGGCGCAAAGGTGACATTCTTAACAATAAAAGTTATTTTTAGCAAATTTAAGGAATTCTACAAAGTCCAGGATATGAAAATAGGCAATAAACACTACAAAATCAGACAATTTTGGCAATTGTAGGTGTCCTGTCAGCCAACCAGGCGTTTGTTTTTTGTTATCTTATTATACGCCCACGAGACCAATGGGAGCGTAATAACTTCAGGAGTGAGCATGTTATTTGCTGAACATCAGATATGTGCTGATCATTTTCATCTATTCAAATCCTTATTAATAAAGCCAAGATGACATCTTAAGTTCCTCTTTTTTCACAGATCATTCCTATTACAATGCCATTTTGTTCCTTAATGCTATGCTTTTTTATTTTTTGTCATCCTCGCCACTCACTCCCAAACAACCTAAGGACCTTTCCTGCTTTTCTTTTATTAATTAAAAATTAAACCAATTTTTCTTTCTTTTCATGTTGCCAGATTTAATTACAAAATTGAGACTATGGCACTTTTTTTTTTTTTTTTTTTTAACATAATTTGAAACAACCTATTTTTTCCCCCTCTTTTTTCTATTCTCGATTAAATTCTACCAGGAATGTACTGTCAAAGACTTGACTGTGACCAGATGTGACCCTGTCATATACATACTGATGAAATATTATTTGAAAGCTTCACACTGTAAATTTTCTTTGCTCTGGCCGTACACTGCAGATGGCACACTGGTGTCTGTGCTGGTGTGTGGTATGTGTGTGATCAGCTTTTCCCTGATTGCAGAGGTGATGCATGTGAGCTTCCACTGCCGCAGCAGTATTTACGATGTGGTAATTTACTACAGTAGTCCTAGCGCTAACATCTGTTATGCATGTTTGTGTGATAGAGCGAGTATGAACAACTCAGGGGGAGAGAGAGAGGTGAAGTTATTTACAGTAAAATCAAAGTGTGCAGCACTGGCTTGCACAGCTGCTCCACAACACTGCAGCCTTTCTAAACAACAGCACAGATGTTCAAACAAAATGCTGCTTGGGTGACGCACAATACATAAAAGATAACATAAACGCTTTAAATTTGCAGATAAAACTTCCTGCCCAAGAAAGAAACAGCTTGTCTTTTGTGTGCAAAATCATGAGAAAAATAAGCAAGTTGGACAAAAAGTGGCTCCCTGTGGGCTCATAATTTTACCCATCCAGACAAGTGGTTTCCACTCATGTGCTGCATGCAGCTTTCTCTGGCAATCGATCAAACCACTACAGCAGCATGCGCTCTCTGATCCATCACTGTTCTGAAGATGCAGGTTTATCCTTAAGCCTTAATTATGCTTTAGTTACACAACAATGATCAGAGTGAAAGCTCCACAGTATTCAAAATACTTTAAGTAATCAAATATCCACAAAGTATTGGGTTTTTCACCATGATTTCATTATTATTACTACAGAGTACTAAGTTCTTTTATAGCTATATCCAAAAGCAAAGTGGGAATGGCTAATTGTGTCAAAATCAAATTTAGGGCATGATATGCAGGAATTTTTGTTTAATAGGATAAAATAATACTTCACTTGTCCTCCAGCTTTACCCACCAGAAATACATAGAGGTGAATGTATACGTGAAGACTTACATTTCTACTTTTTCTTCTTGTTTTTTGATGAAGAGGAATATATTGTGTAGTGTTTATATCGAGAGTGTAGCACAGACCATCCACACTGCCTTAATGTAGTGCCTACGAGAAACATCTAGAGAATCCTGTTATGAATGAAATATACAATAGCACTTACATGACAATGTAAAAAAAACAAAACAAAAACAAACAAACATTGAAAAGCACTATGAGAACCACTGCCACAGATGAATCACAGGCTGGAACACACTTAAGACATCCAGTTTGAGATGAATAGTCTTCTATAAGCTAAAACTAATGCTAACAAATGGGATAAGCTGTGACTATGCAGTCAACAGATTTGTTATACACTCTCACTTTGCTTCATAAGATTTACCTGGTAAATCCACAGCTAAAGAAGAAAATGAGTCATCATTTTATTATGACAACTCAGTGAGGAAAAGGAAGCTTTAGTAGTATCTGCACCATTTGAAGTCTCCCACTGAGTCTCCCACTAATTAATATGAATTATATTAATTAATATGTACTTATACAGATTGGATGTGAACATTGTATATACCTGAGCATGGGGAAATACAATGTGAGGAAACCTGGAGGATAAAAGGAATCACTGTGGGTTACTTTCAACGTGCCATTACCTCCACACAGCTGTGAATGGTGTAGAACTTCAGCAGCAGCGTCCTTAATGAGCTTTGGGGGATTTTCAGAGTCAGAGCAGCAGTCAGAAGCAAAAGTCTAGGAACAAAATCAGTAAAACTGTAAACTTTTGCTCAAAACCTTCTGCATTCTTCTGTATTTTCTGTCTTTATTTGCGTCATATTTTTTTATTTATTTGTATTTATTTATTTTTTCTTCTCATTATTTTAGATGGTGTGTGGATGGATAATACCACCCTTAAACATTCCTCTATATCTACATATGTACTTTTGTTTCCCACACTCAGCCCTGCCCATTAGATATTTCTCTCTTTAATCACAAAGGAAAAGGGTCTCTTCTATAATTTTCAGTTTCATCTCTCTTGTCTCCTGTAACCTCTTTCTGCACATACTCATTAGCCAATGAAAAATACATCTTCACCTTATTGCCAAATACATTTTAATGCAACTATTATACAAACACAAAACAATGCATTTTTAAAGATGGAGTGTGTAGGTTTTGACAGCATCTGATGGCAAAATTGCATGTTGCAATGTAACACCTCTTCTTTCTGCACCTACGATGATGAATTTGCTTGAGACTTAAGATACACAATTAATTTAGTTTGTATTTGTCCCAAGACCTCAGAATGTGTCTTGAGGATATGGGTTTGCCTCTCCTCCAGTCGCTTTGTTTCTCTACTTTGAGAAGTTGCAGGAACAGATAGCAATCTTGGTTCTATAGCACTTAAAAGGTCTTTTATTTCTGAAGGAATAGATAAACCCATTCTGTCACACTCATACTTTCTCAAAAAATTTTACATAATGCATGACCTTATGTTATTTTGTCTGCACTTCTTAGAAAAGGATATGCATGCATTCAAATGGTTAGTGCTGAGACATCCTGTTAAAATGTTGTTTCCCGGAAATGGTCTCCAAACTTTCATTTCCTTCCTATGCAGCCATCAAACTGACATGTCTTTGGAAGTAAGAGCACTGAGCAATACTCCAGAGGGGATCAAAAGTTAGTTTTGCCATTCCAAATTTTAGCTTTTATGTTGATGGAGCTCAGGGGGCATCAGCTGAGCTCCCGAAGCTCTTCATGTCTCACACAGTCGTTTTTGGACCCATCACTACACGTTCCACCTCTGGCTGTCAACATCACTGCTCTAATCAAACTCTCTGTTATAATGTTGACAATGTGTCAATAGTTTACAGTTATATATTTTCGGTAATGATAAAAAGTGTCCCATTCACATATGTAATCATGTGTCCAAAATGTAATCACATATTCTGGTGTCCAGATGCATTGCAAATGACTGTAATTATAGACAAGCATTAACAGTGAAAGCAACTGGACAGATTGAGCAAAAAGAGCTTCAGCTTGTTTTCATTAACAACACAAAATGTGAACTGTTTTTTAGAAGCTGGTTCTGAAAAATTGTAGCTACTGAGTTGACATTTAAGTTCCAAAATATGCAACACTTTTAAATGTGCATGATTTCATTTTAGATCTTGCTCAATTTGTACCTATCAAACAAAACAAAACAATGTAGTGTTTGAAATAAATGACTGTTATCAACAGCACAGAGATGACTTTCAACTATTCACAATCTCTGTAAGACAAAAAAAAATAGTTTTAAATTCTTTCAGGGGCAACAGGTAGTTTCTGATATAACTGAACAATTCTAATATTAATCTAGACCAACCTTTGCTAGAAAAAAATGTGTTAAGGATTACTGATAAAAAGGCAAGAAGAATGTGTACCTAAAATGTATATTCTCTTTGATAGGCATAGTTAAAGAGATCACTGGCACAGAGTGAAGAAAACAAGCAAAGACTATAATATGTTTGAAGCATTGTAAAGGTTAAGAGCTGCTTTTGTCCTCAGTGAATAAAAGCATGGTAAATACTGCATTTTATAGTCCAGAGATAACACCGGTGTTGTATAAACAAATGCAATGCCATCTGAGCCAAACAGGAACACTCCATAAATGTCAACCCTTTTTCTCCTCAAATCTCTAAATTGGGAGAAACCCTGTAGATGGCTGCCATTATCTGCTTTGGCAGACTCGCTCTACTTTGTCCACTGCCATACCTTTGCCCTCGGGCATCAGACACCCGGGGGCAGTCGACTGAAACTCCAGCCAAATCCATCACGTCTTAAAAGAGGCTTATCATGAACAGAGAGAAAGAACAGAAACTTCATTTACAATGTGAAAAGACAATTGGCGATACAGAGGTGTTAACTAATATTTTGTGATCCTAGCCATTATGTGAAGCTCATCCTCACCCTTTGAGCCATTTGGAATTATAGTTAGTTAGATATAAAGCATGAGGGAAGAAATGTTTGCTCTTGATAACTAACAATGCTATCTGCTAGAACCACAGCATTTCAAATGGCAATGTGCAACACATTGAGAAAGTATTGACAGTCACAACACCCTGCCTTTAGTATAATCACTGTCAAGTGCAAAAGCAGAATTCAAATAGGTCATAGTAATTAGGTCTGATAAAGCATCTCTTACAAAAAGAACAAAAATCTTCATACACTGCTAAAAAAAACAGTTTTGTAATTTAAAATCGGAGTCAATGGTCCCACTTTACTTTTTCTTGGCTCTGGTTTGGTTCCAGAGACTATGAACACTGGTGCTTTGCTTGATTCTGCATCAGCTTGAGTGGAATCAGTTTACCAAAGTCGAAAGTGATTAATGAAAGGCCTTGATCAACACTCAACAGCAACATGGCACAAATGTTTTTTGTCCAAGCATGAATTTATCCACTGTAGATGATAAGAGGATGACAGCAATATTTATGGGACAGATATGGTACTGTTAAGTAACTATATTTAGTACCTGAGCCAGCAGACTAAGGGCAACAATACTCATAAATAGTTGAGTGAATAAATGAAATTTATAATGACATTCATATCAATGCTTTGAGGAAAACTAGGGATAGAAAACAGCAATGGTTTCCAAAACCAGAACCAAGAGTTCTCTGTCAAATCCAATAAACACATCTTTTTTGTCTCATAAATACTCACGCTGTCCATATTTTGAATGCCCTATGCCTCATGCACTATTGTCGTTGGAGGGATTAGGTGTTTGCTTGTCTCCATTGACCTATCTGGACTTGACAGCATTTCTTTATACCTGGCAGAGTGGAGCTTTCCTGGGAGAGTGTTCCACCAACAGAGGCACACACTGTTTCCCAGATCTTGACACATTCCCAACAGGAGTCCAAAAAAATAAAAGGCAGTTGGAGTTCCGACTGCAGTGACAAGGATGAGATCCCTCACTGGTTTTGCACCTGTCACTACCACTTTCCTTTAATAAGACACTGACTCAAGGATTTAAGGTGTTTTATTGTAAATGGCACCTTTTTGTGGTTTAGTTTTGCATGTGCCAAAATATTCTGTTTTTTTTTGTTTTTGTTTGTTTGTTGTTGTTTTTTTGGCAGCATCCATGCATTTGTTGCACAACTGACTTATAAGCGTTACATTTAAATGGTTTTATTCATACCAAGAAGTCAAATTGTAAACCAAAGTCAAGTTTGGGTGAAGTAGGTTACCTCTACCTTTTGAGTGTGAGTTCTGGGGCTTTGCCTTTTGTCCTAGGGGACAGAGGCTTTTGAGTTTATGCTCTATTTAACTGTGTTGTGTTGTGACTTTTACAAGGCCGGCAGAGATGCACTTTTGTGCCTGTAAATGTCCCGCCTCAAGCTCTAAACAGAAGGCTCTAAGCACACTGTGACCCATAAAGGATAAGTAGTAGGCAATATTTATTATACTGTTTTTGCTGGTACTAATGTAAACAACATGCTATTGCTCTGACAAACTTACTTTGAGATGAATGGTTACTCACAGGTGGTTTACCCAGTCACCGACCAGGTTTTAAGGGTTTTGAGTAGAAGCTTTCCCTGATGGTTCTGTGACTGTCTGTCCAGTCAGGTTACTTGTATCACAAAATAATTTTTTGAACAACAAATGTTGTTCTACCACCACCATTGTTGTTCTACTTGCTGTGTGTCAGCAGCCAATAGCCAATACCAGCATCTAAACAGGCACTTACACACTGAAAATGTAACAGCATTGAAGTTGGGCTCTTTTAAGGTAAGATTCATGGTATGCAGTGGGTTCCACCATGTTATAGTCAAGGGACAAGGGGGTCAACAGGGGTCACTCTTGGTGATAACTGCAATCACAAAGAGGCTTTGATGAAGAAATCTCATTAGTGCTAATACCTGATAGCATAAATGTGGCTTACACACATCCTTCATGGTGTCTCCTTCATCACAAGTGAGCACACACAGACTCTGGCAGCCATACACACAAGTATATATGCAGAGCCCTTTTAATGAGCTCATAATGAGAGTTTGCTAACATGATTTGGATTAGTGGACCCACTGTATAATACCTATTAAGCAAATAAAACCCTCCTGACTCCTCTGAGGCTAGATCTTATTGGCTTGTGTTCCACATGATGACATATTAACCAGGGCACAAAGGTTATCTGATTATTCTGTCCATAAAATTGGTTGAGACATACTGTGGTTTAATATTGGAAAACAGCCTTAATTAAAATCTATGGACTATCAGTACTGTTAGCTAAGGGCATAATGCTGACACTTGCCTGTATGGCAAATATGATTTATTTATATGCACGTATATTTATGTATTATTTAACAGTCAGTGCTGGGAGTATATGTTTATTTATACTGTTATGTTTATTCACACTTCATCTTAGGCATTTACTTTTGACCATTGTTCTCACTCTGAAGGCAAAATAAAAATGGCAAACACTAAAAATGCAGCACACGCGCTGTGTTATTTTGATGTGATCATGCACTACAGATAACATACAGGTGTCCCACATTCTTCTACTTCAGTATTTCACACAACACACCTTTTGCAGCTTTATCATTAGTCCTAGGTACAGTGAAAAAACTGTAGTGCTGAAGTAAAGCACATCATCATTTTCAATTAACTTTTTAAATAAATTGAAGTACACACATTTAAAACACAAAAAGCGATGATTTAATTGAACAATGCGGCCTTTCACTAAAAGGATTTGGGGAGGCAGAGCTGCTATCATGCTGCTAATGCTCCCCCTGGTTGTTCCTGGCTTTTGGTCAAATTCCCAGTGGATCAATTGACAAGTTCCCCCTGCTGCCTCACAAACTGTTTCATGGCACTGGATTAAAGAGGGAAGGAAAACAAGTCTGAACTCTAGACAGTCCCACGACAGCGCCAAACATGGCAAGCTTTTTTTCTTTCTATACACCAGTCCTCTGCTTCTGATTCACTTTTTTTGATTTCAATCCGTGAAACAGCAGGTGACACCACAGTGCAGAAGGACTTTGTATTTTTAATATGTTTTGAAAAGAGGAATTTTAGGCAAAGTTCAATTCTGGTGCACGCACAACTGTTAAAGGCAGGGTCTGTAAAATGCAACAAAAAATAATGTTATGAATTGAAACTTAAATATAGATTGCTATCTCTATTCAGCAGGGAGATAACAGATAAAAAAAAAGAGTCAAGCTTCATTAAATGCTCAAATGCAATGTGTTTGGAAGACATTCAATTGACAGTCAATTTGACAAAACAAGTGCATTAATTAAATCAATTATACTTTTCATTTCATCACTTCTCATTAGTTGATTGTATAAAATAATGCTTTAAAATGAAAATGTAGATAACTGCACCTGGTTTACAGCTGCTGTACTCTAAATGACCAAAAACAGCATTAGTTTATCAACATAAACACAAAATGCATAACCTCAAAATAGTCTGTTCACAAATTAATGTTACACTATTTACACAATGATGCGGAGGCTGGAACGAAACAAAAACGTCTCCTCAGCCAGGCTCAATGTTTGTATTCTTTGGAGTTATAACATACTTGTACAAACATAACTAACACAACACAATCAAGACAAAATGTTGTGATGTAAATGGTCCTTGAGCTTTGTGTCCGGAAAAACTAAGCTCCCTTTTCTAACTGACTGGTCACATGTTGAGGGTGATGTAGAGGATCCTGACTGAAGAGCTGCCGGTTGCTAATATAAAGGGGGCAGTTAGTGCTGCTCTCTGACTTCTGCAGCTGTTAATCAAAGATACAGTTCTTTTTTATTTCCCCCATGTTCCAGCACAGGGCTTCCACTCTCATCCTGTTAAAAGGGTTTCATCAAGTAATCATCAATGCTGAGCAGAGTAACAGCGAAAGGAAGAAAACTAGTCTCCTTCTGTAGCAGCAATATTTTCTTCAAATCTTACTTTTATCTGAGAAAGACTTCTTGTTATAGCTGGTACATTTCACAGCAAAGGATTATGTTATGAGATATGATATGTGAAACTAACAGGGGGCTGGCTGGAATGGATATCATTCCAAAACCATAACACAGAGGAGGCATTAACAACTTACCACACCTTCAGAGCTCTAGTGGAGTCAAATATCTCTTTTTAGGACAAAATGGATACAGATTTGTGTCTTTTTGCCATGCATTGCTGCTCTCACTGTCAGACGTCAGAGCTGCCTTAGATCTTTCACCCGAGCCTCTGTCAGCAAGGACTGTATAGTTCCAAAGTTTAGAACATCTTTTGGACAGTCTTGCTTCTCTTTTAAAGGGCCCAGACTGTCTTTCTTCCCACTGATCTAAAACTGCAGACGGACTTTAACATCTTTAATATAGGCGTAAAACAGTGGCCTAAGTCTGGGCAAATGGCTTCTGCTCTAGATGAGCTTTATTCTGTAGCATTCACTTCCCAGGTTCACAGATTTGGCAAAGAGCCCTCTGTACCAAAATCTCTGCACAAGACTGTGCCAATATCCTCTGTACCACAAATTTACATTTACATCACTCAGTTTCAGTTTGATTTTTCACTTATCACAGCTGCAACAGTTATTATTTTAGCTCTTGCTCCTTTTCGCTTTGAGATAGTACTACTACTAAGTATCCAAGAGTGAAAGTAGTGATTTTTTTTCTTTAAGAGTGGGTAGTGATTAAGATTTGTTCAGTTTCGTTTCGAGTAATGATGCAACAAATGACTCCAACACAAAGTTGAGGGGGCTCCTGGTGTGTTTTGCTGTGTTTCTGCTGCATCAATATAGGATAAGACAGGAATTGGGAATGAGAACAACTCACCTCACCTCAATTTAAAAGCTTATTGGAAAGTTAGTTGTGCTTCCTAAAAAGTGATTGTGAGTTTATTAAAACAGAATCTCAAGAGACAGAAAGGCCTTGAGGCAGTACACAAGCTGCTGCCAACGAACGCCGCATAAATCCGGGCAATATATCTGTGCTGATGCAACACTACAGCTCCTGCCCACACGCACAGCCATATTATGTGAAAGACACGTATGCACACACACATGACCCACATGACCCACTCTCACATTTAAGCAAACGCACCAGTGATCCATCCATACAGGCTGCCGTGGACCCCTTTTAAGCTAATTGGTTCTACAGCATGATGCAGGCAAAGCTCATTATGCTGCCTCTTACATAGCCACCACTGGAAACAAGTCTCCGCTGCATGTCTTGTGGAGAAAAAAAGGGGGCAAAGTCCGTTTTAAAGAATGAGTAACAGAAGTACTGCAAACACCAGCATTTCAATTGAATTAGCAATTTTAGTTTCAAATTTCATAATTTTAATGCATTTCAGGAGGCATTGATCAAAATACGTTCATTCCACTTGTGATGTTTTTATTTACTGCTTTATAAAAAATATAACCAATAAAATAGATCCAGCTGAACTGACCTCACCAAAATACTAATGCATTTTACACCTCACAAAATTCTAACTCTGAGTTTTTAGATGAAACATTTTATATCATACTATGTTATAAAATGTATGTAAAGACAAAAATCAAAACAAAACAAGAACCTACTGTATGTTTAATATTTGTATTCACCGTCAGCCTGCCAACCCTTTTTTTTTTTTTTTTTTTAAAATCCAAAATGAAAATCTTTTGGCTGTTAAATACAGCATTCATTTTGCACTTTTACTTTTTTTCTGTTTGGTTTTTGTCATTTTTGTGCTATTTTGCTTTGTGTGCAGTCATATCCCGGACTGAAACAGCCACTTGCCACTTGGATATTCTGCTGTCATTGATTCAATGTTGACAAGCCATGTTCACAAACCATCCATAATGAGTAATTGAATGATATTGTTAATGATACTTAATGATACTAACTGATTCCACTTACCTCATTGATGATGCTGCAATTTTTTTTTTTTTTTTTTTTTTTTTTTTTTTTTTTTAATTATTTTTTTTTTTTTTTTTTCCCCTAGAGGGACCCCCCCCCCCGGGAAAATTTTTTTTTTTTTTTTTTTTTTCATTTAAAATATTTTTTTTTTTTTTTTTTTTTTTTTTTTTTTTTTTTTTGTGTGTGAGTATGTGAATGCCTAGTTGCTGAAAACATGTTTGACAACATTAATGTGCAGAACTAGATGTCTAAGTAGAAAACCATTGTGCATATTATTTCTAAATACGGCAATTACTATAAATAACAGTATTTTTATAGCATTTTTTACACCAAGCATCCATTTACCAATTTGCTCTCACAGACAGACACATTCATACACCAACATCACAGACAAAACAGGTAAGGTATAGGGTTTAATGCCATCCACACTTCCACAATATAAAAACATAAGACATTGTTTTGTACAGTTTTTTTTTTTGTTTGTTTGTTTGTTTTTTTGCATTGTTATATTTGTGCTGCATTTCATAAAATTACAGAAAACTCAACTTAATACTACTTCATACTACTTTAGATTAAAACAAGCCTTTTAAAATCTCTGAAAAAAAAAAAAATCATAGTTATCTAGACAGTGTTATCTGGAAACATTTTCATTTTGGTGACTTTTGAAAAAAATGTTGAAATAGAGAATCATTAGTATAGTATAACAGCTAATATTAAGTGTGTTCCAACAAGCATCTGACTTTGATGAGTCTAGACATTACCAAGTGATGATGTGTTTATCAAACATTAACTAAAAAAGTTTACCTTCAAAACAATGAAATAGATTTCTTTTTTTTCTTGCAGTACCCTGTTTGTGTTGTTCATGTATTGTTTCATGTTGACTGTGGTGGCCTTTTATAAACATTACCTTTTGCTGACAGTGATTTTCTTTATTGCCTTCATTGCAAAATGTTTTGAAGGATCTCAACTGCGGTCAAGGTCAGGCTGTTTGTTCATTTGTTTTGCTCTGTCTTTTCTTTATAATCAGCCCTTTTTTATGTGATCTCTGTTCGGAGCTCTCTGTCACAGGTTAAACATGTTCATCTATCGAAATCCTTAATAATAAACCATGACAATGTCGATTTTTTCCAGACACATCATTCTTAACAGTTTTCCACACTTAAAAATGACTCTGCACATTTAATTAGACATGTACAACAGCATTCATGTCACACAGTTGATCTTTGCGATTGACCCTTCCTTGACCTCTCATCCATTTCATCTAGCCTGACTCTGCTGCCATATCTGCTTGCCATCTGTCTCTCTGAACTCTTTTTCATGTCATGTCAAACATCCACGCCTTCCCGTCCTCCTCTCCTTGTCTCTTGTCAAAGTTTTGACATAAAAGCGCAGAGGTTTACAACAAGCAGCGTTGTCGAGATTAAACCCTTCCAACCATACTGTGACTGCCCACACCTCTGCCACAGGTCCAACGCAAAAGCTGACAGGTTGGTGTGTGTGTCTGCTAACAACAGCGCATGACAAGTTCTTCCAGACATGGGCCAAAAAGAAATATTCACACTGTTATTTTTAGCTCACATAACACATGAGAGTGGTGTACATTTGAGTGTCTGTGCAGGAAAGACAGTTCTGTGCCTTCACCAACCAAGTCCCTGTTGAATTTATGTGTTCTAGTGGATATGTGGTTGTATTTCCCAAAAAAAATGGAATGGCAATTTAAATAAATGGTGTCCTAAACATGTGTGAAGAAAGAAAGAAGAACAGGAAGTTTTATGTTGCATAAACCACTGGAATCACAGTTCTTTTGAAACATATAAACAGTGATCTTGTTTCAACATAATTTCATACATATTTCTGAGCAAACCCAGGTGACATAGGTAAGATAATGTCTACTGGGTTTGCAAAATGAATTGAGTTCATTCATGTCTAGGAAGATTGATTGCTCTGAAACTCTGAAAAAAAAAAACTCAGTCAAGCTCAATCTGTCTGCTCTGATAAGTTTTCATTGTGAAGTAATGAAACTAATGCCTCTTTGTACAGACATTAATCAGCGCTTTTGTTTTTTTAGAAGGTTGAGCAGATGGGGTCGATTATGCACTATTTAAAATGGAGTTGTAACCAGTGTTTTAGTTTCAAAGAAGACATCTGTGATTTTGGTGCTTGTATTGGCTGAGTTAGTGCTAATGTCCACATGCCTTCTTTGCAACCTGTTCCTGAATATGTCTTGACCGAACCCCTCTAAAGAAATATTTTAGTTTGTACACTGTAAACTTTTATAGAATGCTCCTTTAAAACACATGTCAGATTTGCATGTCTGCAATATAATTGTGTTGCACATTTTTCCAAGTACGAGTGGGAAAGAGTTTCTGGAAACCATGGGTGGATATGTCTGAATTGGTCGACTGGCTGGGCTTTTGAACAAGCACAGTATTTTGTTGGATTGTGACTCATTGCTACCAAAGTAAACGCATATTGCTAGGTGCACATAATCAGATGTTCCACCCTTAAAGTTGATTTCTGATTCAGGTCTAGTTCAGGTCTCTGTATAATGCCTGTACGTGGGTGTTCTTATATACATCTGCCTCTTACACTGGTTCAAATGAGCATCGCCAACAGTGCAGCATATCAAACAAATCAGCTCCTTCCCACGCTAATTCTGTTGGCTCTTGTGTTCTAATATCTCTTAGCCACTTTATGCTAATAGTGTTAGTGGCCTGTCTATACAAGAACAGACTAATATTGTTATAGCCTTTGTATCTAATTAGCTGCGCTGTGGCTGTGAAAGGGCTGTATTGACAGAAAGCTAAGAGAAAACCCGATGAGAGAAGTGTCATTAGGCCGCCACGCGTCTCAGTCTGTGTGTGTTGTGTTTCCGTCGAAGTGCACGTGGGTGTACCCTTGCAGCCTTGTTCATGGCTGAGTGTGGATACGTGGGTTGAGCGATAGGTCATTAGATACTACGGTATTTCTATCTGTCAGACAGTCATCAGGTCGATCTTTTGCTAATCACATAATGGCTTTAAAGGTTGGCAGGAGACAGACAGAGTGAGGCTGGAGAAAAGAGCAGGATCCTTAATTACCTTAAAGTAAGGCATTAACATAGTATCACTGCACCATCTGGATCACAAATGGACTTTAATTTACTGTTACTGGCAAGAGCAATATGTTCCAGAAGACACATGCAGTGTCAAATGGATCATGCCAACTTTCTACCTACATGTACAAAAAATATTTATTTTTTTAACCTGTGAGACCAGCAGCCTGATGAAGTCTTTTTGCAGCAGCTTAAGCCAATAAAAATGTGATTACACTCATGCCAAATCAGGTTTGTGAGCCTTGCTTTAATACGTCAGCTCTTTGTCAGCCATTATTTGTATCGATGATAGAGTTTCATCACATGGTTACAATCTCATACACGTTTTAACCACTGGAGTCAAAGACCAGTCAGCCTCAATAGAACTGAAAAGCCACATTTTATTAAACATCTCTCAGTAAAAGTAGGTTAAGGGTAAGTTAATACTATAATATTCAGGTTTTTCATTAAAAATTAAATTTACCACGGCATGAACACTTTTTTTTTTTTAACTCCTCTCGTGTGGTCCTCTAAAACATTTTGGAGGTGAATGTCAGCCTACTTTCAATACACTGGGGGAGGTATTATGATGTTTCCAAACCAAGAAAAAAAATGGATTTGAATTTTACTCACTCATGCCATTAAAGTTCAGTTTATTATGATCACCATTAGCCATTGCCCTCTTTCTGGGGTGCACACAATAATAACAGTATTTAATAATAAATTGATTCGGTTAATTACAATAAACAGTAGTACAAAAACTTTAAAAAATATCCCACACACTTATTCCATCACTTATAACATCACTGCTATGTGGAGTGTACAAACCTCTGTGATTTTGACCAGTGTAATAGTTCTCAAAAAAACAAAGAACATGGATCCTCAGTCCTTTTTTTTCACTAATGGCCAACCTGAAGTTCTGTGCATTATGACAGTGTTTCCTTTTTCTGGACAGTTGAGAGCTTTATGGTAAGAGGATGTTTTGTTTTGCAAATTAAACCACTGTTAGCCTTCTCCCCATAGCTGTAATTTTATATGCTCAGTCTACTTAGATCAGTCTGCCATCTGAAGTGACTCAGAGAAGTTGTGTTTCTTCAGCTTTACAGTTCCCCAGAATACAGAGTTAAAGAATAAATGTCACAACAAAGCAGTTCAAATCTAAAGAAGACTGAATACTGATAGTTCAAACTAGTTCACATAATTTTCTGATCATTTGCATTATATCTGAAGAGTTTCTATAAGCTCGGTCCACCCCTTTCCACCCTCATTGATCACAGCCTTTTTTTAAATTAACTCACATAAAACCAGTTTTCCTCATTATTGTTTTGTTCAAAAAGGTTGGGGGTTTTTTTGTTTGTTTGCAAATAGACCCTAAAAGTTTGGGAATAAGAATTAGGTCACTAAAAGTATAAAATGTGTTTTTGCGGTGTCTTTGAAAGGTTGAGATAGACCTTGTAAATGCTGCTGCAGACCGATGTGTCCTCACACAGATAGAGCATGATTTATTATTTACATGTGCTAATGTGTTTTCTGGACACCTCAGGAGGAGACATGCTGGCATTAAGCTGCTCTGTGGCCCTGAGTCAAATACCACAAAGTCAAAACTTTGCAACATTCTGTGACATCAGTCCCAGTCTGGAGCCAGGACCTGAAATGCTGAAGATGTCCTAAAAGTAAAAAAAGTTTTCTTCTAAAAAAGAGTTTTGTTGACAAGATTGATCAGTTCTGAAGTCAGATTCATGAATTTATCACAGTGAACCTTTGCTGACTTTGCATATGTCATGTATTTTTTACTGATGCCTCTTAACACTGCAGTCAGGCTTCAGTTCAGAAGAAAATACAAACAAATGCAAATAAAATAAAATAGTACATATACTTGGCTTGTTTCCTGAAAGTTGAGGCAGTCTTCTCTTGTTTTCAAGGACAGCCTGTTTTAACAAAATCAGTGTTTTCAATTTGGTCATTACCATTTCCCCATCGGCACCACTGTAATCAATAACTGCATGTT
Source organism: Rhyacichthys aspro (assembly GCA_036850595.1). Classification (NCBI taxonomy): domain Eukaryota; kingdom Metazoa; phylum Chordata; class Actinopteri; order Gobiiformes; family Rhyacichthyidae; genus Rhyacichthys; species Rhyacichthys aspro. The sequence continues at coordinate 5,560,948 of CM072159.1, forward strand.
CTGCTGTAAGGTGTATTGTCAGCAGACTACACACACAGTGTGTTTACATGATTGAATGTCTCTTCCCTGCTTCAGATATGACCTTGTCCTCTAGTTTTTTATGTGTTCTTAATTGGATTATTGTTGTGCAGTTTCTGAGACACTAAAATGGTGTTAATCTTAGTTAAGGGTTAAGGAATAAGTTGTCATTAAGGTGTTTAATTCAGTAGGTCTGCATCAAACTCACTCAATATGCACAATCTTGTGTCAATAGCTGTTTTACGTGGCGTGGTTCTTCATCCTGGTGTCCAAGTTGGAAGAGTAAAAGACATAGGAAAAGGCCAAGTGATAAAGAAACATTAAGGTTTATCCATTAATCCATGTAATTTCTATATCATTACAACATTTGATCATTAATAGACTTGTCACATTTCAAGTGAGGGTCTTGGGTTTGAGTCCTGCATGAGCCTATTGGCTCCATGTCAAACAGATACAGAGGCTGCAAAGCATTTGATAAAATAATAATCAAATATAAAATATATTTTAGTGTTCCAAATATGTTGCCTAATTGTGTGTGTTAAGAATGATGAAATGAATTCTTTGTACATCTGATCCTGAATGTAAGCATTGGGCTGCACCTTGAATATAATGAAAGAATCCACAATACTGAAATTGGCCACAAATAATGCCAAAAAGACTTAATTTTAGATGAATGTGGCTGCTCATGAGTAGTTCTGTCTTCCCTCAGACCTGCGTCAATAATGCATAAAAATACTCACATTGTCCAGATTTCAAAGTTGATACCTCTCATTAGTTTTACCTGAATGTTTCATAGTAATGAGGCCCAGAACCAAATGGTGGTTGGGTGGTCTGTTGTTAGAGATCTGCTGATGAAGCCAGTGAAAAACCCTCAAACCAGACACAGAGAAGGATTCATTAGAGAAGCCAGAGGCGGAGGACAGGAAGATGGAGGATCTGTCACTGTGACACATGACACATGGGTGACCTGAGTCAGTCTGATTAGAACCTACAAGTGCAGGAGAAGAAAATAAGTGGACAAAAATGGATCACATTATAGTTAGAATACGTTAACAAGGTAAATAAATGTTATGTTATAGTTTTAATGAAATATCTCTTAAAATATCTTAACAAACCTTGATCATAAAATGCCAATATAATTGTCGGACTGAGTGCATGGGCAGTACTTTTCTGTAGGTCACTTTGCTTTGTTTGTTTCTGCTCTTTTTCTGTGTAAATAGATATAACCAGTGCTACACAGTTTTGTTATTGATTCATTGCTGACAAGCTGTGTAGACAAACCAGCCAAAGGGACTGGAACTAGCAACCTTTGTATACAAGCATGTGATTGGCCATAGCTTCCATTACTCGCTGAACATTCCTAGATGGCATCTTAAGTTTGACTTCTTGTTTTGTATTTATTTATTTATTTTCATGATTTCTTTTACAATATTCTGTTAGATAACTAAACAGTTTTCCTCAAATACAAGAAACAAACCATTACCATCAGTTTAAACTTGCTGATTTGGTCGGCAACAAGCCAGGAATGTCTGGATTTGTTTCAAATTTGTTTCATTCCTTGACAAAAACATGACTGAAGTGGCCCTGGAAGCCAGTCACACACAGACCTGTCCAAAGTTGGGGAGATGAAATGAAGCAAGGCTGCAAATGTCTGTCTTATGACGTTATTACAATAAATGAAGTAAACAATCATTTGAAGACAGTATAATAACCGGCGGGGAGTATTTCCATTCCTTTCCATAGTAAAATAATACCTTTAAAGACAGCACCAAGCAGTAGCAGACACACAGACTGCTCTTTACACAAAAGATGATTGACATTGGGGAAGATTTGTACAAACCGACTGAAATACCTGACTTTTTTCCATCATAAATGAACCATAATATTGAATGCTTGTTGTAGAGGTGTGATATCTACTTAAGTGTGTACATTGTGCTTGTGTGTCCTCCGGTGCATGTGTGTTTTCCACCAGACTGGAGCAGCTGTTTTAAAATGACTGACAAGTGACAAATCGCTGACATTCCTGAAAGCAGAAAATGGCTAAGCGTCGACGTTGAAAAGGCACGGTATAAAGAGAAGTGGTAACGGTTATATAAAAACTGCAAGTCATACGGTCCAAAGGCTAAAAGAGGAAGGAAATGCTGCAGTCCTCGGAGAAGGTGTAATCTGGCAGGTGTACAGGAACAAGCAGATGTTCAAGTTCTTCTGGAGGGTTTTGCGTCTAACCTGTTCTCAGATCGAAAAGCCTAGTGATGTTTGAATCGCCCTAAAAGCATCAAGAAGAGATTGGGACGCAACAGACGGAGAGGTGAGAATGGAATAAGAAAGTAATGGCCTGTAATGTGGGAATAGAGGGAATAGAGGGTGTGGTTAAAGGAGACTCAGGAGAGATGACCAGAATAAAAAGCACCAGAGAGTGAGAACATGAAGAAAGCAACCTCTACGTCACAGAAATATGGATTAATAAAGTATAAGTGATGTTCTAGTGGAGAAAATTAGTTTAGATTACACCTGCATTTAACATCATTGTCTGTGACAAAAATATATATGAAATGATCTATCATATAAGTAAATAAAATATTGCACTGGTAAGACTTTAGAGTAAGGGTACACAAATTAGCCTGGATTTGTGCAGGAATTAATGCATACCTAATGCATTAAGTAAAATTTTAGGTCAGTCCTTGGTTATGTCTCATTTCTCCAAAGAATAAGCTACACCAGGGCTGACAAATCCACAAAAATATTCAAAATTGGGCAGGATAGTTACATGCATGTTGATAACTGCTGAAAATGTACCAACAAGTAACAAATATTCTTCGAGACAAGGTTGGAAGGGAGAGAAGGGGGCAACGCGATTAGGAAGTCATAGACAGAGATGGAGGAAAAAGGGGGGCGGACGTGTCGGGGGAAAGGGAGCAAGTGAAAATGTAAGGGACTGATCCCAGAGGAAATAAAAACCAGGAGAGAAACCCCAGCAACATTTACGGCCCGGCTCAGAGTCACTATTTTCCATTTCTCTTTCAGATAATAAACACATGAAGCAGACTGGAGATAATTGCCTCATGGGAAGAAACGAGAATCATGAGCAGGATTGACAGGACGGCGGTGTGCACAGCGGCCGTATAGAAATGGTTTAGATAGGGGAGCACACCAAATACATACGGGCAGAATCACAATATAAAAAGAAAAAGCACACTTTCACACCAACGACAGGTCCATCATTATGTCAGTAAACATGAATTTGACAATATAATGTGTACTCTCTGAATTCTGACCCCATGTTAAGGTTCCTCTTGTTGTCCTATACTTTCATAATATACTGGTGCAAACTTTGACGACCCTGCACTGGAGTTGTATGACTGTGTGACTTTGCGAAGCAGCCAAATATAAATGCACATCAAACACATGCAGTAAAAAGTAAGTGCCTTTCAGCTTCTTTACCTCAGGGAGTTACCACAGCACAGTAATCTGCATGTGTAGCAATGTCTTTACACTGGATGCCCTTCCTGATGCAACCCTCTCCATTTACCTGGGCTATAGGTGCACAGGTAGACTGTGGCTGGAGTTGCTCCCCAGGGGATTCCAACCCCCAATCTCAAGCTAATCTCTCCACCACAGAGGAGCTGCATCAAATACATGCAGTCACATCACAAAACGATATAAAAAGCTTGAGATACATGTAAACAATAGGAACTCCCCCTAGATGTAAAAAACATACAACAGCAGCACTTGAAGCTTGGTAAATATAATTGTTTGTTAAGGGGTTTACATGAATATATGGAATGGATGGTGATGCACAGACTGAGTGAAAATGATTAGCTGTACACTTAACTAAATACATGTTGACAGGCAAGAGTGCAGCCTTTTAAGAGAACAGATGCTCAGCCCTAAAAGCACAAGCACACAGACACATTTTCAGAAAAGACACAATGAACTCACACTGGTGTTAGCAGTTCGACTCTCAGCGTGTCACTGGAGAGACATGAACCCCATCAACTCTCAGTCAAGTGTGGATTTCACTGTAGTTTATCAAATGTTCGACTAATTTTTCAGTGACTGCAGTCAAAAATAAGTGACATTGTAAAAACCTCTCACCTTCCTTCAACCCATTAGTTTCACACCATGTTCCTGTTTTAACATTTTCAATGTAATATCATAATGTTACAACCTTGAGTGTATATTACAACTCACTACATTGAATCTGCTCATATCTTGCAGACCTGTTGCAGAAAAATGATATGCAAAAAGGTCATTTAAAGATTAATTGGTATTGTCCAGGGGTCAGGCCCAAAGCTGAGGGATAGGCTCTAGCCCCCAATGACCTGTAATGAGATTTGTGGTAGAGGAGGAATAAGGTATTCTTTCAGCCTTCTGATGTTTTTAATATTATTATTTTACCAAATTAAATGAAAATGACAACTTCATGGACATTGTTCAGATTGCTTTAAATTAAATCCTTTTGCCGACTCACGTCTGTGAATGTGTCCTGGGAGACCTGTGCAGACCTGAAATCTCACTACAGCTTTCATCAACTTTTATAGCCTTAAGCTACAGAGCAAATCTAAAGCTCGCTTTGAACAAAGTACACTCTTCTGTGAACTATGTTGCATTATTTAGACATTGTACACTGTTATCTTCACTACTATAGTAGCTGATGGACAAACATACACACAAAATATTTCATGGCATCATAACTGAGTAAAAATCTTTAAAGGAGTCGTTCTTTGTGTGTAAATTTGTCTTTTGGAGATCTTTTCTTTCTGACTCAGATCATATTTAGCTGCTGACATTTTTGGTGCAGGATTGATCAAAAGCACAAACACTGACATAAGAAATGTGTGACATGTCCCGGTGGTCATCGGGGGGAGTCATGGCGTCCTCATTAGGCCATCATCTGACATTGTTTATGTGATAAGCAGAGAGAATCAGGGGGAGGGGTTGTCAGAATCCTCCCATTACAAACAACTTCAAAAACTCACTGAAGCAAAGACTCACAAGGAATGTGCGAGAAGAAAACAAGTGGAGACAGAATAAAGCTGACAGAGATATAGAGACAGTAAAACATAACCAGTAGAACGCAGGTAAGACAAAAGTTTAAAAAGTATCAGTGAGATAAACAGTAAGTGACAAGCAGGAAACAATATACACGAGTTTTTTGACTTGCATCACAGTCTCTGTCTGGAACAAGGTGTACTCGAATTTCTTCTGTATGTTTTTTTTTCAACAATCACTGATAGATTTGTGTTTGATCTCTGTGTGATTCTACTTCTATCAGTATTTCATCTTATTGACAGTTAAGTCCTTCCACCTACCAAAAATAGCAGGGTTCCTTGAAATGTTTGCATTTCCTCCTCGTGCCACTGGGGGTTTTCTCTCATCGACCCTGTTTCCTCAAACATTCCAATGACACGTGCACATTTAAGTGTTTTGGGGAATTTATATTCACCCATACACAATGACTATGGCAGTGAATGGTTGTCACTAAGTGTTGGCCCTGATATTGACCTGTGATCATCTAGGGTATGCCCCAACTCACAGCAAAAGCAGCTAAGATATGCTCCAGCCCTCCCTGATCCAGAAACAAGATAAATGTAAGAAAATGAATACATGTGTTTGTTTGTTTTTTGGTTGTTTGTTTATTCATGGTAGGTGTTAATTGTCATTTTAAATGATAAAAGAATTTAAATTTTGCTCTGGCAGCACGCAGCAGTATGTGAGATATCTTAACAACACAGTTTGAACACAGACTAAAATGTTTAAGTTTATAGATGTATAAAACTCTGTGATCAACCTTTTTACACTGCATTGTTTCATTGTTTCTACATGCACTGTATGTTTGTCCAAACTGTAGATCATTATAAGAATCACACATCCTACATCCAAACAGAGAGGGGCAGTACATTCCTGGGATTTGAATGGTCCAGAGAAGACCTTAGAGGTAGTATGTGGACTGTTCCACTATGTGCAAACCTAGTTAAAGTCTTCATTTATAAATGATTATTAAAGTCAGTGCTGACTGAAAGAGTGAAATATTGTCCCCTGACCGTCCTTGAACAAACACTGTTGCATGGAGTAAGTCAGATTTGGTTGTTTGTGTGGCAACGACAAACTTTTCAGTGTGACTTTTATGCCACAAAATGGCACAGCAAGACTAGTGGTAATGTGTGTTACTGTAAGTCTGATGTTGCCTTGCTATGCTCAGTTTCAAATGAATATATGTAAAGAAGGAAGTGTTTTTAAAAATGTTGTTTCATTGCATTCATTTGTGTTATTTTTATTGTATTTATAATGCAAAATGTTACATCACTTGCAGTTCACAGTCTGACAATGGACTGCAGTCAATCATGCTGAACATGCACACATTTCCATTTTAATAAAGTTGCCTAAATCGCACTGCCTCTGATGGATACAAACAACTGTGAACAGAAACAACAGTGATTCATGAGTTTATGCAACAGAAAAGGAGAGGTCAGTGTAGGACAAGCCGTATTTGTGTTCTCTCTGTTGCTCACTGTGAAAGAGTTGGCTTCTGGGTAAAAAGGCTTGACCTGAAAATAGTATTGCTTTGGTGATTCCGTCGGTGTGCATTGCGTTGCCTGCCACAACTGGGAAGCACGGCTGTCAGGGTTAAAAATGACCCAACATCCAGAGGACAGTCCTGCACATGAATGCTGCTTCGGACAAATGACACTTTGTAAAAAATACTTATGTCTGTTTTACTGCCTTACAGCCATATATTGCTGGTGCATTATGCAACTGATTCAAAATGCTTCAGTTTTTTCACTAATAATTCTGAAAAGCTATGACACTGCTGCTAGCAAATCAATACATTTATGGTTAAATTTCTCAGACATGGGCTGGTACATGTCTGTCTTGCCTAGAAGAGCCCTTCGAAAATGAATACATTTTATCCTAATTCAGTTTAGTGTGACACCAGAGGCAACTATTTATAGAGATACATTTTCTAGGTTCCATTGCAATAATTTTATTTTATAAAAGTCAAAGAACTCAAATGAGGGAAAATAAATTTTTATTGTTGCATCTGTTGGTTCATTCATTCACTTTCTAAGGCCTGTCTTTACTGGAGACTCACAGACGCTGTATACACCATGCAGACATTTATAGACAAAAAACATTTGTTCTTACTTTAATGGGCAATTTGGGGCAACAGTTCACCTAACAACGCATGTCTTTTGGACAGTGGAGGGCTACCTGGAGTGGTATGTCACGGAATGGGTTAGTAGGGGTGAGTTTTCATTGCCAAAAAGATGTGCCATGCTGTACTACTTTGTCCTTAACTTCTATCAGCGTGCTGCTTTTGTAAAGGCAGAGAGATTGGGAAAAATAAGAAGTTAAAGGAAAAACATAAAATGGAAATATTTTCCATATCATGCCTTTCTTGTAATGCACCTATTCAAGAGAAAAGGTCTGTGCATTATGTATTGTATTTTTGTATTTTTTAGTAAACAAACTGGACTATAGCTGGAGTCAGTGTTATACTAACCTGATAAGCCACATCATCTGTTCCACACTACATGGTCTGTCTCAGTACCATCTGGGGGGGCCTCCATAGAAAGTGCTTGCAATAGGCAGGTACTTTAAATGAATATCTGGTCGATGACTGGATTTATCATCTGTGAGTTACCACAGTTTTACCCAATTAGAGCAATGACATGCTGTTTACGTAGCAGTAAAACAGTCCCTACATCTTCAAACCATGCCATACCTGTCAGTACTGGTCAGTCAGTTGGAAGACCTCACTGAATGTAATGTTCAGAAAGCTAGTAATGAACCAGAAGTAGTCTACTAATATTTGCTGCAGCAGTATACAGCTCCACCTACAGCCTCTTGTGCCACACCAGGATTTACTCTCTTCATAATATACATAAATAAATAAATATAAAACACAGGTAACAAAACTTCAACTTATGTGTCATCAATGTTAACATAGCAGATGCTGCTGAACCCAAAACAGTGGAAATGCAGACCTCTTTAAGGGAAACCTCTACCAAAATGTTCTGAGTCGACCCAAACAGTACCATTCAATGAAAACAAGCCTTATATTTTGTGAGACAGTGCATTTAAACCTTTATAAGAATGCCACCTATTCTGAGTTATTTCATATTCTATTGACATAACACATACGCAGACAGACAGGTAATGAGTATCATTTTCATATTCCATGGGCTGACTTAATCCTCTCTCCAGGCGTCTTTACCTCGTTGAGGTTTTCTGCTTCTGCTGACACATCACAAGTATAAATCCATCCAGACACATACTATTATGACCAGCTGCATACATTTTCTGTGGATAGATCACAGACTGTAGAAATTTTGGACCAATGGAGATTTTCATACATTGAGGTGTGGCTCCAAGAAGCCTGTCTCCTGTTACCCCTACATTCATAAACCATGATAAAATATAAAGTCATTGTCAATATCACGTTAGTATTTACAGGCTGTGTGCATCAGTTTCTACACCGATGGCAGAGATGGCAATTAAGCTTCATGAATTTCTTCTACTTCTACTTCTACTAGTAGAACACTTCTGACATATGGAAACCCTGCTGACAAGTTTTCAAAGTGTAGTTTAAATATTGACACACAGACAAGAATCCCTCAACACAAGTTTGTTGAGGGCAAAAAAAATGCCATTTCTTTTTTTCGCAAACGAATAACGTCCTCTGTTTCAAGGTATGTGTGCTTTTGGCAGGTCTTTCTGTGTGTAAATATTCATTACAGCTCTTTGTAACACTTAGTTCAGCTCCCTTTCCCTCACAGCACTTCTGTGTGCGTGGTACATGCTGATGAAGCTGCTTTTGTTTCAGGAAAAGCTCTGATCTGCAGTTTATGAATAGTGCTGGAACAGTTTTCTTTGACAACATTTTGACACTGAGAGTGACATATATAAATGGGTAATAGTTCAATACTGGATAAAGGGCAGGGTACAGTGACAGATTAGTTAGCACTCCTGACTCACAGCAAGAAAGCTGTGGGTCTGATCCTGGTCTGCTCCGTCCTGCTGGGTATACTCTGGGTCTCTTTCTCCTAACATTTAAAGACATGTGTGTAAGTAAATTGGTGACTCTAAATTGTACAGGAAATAAATGACAGTTGCATCTGTTATGTTGCCCATGTACTCATCTTTGTTTTACAAAGAGTGCTATCCATTAGGCCTTCAATTTCTGTAAGACAGGGACAGTAGAGGAAAGTCATGATGGTCCCTCTTTTTTTAAGTTTAGTTTTTTTCTTTACTTAGGTGGATTTTTAATCGTGCTGTTGTTGTTATTGTCCCACATTCTCTTAATGTTATAAATAATCCAGTTTTGTACTTCTGTGATATATCGAATGAAACATAATAGATGATAAATGAAACATTGAATAGAAAAATGAATGCAGGGATTTATCAATGAACGGGTTTGCGCTGTGTTGCTCATTATTTAACAAGCATAGTTCAAATTAGGAAATGTCAAATGTTTTACTAAGTGTACCCACCAGCCATCTTTCCTTCATTTAAACTGTCTAAAATGTATAAAACTTTGTAGTGCTCAACCTCAGTCATGTACTGTTCAATCCAACATTACATACACTACATCATAACCTCAAGCATGTCATGTTACCAATGATCTTTATACATAACATAGACATTTTTAGAATTATCTTTTTAAACCTTGCTTTCTGTAGCAAACTCAACAATAGAGAACTCCTTGAGGGTAACACAGCTTTAAAAAAAACATGTGTGAGGACGATCTGATTATATATTCTCCAGCAGAAACCTCCTACAAACTTGCAGTCACTTTCACTATCTCATTTGCATTTGCTCCTTTCTTTTCTGTAATTGTTGTTTTGACAATGTCACGAAAGGCAGTGTTAGACTTGAAGCCACACTGATCGTTATTTTCTTTTAGCATGAAACGATGCCTGTGGACCCAGAACAGAGTTATCCACAGCATATTTGTAAAAAACAGTTTCCTTGAGACTCACACTAGCCGTAATTGCAGCATTAAAGTCCACGCATGACCTCTATGTTCCAAATGCAATTCCAAGCCCTCTCCCCCTGTGTAATGTCCCCACTACTTAATAGAAAAGGCAATTGAATGTGCTGATTAGTGTTGTAATGTGTCTGGGGTGATTGATTAAGGCATAGCTGAGAACAAATGGCTCTGATGACAAAATGGACAATGTCATCAACTTTTCTGTGTCACAAAACACAATTTCTCCTTGACCTACGCGACCCGAGACGGACATCGATTGAGAGGGGCACGGAAATGAGCAGAACAGCATGAGATTACATTTAAAAAAAAAATTGGATCAAATGAGATTTCTACATCTCAAACGAAATGATAACCTCTTTGACAGTTTGATTGATGGGGCCAAATTGAACTGAAACTTGAAATTTCTCAGAATGATAGCGTTACATCTGGAAAATAATAACATGTCAATTGAGCGATAATATTTTCAACTTTTTTCAATTACAGAAGCAAAAATCATTTGCTCAAAAGGCATACGGCTTATAGCAGGAGGCCATCTGCTCATCCAGTTGTTTCACTGAATAAGCGGTTTGCAGTTTGACTTGGTTGCTGTTAGCAGCTGGTGTCTGATCGACCCAGCAGCATGGTTTAAGAGGATCGATGTGTCAGTGCAAACAGGTTCCTGTAAAGAAGTCGGTGTGCATGTCAGTGACACAATCTGTACTGAGCTCGTAAGTAAATGAGTCTCTGGTTGACACAAGGGTTACAGGTCGGACAGGTGGCAGCAGTGTTGGAATGCATAATGTGGAAGTACTTGATCCCAACACCTAACACTGTCTTAAGATGAGGACACACTACAAGATTTTTGCCAGATTTAACCCATGATTCCAAGTCATGCAAAGTCTGCACCAATCTGCACTCGTTGGGGAAAATCGGCACAAAAATCTGTTAGTGTGTCAGGGTTAAAGACGCGAATCTGCAAGTGTGTGAGCGGAAACATGCCAGACCCAACCTTAGTCACAGGAAGTACCATCTGATATGTTTGTTTACCCTTTAAACTGTCACCCTCACGGGAGTTTGTGTGACAATGTGATACGTTCAGTTGGCTTTTGCTGGTTTGACAAATAATGTAATCTGTGATCCCTCATGAAGTGTGTGATCCCCAGTCTTTCAGTCGTCAAATAAAAATCTGCTGAAACCAATCTGTTACTGGGTACTCCTAGTCTTTTCAAAATCTGTAAGACTGTAAAAGTTGTGTAGTGTTTCCCCACCTGATGGTGCAGGACTGATCATAGAAATTTCCGCTGATGATTGTTGTAATGATTGTTAACAGTGAAAAGCTAGCTTAGCAATAGCCTCACTCTAAAGTGCCATGTAAATAAACCAACCGGTGTTGAGTTATAGACTTGTAAAGAAATAGTCATGGCAACTGTCTCACTGATATCAGTCAGTGTACAATCAAATTTTAATTGCAAACACTTAATTGTCATATTTTTTATTTCAATTGTGGTTTTATAGTTTGGGTTTTTAATTAGGTGTGTCCCCCTCAGACATATTAGCGTTTTTAACATGTCCCTTGTCCTTAACGGTCAGGACAAGGGACAAAGACCTTAACAGCAGGATGGTCTTGTTTAAATCAAGAAGTCTGGTCACCCTGATGTAAGTACTCAATTATACTTCCAAAACACTGCATTTCAAGATGACAACAGCTTATATCTGGGTCAAGCAGTCATCATAAAAATAGCTGTTATTAAAATTACATTACCTATATATTGTAGAACTTGGATTATGTCACTAATTACATTTTTATCAAAACCTTGGTAATCCTGAAGCGCACTTTTGTCAATTCTGGTTTTCCAAATCATGAGTGTAGAAGGTTTCTAAAGCCACAATTATGACTGTACATTCCAGAAAATCAGTTTATTACAGTCTCTAAAGTATATGAAAAAAAAACAAAAAACAACAACTGTATATTCCTGTGATCTATAATGTTATAAGACCATTGGTTGTCTCTGTATTTGGATTAAGATGCTACAGAACTCATGCTTTCTGAAGAAACCTACTTAATTTTTACCACCTACTGAGAATCATGGGGTCTTTTTGAAGATAATTACACTAATTGGTCGGTGAAGCGTGCTGTGTCAAATATTATCCATATCAAACAGTTCAGACTGGTTATATCCTTTTCAGCTTGGTGTCTGTCTAGTGAATGTTAATTAACTTGCCCAAAATAAAAAAAATGCATCTCCATATTGTTTGGTCTGTTCTGCTCTCACCCGTATCTCCTGGTTTTGTCACTCAAATGAAGAAGAAACCCTCACACATGAAACCTGTCCATACGGATTTCAATTCTGCAGCGTTCTCCTCCTCAATCCAATGAAATGCATAATTTGCCTTTGCACGTGTTGTGTAATCAAAATCAAATAGTGTGTTTTGTGCCAACCAAGCACAGTTACTCCAGTGAATTAACATAAATACATTCCGAACAGGATGGAGGCAGAGAATTGATTTCTTGAGGGGAATTGGGTGTCATGAATATTGACTTAGGCCGGGCTCCTTGATGTCCCTGATGGAAATCAGGCCAGTGTTTGTTCTCCCACGAAAGGTCTATAGACTTGTACTTACTGACATCTAGTGGTCAGTTTAGGCACTGCATCTTGGAACTGCCTTTTAATTTTGTTTTTTGCATTAAGAAAGTATTCATCAGTTGTACAACTTCTGCCTGGGATGAAACCAGTTTAAAAGTGGGATAGTAGTAGACTGCAAGTATAAAAAAGAGAAATGCTGGTATATGTATGTATGTATATAAGTATAATGTGTTAAATGGGTAACAGCCTTTGTTTGAACATTATAAATGCATGAAAAGTTTATTGTAACATGTTAACAAACCTAGTGAAGTGGTTCATATAAGACAATGGTGGTCTGAAATAAATTTGACTGACTTAACTGACTTTTCAAGGCTAATGTGAAAAGTGTTATTTTTAGGCAATAATACACAATTGAAAACACAATTTTTATAGAAGCAATTAATCATAGGGACCAGCTGTTAATCTCTATGATAAACACTTAGTGAGAAATAGTCTCATACGGCACTGTTGATATTCTTGTTTTTGTTTTCAGTTTTGTTTTTCAGGATCTATCCCAGTAAACCAAAGGACTTTGTCTGCACTGCTGCAAATGTGCATGTGTGCATAGTATCACTTAATATACAGTGCCATGAAAAAGTAGTTGCCCTCTTCCTGATATCTTATTTTTTGGCACATTTGTCACACTTAAATGTTTCAGATGATCAAATAAATTTAAATATTGGACAAAGACAACCCAAGTCAGCATAAAATTTTAGCTGACTGTTGTTATTCTATTACCTTCATTTACCTGTATTTATTGCTATTGTGATATATCCCATGTGATGTGATTGATTTTATCTTTCCACTGCACTTAGTCAACTGAGAATGTTTTAAATGTGTTCTATAAATAAATACGACTTTGACTTGATAGAAAAAAGGTTGTTGGACCACAAGGCAAGGTGGTTGCAGGAGCAGATATGGCTGTACTAAACTGTTTGAACCACTAGAGGGAGACATCTGCTTGTAATTACTGTGGCCACCTTTTCAATGGTTTATTTCTGCTGTTGCTGAGAAGTAGTAACCTATTAATCTTAGCTGAGTATTTTACAAATAGTAAGCTTAATGTAAACAGACATTCACAGCTCATTATTATAACACAAATATGCAAAACTGACCTTGAGTCATTCATTCGCTCTACTGTGTTGTCTGTAATTGAGTGTAAATGCTGTGAAATTAATCCCTGTTTGTACAAACACTGCACTGAAATAAGACAAACATGACACATATACTCAACACAGACCACAAGCTGCTTCAGTGCCATGAATCTCTCTGGACTGGACTTAATTAATAGATCTAATTAGTGGGATACTTTATGGTAAAAGCAGGTCATTGCTCTTGTGAACAACTCACATGGACATTGATAGCTGTGTGCTATTGTTCTCAAGAGATAAGCTCTTATGCTATGTGGTATCCTATAGTCATTATGGTTTAATTATTTTAAAATCTCCAAAGAACACTCTATTAATAAAACATATGATGAAAGCCTAATGGACTTTGCATTAAATCCAGCATAAAGAAAATGACCTTTGTTCGTCTTTCCACTCTTCCTCTCTGACCTTTTTCAAAATAATTGAGTAAGAGTCTTCATTCAGCCGTTAAGTGTATTGACTCAACACTCTGGGTCAAAACATTTAAAGACGAGAGCCCTTCACACATAGAGCGAGTGGACTTCTTTTTAGTGCATTATTCAACCATGGACTTTTCATTATCCTTGTCTAAACTCATTGGGTTTGAATAATTGTAATTAAAGTACTTTATATTTTTATAAACTTTTTGTTCTAAATGTTAATGTTTAATAATTTTACTAAAGGGTAATGTAAACATATTCAATTGTATTTACATATATATACATGCATATACCATACATAATCATTGGTAGACCTAATAAAAACAAAATAGATACTGCAAAGAGGCAGAAAATGAAGCTCAACTTTGCACTTTCTATGTGAAAAAAATCTTAGATAAATCTTAGATAAAAAATTATGTTAATGGCAGTTGGTCATTAAAACAACAGAAAGTGTCTGAGGCTGTCCATATGTTTATAGTTTCAAGTGACAGTTAAAAGGCCCACCAAAAGGCCCATCTGGATGATTGACATAAGAGAGAGTTTTTTCTCACTTTTACTGGGATGTGACCTTCAAATTGCCCTATTAAAGTTTTCAAATAGAAACAAATAGTGACACAAGTATTCAAAGTCTGTGATCCTTGAAATGCTTTAGTTGTTAGCTTTAGTTGTTACAAAATGTCTGACCACTTGTTGGTTCGGCTCTTTCTGTTCCACTGTATGAAAAAAGACTGAAAGTGGAATTGGGCTTTAATCATGTGCCTGGAGACATTGGATATGGGACTGAGACATGGGTGACCTCTGGAGACTGAAATACATGATAAATGAAGAAAACCTCTAATAAAATCTACCTATTAATATGCCTCTGATATGATATGTTCCTACCTGTTCGCTGGTAATGATCCTGAGGGGTTCGGAGATAATTATGCCTTTACTGATGGACAAAGTGAACACTGTTGATGAACGAAAGGGAACAGAGGCACAGAAAGAGAAATCCAACCCTTTGGGTATGTGGACAGTAATGACTACTGTGGTCACTCAGAGCCACACACAGCCTAATAATATATTCTACCTGGAAATGAATGCACTAATCAGACCATGGACTCATCACCGGCTGATGAGCCCGTCACTCTGAACTCTTTATGGAGGTGACCCAGAAAGAACACATTTAACAGTTGGACAAAGTTTTCTTTACTGAAGTTTAACAGTAGTCTTCTTAGGCTCAGCAGGTCCTTCAGAAGAGAAGGCTGTATACTTTTAGTGTTTTGGGGCACTCAACTGACGCAAAACAAAATCATTGATTGTTCACTACAGAAAACAAATATCTATTTTGCGATTTTGTTACATCATAAGGCTGTTACAGGAATTACACGATAATTAGCTGCTTTGTGTTATGTCTGCTCAGTTTTGCACTATACTCTGACACTGTATCATTGCATTATCCACAACAGGACAATGTTTCATGTCTTATAAAAGACAAAAATATAAAGAAGATATCTGGAGATTTTTTCTTAAGTGTTTAGTTCCTTGTCCAAATGGTAGATTTATGGACACCGAGGGGGCATAGAGACATTGAGCATGGCAGCAGCCCACATCCATGGACAAAAGCTCAGGAATACAATTTGACTGGCATCTTGCAGAGTTTCTATAACATCAACAACTGTGTAGCTTAAACTATTTAGATATTTGTATGAATGATTAATAATAGTTAGAAGTCTATGTAACACAATTTAAACCCGACCTGGACCTTCAATGTATGCGTTCACTTGAGAAAAGGCCTGAGTTCCAGACAAATGCTTTTATTCGGAAGGAGAAAGAGTAACTGGTAGAAAAGCTTGGCAAAGGCATGCTGACATTTGGCACTGGAGAAAGCAGTATTGCAGTATTCCTACAAAAATACCTACCATTCTGTACACATTATTTATTATACCCTACGTGTTGGTGTGGTGGACTGCAAATCTGTACTAATAATACCTTGATGTTTTTTGTTGCCCTTCTGTACATATGACCCATTGCCATGACAACGACAACACACCGTGACACCATCAGTCATCATTACCCAAGACTTTGCTGTTGCTAAGAAAAGCCCCTGAGGTTCAAAGGAATGGAGTCATCATGTCCAGAAATAAAAGTCCAAAGATAAAGCAAATCATTGATTTTTCACTCATGGAGTATGATCACAATGGAACAACACACGAGAAGGTGCAACACTTCTTAGTTTTGGAAAATTAAACATGCAGATTAATAAAGAAAGTAGTAGACAGGTTCCAACAGTGGCTTTCAAACACTTTCATCGGTAAATATAAATAAGTACATGACAAATAATAAAATAAATAGGACTGCCTAAAACAAACCAATTTCGAAAATGTCAATATCATTCTTTTGTAATGAAAAAAAGGTGCATTGCAAACTTTTGTTGAATACAGTACATGTGGGTAACATTTTCACAAGGTTTAGAGGATTAATGAACAAAACTTAACATTTTGTATTATTTTCTGTTTAGAGAGACGTTTAAGAGATGTGTGGCCACTGGGTTTCTTCAGAAAGATGCTCCTGCAAGCCACCATAACTGTTAACATGCACTTAAGAGGAGGTCGGTATTTACAATCTGCACTTTTACCACCAGATGTCACCAAAAAGGCCAAAAGATGACACACCTCTGCTTTAACTGTGTATAGAACCCAACCGTAGTTCCATTACTTTCTGTTCCTGTTCCTATAGTACACACAAAAGGCTTAGGGCATTTAAGGACTAAACTGATTTATTCTGCATCACCTGACCTTGTACAATATTTGTCTCTACACATTCTACTGTCCCTTCAGGGCTTCTTTACATGCTCACAGGCAGAAGAAAGCAAGAAAGGTTTGAAATGTTACCAGCAGATGCCACCACAGCACTTTATGGCAAAAACATCAACTAAAGCAACCACTTGAGATGAGACTTATTGTGTCATATACTAATCTTTAACAGCAATCATGCAATCATAATTACAAATCTTGATTTGCTAAAGTGAGCACAAGTCTTCTCCAACTCTATTCCAGGAAAAGTAACTTGTAGTAATTATATGTGTGACCTTCCATTACAGTCTTGAAAAAAGTAAGCTGCCAACAAATGCTACATTGTGAATGAGCATCTGCTGTGTGGAGTACAGGCCTATTTAATGAGCATTGATCTGTGTCCAGAAGCAATTAACATGTTCCCAGCGAGAGACGAGGAGCTCTGACAAAGGCAGGGATACAGATCGCTCCACGACAGTTGCCAAGCCCACAGAAGGAGACGAGGCTCACCTGAGACTCGGCACGGCACGCTGCGGAGGAAATTCGCACTATTCTCAGATGACAGGAAATGAAAGAGGAAGTTGAGACAAAAAGCAGATACAGAGGCAGAACAGAAAACAAAGGGAGGAGAAGACATCCCCAGATGGCGGGGCATACGGTGAGATGTGTAGAGCACAAAGCTGGCATGCTGATGGGAGCTGTGAGGGGGAAAAAGGAGGGATGATATGTGACTGTGTGTGGACATCTTTGATCCATCCTCAAAGAGTTACCACTTCATTTTCTCCACTCTTTAATGGGAATAAGAATTAAACAAAATAATGTACATATTATCTTAATGCAGTGTTGTTTCTTGTAAAAGCTCACCATCCGTTACTGACAGGTTTTATTGATTTGAAAGTCTCGTTTGGTATTGTTTCTCTAAACCTGTAGAGGGCAATGAAACACTGTATTTCTTGCATTATTTAGAGCTACATCTTACTCACATACAAGCTCCTTATACCTCTTTTCTTGCACCTAATATGTACCAAAAATTTATTCAATTTTATTATTGATTTACAGTATTTTTGCAGAAGTCCAGACGTGACAACATGAATGTGGGGCCACTTGCAAAACTCTGTTGAATATGATATTTGGACATGATCTGGAGTAAAATATACTGTGGTTTATGCAAATTATGGTATATATGTGTAGTATGCAGGATTTGAATGGAAAAGTTAATCCTTAATGAATGATCTGCATGGAAGTGCAGAAGTGAATGTATCTGTAACTTGACAAGTCAGATCATCTGCTCCACAGTATATAGTCTGTTCCACACTACCATCCGGGAGGGATCCTGTTAAAACTATTTGCAGTGAGAAGGTACTTTAAATAAATATGTAGTCGGAGATTGGATTCATCATCTGTGAGTAACTGCAGTTTTATCAATCAGAGCAGCGCCATGTTCATTACGTTCGTATGGTAAAACAGTCACTACATCAGTACTGCCACATCATTTGGTATAACCAGCCGGTTAAGCCATGGTTTTGGCTCAGAATATTTTTCTTGGAGCAGTTCAAGATGGATTTTTGTTTGTTTGCAAACTCACAACTGAGAAGAGAATCAAGCTGCAGCACAAGGTAAATCTGACCAAAGGCCCCTTCTGTTTTTCACTTATTTAAGAGTGAAGATTTTTTTTTTTTTTTTAAAGAATTGATAAAACCATATCTGCACAATCCTCTGGCCCAGTGATCACCAAATGCAGCACCTATGAAGAAACAAGGTGGCCCTCGCGCAAATTAGTTGATGACCCCTGCTCTAGACTTTATCCTGACTTCATCAAGAGGGGCTGCATGTATGAACACAATCCACTAAATTCTCTTAGAGCAGTGGTGTCAAACTCAAAGTGGTGAAGGGCCACGATAGTTAATAAGAATCCTTTCAGGGGCCTGTTTGTAGTTGGATTTGAACAGGGTTTAGTTGAATTTAAACAGGTATTTGTCAGATTTGAACAGGTTTTAGTTGGATTTCAACAGGTTTCAGTTGAATTTGAACAGGTTTTGGGTGGATTTGAACAGGTTTTATTCATCTATGTAGCAAAAATCAAATCCATTAAAAACTAGTGCCAAAAATATAACTTTCTAAATGTACTGAAGGGCCACGCATTTGGCCACCGGGCCTTGAGTTGGACACGTGTGTCTTAGAGCACATCCTGTTGTTGACCTAGTATAACCTCCAATGTTCAGACACCCTGCAGAAGAGTAGTTCATGGGTTTGTTGGTGATGTTCATATTATATGACTGCCACTGTATGATAAATTATACTCTATGCAGCTTGTTTGTCCATTACCTAGCCCTATTTGATGTTCATGTTCAGTTGCATAATATTGGTGAATTGTGTGTTGTAATTTGTAAACATACCTGTTATCTCTGCTACTTGTATGAACACAAATCCTGCATACAGTCTCCTATGAAGACAATTGTCAGGTGAGAGTCTGATCTGATTCTCCTGACATTACTCAACAGGATACCTTTGAACGAGCACTTGCACTGAGGATGTTGCGTGACGTTTGTTTGCAAATGTTGGCCTGGGAATCCTGCCTATTAGGCTTTTAACTTTCTGTTTGCTCAAAATAACGATTACTCATTAAATACAATTTGGCAAAGTTCTTATAAATGCTAATTTTTATATGAATTTAATTGGTATAAATCTTTACAAGAAATCTTGAACACAAACACACTTCTTCCCAAATAATGCTGTCAAAAATAACTGTAACTTCACTTTATTATACTATACTCTTTGTCCTTTTCCTCCGCAGAGTGAATTTCTTACCGTGGAGATGGTCTAGAGTCCAAATGCTCTCTTTATTGATAAAATATAGCAGAGTTGAGAAAAAGGTCAAGTGGTGTCACAGAGGCCAGGAAATGGTTTGACTGGAGTCAATTATTGATTAACCTGGTGTATTGAAATGGGCATGAACAATCCAGGCCATTTGAGGACACACTTCTGTTTCATGCAGACTAAAGACCACAGGACAATAACAACAATTTAAAGGCTTACATTTTGTGTCTGTAATGTTTAGCTTTATATCTTTTTCAACTTGAGGTGTGATAACACACATGGAGGGCTATGCAAATGACAAGTGAATTCTTAGTTTAGATTAGAGTGCACATAAGCATGCTGTTCAGTCTTTTCATTTCTGGAAAAAAGCCAAGAACTGCTGAATATGATGTTGAAATGTATAATGCTGTCTTGAAATTCCCAAGTAGGATCCTTGACTCTAATTTGCTATAGCATAAATTCTCCAGAGTATGAGCATCCATGCTTGTTTACTTATGAAAAGGTAATATTTGTTGATTAACACAGATGGTTCCACAGCTGCTCATATGAGTATCACAGGTCTCACTCCCATGTGGTGTAAGAAAATTAATTAACATCACTTTAGAAGCTAAACTAAGACAATAACAAACACAGAAAACAAGTAACATGTATACTGCATATATGAAGTTTTTGCAGATTTTATACATGCAGTAATATTTCCTGTATAATGCCAAAGTGAGCAGCTGCACACATCACAGGAACCATGCAAGAACAGAAGGAATAGCTTAGAAGATCAGTATTTAGACAGACATGTTAGGCAGGGAGCTTGTGGCTGTGTTTCTATGTTTGTGTTAAATTCATGAGACATCTGGCATCCCTGAACCTGGTGTCCTCTATCCCAGCACATACACATACACATACACATATACACGCTCCAAAAGCTGAATAATGAGGTGTCATGTCTCTCTCTCACCCTGGGACCCCCGTTCACGCCTCATCCATTCACGTCGTCTTCCAAATCCATCTCCCACACTGTAAGTCTTCCTCACACACAGGATGGAGGTCAGGTCATGGAGCGGAGAGATGCGTCTTATTGAAAATAATTACAGCTGAGGACTTCTGATCCCTGGCCTCTTCAGTATAACACGCTCCTATTGGCTAGGCCGACTGGTGTGTGGCCTACCAGCTGCCCTGTTTGTCTCATGTGGTAAAGACCATTATTATGATTAATGAAGATATTATTTATCTAGCCAATAATTTGACAGCGGTGCAGGCTCTGGCTGCTCGCTACAATGGCTGCCTTTGTTACTTCCTTCATAAATTATCTCGTTTGCATCTGTATGGCATTCCTGTGTCAGAATTAACAATGGCTGAAATATGAATTATTTTGAAAGCATTTTTACAACAGCTAGTAATTTGTGTTTTACACAGCAACCATGCAACAGTACACAATGTCGACACATCATTACTTTGATCAATTGTAGCCCTTAACCCAGAATCCTAAAGGGCACTGGACCTGTTCAAATCTTGTATTATGCATTTTTGTAATCGGATCAAAAGTAGTCAGCTTTAATGGTTGTGTTCAGAGGTGGAACCAGGCCTCACTTGCTCACTTTATACTGTGCTAAAGCAGCACAATTCAAACTCTTTATATTGTTACCTTAGTTTTAAGACAATGACCTCATGTTGCCACAGCAGGCGTTTTTATGGTGGGTATGTCCCTGTAAATCAACTGTGGTAAATGTGTGTACGACAACTCTTTGCTGTGTTCGAACCCACTCCTTGGTCACAAGTGCACTATATTGTGATAATGCCATTAAAATATAATATTACCTTTGTTGAATGTGCTATAGACCAACACCAACATAGTGATTGTGGAGTTAGGCATTAGAGAATGGTTATTGTTTACTAAAAATGTAAATACAATACTAAGCAATGTCCAAAGCAGTCAGAGGGATCGGTAGGATGAAATCAGGATGGGTTGGACATGTTCAAATCAGTCATCTTCATGTCAATAATTCAGATCACTTGGGATTAATTTACTTGGAATGCATTTGAAAGCTATGTCTGAACAAGGACAGATGATTTTGTTAAAAATGTGGCATACATAGTCAGTGATCACTAAAACAATAAGACCTTTAACAAAACCCTTTAAAGATACAAACACCACTTAATAGCAAATAAAATAGTGACTTCTGATCATTTGCTTGATATTGCAATATGATATACAATTTCCAAAATCTACTTACTTAAAGTTATAATATTTGTGACTTTTGGGGGAAATTTAATCAATCCACACTTTATAGAAATACCCTTTATACCACATATATGGCCATCTAAAACAATGGGGAGTTGAACATAAATTTAAAAAACAACTTCTTTCAACCAATATTTTAACGCTATACTTCTAACTTGTTTGATTTTGAGTGTGTAGCTCTCTACCACAGAACTTACAGAATAAATATTACATAAATAATTTAACCCAAAGCCAAATTAAACCAGATTTTGACATTTACTCAGTGCTGTGCACTAATTAAAGAAAAGAACAGAGCCAGGACCAGGTCTCTTTACTGACACATGACACACCTGAACATCCTGCACATGACATCTTAAATAGCTAAGAAACTGTTGATGTGCAGAAGTTACATTTGACAGTGATGCAGTGATGTAATCAGGTGAATACAGCATAAACACATTTACTGAATTACATCATCATTATAAGGATTAATGTCTTGGACTGCAACACTTGAACAAAGCTGTATGTTACATATTGTTAATACTGTGTGGCACGGTGCCTACTTCAACAATTCAGTGTGTTTTTGGTTTGTCAGAGCATTTAGCTGTTGATTTACAGTATTTACATCATTAAATGGAATAAACTGTCATTTAAGCTGATCCACAAAAGTGCTTTGAATGGCTTCCCACCGTCAGTCTGTTTAAATATTCAAGCCTCTCAGCATCAACAGTTCACAAAGAAAGCGCAAAAGGCAAATCACAATGACAATAAGTCAACAATAAAAAAAATTATTTTGAAAGACTGTTTTTTGAGGGTGCCTGCATAGTTAAATATTTATGGCTCTTTTGTTTTTTGTCTTTGCTTTTAAAACCATCAGTAACAAAGTGGTGTAGAGTTATTGTGACTAAGGCATGCACAACTTACCAGTAACTTTTTAAGTCCCCATATACTACTAGTTTTTTGTTGCATTAGCTGCATTGTATCTATGTGTTGACAACTTTACAAAACTGTCGACACATGGTGTATTATAACTAATTCATATACCCCCATCTATTTGTTTGGCGGTTATTCATGTACTGGAGAACAGATGAAATACAAAGAGATACAGGAAATGAAATGGCAGCTTGTAGGAGGGCGCAGGAGTATGAGACAGATCATTTATTCAGACAGTATGCATATAGTATGAAGCATAATATAATTAACAGTGATTGTTAGACAAGATCCCTCTCTTACAGATACCAGGAAGAAAGTACAATACAATATCAAGCACCATCTAATTCCCAAAGCTCGATTCAGTTTTCCATCTTGTGCTCTCCTGAGACTGAAGGCACCAAAAACTAAAGTAATCTGATTAGTTAGGCAACCAAATGTAATAAAAAGCTGATTGTGTTAAGGTACAAACTCAAAATATAGTTTTTCCTAAATTCAGCAAACTTTTTGTGAGCAAAGCAGACACAACCAAAATGCTTCTCTGTAGTTAAAGGAATTGTGTGTACCACTCCTGCACCAGATCGATCAGTTTCCTTTGAATACATCGTGAAAGACTACCTGCGATGGAAAACTAATAAATTATGCCATGGATTTTGGTCGATGGATTTGCATTGTGTTTTGTGACAAACAAGATGCATCAACAAAAGACTCTAACAGGCTCATTTAGGGTCAGTATGGGATATGCTGACGTTAAGCAAAGCTGCCCATACTTAATGGAAAGAGAGTTTGCTACAGTGGGAGAGTCATGTTTCTTTCCAAACAAAGGATTTGAAGTCACACAAGCCATGCAGATGAAGTATGGGCTTGCATGTCATTTATTATGTCCATGCTCATACATAAAAGAGGGTCTGTGTGCTTGCATTTTAAAACACAATGTCCTCCCTTATGGATATGTGTTTGCATTCCTGATTGTTACATGTGGTTTCCTCAGTGCCTTTGTCTACCCTTCTTGCTTCTATAGAATACATCCCTGTGAAATCACGCATTCACGCAGCAGCCTGCAGATCTACAGTGTGTGCTTGGTTGTGTGTCTATGTATGCGTGCGCCCTCTCCAGTTTTTCCCAACCCTTTTGGCCCGCTCGGCTCTCATGCTGAGGTATCCTTGCTCTCTGTATTGTGATGTTTTTATCTGTGGGTGATTGCTACAGTTCCCCTCAGCCAAAACACACAGCTCTCTAAAGGCACACACAGTGCCAGCTTTAGCTGCCCTCTGAGGAGTATCCGTCAATAAAATATGAGTCCCGACATACACACAGGCCAACAAACACTCCTGCTAACCCACGCATTCTCACACACGGGGGCCTGCCTCAGCTTGTGCGTTTACACTGCTGTGAACACCAACACTAAGTGGAAGTTTGCACGCAAACATGGCGGCCGTGGGAGTTACCTCAGGCCACCTGCTTTGTCATCCAACAAATCAAATGCTCTTCAGTCCATCCCTGCCTGATCTGATTTGATGGTGAAACATGTTTCATTTATGACGACCCTGCCGTTTGTCCTTTGGCATCCTGGACCATCTCATCCCTCCTCTGCCCTCTGCACGAAGAGGAGGAAGTGTGACAAAGACTGATGCATGTAGGGGAGAGAGACTGAGTGGTGCCCGCCTGGGAATCTATTTGTGCTGGGGTTAGCGTGGGAACTGTTGGCACAGCATGCCTTGTTTGTTGATGCATCAGCTGACAGCAACAAACTTCATGTGAAGGGTCTCTGGGCTGAGTGGGTTTAAGTGGGCATCACTGTAGAGCAGAGGATCAGAGCAATGAGAAGGAAAACACATCACTCCACCACAAACACAGGCCCTGGACAGTGGAGCTACTCACAGTGATACAATAGCTGCTCAACTACCAAGATATTACTACTGATACAAATGATAAAAGTGTGTTTATCTTCTGATAGAAAACAATTATACTCAGTTGATACAATTATGGCCATTGCCAAAGAGAATAACAGTCATTATATAGTTACCATAGCACCATCAATAGGCAGGATGGGGCATGAGCAGGTTGCAGTTCTGTTCTTGAATTGATCAGTTTGAAACAATACAAATGGACAATTTTGAGTGAATCTGTCAAGGAAAAGTCTGTCAGAAACCTCCAAATTTGAAGCCCTTGTGGTCTGTCCCCAGCCTGCAGTGATCAATACCTTCAAAAAGTCAACAACAATGTCCATACCACACCTTCAGAGGTCTAATGAGGCCATATTGCTGTACAGCTCGGACAGTGGTGAAAAGAAATGAAATTTGATTAAATACAAGTTTCACAAGTTTTTATCTACACACTTCAACAACACAACACTGTAACACATTAATATTTCGGTCTTTGAAGACTAAATACTAGGTATATGCCTTATAGCATATTATAATATAAATGCACTAGTGATGGTAAGCTTTATCCAGGCACATAAAAGGAGAATGCTTCCCCTCAAATAAGGACCCTCACATTGTCTGGTTGGTCCACACGATTTGTCAACACAGAATCAATGTTGGCAGAAAATCCTACATCCTACGTATAGCCACTCAACCTCGTGTAAAACATTTTTATTTACAAGAAACATGAATTGCTTATTCTGAACAAAAATTGCAAAGAACTTGAAACGGAAAATTTATGTTATATGCATAAAGTGAAATAATACAGCTGTAAATATATAGATTTAATCAACAGCAGATGACATTAGTCTTAAATTAGAAATGCTCCACTCTTGTTTATTTATGAAACATCATTCATCACAGCTGCAACTTCTTTAACAAGGTTCTCTATTATTTATCATTTTCCCATCTTACTGTAGCTCTACAGACAACACACAATAAAAGCACTGTACCAGCCGTGCGTTATAGATAAAACAATATGTGACGTACAGTGGTAACATACCGTTTAACATCACTCACTCAATCCTGAAAACTAAAGGGAGCTTTAAAGAAAAAGTGATTTGCCTTCTAGTTAAAAGTTCTGTCTCTGTCAAACTTTGCTAATTAGTGTTGACAATAAGAAGTGGACTTCTATTAATGAGTGTCTTATCGCTTTAGATCCAGACTATTAGGGTTTTTATGGTCTGGCTGGGGGGACATCAAGCGTGATGGGCTGACGTCTGCAGACCTATATGAGCCAGATAGTTCAATGCAATTTCAGCCAAAAAGCCACTGAATACAACAATAGTTTCTCACCAAAGAGCACATTTTGGTGATTTTACCATTTAAAAATGTGTTACCAAACTCATTTTTAGTTCCTATCTTTCTCTTTTATCCCCACCAATCATTTTAAATACTACTCTCTTTTTCTTTGTCTGCCTTTTTGCCTTTGCTATACCCACATTCCTCTGTCTAATAATGGTCTTTTTGTGCTTCTTTCTTAGGGTTCCCTTGCATGTCTTCTCCAGCTCCTTGTGAATGGATGGGGTGCTTATTAAGGCCATTCTTTATCATTTAATGAAGTCGTTGGATTAAAGTTTGCTTTGGCGAGTGGAAGGGGAGGAGCACAGAGGAGTATTGCATTTAGGTGTAAAAATAGATGTGGCTCAGTTGAGGCTGGTAGTGATCTTGGGTGGATAGGCAAACAAATTCAGTTATATCAATAAATAGTTACAGTAAAATGAGATTTAAGACCAAGCTGCTCAGACACGCCTTCATAAAGAGTCCTCACATAAGGGCGCCAACATACAGAGATATACCTCCGTCCACTAGAGGGCAGGCTCCAAAAGAAGAATTATATTTTAAAATCCAATGGCAACTTTACACATCTAAAAAACCCTTTTACAGCCTGGTACAAAAGATGGTTCTTATTATTATTGTTATGTGACATCTCTGGGGGGAGTGAATTATTTTTTTTTTTTAATTCTTTGGTTTGCCCTCAGTTTAACTTTACAGTTGTGCATAATTAAGGGAGTGGCTACTTTGATTGACAGGGTGTCATTTTGCGTGGACCATGGCGGCCGCTAGCCTGTACGGTGCTAATGCTAGCTGCTAGGTGTTAGCTGTGTCATTTTTTGCTCTTCAGAGAAGTTTTGCATAAAACTACTGAGTTATTTTTCTGTAATATTATGTGCCCTTCATTAACAGACCTTCCAAGAAGCTTGGCTCCAGTCTTTTTGGTGAGTAACATTCAAATTGTATATTTGCTTAATTCTTTATTAGCAATTTATTTTAGCAGCTATGCTAACAGCCCTTAAGGCTGTTACCAGAGTTATCAAAGCAGTTAAAACCAGTCTCAAAATGAGATGGAAAAGTCCTATATATTTTGAATTTTAAGGAATATTTCTGTGTTAGATCTGGGGAAGTGCAATCTTAAATATATAAAATATAAAAAGATGTGGTGGCATTATTTTAATTGTTTATTAAGACAATAAAATGTGATTATCATTTTCAAAAATGTAAGTAGTTAATGTAAAGCCAGGACATTACTGTGATTAGACTAGTTTTATATTTACTGGAATTTTGCTCTTAAGACTAAGTTTAATTTTTCCAAACATGATCCTGAGGCAGATATAATCTTTATTTTCAGGGCGCTGCAGGTGAAGCTGTTCGACGTTCTTTTTTGTCACAGGTTTGACACGTACTGGTGTAATCTTCAAGTAAATGTGGTTCACAGTCGTCCAGTGCTGTTCTTTCTCACAGGGCACACAGAAATACAAAGCTGTTTTTCAGTAAGTAACACTGAGATTATACGTGTGACTAAATACTTGCATGCTTCTCAATTTAAACACTCATCAGTGTCACACTAAAAGAAATATATATTAAAAGTGGATCTGAGTGTTTCTTTATCTATAGTTGTGTAGATGTGTAAATGGAAAATACAGGTCTTTCTAAATGCTGCACGTTTTCAGGGGTCCTGGGTTTAGCGTTATATGAACTAAAAGATCATGGAGGCATTATAAATCTACTATTTGAATATCTTTACGTGATATATATGGCTTTTTTTTATTATTATCATATGAAATGAGAATGAGGCTTTATTATTTTATAGTCAAAATGTGCCTCCCTCCCCAAATACTAAAGCCTTAATGTACAAAAGTTTCAAATTAGGGACAGATATTTAAACAAATATGAAGGATATAATGATATGTTTGAAAAACATGGTTTAATTTTTAACAGAGCTAGAAAGGTTTACCAGGCTAAGATAAAAATTTGCTCATGCTATGATATAAATAAAAATGCTTTAATATTGATAATTATGATCTCATATTTACAGCAGGAGTTAAAATGAACTTTAACTTAAAATAACTTCCACAGCAGTTAGCAGCAGCAGCATGTCATTAGCCTTTGCTTGTTCTGATCTGCTCAGAGATGAGGGGCGTGTTTCTGAACCGCGCATTTGAAAAGCCCGCCCAGGAGCAGTTTAGATGCTGCCCTCTCTGCCCAATTTAGTAATATCCTCTGTAGGAAGAGTCAAAATATCCAAGATGGAAGCGTCTTTCATTGGTAGCTATTTGGATGAATTGGACCAAATTGCAATGAGACATTGCTTCCATACATTCTATGTTTAGACACCAAGTTAGTGCAACATGCTACCCTGTATTGTACAAACAAATGAAGCAAAATCTTTGGGCCAGACAATAAAAGTTTCTGAAGTTTGAAGACTGATAGAGGAGGTTAACATGCATTGCACCACGATGGTCACAAAATAAATGTAAATTGCACTGTTTACTATTGATAGGTGACAGCACTACCCAAGAACCTTACTTTGGTGTCATACATTGTGTGAAAGCCTACCAGCGCTGCACCCTCTGGAGCTTTGGGAGAGTAACAGACATTGTATGCTGCTGTACGTTGGCAAGTCTGTGAACAAGTACATTGTGTGGCACAGATGCTTACATATTACTGAACAAGTATACCTCCAGCCTAAATCATCTTCCTGTTCAGATTGTCTTGTCACCTAGCATCAAGCTTTCCAGTGATGTCTTGTGTTGTTTTATTAAATATGTTTATACATGTCTGCCAGATATCCCATGTACACCTGCCTTACCTGTACTCTCTGTGCAGCTGTTGTGCTTTTGGGTCCACACCTGCCTTTGGTATCACTCTAAAGAGCAAGGCAACTGGTATAAAGCACTGTCACATCTACTTGTTTACAAGCTGTTCTTCTTTGATATGGTCACATTTTTATTTTTGATACACCAATACATCATGGTCAGGACCGCATTGGTCTTTGGCTCGGTCTTGACCAAATGCTCCACTTTTATTTGTAAACCAATCCACCAAAAGTGGCACCGTATATAGAGGATGTAGTAAATTAAACTTGTGTTAGCAGCGATATTATATTGTCGTGGGGTGAAAAATTGGGCCTTATGTCTTTCACACAAAGCATTTGTTTCCTGATGATATTGTACTGATCAGAATGCCAAGAACTTCTGCAAGTAGATACAGCAACTGTTTTATCACAAACAATCAGTTAAACACAGCAAAAATAACAGTTACTACAGAAGAGAAACTGGCAAGAGTAATAGGGATGGAGAGATGCTCTATGACTGACTCATATTAAAGCCTTTGAATAAATAAATGCCAGCAAATCAAGAGTGGAGAATTGTACCTCTACATTACCATACTGTTGCCATTTTGTGCTTGAGTTGTATTAAAAAAAGAACCCTTTTTGTGGCAATTCAGAGATATTGCTGGCGTCAACCTTAAACTCTCTGTTCTATGATCTTCCACAAGATTAAATGTCTATAAACATGTAAATACACATTTAAATATATACATGTATATTTACACAGTAAATGACAGGAAAGAGTTTATACCAGCGGGACGTAACATAGCTGCATCAAATGAACTTGTTTGATTAAATAAAACATCTAACTTCAATTGGTTGTTTGACTTTAGCATTCATTTGAAAACACTTAAACATTTATGCACAGCTTTGCAAAGCTTTGCAGAAAAAATGCAAGAAAAAAAAAAGTTAAGGCAGTGAACTTTATTTGACTCCACTGCTGAATGCAAAAGCAAAATCTAGACATTTTTGGTTTATTCCTGCTGAAAGAATGCTCAAATACACTAAATGATGCAGAGCATTAGAGCAATAGCAGCTATAACACATTATAAATTTAGGAGTAAATCTCATCATACATTTAAGAGGGGTATGTTTTGAGGCAATCACAGTAGACTTCTCAGTGGATTTCTTGCAAAATAGATGGAATTGCAAGGTGAAGGTGTGCAATAAAAGAAACCCACTAATTCATGAATGAAACATGAAGGCTTCCAAGTTAAGAATTTAATGGTACTCGCTTGTTTTAATGACTTTGGTTGTCTTTCACAAAGCGATCTATTAAAATCTATAGGCTCTATGTGATGTACGATTCACATTCAGAGCACACAGGCTAACGTTTTGATATTCGGTTTGAAGAGGAGCGGGACTAGCAACTTTGTCCTGATGTACATCCTCAGGGGAATAGCAACATCAATAAAGTGTGGGAGCTTTTAAGTTGGAATCGGGCTGCGCTATAGGATTCTATCTCTCAAACCAAGGAGACTGTTCTTTGTGATGCTACCTGTGTCGGAGGATTGAGATATCTCAGCTTTAGGAGGCTCTTTTCTCTTCTTCTCTTCTTCTCCTCCTTGTATCCATTTTGCCTTTAATTTCAAACATAATCAGACTTTCTTAGACATTTATGCATTTTTATTATATCAATAACGTGTGGATGCAACTATATAAAGCCCCAAATGTAACGTGACTCAGAGTGTTCTATATCGTCCATAATGGCAGGCAAAAGACATAAGCTATTTGTCACAAAACATAAAAATCATAATCCCTGACTCATCATGCACCAGGCATTATTAAAAGAGCCTAAATCACGTGAACCTACAACACAGGCATTAGCTCTGTCCAGCCCTGTACCTTATGGCTGTACCATGTCACTACAAAATGCTTGTAGGTCTACAAATGTAAAAGAAAGAGATATAGAATTACATGTGTTCTGCAGCATTGCCTGCTCTGTAAATCAATAATGTATGTTGTCAGGTTAAAACAGCTGGATGCCAGATAACGCTGAGAAATGCCACTTCAAAGTGACTCACCAGATTTGACATGAGAAAAGAAAATGAGAGCGTATTCTTTTACTCAATGAAAGATGTCACACACCTGCAGAAATGAGTAAAGAAAAGAAAAGTGTGTCAAATTTGTATCAGTCTGAACCGCTGTGAATCCACAGACACCACAGCACTGTCTATTCTAGTGCTTTCTGTCACAAATGATTGAATTGTGCATGGTTCTGCCGCTGCTGCTTCTTCCAACTAAAAGATTGTCACACACTTTGTATTGAACATGATTTCAACTGCAACAGGCACATTTTATTTGTACAACTTGGGAAACTGTAAGAGTATAGTGTAACTGATCTAATTCAGTGTATGAAGACAACAACAGTACTGTACAGTAGACTGAACTCCAGTTGATCAGATACCATTTACGATATAAGTTAAAGCACATGTACGGTATGTTGACCCTGTGGAGCTCCTGACGGACAGTTCTGGTGGAAACAGAAGAGTTGAGGTGCACATTTAATTCTGCAGTGAGTTGGGCAGCTGTGGTTTTATGTTTTTTGGATACAATCCTGGTTAGCACCCTGACATCTCTTTCAGACAGCTTTCTCTTGCGTCCACAGTTACTCCTGTTGGATGTAGTTCAACCTGCATGGTGGTGCTGACATTAGCCTGTATACTGTGGCTCTTGATACACAACAAAGACTTGCTGTTCTGGTCACAGATGCGCCAGCGAGACGCGCATCAACAATTTGTCCTCTTTTGAAGTCTGATGTCTCCCATTATGTTGTAGGCATTGCAATATCTTACTCTTAGAATGTGCAAGCAGTGAAGATTGGCCACCAGGCTGCACAAATATAGCCATGAAAACTCACTATAACACTATATTGGCCTTTCAGTTTCATTGTCCAACCCCTGTATATTAATTTTACTTTAACACAGCACAATCCTAGGTGATTACTATGAATTACTTTATTTTCTCCTTTTATTCCTATTTAGTTTGTCCACTTCCACTGATTGTAACCAAAAGTTATTAATGAAGTGAATTTGACAAAAAGTCGGTGCTGGAATAGATTAATATATATATATATATATATATTAGCAACCATTTAATGTCCGAGTAGAACAACAACTAATAGGAGTGTCCTTTGCAGAAGTATGCAAGCTTGTGATAGGCCAAAATTTACCCTTGCAGACTTTTATAATCAAGCCAATATGATATCTCTTTGTCTCATTTTTGACAGTGATAGTTATATTACAGTATGCTATTAGATGACAAAACAGTTTTGCCCAAATGCAAAAAAAGAATAATTTGCATTTTCATCTGATTATCATCCAATTGCTCTATTTTTACCATGCCATTACTGAGCTGGAATATAGTGCTATATGGGGTTTTTTTAACCCTTCTTGACTCATCACGGGCCTATGGGGTGATTAGGAGACTTCCTTATGTTTCCCGGTTACCTCTACTTTTCATTTCATCTCCCTCTCTTCTTCCCTTTTCCCTCTCTCTCCCTGTTCCCATTTTCACTGTCCCTCAGCGTCTTTCCCCTCCGCTCAGTCTTCCTCTCTGCTTCCTCCACCCTATAGGGATACACACTCTGTAGAATTACCATCCTCTTGATCTATAATTACCTCAGCAGTCTCTCTACCTCTGGCTTTTCTGCTTCTGCCAGTCGGTCTCAGAGTGCACACCATCCATACATCTCCATTCAACATTTTCCACATATACAGACTTCTAAATCAATATGGCAGTATATGGAAGGTGTTTAAGAGATGAAGAGATGCCAAGTATGTGAAAATGATGACTTCATTTTCAGTGCAATGTGAGTCAAATATAACATGAACAGAAAATTCAATGTGGGGAGATGGGTGCTTTCTTATTGATAGTGTGCTTTTTGAATGAATGTGCTTACTGGAGTTTCCAGTTACTATTTTTGAGATCAAATCTTTCAGTTGGTGGATAAATGATGTTCGCCCAAGTCGAAATAGAAGACATCTTTGCCTAAAATATATTTGTAAAGAGTACAATGGATTTCCATTATGCTTAATTTTCATAAAGGTGTCCAAAGTGATGCATTGATATCAAGAATAGAAATGTGCTTCTTTTGAGTTTGGAAATGTTGGTTCATGAAGTTTTGACCGTATACTTGCAATGTCTTGTAAAACAATGAACAGTAGCCTCTACAATTGATATTAGACAGTTTTGCAGACATTTGGCCTAATCCTGAAATGCAGAATAGATGCAAGCAGAATAATGAGTATCTGTATTATAAAATGAAGACAATGAACTTGGCTCATTTTTTGTCTATAGAAGATGAAGGAAGTTCAGTTTTTAACTCTAGAAAACTAATATTAAATCTTGCCAGGTCATAGTCACTGCCATGACCAAAGCACATATGAAGAATATGAAGTCAATCCTCAAAAGCTGATTGCCACTGGAGAAGCACAGGTTAGTTTTCATTGTGGGGGTAGGAAGTATACCACAAAAGTATTCTATACCATACCTTTGTGGTATAATCCCCTTTGCTCCTGGTTTCATCAGTGTTCCAAAAGGGTGGAGTGAGACACTTTTAGCCATTTGATTGTAGGATCAAGAAGTCTTTCCATTGAACACATGTACAACTAACTAAACTAACAACTAAAATGTTGGAAACTGGTGCAGTTTTTTGAATTGAATGTTCAAACTGCTCGAGATAAACAATATTCTTTAATTTTCTAAACCTTATATCTTCAGTCTTCCGGAGTGCAAGTGTGCAGAAAGTCTGCTCAATGCATGAGACTTGTAAGTCACTGTTTGCATAGCAGAAACTGCTGTTTTTCTGTGGAATCTAAATCTTTTTCCTCATACTCAAATGTGCTGCACTGACCTGACTTGTACCACTTACCGTCACTTCAGTGTGTTTAATGTGGATGAAAGTATTCCCTACAATAAAGATTACTTTCAATCTTTCATAGATTTGCTTGACTGTTCATGCACCTCTGCTGCCATTGAAATGTAAAGCTATGGGTTCAGGAAGATTGTAATTTAACTTCAATTTAGGAAAACATTCTACTAATACATCATGCATAAATGGACAACACCTGCTTTTAACCATGCAACTTCTGGCTCTTAATGGTGGGAGCTGTTTTTGCAAAAGATTTGAGTTTTTAATCTTTAAAAAAACCCTAAAAATGAAATTGCTGGTTGATGTGTTAGGCCTTTGATTGATTGTCTAAGATGTATGGCTTACGCCCCTAAAGTAGCTCAGATAGGCACCAATCCCCTGCCACTTGTAACAGGATAAGTGTTATAAAAATGAAATAAAATGCCAAGTTTCTCTGCTTCATTTTTAAGCTGATTTATCTTTAGAAAGGTGTTTTGTTGAGGACTGAAAGGTGAGTGGATCATATTGCAAACCTATATTTATTGCACTCAAAAATAAAATGCATAAGATACACAATGAAGCAGTTTACTAGCACTAACAAAATCTAGATGACTTGAGGCCAAAATGTGTCTGGATGCTTGTACAGGCATGACTTTTGATAAAACGACTCACTCCGGCAGTTGTTTAAGTGTGATGAAATTAATAAGGCAGCAGATAAGGCAGTGAGGGTAAACACAGTTTGTAACCTACACTTCTATTCTCCTCAGCATCTATTATTCATCAGCCAAGATGATTCTTTCATGAGGCAAGCTAGTTGCACATAATTCATAACGCGGGCTGTGGAAACTAGGACAGAGTGAGGGGGGAAGGGGGAACGGCGGGAGGAAGGATGAGAGGGCTGAATAAGAAAAAAGAGGGTGACGAAAAGGATGAAGACCGAGAGACTGTCAGCATCAGGAGAGGAGAGAGGGCTTTGGGTTCACTGGAATAGACTGGAACGAGGGGGGCAAGCTGCGGAGTCTTTTCACCACAGTGAGTGGGGAAGACACAAAATGGAGTTTGAAATGAAGAAGAAACAATAAAAAATACAGGATAGAATGAAAGACCAAGTAAGAAAGACGGGAAAAAATGAGAGCGAGCTACAGGATGGGAGGGGTAGTCTCACCGATGTGACATCTCTATCAACAGAGGGGGCGGAGTCAAGAGGAGACCAAAGTTTGCCATTGGTTCAGTTGTTTTACCAAAGAATACATTTGTAGGGGCTGCTTGGTGCTGAGACAAATGCTTTTCCTGAAAGATTCCCTGTGAGGGCTTTTTCGGCAATGAATGATGACAGCAGAGGTAATTGTGCCTATGTTTGGTCGTTGGTGACATTAGAAAACAAATGTGATACAGTATTTTTTAGTTTACAGCATTTAAACTGTAAGGGTGATATGTGTACACCAACATGAAGTCATTTAGACCATTTATTCTTTTCCAATAAACTTAAGAAGACTTAGGCTTATTATATTCTATACATACATATTCTTATGTATATAATTCTTACAATGTAATAATGTGGTTGAGAAAAAAAACCAAAAACATGATGAATAATAAAAAACATACACTGTGTAACTTTTTACTAAATGTAACCTGATCCTCAGAGGTTTCATATGTGCAAATCTTGAAAAGTGTTCTTTTAAAGGTAATATTTTAATTATCCAAGGGCTATTGATGATGAAACTCTCTTACAAAATTCATTTTCAGACATTACATGCCGGTTTACAGCAAAAGTATAAGCCTTTGCAGTTTTCTTTCATCAAACTAGGCAAGATTCTATGAGTTAAATCGGCTACGACCTGTGTCCTGATGCCTGTCATACTGTGCAATTAGTGAAGCCAAGTGCTTAGTCTACGATTCATTGATCAAAAACTGGTAGCATCAGCATGTGAGTGGTATTCAAAAGATCAATAGAGTTTGTATGAGACATCAACTGTGTTTCAGTCTTGCAAAAAAGAGCATGGGGTAAATTGTTAGCTTGCTTTTTTCTTCTTTTTTTTGCCTTAACAGTTGCAGCAGGATTATCTACAATTTTCCAACACTTTCAGTTTTTTTCAGATATTGGTAGCTCTTGATTTTATCATACTGTGCAACTTATGACCACCAATTCAGTCCAATCCATGACATTCAGTTTCCACAACTTATTTATCACATGTTGGTCACGGACAAAAGTCATACTGAAACAGTTTATAACAAACATTTAAAAGTGTAGCACCATTCAGCAGCTGTATGTTTTTTTGTTTTTTTTTTATCTTTATTTCCTTAGAGTATGGAATCACAGTGAAAAATGTTGACTTTTTCCTTCCTGTATATAGCTCTGGGCCATGTAAGCAGCAGAGAGTCACGATCCTAAAGTACACTACTGGCTCTGAATCCAAATGACTTTTTGACTTAGATTGAGTGTTGAGAATGTGCATTTATGTGTGTTTGTGCAAGAGAAGGATGGGTGGGTGTAGCCGTATGGGGGACAGCATCCCTTTGGGAGCTGAGAGCAGAAAAAATAGAGTGCTGAACTGTGACAATGACACACTACAGCAGTCCGCACGCAAACACGCACACCGGAAGAGACGCGCAGTATCCAGCCTCGGATGAGTGTAGGGCAGGACAAGGTGACCACAAATAGAGTTGGAACGAGGCTAAGCATCTTGGCACCTGGAACCGTAATGTGTGCCAGACCGCTGTAAAGCAGAATGCATGTAAAAAGGTAGTCACTCATAGGGGTCTCCTTAATTTCCTGGTTTCATATGCCACTTCACCTTCAACAAGCAGAAAGATGAGGTCACCTCTATTTAGCAATGACTGTTAAATGGACATAACGTGGTTCATTTATATACTGAATAAAATCTGTAAACCACTCCATGATTTTGATTTTGGTCTGTCTTTGATCTTGAAGAATAAAAACAAAATGCAGTTGTGTTCAAGAAAAAATAAGTTTTGTTAGTTTTTACTTTTTTTTCTTAGGCTGTTTAAACGGACTAAAATTAATTAAAAATTGCTCTGTTAGTACATTACTTCGATGCTTAAGCTTCCATTCCAGAGTTTAGCTGGTCCACTAAAAGCTATTAAAAACAGAAAAGTCATCTGAAATGATAAGACAGGAAGAACGTGACACAAAAGAACCAACAAAATAGTTTAACTTGACTGTGGTTGAGTTACATACAGCATTCCTTCTATGATTGTTTTCACTTACTTTTCCTGTAACAAAAGTACACAGGTTACAAATACTGCAACTGCAAAACAAGTTAAAGGTCACCCAAATGTATTAGAATATACAGCTATTTGAATGCTTGTTATATTATCTGGACAGTTTCAAACAACTTCTTTGTAAACATATTCAAACAAACGCACCCTAATCATTGTTTCATACTTTTACTTTTCTTCTATTCACTTACATTACATCACCTTCTGTATATTCTTTGCCACACTAATATGTGCTTACTAAGGATCTGTGACATTTCAATACCACACGCACCTTCCTGTGGTTTTTTAAAAGGTTCTTCATTGATCTTGGTTTGTATTTCCCTTTGCTCCTGTTCCCGTCCCTTTCTCTTTTTTTTAGGTGTAAATCTATATGGATGATTCAGTCTTTTCATTTTACACATTTATGCACGCAGTAATATCACTTGAAATACTGCTTTTATGCACCTTTGAGAATTTAGTGTCTATCTAAAGCGTTTTATTAAAGTGGAAGTGGGATACGCCGAAGCACTTAAGGACAAAAAGCTCAGCGTCTTTCTCATATTACAGTGTGAGTTACTCGTATTCCTCAAATAAGCCGTTCTTAGACAGTCTGATGGCTGCTCCGAATGATAATACCATTACAGCACTGCAATCGATAAGTGTGCCAAGCTGAACTAATGTTTAAGCTGTACTGTAAGACCTTTGATTTTGAAAGTGTGGAAGTGGATATTGTGTAAACTTACATTGTGAGGGTGTAAGATTGTAACTTGGGCCAGACAGAGGGCATCAAAGGTCAAAGGTCACAAGTTAAATTGCCCAGTGTTTATTTCTCTGATGTCATCTGAAAAAGTATCTTTTTCACAGCTGTTTATCCAAAACCTTTAAATTGTGACTTGAAACTTTAGAGCGTAAACCTAGCCATTTAAAATCAATATAATGAGACTGGCCCTTTAAAAATCAATAATCTAGAAGCTATTTGAATGGGGTTGGATGTACGCTTTGGACATATTTTCAGAAAAAACTGAAAATGTTCTTCAGTAGTGTTCCATAAAATATAAAAACAGTTTAAAAAATAATTTGTTGTGAAATGTTGCCATTAAGCCATGTGAAGGTTCTCAGTTTTTAATGTTTTTTTGCAGAAACATGAGTGGATTCAGGACAAAAGCTTTCATGACTTGATGTGTAAAAGCTAATAGAATGTTTTCTTCTGGCTGGTATCTTTTTAATGTCACTTGTGTAAAATATGTTTTTAAATCAGGCAATGAAGGACAAGCCACAGCAGTAGGACCCCTATACACAAAATAACTCAGTTATCTCCACCTCATTAAACATCGTATGAATGCATTTCCAACATGTATCCACATTTCACTTTGCTTTCCATCTCTGTATTTGTTTTTCTTTTTTGCTGTGGAAGCAGATATATCAGTTGCTGGAATAGACTCTTTCTTTATGTCCTTGTTAACAAGCCAGTGTGGACCAAAGAGAGTGTCACCAAAAGCTTCCGGTATGTGCATATTCATCCATTAAAGTCCATAAACATAAAGCCTAGATGACAATGCAATGTTAAGCCACAGACCATTTGCTTTTGACTGTGAATGTTACAGTGTTACAAACTTTTTCCATGAGTGGTAAATGTGTATTTATCTGACTTTTTTTTTTTTAATTTAAATCTAATATTTTTTTTATTTTTGAGTTTTAAGACCCTAAGAAAG
This sequence comes from Rhyacichthys aspro, assembly GCA_036850595.1. Classification (NCBI taxonomy): domain Eukaryota; kingdom Metazoa; phylum Chordata; class Actinopteri; order Gobiiformes; family Rhyacichthyidae; genus Rhyacichthys; species Rhyacichthys aspro. Next base: position 5,599,685 of record CM072159.1, read on the forward strand.
ATAGCAACTGACTGTAAAAAAAACAAAAAACAAAAACTGCTTTAAATCAAATTCATGCACACAATTCAAAATGTGTATATGTGGTACAGTTATCTCTCCAGACAGAAATCTGGTGAAAAATATGCTTTCCATTACAAGTTCCACCAAAATGAAGTGTAAATCTCACTCATAGTAATTACATGGGTTGTAAAACAAGCTTGGCTGCCCTCCAAAAACTCAGCTGCATGTTCTAACCACAGCAGGCCATGTCTTGCACTTACTGACAATGAGGGAAGCACTTTCTTAATAAGACATGGTGTGCAATATAAAACCAATAACAATCAGTTTTATTCATGTAGATTTATCATTCCATCCACACTGGGATTTAAAGTTTTGCTTGGTAACTACATAAAAGCTGTAAAAAAAAAAATCATTTAGTGTGACAAAAATCACTGCGCCGTTTTTTTTAAAATAATGACATTTGTGCCTATAGGTATTTAGTGAAGGTTTAAGATTCATCCGTCAGGTTGAATTTCTTTTTGACGACTGATGTGTTTGCTCCTTCTGCCTTTGTTGTTTTGTTCACTATGTTTCCTACTCTTTTTTCCCCCGATCCCTGTGTAAAGTAGGTTGACACCCCCTCGGAGACAGAACTTCTCGCAGAATTTCAAACGTCAGTCACAACAAATACCTCTCTTGCATTTCTGTGTCTTTCAAACCAGTGTATGAATGTGCCAGGGAGCAGGACAGGTGTGATACCTATGGAGCTAGGTAGCGACTGGTAATATTTACTGTTACGTACTGTATACTTATGTAACTTTTTCAGTAAATGGCTCTTCTGCAATCTCCTGACTCTGCTGAGCGTAAACTGATACGATGCACTGCCAAAAGAATGTGTCCTGAATAATTAAACTGTGATTCCAATTGTGGAAAGGTTACTAAAAGGAGGAGCTAAACAGAAATAAAGAAACAAAATGAAAACAAAAAATGGAAAACACAAATAAATCAATCTTAGGGAAAAATGTCAGATGGAACCTTATCATTTTTAACTGAATAATAGCTGATCTAAATATCTTCTCTTCATTTTTATTTGAAGTGAAGTCCCACTTTTGCATTAACACAGATTTTGGCTCTACTACCACCCATGGTTTTGTTTATAAATGAAGCTCCTATTGTAATTAATTGTTTCCTGTATCAGGTTGTCTGTAAATGGATGCAGAGACTGTGCCAAGTGGCCCGAGGCGCTGTGAACAGGCACATGTGTGTGTTCTGGCAGCGAGTCGACGTGTGACTCCAGTGACTCTTTGTTTATATTGGGGTCAACGACATCACACTTCCTGTTCACCAGTATTCCCTGTCTGCCTGCTGGCTGGGAGTGTGTCGGTGTGTGTGCACAGTGACAGTGATGAGTGTGCACTCTGTGACTGCCCAGTTTTTTATAAAGGCAAATGGCAGGAACACATTCTTTCCTTAATTCTGGGTGAGATGGATATTGTTTTGTTGAGGATGTGTTTTTATTCGTTTCTGGTTTATCTTTGCCCCCATACCTACACTGCTAACATCTTGGGAAATTACAGTCAACAACTGCAAGCATTTATTTGAGTAAATGTCGTTGGTTTTTGTTTTTTTCTGTGACATTTCTTAGCAGTTATTTTTTACATCACCCATGTTTTATGCTATACATGATAAAAGCAATTCAGTCAAATTTATGGTTAAAGTTGTGGTTGTGATTCTTTTTTTTCACTGTAAAAGAAATCAGAAACATGATAATACTTCTTTTTTTTTTTAACAAAACAATACTAAAGATAAAAAAGACACATTTTAAAATTGTTGTAACAATATCTAATATATGTGTTTTAGACATACAACATGTATTTGTTATGCAGTTAGAGATATAATATATGGTTTTATATTGATTGCATTTTGATGTATATTTGATGTAAATATAACTTTTTGACAGTGTATGAGCAGGAGATATTTCTCTCGAGGTGCTGTTGTAGATACTTATATTATTATATTTTACTTTCCAAGAGGAATCTCTACTGGATGCATCACCTGAAAACTTTGTCAACTCATGGACTCAATGTAGATTATCATCTCAAATATATTTTGTAAAGGGCAATGTAGGAACTCTGACTAGACTGTTTCTTAAGGCTAAGACTGAGGTATTTTGGATACCAATTTTTGTGGGTTTATGTTAACTTTAGACTTTATGACAAAGCATGTTTTTTAAGTTGTGTTTTATGGTATATATGGTATTTTGTATGGCTTTCTTGCTCTTTGGATGTATCCTACAGATGGTTAAGACCCTCCCACTCATTTGTGTGGGCATTGCCACCTGTTAGGTTCACGTTAAAAGATCTGCCAAACTCAGCAGACAGAAGACTGATCTGAAGAAGGCTAAGGATGAAACGTCATTACTTAATAAATTCAAGTGTGCAATGTTTTGTTGAATTTTAAAAGTGTATGATCAGTTACCGTATTTTCCGGGCTATAAAGCGCACCGGATTATAAGGCGCACTGTCGATTATTATCAATGAAAATGTCTATTTTCATACATAAGGCGCACCGGATTATAAGGCGCATTAAGTGAAACAAAACGTGTGTCAGATAAATCGAACTTTACTCAACTGATTCACAATAACTCCCAACAGTGACAGTTGTAACACATGAAATACAAAACAATACACTCACTTTTTCAGTTCATTCCTCTTCCTATTCCTTATACACACACCTTAATATTACCGGTATGTTGAAGTACAGTACGTATCACTCCGCGAGGCTCCTGACTACGGTAGCCGCAATGCTCTGCTAATCTGTTTTTCGGTGTGGCTCCGTAGTTTACTATAATCGTTCTAAAACATTTTGACAGATTTTTGAGCGCCGTGTACCACATAAAATCGGTTCGGGGTCAATAAGCACAACCAGAATAAATACATAAGGCGCACCGGATTATAAGGCGCACTGTCGATTTTTGAGAAAATGTAATGACTTTAAGTGCGCCTTATAGCCCGAAAAATACGGTAACTACTTTGGGTAAATGGCAACTGTAGTTACATGCTAGCTGTAGTTTTGTTTTCATATTAACTTATGAATCAGTAGTGTTACATTATAGGTGCACCCAGATTTCTCTTTTTAATAATCTACAAAAGTAAATATTTTATTTTAACTAAAGCCATCCTTGTGCCATCCAGAATTATTTTGTGATGGGCAGAGGAAAAAATAATGTGATAGTCCAGTAATTTGCAAATGTGTCTATGAGATACTTGGAGACTGGAGCAGTGTCACATTGAACTGCACAACAGATGGATTCTCACAACTCAATCAGATCCATCTTGTACTGCTCCAGGTAAAATGTCTCCTTACTGCCCACTGCCAGTTCTTATTGATGGTGTGTCATTACTGGCAGTTATGGCTGTGTTTTAGATGTGAGGACAAACTGAGCTTTTTGACCAGTGTTAACAGCATGTTGCTGCTCTGATTGCATTACTCACAGGTGATTCATCCAAACACCAACCAAGTTTTCATCTTCATACCTGCCCTTTGTGAAGACTTTCTATGCAAGCCCTTTCCAGATGTAACAGACCATATGGTGAATCATGTGAAATGGCTCAAGCTTTGTGCTATGTATGGGTGCTAATAGGGCCAGTGAAAACACAGTTTTAGAACAAATAACAAGGCCTCTAAAACTTTGACAAACACTATTACTGCAAGTGTGTATTACATATACACTAATTACTGGGATTTTATTCAACACTTGACTGCTTTTTATTTTACGCAACATTTATACAACACCAGAACTTGGCTCTCTCCAGTACAAGCTCCTCAATGTGGCCATCTGAACCAAAATATAAAATTGCATATTTTTGGAAATAGCCACTGAAGCAGTTCAGTGTTTTAAATGTGAAGTATTTAAATGTATTTTCACCTGCCTTATTTGCATCACTACATGGTTCGAAAGAGGCTGGAGAAGCAAATATAAAATGCAATATGTGCCTGTGTTTCACTCGAGTCACATTTTAAAGTGGCTTATTGCTAATGGTGAGTCTTGGTTGTGCTTCAAGTAAAGTGCCAGACTGTTTATTGTTTATTTATTTCTCTCCATTAGCAGTGCCCTAGAGTCATCTAGTCTTTCTAACGTCTGACTCTCTTCAACTCTGAAAATAGTACTATACTGAGGTGGCTTGTGTTTATTATAGCCCACTTACTTTGCTTCCCAATTATTTCCAATTTTTCCTCACATATCATTCCCTCTCTGTCCAATTCATCCTCTCCTCCTTTTTTTCACAGCTCAAAATCCCACTGACCTACCTTCTCCTGCACTTTTCCCATTTCTCCATTCCCCCTCTCAGTCTTCACAGCTTTCTCTCCCTCTGCCAGGCGTGCCCTCTCTTTCCTCCCTTTAGAAACGGATGGATTATAGGGATGAGCATAACTATTGTTAGGGATGGGGTCTTTATGTGATCCTCTGGTAAAAAAAAAAAAAAAAAAAAGTCTTTGTGTCCCCCACTGGAGAGAGCTGCATCACCAGGATAAACAGCATAGCAAAAAATAGAGTCCCCATATGCAGGTGGTGTAATAGTGAAAACAATTAGACGTGCATAAACAGCGACACACAAACACAGGAAGTCCTAACAAAGCTGTCAAACGGGTGCAACTAACTGGATGTGGCAGCCACCAGGGGAGTATTAAAGCCCAGAAGGGGGTCTCCTCTCTCTTTTCTACCTCTCCATGTGTTCGCCTCTTTGAAGTTTTAATTTTCCTCTTTTCTCTTGTGATAAAAGATTGCAGTCGTATTCAACACGGTGCGCTTGTGACAGTCTGTCACCACTCATGTAATGCACTATTTTGTAATCCAGAAAAATATGGGATACGAGGGAATGTGTTACATCTGTCTGGATTATAGATAGATTATAGACTATTCATATAAAGCCTAAAGGCATAGGAACCTATATTGCAATATCTACAATCTAAGTATATTGCGTTGCATTTGGGGGAAGATTCTCTAAAATAAGGGTGGATAGTAATTAAAAGGTTAAGTGAAAGCAGTAACCACTTTTTGATTTATAATATGGTGAAATGTCTGTTGGGCCAGATGAGAAAGTATTTGTGCATAAGCTGTATGTGAAGGCACAAGCAGATGCAATACCGTAACCTGACAATAGCAACAATTATAACAAGAACTGATGTAAGGTGTAAGTCGACCTGAAACACAACTAACCTTAGCATGTAATAAATGCCCATTCCATTCCGCCATTGCAAAACGAGCTATCTGTTGTAAGTAATCTTCTGTATACCACACATGCAAACAGACTGTAAGCAATGATCAATCTGGACAATAGTGTTAGGGCTGATCTTGAAACAGAAAGGGGTCACACTAGAAAGACAGGCTGGAGACTTTCTGGATGGATTAGGCAGGAGTAGTTTATTGACCATCAATACGGGACCTGGAGACAGGACACTCAACACAGTGTAGTATTGAAAATATCAGTCTATCCATGCCTAAAGACTAAAATTCAGTCAAATTTGCGTAGACATATCTGCAGTCTGCTGTCAGTCGAAATGTTTCACTGTTTGCCGGTTGCACAAAAGCACTCTCAGTACAAGCAGTGGTCATGAGCTAACAGACAGTCCAAGAAAGTCAGGCAATGTTGCTTTGACTATATACAACCATACTTCAAAAACCTTTAACATGTTAAATTATACAGCACTCACTCAGTGTAATAGGTTTGTAAAGCTTGTGAACTGGGAAAGGCTGTTTTCTGTTTTACTTCACAGAGTATAAAGCTTTACAAACAAAGATGGAAGACGAACTCTGTTGATGTAAGTCAGCACCTGGAGGTTTACCTGCTGGGTTTATATAAGGAATATGAAAGGGAGAACAAAAGGATCAAAGGATCATATGTACCCCGAAACAGCTCAGAAACAAAAAAGTAAATGCAAAGTGGAATGAAAAGTATTGTCTTATTTGCACTTTAATTAGGCTGAGCATTTTTCTGTTTCTCTCCTGCCACATGAGATACATGTCATCTTGTTTAGTGGGAGTTCAATTGGATAGGTCTGTTTTATATAAAGTAATAAAAAGGCCATCCCGCCAACACCCAACACACACAAAAGTACAGATGATAACTTTTCCAACATCTTAGAAATGGCACAGAAGATGCATCTCCACACTCCACTGCTTTTATGATTGCACTTTTCGATTGTAGCTCGAAAATCATTTGTCACTGAAGACAACATCAGATGGTCTAAGCTGGTATATGCATTGCTGATGAGGCACTCAGTCCCCTGCTCCCTTGTCACAATGCAGAGAGATACTCCACAATGATATTTGACTAAGCTCCAATCATCTCTCATACATTATATATCTTACTGATTTAGTGATGTCTTTCTGCTTAACCTACATTCATCTCTGAACAGGTAATCATATGTAAACCCCAGTGCTGTAAAGACCAGCTTCAGCATTTCTTTGGCCCCAGAGTCCCCCAGTACATAAAAGAAACATAAAGCCATAAGGTCTTTTTAATGTCTCTTTTCATTGCTGCCCTATGTGTCTGTGTGCAAGCTGCTCAGCCACCATCGCTGCTCTGTGGCCAGCTGTGCCACTGCTCCCCTGGCAGGTAAATGATGAGGCCTGATGAGCTGAGATGGCATTGTGGCGTCAGGTTTTTAAGTACAAATTGCTTTTGCATCCCAATTAGCATGAGTTAACATAAAATATGGGTGAGGTAATGTGTTATGACATATGGCAAATAGAACACATTAAAAAAGTGAGAATTATTATCATATTGACCTTCAGGCATCCTTGACATGCATGGCTGGTAAAGGATAGTTTTTGATCATTTTCCACAGCGGAAAGCACACAGTTGCATGTAAAACACAGTTGCATATAATTTAGGATGTCATGCTAAACTGGAGAGAGTGGTTAGCTCCCCCTAAGAAAGGGTGAGATCGCCGACCCAAAAATGTTGGTTTGTACAATAAAAAAAAAAAAATATAAGTGAGGAGTCTGTGTCCTCCCTGACACCGTGGGTTCTCTCGGATCTCCGGCCTCCCACGCCCAAAGAATGGGTTAGGTGAATTGGTGACTCTAAAGTGCCCTAGTGGATAAATGAGAGTGAATGGTTGTCTGTACTTCAGACCCCCCTAAGGCAAAGTTATAAGCACAAAGGAAAGGGAGAGATGAATGAATGAATGTCTAAACTCTTAAATACATAATGGTTCAGTGTAGAGGACTGATTTGCAATAACTAAACCAGTGACTAATAATTAGAGCACTTCTTTCCCTGGACCCTAGACACTCGTGGTTGGGGTGGTGGTGATGAGTAAGGGTGTGTTCACACCTGCTGTGTTTGGTGTGGTTCAAACGGACTCTGGATAAATGCGAATGCTACTCACAAACCTCAGTGCGCACCAAACATACGCTGAAAACACCTGTAAACAAACAGTTCCAATTGGACTCCCAAGAGCCCAAACAGGAAGAACGTCATTAATTGGTGACGAAAATATCATGTAATGTTTAGTTTTCCCAAAAGAGGAAAAATACTGAACCATAAAACATAGGACGAGGGCAGACATAAAGCCCTGAGGGTGGTAAAATGTAATAGTAAAAGTAAAAGTAGTAAAATTAGCATTTGGGCTAACAGCACCATCTAGTGTGTTTCTTAAAAAAGGCATATTTGTTGTGTTTGGTCCGCATTTTAAAACTAAACTTTTAAAACATGCGAACTAATGAAACGGACCACAAGTGTGAACGCACCCTTAAGGTGGCCAGAGCTTCTCAGTTGAGGTGGTGATGGTGTGGAGGAGGATTGTGGCACAAGCTGAACAGCTGGGTGAGAGAACAGAGAGGGCACTTTAAATATAGACAGCCTAATGACGATTGGCTTGGACAGGCAGGTGAGGAAGCAACGCCGGGAGATGAAAGGAATGAGTCTTCCAGGTTCAATTCACACTTCAGCTTCATGACCTGAAGTTAACACTGAAACAGTAACATTGTCAGACTAGGGATTGTTTCTTCTTTGTTAAAGTTTTTGTAGTTGTGTAATGTGAAAGAAGATATTTTGCTTTGGTGAAAATCTGACTTTTTGAAAATGCCACTTTACATGTGGACATGACCTGAGTTTGCTGCACTTCTCTGCCCCTCTATGAATTCTACTCCTTCATTGTCTTTTTTGTTTTGTCCATTCTACAAGGAGCTTATTGTGAATTACCCCGTTCTGCCGCTATAGCACTGAAAGCCAAAACATCAATGTGAAAGTAATGAACGACCTATTGAGCACGGCAGGCTTAATAATTCAGTTATGTGCTGTGGTGTGAGCATGCAGTGCACGTATACAAGCTGTTATTAGAGAGCCACTGCAGTGTCTACCAGCTGTGCCAGCTCTCTCCTGGCAAGCTGCATATAGTCACAAAACCATCTGTGTCTGCAGGCATCAAGCAGTATATATGTCCTCCTTTAGACCGGCTCTGTACCCCTGCTTCATCCCGAGCTGCACTGATAACGCAAATGCTTTATTCATGGTGCTTATAAAAACAGACAATGCTGTTCTACTTACAGATCTCTTTTTCTATGTCTTTTCTCATTCACTTTTAAGAGTTTAATGTGACATTAGCAAGCACAGATTGACTCTGTGAAACTGTCCTTGACCCTTCTCAAATTATAGCTTAATACTGGAATAAAAATGGCAAGAAATTGTATAATGCACAAAGAAGGAAAGATGATGTTTTGAAAGCTAAGTAGGAACTGAATCTGCTGAAAGTGATAGCCCCTGACCCTGCTATAGAGACTTTAATTAGTGCTATATTTTATTATACAACAGTGTGATGAATCAATTTGCAAGGTACGGAAAAATATAACACCCTGGTGTAAAAGAGAGACAATCCTGGACATAAGAGCACGGTAAAACCCCAGACTGTGGCAAATTGTAGTCCATTGTGCTCAGGAGGCTGTCGGTATGATGTGAAGTGCACATCCACCTATTTGGCAAATTGCCTTTGGGGGATTTCATGCTATATTGTATCATATTTAGTGTCCTCTTTGTATGACACCTTTATGCATTATAATGCATACATAGATATCCAGCACTGTAGTGCACAGTTACAAGGGATTGTTATATTTTCAGATGTTACAGTGACTTTCAACTTTTAGTTTGCTCCAAGGGTTTTCTATTGTACGCCTAGAAATAGCCTGTCCCATTCAGCCCTCTCTTCTCTTGTCCCAGACAATTTTAAATTTCATTCAGTCACCCTCGGCCCGACAAGCCCAATTTTATGCCTATTATGATGTCTGCTGGCTCGGATATCCCAAACCTGTGCAGACGCTAACATTTCTGCTGTCATCTTATCTCAGTCTTTCAAAATGATTGAGTGAACTTTCTCATGAAACAAGCAAGTTGGGATGCATTAAAGCTTTTGTCAAACTTTGGTGACTAATATGAATAGTTTTTTATAGGTTTGCAGAATATTTACTAAATTCCAGGGGGTTTAAAAGTTTAGTTTGAATAGCAAAAATGAATCCATCGTTTATTTGGTTTTATTTTGTTTGTTTTAGGAGGCCTTTGACTATCTGATTTCTCGTGGTTATTTTTGAGCCTGTTCAAAAGGTTGTTGTGTCATCCTGTTTCCATAAAGTATACATTTGAGCAAATATATTTTTTAATGTAGCCATTGCTCTCTGTTCAGAGGTCATGAACTACGGGCCGTCTGTGTCACACTTGTGCAGAGAAACACTGCTTAAATGACCTGCATGTCCTTGTGACAATAGTTACATCGTAGTATCACCTCTAAACTGCATTTTTCAAACCCTATATTTCATGTGTGCAAATTAGAATGTTCTGCTTTTCTTTTGTGGTTAACTGGAAGCAAAGCATGATATATGTTTATTCCCAGGAGAGCATCAGTCCATCCCCTCCCTCTGATACGCCCCCGTCCACATGTGCGACACCATCCAGTCTATTATTGCTCCAGTGGGAGTTATTTATTTTCCTCTGGTAACATTTACTTTTTGTGCATGTGTGTGGGAGAGAGGACGTTTGTGGATCAGAGGTTGGTATCTCAGCTGTATCTTTACATGAACACTGAAGTAAATAAAGATATGTTATTTATGAACGCTGTAGGCAAATGTGCGTTGTAAAAAAAAGATCACATGACACTATCTGGAGGGAGTAGTTGACATCTGGTTCATCCACAGTCTATCTCTGGTTAAACGGAAACGTTACTGAACGGCTTTTATACCAGTAGTGCAACTATGACACTGAAAAACTATTGCTATACATACTTTTTTATTCTGTTTAGACTGCTTATTTTTGGCTGTTTTAGAGGCCATACTGATTTGAAAAAACATTTTTTTTTAAATAATGATAAAACGAAACATGTGTGACACTTTTAATGCAGAACTTTGGATATATAAAAGTCAAAATTTAACTAATGTGTGCATATTTTAGAATCAGTAAGTAAGTCAGTGCACTTCATATACTATACCTCTACAAGAAATTTTATTCAGCCATAAAATTTTAAGCCATGTGTGGTTGAGAGAACACTTTTAAATAACTTTGATCAGTATTTATGACAGCAGAGATGTCTCAGTTTTCATTGTCCTGTGGTGGAGCACAGTAAAAAAAGGATGATTTGTGATTAATTAGTGGTTGGATTGCTCTAGTATCTGCTGAACATAAGCTAATAAGGACTCCATACAGACAATACACCACAGCTGGCTCTTTTTGCAGGTTTTTTTGAATGACATAACCATGCTGTTTATTGCTGAACCATAAACTGCTACACCTTTAACTCAACATAAGCTTTTTATGTGCTAAGTTAGCTTTCCATGACACAGTTGAAGACCTAGTGTATTTTCACACATGAATTCAAGACACTACAAGCAGTGTTAGCAAATAGAGCTTCACAATGTGCAGGGAACTCAGCTAAAGCCACAGAGGAGGAATATACTCCACTGTGCAGAAGCAGTAAATGTATCACTGTATGTTATTAATAGCTATAGTTAACTGAAGATAGATAAGGTAGATCAGTGGTGTCAAACTCAAAGTGGTGACGGGCCGCACTAGTAAATAAGAATTATTTCAGGGGCCGAAGACTGTGACAAATCCAACTAAAACCTGTTCAAATCCAACTGAAACCTGTTTAAATCCAACTGAAACCAGTTTGAATCGAACTAAAATGCGTTCAAATCCAACTAAAACCTATTGTTCCTTGTTACATATCTGTTGAATAGTTTACTGCCTTTTGTAAAGTCCCCAAAAATATTACCTACCAAATGTATTGAAGGGCCACATAAAACATCGCAAAGGGCCTTGAGTTTGACATGTGTGAGGTAGATGGATTAAAAAAAAATACTATTAGTGTGTTTATTCCTAAACCATGAATCAGGTACATCATAAACTTGACCTAAGCTCAGGCCGGACCCAACATTCCCCAGGAGCTAAGGAACAGAAGGAAAGAATATAGGTGTACAATAATAATGATAAAAAAAAAAAATTGCATAACTACTGTCTTAATATTTTATTAAAAGATGCTAGAAGGTAAAAGAGACAGTGCAAAATAACAAGTCCACATACATGTAATATATTGCTTTGATACAATATTACATCATAGTACTGTTGTTTGCCTGAAGGTGTTTTTCTCTTTGTTCTTGTAAAAAACATGAATAAAATATGAAACTTGTTCATAGATGTCGCTTTAACTTGAGCAGTTAACAAATACAGAAATCACAGCCCTGGCAATGGCATAGTTCCAGATGCCAGCACTTAGCCAAGACCATTGAAATTGACAATTGATCCGGTTGCTCCGAACCCCCGGGGTATGGAGGAGACTCAGCATTACATGGAAATGACAAATTAAAAGGAAGAGAAAATACAATTGTTAGACACAGGATAGTGCATTAGTGTAATTCAGTAATGCTCTCTGCAATCAAACACACATTTAACTCAATCAGGTCAGATCCAGAGAGCTTTTGAAATCAAGCCCAAACAATTCAAGCAGTGAAATGCAAAGATGACATAGTTATAGGGGAAGAAAAGAAGAACTCACGTCTTATTTCAGAAAAGCGCAATGTGAGAAAACAATGTGACAGAAAATTGCAGCGATGGATGGGGGGCAGGGGGACTGGGACAAAAAGGATGAAACAGATAAAAAAGGATGGGGGAGTGGGGTTTGCCTTTGGGATATAGAGGCAATCAATTGAAAAAGATGCCAAAGTGTTGAGTGGGGAGAGATGGGGGGAAAAAGGGGGGAGTGTTATATAACTCCAAAATGGCAGCTCTGGATTTGGGGATAATAAAAATTCTGGAGCGCTCTTGTTTCTCCTCCAAGTTCACTTGAGTGTAATTAGACCACAGATACTGTCTGCTGTGAGCAGAATATGTAGCAGTGGTTATTTATGCAGCACAAAATGTCCAAACAGGATGGTTGACAGTCCGGGTTGTTAAACAAGGGTCTTAGCATAAATATGAAGTGATGAAAGGTCAAAAGTGTGTTGGAAAAATGAAGAGTATTTGACAGAGGTGATGTGGGAAATGAATTTCTGATTTTTTTCTGAATTCATTTCAGCAGAGATCAAAGTTGTTATAGCAAGAATCTATCCTGCATAATTATCTGCCCACACACTGCCCACTACAGAAGATAATAAATGCTCAGCTGCCATTATTGATTACTGTGATGTGTACTGACAACTATTCATTAAATGTCAATGGTCTTGGTACACAATTCTTGTGATCTATGAAACTGTCAAGGATATAGAAATACATAATGTGAGACGGTTTGAAATTGTAAGTTAATGTGTTTCTATATTTTGATACACACTGACTTCATAAAATGGAGTGGTTATACGTTCTCTCCAGGTACTACTCATCCAGGGTGTACCCCTCTTCAAGGTCAAAGCAGCTGGCATAGGCTCCAGCCCTCGTGACCCCTGACATGATAAACTATCTAAGTAGTTTGCTGTTGTCATGTGTCACAAAGAAGAAATTAACTATTGAATATAGTGTAGCAGTGCAATCGAAATAAGAGCAGCAAAGTTCAGGTGAGTTCCTTCTTTAAGGCACCATAATGGAAGCCAGTGGTACTTAACAGGCCATATCTTGGGACCCATTTCTTTAATGATCATTTCGTTGCAACCCACTTCATATAGATACCAAGCAATGATATTCTTCAAAATTAAATTTGAAAACAAATTCTTCAAGATCAATACAGACCACGTTTTAAAAATGCATTTTGATAATCTATTCAAGACACACTAAACATATTAAAAGTTCACAATTTGTCAAAAGCTTAACCTTAGTTTTTATTTTTGTTACAACGGCATCAGCAAACTGAACATTTATCAAAATAAAAGCCTAATATAATATGACTATTTCAACAAACAAAACATTTTTTTTCAACCACACACTCTGCAACCCACTGAGGACATGCCCTGACCCACTTTCAGATCCTGACACACCAGTGAAGAGTGCAGAGTGTAAGCCACATTTTCACTGAATGGTACATTACAGTTTGGGTCAGTATGGGTTTGTTATGGGCAATGCCTAAAGAGGTTTGCAGTGTGTGCAGAATAAAAGCTAAAGGCTACTTAAACAATCACACAAGTGTCAGACAAGTTCACAGATTTCAGCAAAAGCCTGTAAGCTAGATGCAGACATTGTCAAAAAAAACAAAAACTACTGTGACAGATACACACTAGCTTTGGCTGACTTTGTCTTAAAAATGTGGGGGTTTTTTTTGTTTTTTTTGTAGTGAAGTCATTCATTGTTAAGTTTTATGATTATCCTTTTTGGCTTGTTGGCAGGACTCTTTTTCTCTCAAACAAGAACATTTAACTCCTAGACACCAGTTTGGGATAAAATACCTCTTTTGACAAACAAAAGGCCTCTTAAAGTGTGTAATACAAATACATCAATCCTAATAAAAGTACCAACTATCTTACTTTATATACTTTTTTTTTTTTTTTTACATCTATACACTACAATAAAACAAACACTACATCACTTTTACTCCTGCAGCTTTGTCTCTCAGCTTTGTCTCAGCTTTTTTTTTTTTTTTTTATCTTGGTGGATTGCTCTTAAATAAGTTGTCCCCCAGACTTTGCGTACTGCCTTTTAGAGACATATAAATTGTGCAGGTCCTGAGTTGGGAGATAAAATGTGTGAAAAGCGAGCAGTAGGATTTGGAGCAGTATGCAGAGGGGAGTAGCCAAAACAGAGAGAGAATATCAGCCGCACTTGCCTGGCAGCCTCACTGAGCTGCTAAGCAGGGCTTAACGATGCCCAGGGGCTTGTGTGTGTGCGTGCGTGTGCCTCAGAGTGTTTTTTTGTGTGCTTCCCTTCTCGATAAGCCTAAAAACAAGAGCTCCACATTTCGGGGTCATGAAAAGGCCACAGAATTTGAAATAGACTTTGTAGTTAATATGTGTAAAACTTTTTTCAAGAGCTGATAAGTTGTGAGTAAACAATGAAAGTGGGTGAAAGATGTTTTAATTATGGCAAGAAATGCCTGCTCTACTTTAGCAAACACTTATTTGTGTCTACTACACTTTATTGCTTCTTCACTGCTGGCTCTGATGTCCTATAAAATGATCTAAAGCACAGCATGAGAAACTTGTGAGTATCATCCAGTACAGTCCAATGTTATCATATGAAGCATTTAATGGAGCACATGATTCATGGTATATCATAGAGACATTGTGTTTTGACTGGGTTGACTCAGGAAGAGCTTGAGGGTTCTTTAAGTGAAGATGCCATATAGGTTTATAAGCAGACTTTTGCCTCAATCGTTTTGGGGTTTACTTTAGGAGAAAACAAAGCTTTGAACAGAGGATTTTTATAGAAGTCATGACCTCTGTTTGGGACCTATTGTTCATGAGCTGAAATGCCATGCTGCTAGTTGGATATTTGACCTTTCTTTAGAGAAACAACACTGTTCAATGAAATGCACTTCCAGCTATGGAAATGTTTCCTTCTCTAAGATGAGTCTGAAAAACACGCTTTGAACCACCTCAAACATATAAACACACTATCTGCAGTCAAGTGTATCTTTCATTATTTATTTATTTATTTTTTTTTTTTTTCATCCCTAAGTCCCGTGTATCTGTGGGTTATCTATTAGAGTCAAGGTGATTTGATTGCACTTTAAAGGTTTTATAGGTTTTATTATGTATTGAGCTTCTTTCAACTGCTTGCCAACATGGTGTTTTTACCACAAATGGCTAATAAACTGAACTAATTAAGTACTTTTGGTGGTAAACACTTGTGCCCATTATAGTGCTTATATTAGAATAGCATCCTTCCTTTTACACAATTGTTATCCACAAAAAACTTGTCTTTGTTTTAGCCCCCAAATATATATTCTTCAAATCATTCTGAGGGATCTTGACACAAGATCGGTTGAATCATGCATATCTCACTGACACAGTATCTGCCAATGTAACTTTCCTGTCTGGGGGATGAGGACTTATCGCAAGTGGTGTGCTCTGCCACACTACACATATAATAAAGAAAATTGACCAATACAGTAGTCCCTTGCTATAATGCGGTTCACCTTTCGCGGCCTCGCTGTTTCGCAGATTTTTGTGTGTGCAATTTTTTTTTTACGCGCATTGTATTCTGCGAACGCGCATTGTATTCTGCGTCCTGATTGGCTAAGGGAGAACTTGCACATTGTGTTCTGCGTCCTGATTGGCTGAGGGACTGTAGACCATTGTCAATCAGTCTCCTCCGTGCCGTGTCTCCTGTACAGTACAGAATGCATTCGTTTTGCCAAATTTACATAAATGTTCGATCGCTAGCAGTGTGACTCTGAAGTGCTGTATGTTTGCAAGTTTTCTCTCCGACAAAACCCACAATGTCGACGAAACGTTCTGCACCAACAAAGGCTCCTGCGGTCGCACCCAAAAGACAGAGGAAGATACTAAGGTTTGAACTTTGAGAGTGTTTAAACAAGAGAGAAATGTGAGAAAATGTTAATGCCTGTCTAAGAAAAGTGTATAAAGTGTGTGGTGAGGGGTTTTACAGCCTTAAAACATATATAATAATTGTAAAAAATAAAGCTGACTACTTCGCGGATTACGACTATTGCGGGTTATTTTTGGAATGTAACCCCCGCAATAAACGAGGGACCACTGTAAACTGGACCCTAGCAGAGTTGTATTTGTACAAAACACACTAAAATGCCCCTACAGTGTCGGGAAAGACATGTTCTTTCATCCAAACTTGCCAGCTTGGATAGTCTCCACTAGTAAACAAATATGTATGGTATATGTAATATATATATAATATATATTATATAATATATGGTTTAAGTCCAGTTGCACAGAGAGGGATCTGCAGCCTCTACTGGCTAAAAGTTGTGCAGTGCTGGTTTAATAATGCTTTTGTTCATTTTGTTTTCTTAAGGATTCACTTTAGCATTTATCACAAAAAATGTTATTCTTTGAGCCCACATTTTCATTACATAAAGTTGAAAAAATATATATTTTTACCTATAATTTTTAATGAGAGTCAGTTTTATTCCGTCTCCTTGAACACAACCTGCCACTTTGACCAAGAAACCAAACAAAGTCCATGATTTTATGAGATGAGGTATTGATTGCTTCAGTGTCTTTTTGAAACTACCATAGTCTCTTATCAAAGTTATTGTGAAGGCAGCCTTTTCCAGAATTAACTAGCTATGTACATGAACATGCATTGGTTCTGGGCAGACAAAATGAAAAACTGAAGCTTAATTTTTTCCATCAGAACATTTGAAAGAAACGTTTTTGGCTCATTATTATTAGCAAAATTCAAATGTGATTAAACAGTGTAATTCTGTCACTCTTCTGTGAAAAATGTCAGATAGAGAAGAACCTCTTGATACCAGGTACACATACCCATTTACACCACTCTTGGGATCCAATCATAAGTGTCCCAGACCACCTCTAAATGAGTCCTTTGTGTATTGATAACACATTGTATGAGGTAAAACCTGACAGTAACACTGGCTTTTGGGATCCAATCAATAACTGAGGGCACATTTTAATCACTTTCTGTTGTAGTGAATGTGGATTTCAAACACTTTGGACTAAATTTGGAGGTAAAAGGTTAAGGTCACTGTGACACATGACCTGTTCTTGGAAATTACACAGTAATTTCATGCTAATTTCATCATGCTGTTTTAAATACAAAAATGGGAAAGGTCAACTTTTCACAATGGGGCTAGGAAAAATCCCAGTGTTCAATGCAACAAAGTAATTTCAAATAATGTCTTGAAGTCTTCGATGAACTCAAAAAAATGCTCAATGTCAAGTCCACTTTCACAATACTTTTACTGACTTAGAATTTAAGTATTGGCAGTAGTCGTCATTAGTCGATATACATAATCTTGTGCATGAATGGTGTTGAGTTGAAGTTTGGAATTGTTTACATAAATGATTCTGTAAAATTGAATTGGTTGTGGAAGCAAAGTGCCATATTAAACCAACTCAGCGGCTCAATATTGTTATGGAATTTTGGTCAATCCCAGAGTTCCTTGCAGCAGAAGCCAGCTGGTCAAGCCCCAAAGCTGATTATTTTGGGGATGGGGTGAAGTGTGTGCATTTGGGAAGGGGGGCCTTACATCTACCACAGAGCAGCTGGGGGTGGTGCTCTGTGGTAGATGTAAGGGGATCTCATTTACAGCTCGAGGCCATTACTCCCCAGAGGCAGTTACAGCAGGAGTAGGAGGCAGTTATTTTGACTTATTCACTGCATTATCACCATTTTAAAAAGTACATGCATTATACATTATACTCAGATAACCTTGACCAAGGAGTTTGTTTTGTGTTATTTAGTGTGCTTTATTTTTAAGACTCGTTATGCTCCAAAAAAAAAAAATGAAAGTGAAGAAAACTGAAATAACGTTTAAATAAAGATGTAATTAATGGGATAAGCATACATAGAGCATAAATGAATACATGACAAACACAACTGAGGCAACTTAAAGTTTGCTTTGTTCATCGTCTTTACTACCACTATTACCACTGATACATTTTAATATGCACTCTGGTACAGTGGCCCAAAAGGTTCACAACAAGTAACAAACTACAACGTAACACAAATCCAAAAAGCACAACATAATTCAACAAAATAATTCACCACATGAAAAAAAAACAAAAACAAAGACATTTATTCAAACCACAAATTATTATAAGCTATTGACACCAACAAAATAATAGATCTTCCAAGAATACAGTTTTGATGCTCTAATCGTTGTGCATTTTTATCAAGGTACTTTAACTACATCAACTCAATGCCAAACCAACAAATATGTATCAGAAAATAAATGGCACACGTGTTCAATCATTTGAGCATGAATGTGTATAAATGCCCTTGTGACCTCTTTTGACCCTGCTCCCTCCTGCTGTCATGAGTGGGCAGACACAAAACCACAACGGACTGTTCAGCCCCAGAGGAACTATCACATGTGACTGCTATTAGGTTTGGGCAATGTATTCATTTAACTCAATATGTCAGACTGAAGAGAAAAACGTCATAAAGTCTGAGATCATGTTTTTGTTTTTTTTTTCCAACCCTCAAATGGAGACTATCCCCTTGTATGAAAGCATGGGATTCACCTATTAACCCTTTGTACCTGGTGACAGTAAAGGACAATCAATGTGACTGAATCAAAAAACAAAACAAAACAAAAAAAACATTATTTAATAAAAAACTGTAAAAAAGTTATTTTCCATTCCTTTCTGAGCTGGAATTGAACCCGGGTTGCTTGAGTATGCGGCACGCTCTCCACCAGATGAACAACCATTTTTACAGCATTGTTATTCTCAAAACAACATGAATCTCTAACAGTTTTTGAAGTGTTAACATAACACTGTGTATATGTTATTCATTTACATTTCTGGAAACATCACATAGATACGTTCAATTATGGAAATATGCATCCATTTACATTTATCTTTAAGGAACACATTGGGAACATTCAAACGTAAAAGACCTAACTTCATAATTTAAGCAAATGTGTGACATTTTTGGAGATTACGCAGTCTCCCGTGTTACGAGGGCGGATTATTCTTGCACTCCGTAGACATTTATCGAATTAAGACGGCGACACCTCCTGTAGACTCAACAGTTTGTGGCATCCCAGAACCTCCTCCACACCCGCTGTCAGAGCCCTACATGTCGACAAAGCACCACCACCCCCGTTGTAGCCACCCTGGCATCACACCTGCAGTCATGGATGCAATTGTGGTCTGAAAAAAGTGCCACTTATAACACAGACCTCAAGTGCTTCTTACATGGGGTCACTTCTCGGTTCTTGGGATGTAAATGAAGTTGGACAAGGGAGGTATGAATAAATATAGCTGTTTGTACGCGTACACAAGTAGCGTAGGAGGTGTCGACACCCAGCAGGCCTCGGTGATCAAAGAATCTAAATGCACCACGCAGTTAGGAGAGGCAGAAAATAGCAACGGAGACTGACAAAATGCATGGAAATGAAATGTACTGAGGAAGAAAGAAGGAAAACCTAAGGGGAGTTCATTTGGCCGTAGAAAATATATGTTTGGTTAAATACAAAGACATAGAAAACGGTGCTGGTCTTAGGACTTAGACAATGACTTGAAGATGAGAGAACGAATAATCAACAAATGAACATATGGCTTTCTAAAGTGCATTATGTTATCATGGCTGTGATTTTGGGGGCTTTCTTCAGCACTGTTTTTGCACAGAAGCTTCACGTTAACTCACTCAGCTGACTAATAGGGAATCTATTAGTACGGTCTGACACAACTGACCATAACTGATTTACTGTATCTGTCATCACTTTTGTAATAAAGTGGAAAACTAATGAAACCAAGAGTAATAGCCATTTCAAGTTGTCTTGTGTGGTCATTTGTGTTTGGATTTTTGAACAGCCTACCTCTTCCCTTGTGTCCTACACTGGTCCTGGTCTTGAATTGGTCTCTAAAAGTCCACAGCCTTGTTTCCACTGGAGCAGTAGGGTGATTGTGGGTTTTTTATAAGTCAGTTTTCATTGTCAAAAGGAGTCTGAAGCGTCTGAAGGAAAAATACCCTACTGCACTGCAGTCTGTTTTTTGGACGATAGAGCAATCTACCGAAACTAGAAGCAAGAGGAAAACACAAAAGTAATGTTATCTCAAATATAGCACGTTTTCCTTTTTCTCTAGTTATATTCCAAAAGAAGAAATGCTGTATGCTACAATGCTAAACGTTTTTAGTTTTTTTGTTTTTGTTTTTTTAAACAAACAAAAAAAGAAGCTACCATTTATTAGCAACAGTTTCCTGTTTTAGATCAAGTAGGCATCATACGACTCATGCTTTGTAAATTACGTTCACTGTCATTGCATTAAACGCAGTCATAACTAGATTTATTAAACACTGAGTCCCTAAAATGTTGAAAAGTGCTGCACCTTTTTAAACTTCAATATCTAGGATCAAAATGGAAACAATCTTCTTCTACTGTTTATGTCAGCAGTACATGACTGTATTCCAGCTGTTCGTACCATCGTATCCATTCCAACTAATCTACGTTTTAGAGATATGATTTGTATTTAATAAAACAGACTTGTGTGGCCATGCAATGACATCACTGTTACTTTTTCTCAGGGTTGCTTATACCAAACTGTGCTGTGCTTGTCCGACCCAAATTGTACCACTCCAGTGGAAATGTGCCTTAGGTCTGCTGTCGGTCTGAGTACACTCTGTTCTCAGCCATGCTTGGGTATCTGGTAGAGTGGTTTTGACTTCAACACTCTCTAATAGTATCTGAAGAAGATTGAAGAGAAATTTAGATCAAAGCCAAGTTGCAATTACAGAATCATCATAAACATCTTTCATTTTACAGGCTCATAAATAAAAACCCAATTTGAGGAAGAATCGTGTTCCAGCCTTGATTTACATTTAACTCTAAAAAAAGGCGCGTAGAAGACGTGTTTTACTTCAGCACATATTCAAGACAAAGAGAAAATTGTGTTTCACAGCTACGGTGTGAAGATTTGGCACAGTGTCTACTGTATGTGCCAGTTTTTACATGAGGTGGGGGTGTGGATTTGATACATTTCATAAAGACTCTAAAAATAACAGTGTAGAGCACTGAGACTCTCAGTCAAAAGGTCCAATGGTCAACGTAGGAAAAAACAAAGCTGGTTTCACTTACTGCCAAGATGTTTTTAGATTTTCCTGGAGCGCTAAATTCACCAACAGATATTTGCATTTTAGTTGGAGCAATTCACCCACACAGGTCCTAACCATTTTCTTTAACTTCCCACTTACTTTGTCCCCCAAATCATATCCACAGGTCTGAGTCTATGCAAATGCAAACAGTAATGCTGCATCTCATTTCAAATTTGTCTGCAATTTAAAGCATAAAAAACAAAACAAAACAAAAAAAAGTAAAGTTACTACAGTAGGTGAGGTTGTGCTTAATATACTCCTGATCAGGCTGGTGTACATGGCGTGTCCATTTGCACTGGTACAGAAGTTGGTTCTATTTCTTGTCTCAGGTCAGGTGTATGTGTTGAACTGGAAAGCTATTGTGCTATATTGTGTGGTATAATTGAGTTCTAAAGTCATTCATTCTTCAGTCTTCATTCTTCAGGGTTTCAATGTTGTAAAATGTGCTATGAGCAGGTGCACAAAAAGACACATGAAAGTAAAGCAGCACACAAAATAAAACACTGGATTATCATTGTGTAGGTCCTGGGGAATTTACAGACATGTTTACATGGACTAATGAAAGAACACTATTTGTGACACGTATGTGCACCTTTTCAAACATCACATAGTGCAGTAGAATATTTTTGCAGCATTGCTGGTGCAGACTGAATCATTTAATAAATGCAATTTCTAAAACATTTTGCAGTGTTGCTTTAACCAGTAGACAGGATCTGCACTAGTGAGAGTTATTAAATATGGTGGACTGGGTGAGAGATGCTCACAGGTGGGTTACTGCATCTCTGTAACTTTGAGGATGTGTGCCACAGAGTCACATAGAGCACAGCCTTCAGTGTAGGAAATGAAATGTTGGCACTTGCCACGTTATTGGTCACTGAAAAGGCACCTACTTTATTCTCAGATGCATCCTTACCTTTTTTAAAACCAAAAATATTGTGATGTTTCTATTCTGTATTTATTATAATATTGTAGTCTGTCTGATATATCTACAAATCTTTCATATATTAAATATTATAAATTCTGAGATAGGCTTGTTTAAAAACTGTTAAGAGAAAAAAACATCTGAAATTTAAATCAGCTATCATAAATGTCATTGTAAAAAACAGCTATAAAATGACTTCACCAGAGGGTCATATGAATAAATAAAACACAATTATATTTTTTTCCTGAAACACTGAGATTTCTTTCACTTTGCATATTTCCTTGTGCCAAAATGATAGCTGACTGTCACAAAGACATGTATCAGTGTCCTTTTTGCAAATATTTGTCTTGTTTGAAACCCATTGTTTGTCAGACCTATTCAGAGCATTGTAATAAAAATAGTGCCTTTATTGTAGTGTCTAAACTTCTTGCATTACTAATATCTCATTTACTCCAAACTGAAGCTGCACTGAAACGGGTGTTAAAGCAATCATATCTGTTTGTAGCCTACCACAAAATACCCCTTTAACTGTAAAGTGAAAGCTAATATCTCAGTTTCTCAATGCAGTGACAATTCATGTTCAAAAACCAATTAGTTTTGGGTAAAAGCGTAATAATGTACTTCTTACTCGGCCATAAACACATGAGTAAACAGCTGTGTGACAGAAGTGAAATTGCAGTGCCTGGCATCTGGAAACAGCTTTTTAGTGACAGGCCCTGTGCACTTCATCACAAATCCAATTAGCCCGCCTCAGTCCTGCAGACATGAAACGCGCAGCTCTTTAATGGCCACCGCGCGATAATGACATTACACATAAAACTCAGGAGCAATTGCGTTTCTCTTCGACAAACGAGACTTGATGGGCAGAGAGTGGGCTTCACCTGTACGGCCTCTCTGATTGGACAGTCCTCCCGCTTAACTCCGCCCCCCGGCGCGCTGCCCGCCTCCCCAAACCCAGAGCCCTTCAGTCGATCCTGTACCCGCAGCATACCATGAGCTCTAATCTCTCCGCGCGCACTCACAGCGATGCACATGGTGGCACCACGGCAGCCCGCTCTGCGCTGACACTAACTGCCGCTGTTTAGGACAAGCCTGCCCCCCCGACCGGTGCTGTATGTTCGCAGGCACCATGCTCTCTCGCTCGTGGAGTTGTGGCGTTGGGCTCGTGGCGTGGATTTGGAGTCTGGCAGCGCTCGGAGCGTGGGGCATCCCCGCGAATGAAGGTAAGAGACGCTGATTAAAGATGACACTAATAGGTGCGTAATGACAGGTGGCGCAACTGATAGTAAGAAATATTTTTGTTCCTGAAGTGCTCTTTCTGTGGCGCCAGTGAAGACTGAGACGGTCGCCTATAAAACCCTGCTGATATATTTGGTATGACAGTCGTGTTCCGTTTGTGTGAGATAATACTTAACAGAGATACTCTTCAAACAAAAAGAACCTTTGAACGCAGCATGCCTCTTTCCATATCGCCGCCGGTCCTCTGAGGACTTGGATGCGCAGACTGACGCGCAATGCGCTGCAATCAGCTCCGCGTTCGGCTCTTGCCTTTATGTGGAGCGTCCAGGTGCTCAATAGACGGCACTGACCTTAAACCAGAAGGAGAAATGACAGATAAAAAAGGCGTTTTATATTTGTAACATCTTTGTTTCGAGGGCAGTCAGTTTTAAATGAATTTTCATTTTTAAACAAAACGTATACAGTTAGTGGCACAATGCTTTAGTGTTACGTCAAATGTGAACTGCAGACAATAAATGGCAGTTTAATTGTATTTGTCAAACATTACCTATCAAATGTGAGTACACAGAAGAAGAGAAGCCATTTGGCAAATTCAGAATGGACACCAATCTCATTGAACCTTTTTAAATCAGTCAATCAGACATTTTTTCTGGCCCAATCTCATATCCTAACTACAGCTGGTCCAGTTCTTACAGTCTTACATTAGGTACCTTACTTTCAGATGCCAAAAATACACTAGTTTTAATTAGGCATTATTAGCTTATTGCTGAGATTATGCAACGCCGTGTCGCACCTAATTACACACATCCGTTAAAAAGTAAAGTCTGGAGATGCTTAAAGGTAAAGCTGGTGCAACAAATGTGTAAAAGGTTTGTAAGGCATGGTTCCCACGCCATTGTCCACACACCGACAAGCATTTTAATAGCCCAGATGAATGCCTTTGTTGGGGGCTATTAGACAGCACTACGCCGGGAGGAAAGAACATTCATCAACCTGCTTATTCTTTACTTGGCAGATTTATTCCTTAAAGTTTAGATTCACACAACGTTGCCCCAGTGTGTGGTCTCCAGGTCTTGGAGGGGTTGAAACATTTAATGCCCTTCCTAATGTTCACAAGCGTGTACGGAGAAAGGGAAAGGACGGATATAAAAGTTCGATGTTTGGTTGCAGTACATCTAATGTGGGTCGCCATAAACTGTGTAATTCCAGAGTTTCAGAAAAGAAGCATGTTTGTAATTGTCTGCCTAGTTTAATTTAAAGTAGGTTCCGTTTGCTGGGTCACGTCTGATTATCAAACACGTTTTCCCTCAAAAAAAGGTAGACTAACAAAACTTTAGCCTCTTGTATCTGTGCCTTTGCTGCTCTAAACGGAACAAAAAAGTTATTCAAACAGCATTTCTTGAAAAGAGCTCTTTGACTCAATTTATGCCATAATCAGCTCCTCATGACGTCAATTATCTTCAGTTAGTGCCAAGACATGCGTCGCAAAACTTGTAAACACGCCTTGTTAAAGAATGCACCGTAAATAAATTGTCAATCACTGACAATCTTTGTTTCATTGGAAAAGGAAGGACGGTGTTTACATTTAATCTTACATTTGCCATTTGACTTAACTATCATTCAGATTTATTCACTTAAATTGTCTTTTTGAATGGCCATTAACTTTCACATTTGACTAGAAATCCATGACTGTCTAACAAAACGTCATTACAGACATGGCCATTTTAGATTCATTTGCTGCATATTAACATGAGAAAACCATACTATTGCACTGATAATTGCAGAGGAGACTGTAGCCCATAATTAAAATAGCCACCATTCTCTCATTGGGCTATGGTATTGTAATTGAAAATGTAATCCTGAGACATTTTTCAGCTTATTCCGGAGGAAGGGAAGACTCATGAGAGACACGAGCCCATCTCAGTTTCAGAGATAACATTGAGTCAGACTTTCACCGATTTTATTTTAATGGGATACAGTACACTTTCCAAACTGAGTTAAACTTTCTGAATTCATAAACTTTATCTGTAATGATGATAAAGAGGCAGTCCCGATGTCACCTTTCTGCGTTGGACATTTTTCTCACAGTGGGGTGGTTTCTCTGCGGTGGCGCTCCACAGCTGATGGATAACACCGAGGGAAGATGTTGCCACAGTGCAGAATTGATTAATTCCCTCTCTTCAAGCTAATCCATTCTTATTGAAATTGATCAGTTTTTGTGGATATCACTGTGGCGCCAGATGTCTCGCATTTGTTTTAGAGATTGTTATTGTATTGGAGTAATAATGATGTTCGACTAATGGAGGATGCGTGAGCCGACAGAGTTTAAAACCCATTATGGCGCTTTTTGTTGATAAAATGATAGTGGATTCGCTGCATTGGATAAATGACAGTAAATGGCTGACGGTAGTTTGTGTGAGTGTGTGTGAGGCGGCAGGCCATTAAGCCCAGAGCGTATCATGTCAATGCTGTAATCAGCTATCATGTGGTACAAATAGATACAATAGGACTAAAGAGGCAGATGGGTTTAGGAAATGACATGATTTATGTTTTAACCACTGGTTCCAGGAGCACGAGGTAGATGCTGTGACACAAGATTCTAATAGGAGCACTGAGGTCAAGTTGCCCGCTAATCCTGTTACGCCTCAAGAATGGGAAAAGTGTGCAGCAGAAATGTACATGGGCTTTTGAAGCATGGCAAGAATTCTTGAAACGTATTCATAAACGTGTGAGAATGTCATTTCCAAGGTGTACTATTCCAACTAGGGCTGCACAATGCAGTATGTGAAAAAAATATTGAATGTTGTATAACAATATCACCTGAACAGAAAGTCCCATTTGGCCCATCAAAGCTTATTTCTGATAAACTGTAAGTAATATCAGAAATAACTTACACTGGTTCCACTAGTTATGCTAACTTGTAAATCTGGTTCACTCCAATAGGATTAAAGGCTCTCAAAAACCAACATCTGGTCAAACAGTCTTTTGCATGCTCCATTTTGGGTAAATGCTAATGTCATAGTCAAAGCCACAGTAATTAAGACCAAGCCATGACAGTAACCAGAGACTTTTAGGCATCGAGACCTAGTCAAGGCCAAGACTTATAGCAATCAGGAACAGTTCAAGACCAACATCAGTGTGTGATAGATTGTAAAAGATATCAAAGAACGCTATAAAATCCAAAGACTAAGTCCAGCCTTAGATCTGTTTCATGGAGATCAAAGATAAAAGTATCCGCCACCTTCACAAAAATGGCTGGTCAAAAAAATCTGTTGTTGTCTGGAAAATCCAGAGATCTCTATGCCAGATATTAAGATAAGTCTTGAGTCTTTTTAAAAGTGGTCTAAAGACAGATCCCAGACCAGACTAGTAGATGCATGATCCAAAAGTAGTGTAGGACAGCAGGGCACTGTGTAATACACATAAAGGTGTACTACAATCAACATGTTCAATTATTATTCCTACCAAAACATACAGCCTTGTACTACAGATCTAACTACTAAATCATTTTTTATATGTACCTTTCCCTTAACAAATAAATGCTTTGAGGTCAAAGTGCAAACTTTCACCCAGCCCAACCTTCACTATTATGATTATTATCTCATACCACACACATCCCTATTGTGCAAAGTGCAACAAAACTAAGCTGAAAGGGTGCCGCATATGTTTTTATTCAAAGGTGCCAATAAACAAGATTTTTGGTTTTTTTTTTTAGTAAACTTTGTAATTAGAATAGGCCATCCTTGACATCCTTGAAGTAATGTCACTATTCTACATTTTCCCTCTAGAATAATAACTTCAAATGTAGCTGATTGAAAGTCTGGCTGTAACTTGTTCGTGGTTTGATCCTTAGAGAGAACGTGTGGCTGAGTGAAAGAGGTAACGTATCCCGTATGATCTAGTTCAGCTTCACTTATCTGTTCTTTATGGCCTAATTAGCTGTCTAATCGCCTCCTAAGGACATCTTTTATTATTCTCGGCAGAGCACTGGAGACGACTAGTGAGCAGGGAGGGCTGTAAATGCAGACAGTGCACCTGGGTTACTGACTAGCTCCGGCTTTGTACAGTGTGTTGTTTTGCTCGTTCTTGCTGTAGATAGACTTTTACGATTTTTATATCCTCCTGTTGACATTGAGGGATGGTTTTTCTGTGGAGCAGCAGCTGTTATGCCAAGGCTTCATACAGGACAGGTCACAAGATAAATTTCAGCTTTCGACATATTCTTTGGTGAATATTGTCTCTGTATTTTCTGTTATTTGAAGTGACGCCATAACGCTGAGCAACAAGGTATTATTTGGCCTAAAGTGATTTTCATGATTAACTAAGACAGTACAGTATATGAGAAATGAAGCATAATGAAAAATGACCCATTTGCGCAGGTTTTAATGATGGACATAAAAATACAGTTTACTGTAACTTTGGCCCCAAGCTAATTGTCTTATGTGCAGTTAGTAAGGGAAAAATACATACTGACTGATAGGGATACTAACACTATGTAGGCTACTGTATGTTAATGGAAATATAACATAGGAATAATACTATATTAAATAAAGTGAATTGAAGCACATATTTTCTTTTTTGTAGGATAAACCACACTTATGTCATCATATGATTAGATACATTCTTAAGAAGCTTTATTCCATACATTATATTCTATACAAACATAGAAAAAAAAGGTATTATATAGACCTAGCATGTTCCACATAGCACAAGAATAACTTCATGTGACCCTAAACACATCAATCACTTTATAGGGTTGCATTAGTGGAATATATAGTGGACTTCATATTTTTAGATTTCAGACACTACACAACAAAACTTATAATAACTACCTGATAATAATAGTGGACTTTTGTATTAAACTCTGGTGAAAGAAATAGGGATAAATAATACAAATATGTATCATACTCAGCAGTTCCTTTCTCATTTATTAATAACTACTGTGTCCACAAGCTGCACAAAGCTACAGTATAATATATGCATCTGTACAAGGTAAAGTAAGCTAAAGTTACCTTACATAGTGACTAACAGTGAAAACATTGACCAACAGACAAATTATTAGTTGATCACAGCAATGATCAAACTTGTGCTCAAGAGCACTGTTATCCTCTGACAAAATAACGTCTGTCTTGACCTTCTAGTCCTCATCGCTGCTCATTTTATGTTGCATTTTTGTTTAGTACAACAAGGCTTATGGCTTTCTGAACATAACAAAGGTTCACTCACTTTCTCTTTTATAGTTTGACAACAGTTCCAGCTAACAACACTGTGAACCACAAACAGCTTTGTAGATAAGATGAAGCCAAGTGAACTCTGGCCCAACAAAAGTGAAGTTCAAGTTTATGACCAAGCATGTTGAGCAAACTGTCCAGTCTGCAGTCACTGGCTTGTACTTTGAACCGATGATAGCTTTGATGTGGGGTCGCCATCATTATTATTCTGCTGCTGTTTCTAGCAACGCCATGCGCAACTTATGCTGCCTCACCAGATTTGGTTTTATTGAAGTCTCTGAATATGTTGGAAGCCACAGAGCTGCTGTAAAGCAAGTAGCAGCTTTATAACATTATTACCTTTTCCTTTTATATTAAACCACATTGAGTTGTGGTTATATGAGATTTGCTTATAACAGACAGATATATTGTAGTATCTGTCAGGCACAATGGTGTTGAGGGGGGGAAAGAACTTTTAAGTGTCTATACTGTCAC
This sequence comes from Rhyacichthys aspro, assembly GCA_036850595.1. Taxonomy (NCBI): domain Eukaryota; kingdom Metazoa; phylum Chordata; class Actinopteri; order Gobiiformes; family Rhyacichthyidae; genus Rhyacichthys; species Rhyacichthys aspro. The sequence continues at coordinate 5,628,699 of CM072159.1, forward strand.
TTGTGCCAGAGGAGGCAGAAGCATGTTTTGTGAAGTGCAGTGGTCAGGTAATTGAACTTGGCAGCCTTTAGCTGACAGACTGAAAGAAATGGGTTTTTATGGATCTGTCTGAGCCCTTAATACTGTCAGACGCTCGAATGAGAGTAGAAAGTATGTTGGAGATTGGAGATGTTGTTTGATTGTTTGAGGTGTTTTGTTTAGGAGACAAACAAATATGTAGTTCTACAAAAAAAATGACATTTACGGAGATTCCTTATAAATATGTCCAAATGTCAACGTAGACTGAAAAAATGGAGAGGATTTGAGACACATGGATGTCCACAACAGTCTTTCAGAAATGTCAGTGTATTATGATAAGGCCAAAACCTATAACGAATCAGACCCTTTCACTGTCTGTAAAAAACATGAATGAATGTGCATTATGGCAAAGAAAGTTAAGTGGACTACAATATATATATTTATGGACAAAAGAGCATTTAATAAAAAAATCCCACAATAAATAGGAAAAAAATGATCATTTGAACAATCAGCAACTGATTGACTACGTGTGTGCTGCTAGTGAGTGGGCTAGCAAGCGGCTCCATATTGAACTGCTCTATTTATGCAAGCTTTTAGGCTACACTGGTAAACTGCTAACCCTAGATTGACATCAACATCAAAAAATCTGTAAACTTTAATTAAATAACCTCTCCCATTATAGACATAGCCATTATATAAATGCATAGTGGGTAAAGTAAAAGACACATGCTGCCTCATGGCCATGCAAAAATGTAAAGGCTAAAGCTTTTTAGACATTTTTACCAATCATATAAAAGGAATGAGAAGTATCTCTTTTGTTGCTGCACATATTTTTTTGATGATGTTGCTTGTGACGGGGTCTATATTGTTTAACATTGGTGATCAGAATGCAACAATGCAATCTAGAGGAGACAAAGTTCTGAATGTAAAACAAAATTAGGACATCTGCTCTCATCTGATATCTCATACCATTTTAATTTAAGGACGGACTATTTTTTTCTGTTTACAGTGAACCTCCTGGACTCACGCTCTGTAATGGGAGACTTGGGATGGGTGGCCTACCCGAAGAATGGGGTGAGTAACATCCTTCACACGTCGGCCAGTACATGGAATAACTTGGATAATGTTTCCTCTGTCAGAAAACCAAGCAGTAGTCCGGTGCTGCAGAGAGCTCTTAAAGTTACTTTCTCTGCATGATAGATGAGTCTTATGGTCAAGTGCAGGTTCTCCATTTGTTTTATGAAGGTTAAAGGTCATTACATTTCCAGGAACACCCAGTTCATTAAAAAGGTAAATTGAATTCATGAATAAGACATTGAAAGTCACTGCGGAATACATTATTCTCAGGCCAAAAATTGAATTCTTCGGTTTTCCCTAGGTGACAGCTAATTAGAAAAAAAAAAAAAAACTTATGATAGGTCTTTCAAGAAGTGTATTTTAAGAAAAAGAATGGTTTATATTAATATTATCTGGTTTTCGTTTTTTTATAGTGCAGAAAAATGTGTACCCTTGACCTCTAGGAAGCTGATAATGCATTGGCTGCAGGTTTTTCATTTGCAGATCCATTTGATCCACATGGAAAAATCTCTCTGAGTAACAACTTGTGTTGGCAAATATGCAAATATACACACCGGACTATTAGTGCTGACCACAGGGTTTTTTAGCGTTGCGTATTCAAATCACATCCCATTCTGTTTCTCTATGGAGATGGGAGAGATAGTGCTGACAAAAGCAGTCATATGCGCAATCATATTAATGAAGATGTGATTATGGTGTGTGCTTTCTGCAATGCAGCAGCATAAATAACCACATTCAGATGGAATAAAAAAGACACGATAAGACACTGTAAGGACCTCATTATGACCTTCTGTCTGATTAACTGTTGTTGCTGGTGACTGTTAATTTGAAAGATAAATTTCTATTCAGCATGTCTAATGCTTAAATGAAAACTATGTTACTGCATTTTTTAAATAACAGAGGAAAAACAAATGACAAAATTATATTAAAAATACCAATACCAAATTAAATATAAAGGACAAACCCAGACATTTACTACTGTGTCTTCCACTTATTCCTGTTAGGGGTGGAAGGTGACTGGAACCTATCCCTGCTGCGTACACCCAGGACAATGGACAGTTAGTTACAGGGCTGACACTGACAGACAACCATTCACCTTCCCATTCATTCACTTGGGGCAATTTTGATTTATATTCAGTTCACCTATACATGGATGTCTTTGGACGTTGGGAAGAAGCCGAACTCCCCAGAGAGAACCCAAAGTAACACAGGGAGGTTTAAAAGTAAATAGATAGATGTTGCATTTAAAATTTACAAAGCTGCTTTAGTTTTTATTTTTAATTTTAATTTTATTTTAGTCCTGAGTTTTAGTAGAGCCTGTTTTGGTAGCCAGTACCAAAAACGTGACCTTGTTTTTGATATAGATACCTGAACAAAGCCTTTTTGTCAATTCACGGACATGTTTGTATTACCTGAAGCTTCATTTGGATTTGATTTAGTTCGTTTTTTGTAAGCTTGTAAGCTCAATGCACCAACTCAGAATGCCACCAGTCTTGTCCAAACATTGCAATACTCCTCTTTAGACCTGAGAACGGCCTCACACAACAAGCCATGAAAGATTGTTGACTCAGGTCATTAGAGTTTTTGATGGCATCTTGTTCTAGGTTTTTTCAATCATGTCCACGTCTTGTTCTTCCATTCTCATCTGGCTCAGTTCTCCAATCTCCTCTCGTCTCTCATTATCCCTGAACATTTGTTTTGACTCTTTATCCTCCTCCTCTCCTTACTTCTGTCATCTACTTCTCATTTCATCTTGTAATCGTCTCTAGGCTCTTTTACATTTGGATCCCCCACAGCTTCTATGTGCTTTGAACATTCTTTAAACTTGAGTTACAGCATTTAAAAATGTCTTTGGATAACCTTGAAGTGTGTCGCAGTTGTAAGCGTACAGAGCTGAAAAATAAGACAACTTAACAGGATATTTTTTTGAACTTGGATAAGAAAAGAAAAGTTTGTAAAAGTTTCCTCTGTTATTGAGGATTCTGTGCTACTTTGTAATCTACAGCTGTTACAAAGTCCTTCAGTTGAAGTGTATCTTGTAATCATTTTGGTGTGATGGAGAGCTGCACACAGACTAACACACACCAAATTAGAAAAAAAAAATCTTTCTGTGACCTTACAAAAACCTCAAGTTCTTAAGTGAAACAGCCATAGCAACTGTAAATAGTGCAGCTTACCATTATTATCCATTTTGAAGACAACATTTTCCTGTCAGTTATTGACCAAATACATTTATTTATACTTAACATTGCTGGAAAATATCTATTTAGTCTTGATTGAGAGCAACCCTCAACACAACACAAGGCTCTGGAGTTACTTCCACTGGTCAAATCTAGCTCTAAATCCAAAACCAACCAACGGGCCTAAACCAAGCACTAACCCATAGCTAAATCAGGACCACCTCCTTACTTTTGTAAATATTACTTATTATTACAAATGTCTTCTGCAGCTTGAGACAAATTTGTTAGTTCACTTAAGTGAGGGGGTGCAAATTATTCTGGGCAATTAGTGGGCAATAGGTAAAAATTAGACTGCAATAACAGTGCCTAGTGTCTGTGATGTGTATGATGTCAACAATTCAATCCAAAATGGAGATAGCAATTAACAGTTCAAAGCTAAAAGTGCACTTCTAGGTTTTAGTTGAATGTGTAGATGCCCATAAACTGGACAAGTAAATAAAAAAAAACTAATGATAGGATAGGAACTGCTTTTTGGACAGTAATAATAAAAATATATTACAATTCACCTCTTTAAACATGTACTTTGTCAAATTTGGTCACTGAGTTTGGTAAAACAAAATCAATTTATATTCCTATACACAACAATCATTCAAAAATATGATTTATGATACTGGTTATATTTTTATCTTATACTATTATAAGTATAGGCAGCTGGAGGACATATATGTATTAAAACCTTTAAAATGCTCTCCAGCTCAATGTTGTAAGATTACGTTTTGCATTAAAAGTCACTGATTTATTTATTAAGGACTTATATACAATAATATTTTAAGGGTCAAAAGCTCTTTTTTCTATGTTTGGGTCTCTGGGGGTTAACTAGAACTTTTCATTTGGTCACTTTGCAGTTTGATTTAACACTCTGGTTGGACAATTATTTTGAAAGGCAAAGAGTAGATGTCCATCACAGTGAAGATGTCTATGTTTATGTGATACAGGCAGTTTCTTGCAATGCAGATATCGTGGTTGCTACAACAATACAGTATTAGACATTATTACATTTTAGCAGATACAGAGACAGTAGTGATGTGACCTCAAAGAAATATCTCCAACCAAGGCTGACTGATGCAACACTTAAAGCCGCTTTAGATCATCACTATACAGACAACACAAAGATGCTTTATCATAATCGTATATAAAGCTGAGAACTCATTGTTAATCAAGTCAAATAAGTCATGCACAGTCTTGAGGCTAACACTGAAGAACCGGAGATGAATTGGTCAGGGATGTTTACTTAATTCTTCCAAGTCAAACAATGTATAAAATAGCTTTGAGCTCAATTTCACACTAAAGTAAAGTTAAAGACGGCTTTGTGGGGAAAATGCAGTGCATGTGGCATGAATTACATAGAATCAATGTGACAGGAAGAATATAAGTTGAGCAGTGAAAATCAAGGACAAGGGGAAGTGCAAAGGGGGAAGGGAAGTGAAGAGAGCTTAGGATGGAGAAGAAAGCAAGAGGAAGTGGTCCAGACCAGAGTTTCTAGGTTAGGAGAAAAGCTTTGATAATTAAAGGAGAATAGAGGACACATGGATGGAAAGCTGTGATAGACATAGCTAGATTGGAAAGGCACAAGAGTAAGACATGTTGTCGCAGAGAGTGAGACGGGGAAGAGGGGGGTCTTGTTCTGCTAAGGAGCAGAGAAGGACAGTTCTATTACAGTGTCATGTCGGTCAGCAGTAATGGCTAGTAATAATAAGTTGGAGACAGCTTTATAGACTTAGAGCCAGGAGGGCACTCAGCAGAGCCACAGGGGGTCCGCTGACGGATGTGACAAATGTGGTTGTGCACACCGCCTGGCACCCGCACAGACACACTCAGCAGTGGGGTAAAACAAACACACACTAATGAGCAGCCAGAAGGATGCCCAGGACACCGGTTCAGAGGAGTTCAGTGGAAAAGACTGGGTTAGAGAGGTTACGCCTCTGTGTTTTTAGCAAAAGAAAAATACCCTCTTGTTGTTTTTATTTCAATCGACATGTTGTTTTAGTTTTTGTGCTAACATTTTCATGTTCAGGTCTGGAGTTCACATCGCAAAACAACTTCAGTTTCGAACTTGAGTGGACCCTTCCCTTCTCAACAGCGATTATGATAGAACTAAATAAATGAAGGATTCTGGGATATATATTAATTAGATATATTAATTAGCACTACTGCCACTACTGACTAAGATCATGGGCTCTATTCCTAGGCCATCCCATTATAACCTCTCTGTGTGCTACTGTGGATTCTATACAGAAACTCTTACTTCCCAGATTATAAGACACAAAAAGGTAAATTCTGAATTTGTGAATGAATGTGCACTACTCTCACAGCCACAGCAGCGATAGGCTCCAAATGAAAGACTGAATGAATTTAGTCTCTGTGATGGATGTCATTATATAAGTTTTATGAACATCACAGACAGGAACATTATTATTGCTGCACAATAATGTTATGGTGTGTATGGTTTGTTTTCAAGAACCAAATTTACATTGCATTATAACAGTCCAATTAGAGCTTAAAAAAAAAACAACAAGAAAAAGTTTGTGACACCAGTGTGACAGGGATTTAACCTAGAGTCCTTTTATTTTTTATGTGTTTTAATTGGTTTGGGCAGTTAATAGAACATAACATTTTATATTGCAAATAATAAAAATGCAAAAACACATATAATGTATTTCACACTTAAAAATCTTGTTACATGTTTAAATCTTTGTATTGGTGTTTTATCAGAGTTTACTTACTGCACAGTTGATTAAGTAGATATGAGTGTTAGAGTAGACTAGAATGGATTTTTCACAGTACAAAATGACATTTAAAAAAAAAAAAAAAAGAAAGAAAAAAGAACTTGAAAGAGTGCGTGGAGGCCTGGAAGTTGAAAAATATAGTCTTGGGGTCTATACTGTTGACCTTTATATCTTTTCCTTATATAAAGCAGTTACAGTTGTATTTTACAGTATGGGGACCATCTGTATGCCCAAGTCAGTTTTATAGTAAAGGGCAAAAGAATACGTTTACACTTTAAAGCTTATGCTGTGTCCTATATGTACTTCTTCAACAAAAACATCATTAGAAATTCTAAATTTTAGGTAAAAATAAATTCATAACCAGTGTCACAAGTCAGTTTGGTGTTCATAACCTCTGTAGTGTAAATATTTAGGGTTTTATGCACCAAGTTCTGCCTATGACCCCTGTAAAGCTACTACATGCATACGTGCATGGATTTCTGGGAAAGCTGACATGTTGACCCCATGTTGCACTAGTGGGTCCAACTAAAAAGGTCACTCAATACACTCAACATAATCCAATCAGATGACACTGCCTTTTTTCTCTCAGTTCAGTAACACTCCCCTTTTACCAAAAACTAAGCACAACATGTTTAAACAAACTTCAATAGATAACAAACTCTCATGGGTTTTTGAAAAGGATGCAGGTGGCATTAGTCGTACTTTATCATAAGAGACTTGAAAAAGTCTGTGTACACAAACTGAACCATTTTCTTCTAAGCAAAACCAAAGAAGGTGGTCTGTTCAAACCTTTGCAGTAATGAAGGGTGTGGGTGCGTGGTTGTTAAGCTGAGTAAAGCTGGGAGCAGGCTGTTGGATCTGTGTGATCTAACCAGTAAGAGGCTTAATGTCTGTACTGGGACTGACTGGGCAAGACTCTGGGAAAGATAGCTCTGTCACATTTTCACAGGGAAAATGTACACTTGAAACCAGCCTTCTTTACTTTAATGTTCCAAAATGACAGGGCAAAGACTTAACTTTAGCTCAGCTTAAATGATGATGCAACAGTTGAGCATAGTGTTGTATCCAATCCATGTTAGAACTTTTTTTTTCTTTTAGAAGTCTTAATGAGTTGTGTTACCTGTGAAGCATGTTTTACTTCACTTTACAAACTTACAAACTGTTAGTGTTATTGTCTGTAGGAGTTTGTTTAACCACACTCTTGACACAGCTTTTAAAGCAGGTAGGACATGACCCAGTGGGTGGCGATGGCCTCTTTGATTTGGATAATCAAACGCAATTATACAAATCGGTTCAGTTTGGTTATTTTGAGTAAAAATGGTGTATAGAGAAAGGGAATGACATGGAGATAACTGATCCGAGCCAGGAGTTGCACCCAGGTCCTTCTGGTGAATGAGCCAGTAAGGTGCAGCGTGTAACCCCAATTTTGTAAAACTGTTTTTGTGTTTAGAACCTAATACTTGTACATGGCAAAAATGTTTTAGGACTGATGTCTGTCCTTGCTAAATTAATATTACAACACATCAAACCTTAAGGGACCATGCAGCAAACCAAAGAAACTGCATCATTGTTTTTGAAGTCACATTTTTTCAAACTAAAACATGGGCCAGAGTATTCATACAATGCCACAGTGATTTGCCTAAATGCACTGCGTATTAGCAGTTGACAAAGCGTCTTTGATTCTCGAGTGCATGAGAAACAAAACGATAACCCTACAACAAAAGAGTCAGACTAATGCAGAGACAAATGGGAGGAAAGGCTATGAAGAAAGAAACAGATGGGGAACAAGACCGAGAAAAGAGGGAGAAAGGAAGACAAAGACAGAAGGTTGTGCACAACGGCTACGGCAAGGATTGATTAATATGGGCTATTAAGCTATAACACCAGATCATAGTCTGGTCCCTCTGGCCATATTACAGTGACATGATGAAGCGCCTGTATTAGCCATGGGAGAGTGCTAGTGATGCAGATAATAGCCACGTCCCAGGAGAGCTGCAGAGGGAATTAATGCTGCTGTCTGACACACAGAGGCAAGTATCCACGCTCACACAGGCCTGGCACCATCATTTACATATATGCACACAGACAAAAAGAATGCACGCTTATTTTAGACATGTCGGCAGTCGCTGATAACACCCACATACATAAGTGCACAATAATCCCTTTCTTTTCCCGACAGGTACACCACCCCTCATTCACAGTAAATGCAAATATACCTTTTTAACAATTTAGCTTTCTTTTTGTGCCTGTTGCAGTAGGAGGAAATGAGGTGGAAGGGATGAGGATTATTCTGCTATCTGTACCCACACATACTCACAAGCACCTTTTATAGTTTCCTCGCCAATGTTAAGCCTCCTAAAATGTCTTGCCGGGGCTTATTCTCACCAGATTTCCACGCGTCTTACTCTTCTCACAGAGCTGGATATTATGTGCAATGTGATGATACTCCTGCAGATTGGATACAAAAACTGGGGCATGTTGCCACGACTGATAGTTTTGGAAGCGTACTGACAGGAATGTATTTCTTTTATAAAAAAATCATTCCTATTTTTTGATGTGAACACATTTTTACCAGAGGTAGACAGTAGCAGAGTGGTTAGCACTTCGTCCTCACAGCAAGAAGGTCATAAGCATGAGGACTCCTCCTCATGCTTCTTTAGGTTCTCTCTGGGTACACCTCCTTCCATCCATAACTGTTGATTGTCCAGGATGTAACCTGCCTCATGTCCTAAGCTGCCGAGATAGGCTAGAGTGACCTCCAAAGAACAAGCTGTAGAAAATTAATAGATGAATGTGAATAAAAGAATGGATTTATATCCTAACCTGCACATGCCAGAAGATCAGCTATTCTACAGCTGCAAATAACAGTTCCATACATACGTATCCACTACTCAGCTTCAATTCTCATGTCAACCAGTTTTATGAAATATTGTATTATGAAATATTCTTTGTATGAAACATTACGAAACATTTGTTATAAGTCAGTTGAAAGCTGAAGATAACATGTATGAGTCGTATCACAGAATGAACAAAACTTACTGAAAAAGCAGATGAGCAGCATCATACTATTCACAAGCACTGTTTATGCTCTACCTTTTCTGATCATAACAGAAAATTGACATTGGAAAGCATGTTATAAAATGATTATGAGGCTTGCTACATTTTATGATGTCTGGTGTCTTGATGTATTGTATAACACTAGCTGTAATTCCCAGTAAATTAACAGAAATGCAATCCTAGCACAATACACACATCAAGCTCAATCTCACATGACTCCTTTTTGGTAAAATGCTAAAACTTTACTGGGTATGACTGCATGCATGACACCTTATGTAACTTTTCAGGATTTACATTAATTATTAGTCTGCAACAACGTACTTCAAGTCACATCAGACAGTAGTGTATCAGTATATATATCAGTATATAGTATATATCAGTATGCATCTTGCATACCTATTTGTGTGGTTCTGTGTGTTTGTTGGCATATATTTTCACTATTTGTTAGTGTGCCCATCAATGCCCCAAACTACTTAGGGTCGTATTTTGTCAGCCTGGTGCAGTGTTGTTTCATTAAGCCATATTGCACAATTTCACCTCTGCCTCCCATTATTAGATAAAACAGCACCACTTCACACTTCATGTTGACTTGGTCCTTTTAGCCATAGGTGAGGCTTAAGATCAACAGAAAAAGTCACAACAAAAAGAGATGATAAAAGGGGGCAGTGAGACAGCTTGGCAACACTATACAGAACAGAATGGTAAAACCGAACCTAACAGTGTTTGATTCAGTGTTGATTCTAATAGTGTTTGAACAAAACAATTTGAAAAGGGTGTCAATTACCAATATCTTTCACCCTTGATATTCTTTTGATGCTCTGTTACTGAGTTTGATGTAACTGCATTAGATGATGTAATCAAATAATGTCATTGTATCACTGTCTTTGACCTCACCATTCATATTGTATTACAATTCTTTCTGCCACAGTGGGAAGAGATTGGAGAGGTCGATGAGGACTACGCGCCCATCCACACTTACCAAGTCTGCCGAGTCATGGAGCAGAACCAGAACAACTGGCTCCACACCAACTGGATCCTGACCGAGGGTGCCCAAAGGGTCTTTATCGAGCTGAAGTTCACCCTGAGAGACTGTAACAGCCTCCCAGGAGGAGTGGGCACCTGCAAGGAGACCTTCAACATGTACTACTACGAAACAAACGGGGACGAGGATGAAATGGAGGAAGGAGCATTAAGAGACGGAGCCGGGATCACAGACGAGGAAGACTGGGCCTTGAAAGAGAGCAGATACATCAAAATAGACACAATAGCAGCTGATGAGAGTTTCACTGAGCTCGACCTGGGGGACCGTGTGATGAAACTCAACACTGAAGTTCGAGATTTAGGCCCTCTGACCCGGAAAGGCTTCTACCTTGCATTCCAGGATTTAGGGGCCTGTATCGCATTAGTCTCTGTGCGGGTTTTTTACAAGCGATGCCCGTTTTTAGTAAAGAGTTTGGCCGAGTTTCCAGACACCATCCCCGGTTCAGAGGCTTCACAGCTGGTGGAAGTAGTCGGACACTGTGTCAATAACTCCCTGCCGTTATATGAGCCTCCCAGAATGCACTGCAGCACAGAGGGGGAATGGTTGGTGCCCATCGGGAAGTGTGTGTGCCAGCCAGGATTTGAGGAGCTTAATGGATCGTGTCATGGTGAGACATTTGAGTTTTTCTGTTTAATTCCAATTTAACCCAGTCTCCTAGTGTTTTAGTAACATCACATAAATTTTCCAGATATATGAAGTTACACAGAACCATCTTGGGGGGCTTCTACATAAAGAATTTGTAAATAGCAGATATTTTAGAACTTTAAAAACTGGTTGGTGATTGGATTAATTTATTGTCAAACATAAAAAATTTGCCGTAACTGACAATTTTCAACACACTTTCACACCATTGGTCCAAACAGACAGCATGTAATAGTAATTGTCTCTGTAGCTTCAATTGGATTTTTTAGGGAGCAGTGCCAACAAGTGCATTTAACTGCCTCTGAGTGCAATTGAATAGACATACAGCCCATGAGGAAATGGAGGCTGTACTAACATGCGCAGAATAAACAAAGAACACATTTGAAAAACATACAACCTATCAAAAAAAAAAAAAAAAACAAACAACAAAAATCACATATCACATACAGCTTGTCACATTTTAAATCAAAATTGTGAAGTCAGAATGGTCAGGCTAACAAAATACTGCATGTATTTCCTCGATTTGTCTGATGATTGTCAATAGGAACGTTTAGGTGATGGATGGAACCCTTAAACCCAGGACCTGAGAACAGATTTTAGATTGTAATTGTCTACATACATACGACATGTTTCTTTCGACATGTCAGTGGTTTCTGGAACCATTACATACGTTTGATCTGGGAGACTGGGTTGGTTTTTATGTGCACGTCTGGCATGTTTCTCTGTGCGCATTCCTTTTTGCTTTTGTGTGCTTTCCTTTCCTCAGCCCGTCTTGTTTATTTTGGTATACAGGCGTGTTTGTTTTTAGGCCTGTGTGCTCGGGTGCACGCATGGATCTGTTTATTCCTTTTGTGAGAGTTTCTTACTGTGCGGCTGTGTTTTTAGCCTTGTAGAGGATTTTCCCCAGAGCCCTGCAGCACTTTGCCGCTCTCATGCAAGCGCTGTTCTGCTCTGAGTCGAAACCCAAACATTCTCACCACCGCAGAGCACCAACCTTAACTGATGCTTCCGCGGGCAGCCAGGGCCATGGTGATTTTTCTCCACTTCATTCCTCTCCAATCTTCCTTTGTGCTGATTTAAATTACTTTATTTCCAGTCTGCACTACCAAGAGAAGCTTGAGTGGCATCAGAAAGAATGGACAGATTTTATTGTGAGATGAGGCTATGCCATGCAGACATGAAATGTTTAAAGATTTGGTGGCTCTTCAATGTTTCATCTGTTTTCATGAAGCTCACTCCTCTTGGTTTCACTAATCAAGTGTCACTCCAAAGCTTTAATCACAAATGAAGGCCCTCTTGACACGACTCCGGATGTATGCATAGGAATAATTCTTTCTGTGCAGCTGTAATGCATTTACACATGAACAGAAAGGGAGCCTTTTGTCCGTAAGTTGGTTAGTGGATGGATGAATAAATAATTAACAGTAAAAAGAATTAGGTGATTGCAATGTGGTGGCTAGTTGACTGGGTCAGACTACACTCAGAACGGCAGCTTTTGTGGGCTGTTCCTGTTCTGCTAGAAGTAAATAAAGTAAACCGATGATGCTGTAGCTGTAGCATCTACCTACATGTGGCACTTCAAAGGTTTTTATTTAGGTTAACTCTAGAAATACTTTTAATTCTTTTATCTAACTCTCAACTCTGGGTGGGCTGGTGTACCCTGTGCTAGTCTAATAAAAAGATCATTTCTAGGGATCCACCCCACACAACACTTCATTAGAATTTTGCAGACGAGGCCACTGTGCGTTGTGGTTGGTTTGTAGCAAAATGGTGCCAACATATTTATTTTTATTTATTTGGTGGGCTCATGCCTGATGAGTGTACTTTGTAAATAGCTCTACATCTTATCTGACTACCTCCTGATGTCCAAAATTTCCACCTAACCTTTCATACCCAGCAACTCTCTTCAGTGTGATTACTTGATTTTAATCAAAGCTACAGCAAGACGGTTACACATAGAACAAGGAGCTGAACAGTCTCAGTCTGTACTTCATCAGAAACTGAGTCTCTGCAGGGAGATCATTAGGAAATAGCTGTCAGTAGGCCAGTAGCCTGCCTCAAGTCATACTGCCACAGACTGTCCTGTCGCCCAGACTGTTAGACATCTACAGCTGACAAGGCACAAAAGAGCTGAAATATTATTTGGTGACGACAGTAACACACTTTTGTGACCTATCGAGAGTCATGAGCATGGAAGAAGCCTCTTTATATGTGTTCATCCATGGCACATGTTCTCCTCCTTTGATGTGATATACTGTGGGTTGTATGTGAGTCTTGTCTATAGTTAGTGTATTACCTGCAGTAGATGAATGTCTGTGTGGAGTTAAAGAACTTAAGAAGCCTGGCTCTGAGGAGTATATATATAAACAGTCTGTGGTTTCAAGAAAAAGCTCTTTATAAACAAAAAGAAAGAATTTCCTGAGCAATGTAATGCCCATAAAGAAGTACGCTCCTTAGATGTTTCGGTTCCATAGTGCACCCCAAGCTGACATTTGTCACCTTCACAACCACAGTCATTGATCCTGATCCTTAAAAAGCTTATATAATGTACAGATACACCACTGACTGCTCATACACATCTGTCACTGCTTCTCTAAGTGTGGCCATTTCTCTGAGTCTGAGTCATTTGAATCTCAGTACCATTTTAAGCATGTTAAAATACATACCCAAGTGCATTACACAATGATAAATATTGTGCCTAATTGTACTAAACATAGCTTCCTTTTTTTTTGTTTGCCCCTTAGAAGCAAAGTGAACAAATGCTGCTGTTTTGACTTTTCTTGGGCAGAATAAGCTTAAAAAAGGCCGCTGCTTCTCTGTTCCGCTTTTGACAAAAGGGTGCTATTAAACCAGTGACACGGTAATAAAGTCTGACCTGGTCACAGAGCCGTGCAAAAGGTCGACAGCTACCTAATTTGTAGCTGTTTTGCATTTAAATACACTGTTTGGATTGTCAAAGACCTTTTAACTGAGGCACATATGCAGTTTCAAATGTAAAAACAAACTATGTTGATAGCATAGAATACATGCCAGCAATTAAAATAGCAGCAGGAACATTTTACTTACAGTCGCATATGCAGATGAGACTGTGAAAGTGACAGCCTTTGAAACGGTGTACAGAGGGTTTCCTCCATCAGCTTTGTAACCATATGTGCTCGCTGCTTTAGCAAACACTTTTTCATGTGGATTTCAGTCATTCGCGCCGGAGTGCAAAGTGGCGAAATCTGTTTCCGAGCTGTTGAAAAGAGTGCTTGTGCTCAGTACATGGCTGCATTATAAATTCAGTGTCTTCTTTTAGTGTTGGTTGCTGTTCCGATTTGAAAGTCTGCCATTAAACATCTGACGAGGAGGATTTAATAATCTACACTGCTGCAGTAGTTTAGTTCAATTACAGCTATCCTCTTTGCTCAGTCAGTGCCAGTGTGGAATGTGCAGAGGTAAATGAGATTTTTCTGTGCATTGAAAGCTACATCTACACACATATTGATATCATTAAGAATATACATGGTTTTGTGGGCTGACAATGCTGTGCGCACGTGAATCGGCTGTAGTTTGAGCCCAATGTGTGAGTCTTTGTGTATCCTGGTTGTGTTGGTGCTGCATGTGGACTAACAGAGCATGATTTAACACAGCCTTTGTGAATGTAGGCCACAATTCTTTATGGACAGCCCTTTCTTCTTTGCCTCTGTGGTTCTTACTCATTTTTACATCACTGCGTCTTTCTCCATCTTTGTCTGTCTGGCTCTTTGTCTGCACCTCACTTCCGCGATCCCCACTCTTACCCTCTGTTTGCCTTTTCACTCTTTTGTTTCTGTTTCTCATTTTTTGTAACCATTATAATGCCACCAACCAGTCCAAATCTAACTTTATTTTTTAGAGAAAGCCAAAATCTAACAAAAAGGTGTATTTATTCATAATTCCTACTTCTTGGAGGTAATTATAGCTCGATATTAAGCACAGTGTGTGTCGGTAGAGAAGACAAGTCAAAATCAAAAGCCAACAAAAACAATTTAGAAATACTCAAGGAGAAACAGTCATGTAAATCATTATTGCTAGTAGTTATATACTAATAGTAGTACTACTTCCAGTACTAGAGTGTTATTGCACAACAGTTCAAGAAAAACTGTTAAATGCATGAAAGAAATAATGATTTTAAAAGATCGTTGAAAGAAGGCATTAACATGACAATGCATTTAGCCTAAAACAAAAAGATTGTGTTGCACCAACAATTCTGTTTACTCCAGAAAAAAAGAAAACCTTAAAATCTAGGTAAAGGTTTTTTTTTTTTGTTTCATTCTGGCTTATCTAGTATTGTCATGTCTACTTCAAATATGACGTCATTAGTGAAAACACTAATATCATTGGCACCTATAGTTTGCTGGCTTTTTACTGAGAGTAGAAAAGCATAAATATTGTTTTTATACTTCTTATAATATGTTATGCACATTTGATGTATGCATCCCAGCTGAGGCATCAGAATCATCATATCATTGTCTGATTTACAAGGTATAATAAGTGGAACTGACTCATTGGACAAATCCATCCATCAAAGTTTTTCAGTTGTCAGTTGTCAGTGCAAGAAATTACACAGGACTAAATGTAACTTGTTATTAACCTCCTATTACAGGAAATCCAATTAACGCAAAAGGGTAAACCATACACTTGACACTGACACATGTAGCCTTGAAATTTTCAAAGTAAGCATCAATCATGATTAAGACTTGGTTGAAAATGTTTCTTCAGCAAGATCATTGCACCGATGCAGTCCACATTGTGTAAGCTATCTACTGACATGTAACAATCTCTCATGAGTTTGCCGCAGTGCAGTTGCGTTCAGAATTCTTTAGAGCGGGCTGGTCTTGAAAAGTTACAGCATTGTTGTAAAGTATACCGAACGTGTAAACCCTTGTGGGGCTCATTTCCAGTGATCGGACACATCTAAAGTAACTCTGTGCTCGCGTTGTACGTATAGATGTATAGATGGCAGCGCAATCGAGATCAATGCCGATAGCCTGCAGCAATGTCAGCCCACAAGACTAAAGTGAAAAGTGAGGGCAGGGCACAGACACGGGGAAAAGGACAGACGGATACATGGATAGATGGAAAAATGGGCGGAGTACAGGAAACCGGATTGATGGAAAAACTACAGAGGACACAAGACAAATTGAACATTTCACACGGCGGGGTGTGAGGGCACCGAGACAGAGAGATGGATGGCTGTTGTTCCAGTGCAGTGATAGCAATCGACGTAGGATAACTAAGGAGAGGGGTGAGCAGATGGATGAAGAGCTAGATGAAGAGGGAGACGGATGGAAGGGGGCGGAACTGAGTTCAGCTTCACAGATGTGACTTAAAATGAATGGTTTTAAGAGGAAACTGAGTGGAACATTAAAATATGACCTGGGTTGAATGAGGACTTTAACAGAGGATTGAAAGGGGCCATCGCTATGAAATTACAGAATTAAGTGTTGTATTAACCCATCTTAACCTATTATCCACTATTAAGACCGTGTAAAATAAAAAATAATTTAAAATGCTTATCAAGGTGTGATAATGAAGAAACAATAGAAGGAAATAGATGGTTCAGTCCTCTATATTATTATTTATACTTTTTTTCTGTTTACTTTTTTGACCTATGGATGCTAATACATGTATATATGTGATATGGATGACTTATAATTAACAGTTAACAGTACAATAATAAAGAAATACTTGTGATAAAATTTTACTCAGGACTAACACTTTGAGTCCTACACAACCAACCTTTCTGAAGTGCATTCACTATGGGCAATTTAGATTCACCAGTTTATCTATACATGCATGTCTTTGTCTTTATAGAACAGCAAAGGGTTTGAACTCATTACCTTTTTGCTGTCAGACATACATTCCAACCACCCTGACACTGTGCACATTAAATTGCAATAATGTCTGAAAAAGAATGGGGCAACCCAATAGTGACACAGGTGAGCTTTTCTATTTTTTTATGTTCACAGTCGAGATAAACACAAACCGTTTCCTTGTACTATTTTTTCAATGAACACTGCATTAAAAACCCCAGCCTCAACATACAATAGAGCAATTATTCATCTTTGGATTGGTAAGGAAAATGTATTTACTTTGTGTTTATCTTACAGCAAAATATCAAAATTCCATTACAGTTTCAAATTTGCTTTACAGAATGTGGAAACACAGCCACCATGTGTTATGTCTATTATGTTTGAATTGAGTCTGTAAACAGAAAAGAAGTGATTTACATGCAACTGTAAAAGAGCATATTCAGTTTGGTAATTTGTTTTTTTTGGATAGGTTGCTCATTCAATTCTGTGACAAGGAATGTGAAAATTCAACACGTGTTGCCATGGAAATTTTTTTCCCAGGTCAATCAGATTCCATTTAGCATAAAGTAAATGCTTCTTAGAGTGGGGTTTACTGGCTGCCGAAATGGTGCAGTGATGTAATGCCTGCTTAAGTGATGTGGGTCACAGGAATGTTGCTGGAGGAGGAAAAGGCTGAGTACACGGTTAAAAGCATAAATATAGTAAATAATAAATAGAGTGTTGGCTGGAATAGGAGCACCCTGAATATAACTGTGACTGCATATGAGCTGAGTGCATTGTAGTGACAATAGCTGTTGGAATGGGGGCTTAAACAGCTCTTAAATGAGGGAATAAGGCCTCATTCATTGTCGAATAAAGGAAAATTGGCTAAATCCAGAAGTAGGAAAGATGGAAAGGGGGCTAAATGGGATGTTAAAATGATAGGATAACGGCTAAATGCCATGTAAGGAAGATAGAATAATGGTCGAACTGAGAGCTGGGATTGACAGCTTTGATGTTGGGATTCAGGCTGCGCTAAATGCACGTGACAGAAGAAAGGACTTCTAGGATGGGCAGCCGAGTCTGGGGAAAAGAAGGGGAAGGTGGGGGGAAGGGAATAGGAAGCGAATATGACAACAAATGTGAAATACAAATGGAAATTAGGATGTCAAATTGAAAGACGATTGTCCATGTCATCACTTAACCCAGCAGTAATGAAGTGGCTCTGGCTGGTAGAATAATAAAGCTGTGGGATATTTCACTCAGCTGATGTCATCTGAGTATGTCTAGGGTAGGGCTGGATTTCCCTAGACGATACTTTGTTTCGGTGCCCAGGCTCCCCTGATGTTCCTCTGTGTTTGGCTGCCTGTCACACGTCACTGCAGCATATGTCAAACTCGATCTGGTCACGGTGCTACCGCTGCCATCAGAAAGTGTCTCTCTGGCGTGGTAATGTGAGGAAGCTATCTCCCATCAGGCCTCCGGGGAATTATGGCATAGAACGAGTGGCTGATGAGTGGCAGCGTGAGGCTTGTGGGTGATGGTGTGGTGACAAGGGCATTGCACTCAATGGCATCGATACATAGATGACAGAGCATCTGCTACATCAATATGAGTACCCATGTATGCTGATAAACATTTGAGGCATCAACCAATTGCCGTTAACTAGCTTTCTAATTTTGGCCCATCCGTTAGTCTGTAGAGGACATTGCTTTAGAAACTAATTTGATTGACAAACTTTGACACCACCTTAATGCTATCCAAAGAGATATGAGATATTCCTTTTTTTTTTTTTTTTTTTTTTGTCAATGCATTTTACTTCACATGAATCACAGTTGTATGACTCAAGAAAATGAACAATTCAAAACACCCATGTTGCATTAGTAATGTCTAATTTGTAACAATGTTTAATTTCCTTTCACAGTTGTGCAGCTCCTGTCCTCAAAATGGCTGACCTTTAATGGCTTTCAGATGCACAAAGCTAAAAGCCATTAGTGTTTCGTCCTTGCTTTAGTGGTGACAAGTTCATTTGTGTTCACAGGTTTGTTGAAGTCTTATGTTCAACTTCACAAAAGATGTGATTCCATAGAGTGGATTCTGTCCCCACTGATCATATAAGTCCTCTAGGTTCAAATTTATCTTATTCTATAGGGATTCTGCACTCAATCCAATGGGTTATGAGCAATGATAAATAAAACGTATGAAACAGTACAGATGTATTGCTGTTCATAATAAATGGCTCCCCAACTTCTGAGGCCTCAAAGTTTAAAGTGCTATTCATATTATTATTATATTATTCATGCTTTGTGTTGCTCGAAGTTTTATCTTATTATTTCTCATTATTTTCAAGAGTGAAATTCCTGAGTTTTTAAATTGAAATTGATTTTCTACACCAAGTTGTTACCGCTCAGAGCTGAAAATGTAATGTGTTGGAATTATTAAAATGAGATTTCCCATGTACTGTAACTTCTTATACATTGTGAATGCGGCCTAAACTTCTGGGAGCTCCCTATTAGAATTCAGCCAAGCTCAAAGATCTAATATTAATCTGTGCTTCTTGCGACTGTTATCTTTTTGGGTTTAACAGCATTAAATAAATCCTTACAGAAATAGAAGTTCTGTCATCCTTGAATTGCCCAGGAGACGATGAACGATAGAGCAGCAGACTGGAAGTAGCAGGAAGTCGTTCTGTTTCCATCGTGTGCTGAAATATGAATTGACTGGATTTAGTGCAAAAAATTGGAGCACCATTCATCTTTTTTCGGTCTTGTTCTTTGGAGGCTGGTGGTGCTGGCTTCTTGCCTCGATGCCACCCTCCATCTTTTCTTCCTTCCCCCGCTCCATCACCCCATCATCCCGACCTGGCGATGCTGTCATGACAACTAAAGTGCTTCCTGAGTGCTTGTTGGGTAAACTGACTTTCCCAGAAGCGCTCCCTCTCTTTCACCCTTCCCGCTGCGAGCACACACGCCTGCACTCTGCTTGTGAAGTCTTTCCTTGACCCATTGGATTTCCCAGTTACACTTACCTAACACTTAACCCTAACACCGAGGCTTGACCCCCAAACAACACTTTAAAGAAAGCCTCTTTTGATGCAATGACCAGCCTCATCAGTCCTCACAAAACCATGCACCCAGACGCACACTCACTCCTGCAGTTTCTGAAATATTAATAAAGTGTTTCGTTCAGCGCAACATGAAAGCCTGGTTGTCTCCGGAGGCTGAGTGACTTGGAGGACTGATTCTGCAATTCATGGACACTTCAAATGCATTTAGGTCAGATGATAGTCCTCCCAGATGACATCATTTACTAAATATTTGCTGTATATATTGCGTAAGGCATTGTATCAGACATAAACAGAAAAGATAAGCCAGAAATAAACAAAGATGAAAAAGATGGTTGAAATGTAGAAGCATATAATTAAGTGATGGCTAATTTCACAATTCCTGGCATTCTA
This sequence comes from Rhyacichthys aspro, assembly GCA_036850595.1. Taxonomy (NCBI): domain Eukaryota; kingdom Metazoa; phylum Chordata; class Actinopteri; order Gobiiformes; family Rhyacichthyidae; genus Rhyacichthys; species Rhyacichthys aspro. The sequence continues at coordinate 5,648,774 of CM072159.1, forward strand.
TACATACATATATATATGATAGATAATAATAGTCTTTATTTGAACAATTGCCCATCAGTAGATGATAGTCACCTTACCAGATATAGGTAATGCATGCATTATGAGTTGTCTTAAATGCATGGTTATAAGAACAACAGATTAGTTATATTACCTTTATCTATAAATAATAAAGCTCTAGATAATAAAGGGATAATACCAATTATTATTATTATTAAGATAGTTTAGTGACCATCATATTGTGGGGTTTCTGTACTCTGATCCTATACCAGGTTAAAACAACTACAGTTATCACTTGCAGTTCCCTTATCTCCATATCCATTGCAGGTTTGTATGGCTGATGCAACCATAGGCACATATACATAGACACTGCCTTGACTGCTGGAATGTAGGTCAACATTGCTTCCATATTGTGGATGTCTACAGACGGAGCATATTGTGCAGGTCCATGTGCATGCCAGTTATTTTTCAGGCTCCCATTCCTTTTTTTTTTTTTTTTTTTTCAATGCAATCGTCAGTGTTCTGAGTGTTTTGTGGAGATTCTCGCTCATCCAGGTTATCATTTAATAAAAAGGTTACCAAGCATCTAAGATTTTTGCTCCTCCTAACTGGTCAGTGAGTCAGAAATGTCCTCATACCTTTTTATTCGATGTTGCTAATTGATTACGAAGCATCGACTACTTTAAAGCTTTAATTTAATGCCAGTATATTGATCAATGCATTACCATTCTGATTAAAGCTTCAGATAGGCAAGGTAGATTAGCTTGACCAGGAACCCTGTTTTTTCTGTTCTATGCAAAGAATTAAGTTGGTCTCTGTGGATTCACATTGAATTTCCAGGAACCAATGACAGCTGATTAAACAGGACAGGATAGGCATTCAACTAATCATAGAGCAGGGGGTGGTACCATACACAGACCTCTGTACCAACGCAATGGGAATGAGGAATGAAGCATTACATAAAACCTGCCCATTTTAACATAAACGGTCTGACAGAATTTCTACCAATAGAAGGGATGCCATACCCATTTCACTCTGAATGGATACATTAAATGGGTTTTCTCTTATGGTTAGAATAGCCTTAATTTAACAGGAAAAATCCTTAACCCACTGATGAAGCCTAAACATTAACCTCCATTGTAATCTTTTCTTCATAAGGAAAAGGTTATCATTTGCGGTGACAAAATCAGGTAAAATAACATGAATGCTGAATCTATAAAACAATCATATGACAAACCCAAATGCTCTCTATATATTCCATGGAGCAAGTGCTGTATATGCAGTTTTTCAATTGCACTGATGTCCTGGGATTTGCTCAGGCTGCACTTTGGATTGCATTTTTGCAGTGTGCTTTAGCGACTGACTGTGAAATACATTACATTCTAATACTGCAAGACCAATCTATTAGAATGCATGTCATTTTGATCTATTGCAAATTTCCAATCAACCCTGATTCAAAGAAGTATTTTGTTTTTTGACTGTTTTTTAGACTTCAGGCTTAGGTCAGATTGTGAGAATAACTGAACAATAACCTTCTCTGTCATGCCACAGACAGGAAAGCCCCATTGAGTTGATTGTTTATTTTTGTTGTATAATCATCTGGTTGTGTTTGTATTCACACAGAGCCTTAGACAAATACGATCCAGCATCAGCCTCATACAATTGGCTTCATGAGCAGCCACGCAAAACACTGCAATGAAACAATAACACATGAAGGTATGACACCTCCATGAATGCGCACATCCAAATAGACACATTCTGTTTATCTTCCTCGGGCCAGTGTCTCGCTGTGGGACAAACACAGGAACAGGATATTTACTGCCTTTCCTTGCCTGATTTATTTGTTCACAATAGTATCTATTAACAACACAAGTATTGTATTGAAAAGCAGTTCCAGCATTTTTTGTGTTTCTTCTGCAGATGTTTATTTTTATGTGAGTTTGGCTAAATACAGCAGAAGGAGTGACAGGAAAGATGTAGAAATAAGCGACTGTTAAGTATATGTTTTGGGAATGTGTGTATAGGCTATTTGTCTTATTTGGAGCATAAGTCTTAAGCCACCACTATTGTTATTTGAGCTATAGTTTTAATACCATAATTCATATCAGATTTTTCCTTGTTTTTATTTGAATGCATCCAGAGAATAAATGTGTAAAGAGCAGCTTTTGCACACTCCAATATGTGTCAATGAAGTTTAACCAAACAAATCTAACTTCTAGAGAAAACATTTTTGTATGTGTGTCAATGTCAAATCCTACATGAGAACTGCAGGTTGAGTTGAGAGCCAAAGTGAAATGCTAGTAAGCTCTAAACTAGTGATAACAAGGGAAATGTTTTACTTTATGTATATTATTTTGAGGACAATAAATTAAAATCCATTATTTTCTTACTTCATTACTTTTCGTTCACTTATTTTCTGTTCCTTCTCCTACACTGGTTGCTATGTCGAATGTTTCTCCCATCCCCCTTCTGCCTAGTTACTTTTGATATGTCTCTGCCTTAATCATTTGCCTTCTCTAATCCCACCAAATGACAGCCAGTCATATAAATCAACATGTTTACAATGAAATGTTTCCAATTAAAAAAGGACGCTCGTTAAGAAGCATCGGCGGACACCACTGGTTTCCTTAATTGCCAGGGATGCCAGTGTGCGGTGCATATTAATTACCTATTAACCTCAAACACACAGACACTCAGATACGGAGGCATATTAGTGTGTATTGCATATTAATTACCTATTACCCTTTGTGCGCCGCATTAAGAGCTGCGTGGCATCAGAAAGACAGGCTAGCCCAAGGGCATCACACACACACACACACACACACACCCACATACTCATAACGTCTAGTACCACCAACAGCATCTATTCAGGTTGCGTACACAATGACAAATGAGCCGTTTTACTCAGCTTGCTATAACCATTACAGATCTCACTGCAGTAAGTGTGTGTGTCCCTTTAAAACAATTAAACAGCCAACCCACCTGGTCCAGGAATTCAGCAGCTGCTTTCCCATCTAAAGAGGTTAGAAACTGATTTATGACTTAGGCAAACACAAATCTCTGTGTCGCAGATCACATAAACATTAGCATTAGAATAGTAAAGCAAAATGCACATTAACTACATTCTGTTTCCGCTATATTGAAACAGCAACAACATTAAAACATTTACTTGTTTTCTATATTTTATAACAAATACATGGTTAATATGAAAACTGCCACCCGTTGAGAACTATCTATATTTTAATCAGGTTCCTCTTCTTCCTCTATGCAGTCAAGATTGTGGCTGCTCGGCAATACTTAAACATATATATTGCATAGGGCAGATTAAGTCGTGCATAAGTACAACGTTGGGAGACAGGGCAAGTTTTTAACAGCGAAAAAGGGACTGGGTGATAAATGGGGATAAACGATACTTCTTGATGCTCACTGTCAGGGTAATACACGCTACTTGATGCTGCTTTACTTTGAATGGCCTTTGTAGATGGCAAGAAAAAAAATTCAATCAAATGTATATTGTCTGGAAAGTAAAAAAAGAAAAAAAAATTAGTTGAGTCCCATTTTTGTTCCGTTTTATAAAGAATGAAAGTGTTCTTTGAGAGTTATATGAAGAGCCCCTATAGACATGTGGGCAACAACTGTTATTTTTCTAGTTTTGCTAGCTCCACTGTCCTTGGGTGCCTCCAACATGCAAACACACACATACACCAATGGCATGGCTACTCCAACAGACTGCCTCTTGAAAGTGCTGACCGCAAGCAACTCCCTTTGTGTCTGGCCAAAGACCTTTGTTGAAAGTCAGCCACTCCTCCCTTGCTCCTTTTTTTCTTCTTTTTTTTTTTTTTTGAAATATATTTATAAATAAGTATGTTATTACTAAAAGTCAACACATTTTTTAATTGTTGATTTCCCAAGAATTGGTTTGTTTGTAGTTGACATGCCCAATAACCACCAATATAGCTGATGTTATTGCCAGATAGTACCAATAAAAAGAAGAGATTAAAAAAAACTTGCCATTTCCATGACATTTGTGCAAGTGTACCCTTCAGCTTTGGTTACTTACTGTGTCCATTCTTTGAACATGCATGTTGTTATTTACTGTGAGGCATTTTAATTGGGCTATCCAAGCTTCTGCCTTCAGCTGGCTCCTCTGACCTTCATGCCCTCTTTAACTTGTCTGTGGTGACATTATTTAGGCTCAAAATGAATGAAGTACAATCACAAATATCACATGTAACCATTTATCCATTTGCCGTCATGTCACGTCTGACAATACATGCGTCTCATTTGCACACGTTATCCCATGTTCACCGTGTCTATGCTCCATGGATAATCTATTTAAGCGGAAATGAGCTAGAATGAATGATGATAAATATTGAACATCTGTGTTGGTGCTTATTAGTCGACTGGAGCTGACTTGCATTGAAGTGACACGCGATGGATTTTCTTCACACCAATTTGCACATTTTAATTACAGATGTTTAAATCGGGCTCATTATTTGCAACTTCCAGGAGAAAAGGCATCAAGCATTTCTTAATGAAAAACATGTCATCTAATCTTTGACAATCTGAATATGTCTAAATGTGCACTTAGTTTCTTAGTTTTCTGCATAAACTCCATCTTCTAAAATGCTGCATGTTGCCTTTTAAAGCAATGATTTAGTTTGGAGCTGGTTATGAAATCCAATATGCATCTCAGATATACCTACTTCTGAATATAGATGTTTTAGGAAAATTTGTATGAAGGTATGTTGGTGTGGTTTACTGGTGGTTTTTCCAGGTATTAAAAATGTTGGTCAATAGTAAAGATGCTGCCAGATCGATTGTAAGCATTTTTCTAAAATAAATTGACCTTCCTGTAATGCTTTGTTCCTCTAATTCGTTTATTCTGTGTCCGCCAATTAACCACAGTGCATCTGCATTGCACTTCTCTATGTACCTATATATTCTCTCATTCTATTAGTGGTTTCTTGAAACATTACATTCATTCATCTTCTAACGCTTATCCCACTTTGTGGGGTCGCGGGTGGCTGGAGCCTATCCCAGCAGCTTTGGGCCTTAGGCGGGGTACACCCTGGACAGTGGCCAGTTCGTCGCAGGGCTGACACTTAGACGTACATTGACAGACAACCATTCACTCTCACATTCATCCACTAGGGGCACTTTAGAGTCACCAATTCACCTATACATGCATGTCTTTGGACGGTGGGAGGAAGCCGGAGATCCCGGAGAGAACCCACGGTGACACGGGGAGGACATGCAGACTCCTTACAGAAAGACCAGAGTTAGCCAATGATGTTTTTTTTTGGGTTGGCTACAATCGGCCAACGATGTTTTTTTTGGGGGTCGGCCGGGATTCGTACTCACGACGATGTGAAGCGGGAGCGCTAACCACTCCGCTACCGTGCACCCCGAAACATTACATGTTACATCCAACAAGTACGATTTGAGAGACTGCCTTGCACTCGGTCATCCTCATCCTGAACATTGTCTGATCTATGGTGCAGTCCCATGTGTGGATTTCATCTAAAAACTGGATAGTTACCCTCAGCAGTGACATCAAACCAGTGTAGCTCAGGCCATCACCAACAGGGAGCCAGCGTAAGAAGCTGTCAGGGCTGTACCCTGCTCTGCCCATACCACTGTGTGATGGACGGGTGGTCTTTGGGGAGAGCACGACTCTCACGCCAGGCAGTCCAGAGAGAGAGTCCAGCAGCAAAACTATAAATAAACCAGTGCGCCACATACAACCTCCAAGCTCTGGCATGCACAGATGCTGTTTGATGGGACAAAATTCCAAAAATATCTTTCTTCACTTCAGTCTCTGTTTTTGTTGAAGTGAGCATCTGAGTGTGTAATGACAGGCCGTCCAGTTTTTATTGATTTGACCATGGGGGTTTGGAGGGTGAGGTAGACACAAGACAACGGCAATAAATCTATATGCAACCACATGCGCAGCAGACAGAGGGGCAGACAAAAGAATAGATCAGGTGTGTCTTACTGCCCTGAATGCAGCATGATTTTCTTCACGTTCAAGGTGGGGTAAATCATTATACCCTCCAACACATATAGAAATCTGATACAAACACATTCATCCGTCTTCATTCTTTTTATCCTTGAGGCTCCAGGTAAAGATTTGAAAGTGTTCCTTGCATTTTTATTTTGTTAATTTAACTTTATAGTACCAATGTACATATAGTCCATGCACCAATAATATAGCTAAGTGAGTGATGTTAAAGCATTTATAAAAACACAATAAATCCCAGCAACTGATAACAAAGAAAAGAAAAACAAACAAGATTTAGGCTCAAGGAATATGGCCTGGTCTGACAAAAGAATAAGATGTAGTTTTATTGAATGTCTCTTTTCCCCTACTTTCAAATTAAAAGAAATATCAATGAAATGTACCAAGATGAATTTGCTCATAACTGAATATAGTATTACCCCCTTAAGGCATACATTTATGTCTATGCTCTGTTGCACATGAATGAAATCATCATATGTATTACTTTCTTCTCAGTCCAAACTAGGACACAGCTATGACTTCAGATGTAATTAGGGATGTGTGGCATCCGACAGGGTTAAAGCATGCCCCTAGGTTTGGTCTCAATATGTTATAATTGTATTTTTGGCAAGTTAAAATGAGTAATGATGCAAGAAAACATTACTGTTGTAAAGAACACATTTTGGGCAATTGTTTTGTATTAAGGCTATGGATTTACAAAGTGTTTGGCCCATCAAACCCATTTACTTGGTTACTAAAACTGCAGTTGCCACTTGGTAGGTCTTGGGCTTTGCTTTAATGTATTGTAGAATATTATGACTACCCAGAAAGTCAAAGTTGTAATTAGGCACATGTGGCTCAAAGCTCATAAAAGGCACAGTCTGTGTGAAGCAGGGGTGAGCCACAGAGATCCAGGGCAGAAGGGGCATTTTTCAGACCTAATGTTGCATGACAACGGAGCAAGGTTCTGTCAAGGTGAATCAGAGCCACCACAGACCAACACCGAAAACGCACAAACAGCCCTTTCCCTTGTCCCTTCACTGGCACTGTCTCATCTATTGTCTTCCATTCCCCCACATACCTGCCCTTCAATCACCATTCATCACTCCTCCATTTGTCTTTTTATCTCCCTCTCTTTCCATTCAATCCTTTGTCTCTCCGTCCCTATAGGTGAAGTTTAATTATCCAGTGTAAATCACAGCTGCAGCGGAAACATGTTTTACTACCACATTAAAAATGCCACTGCACAGCTTTACATCCTCTAGAGGACACGAAAATTAAATGCCTCCCATTTACAAATCCTCCAAATTTCCACTCTCTCCTGCCCTGGAGTAATGTATAGCTACATGTTGTAACCACTGCCATGTTCCCATTAGTATTTTCACACAGTATATAGTTTGTGTTTGGATGCAACTGCAGAAAAATCCAGAGGAAAATGATGCCATGATATGACAGTGATTGGTTGGCTTGGGGGCGCTGCTATGGCGACGGAGATTGTTGATGTATTCTCCGGTGTTAACATGCGGAGTGTGTCACCTGCTGTCTACCTTCCCCCTTTCAGTTCAGGCATCTGCGTAGGTTTGTGTGGGTGAGAAGACATGGTGTCTGTAGCATGGCTTCTACTGCATGTGTATTTGTCCATACATTTTTTGTTGATGCAACTTCGGTGAATGTATTTTGAGAAAGTTTTTTCAGCACAAGGATTGAGTTGTGTATTATTATTATTACTGCTTCTCTTCAAAGGGTTTCAGTTAAGTTTTGTTGTCTATCTCTCTAACTGGATTGTAGGGTAAGATGACTACTGCCCTAGAAAGTAATTTAGAACAGAATAGAGTACACTACATTAGTATAGTAAGCCTCATTTCCACTGAAGAAGTATTAAAAAGTGTACTGTACTGCTTTGGAAACCTTTTGGTCTTTGGTTCTATTAAAGTGGTTCACTGAGCCCAAAAGGTGCTAAAACTATAGTCATGCACACAAGGACAAATGCAGCGTACTGTTTCTAGTCTATGATAGAGTCAGCATGGAACAGCTCTTGTGACGTAAAGTAGTAACGTTGCACAAATGTAATGTTCAGTAAGCTGAGAAATGCATAAACACTCTTCTAGTACAGTGTGGTGTGGTATTGTATGTTATAGTGTAATATAGTGCAGTATAGTATATGCGTTATAGTGTGGTGTAGTGTGGTCTAGTGTAGTATAGTGTTGTATATATAGTAACATCAGTTAAAAAAACAAAAACAACTGTTTTATTCTTTACCTTATCTTTATTCAGTTATTTTTTTAACTAAACCTTACATAACACTTTTTTCAGAAGACAAGGTAGTAGTATAGCACAATATCATGATCTATTTAAGTAAAAAATCTGTAATTCTTCAGTTGATGTTTATTCATTATTCACAAAATATCAGAAAATCACTCATCAGCATAGTATTATAATGTACAATAGAATTGTAAAAGCAGTAACAGTACTTCTCCTTTCTTCCTACTTTGTTTTTTCCATACTTGAAACCATATGCTTTATATAATTTAGCGTCAAGGTGTTGTTTTCCATTTTGCTTTAGTTACTACACTTTACCTTTAAGACATAAAATAGACATTTAAAAAAAGATGACTCTGTAATCTTAAATAAACAAAGCAGAAAAAGATTTCCTAAAATGTCCAACACTACAAAGCCCACTTTTTTTCTTAAGATAAAAGGGAATGAATAAACACAAGGTTGCACAGGTGGGATAAGTAATCCCTGGAGTGTTATGAAAAGAAATCAAGATTCAAAAGAGGAAGGAAGATAAAATATGGAATTGCCATCACGTAATAGGTGACAAATGCTTCTTTCGCTGAGCACCACAGCAGTATCTCTGATTAGGAGCCTCAAAACAACCACAGCCACCCAGGGAGAATCCCCTACCGCTGTGAAGCTGACCTCCTTTTTTTTTCCTTCAAAAGAACTAGCCATGATGTCCTGTTTTTCTTTACTTCCCAACATTTTACCTCTCTCCCCATGACCCCCTTCCTTCTCTTTTTTTTGCTTGTGTTCTCTTATCATCTTATCATCATGTGTTCTTTATCCAGCTCTAAACACAACATGTTTCACCCCCCACCTCCCTGTCTTTCAGTGTGCAAAGCGGGGTTTTACCGCTCGGTGCTTGAAGCCTTGTCCTGCAGTAAGTGTCCTCCCCACAGTGTGGCCAGACAGACCGGAGCAACCGCCTGCAGCTGCGAAGAGGGATACTACAAGATTGAGTCAGACCCGCCGAGCATGGCCTGCACACGTAAGGATGAATTCAGGAATTCTTTTGAGTTAGTTAATGTTTGTAGTGACATTAATTAAGCTTTTTTTTACTCATATAAGTACAGCCATTGCTAGGCTATGTGTGATTCCAAAGACCAATGTCTGGTGATTCTTTTTGGTATGATGACAAGAAGACAAAACTGTTCCTCTGTTGAATACATGACAGAAGTACACAACAGTACTTGATGCTAAGCCGCTCTATCTACAGGGATGTACCGCACAGTCTGCATGAAAACCAAGTACATTTATAACAACATTTATAAGTATATTTTATAGTTTTTTTTCTTAAGATAAATTTAAGCATAAAATAATAAATGAACTATTAACTCAGGATCATAAAAAGGCCACCTTTCACTTTCAGTGGAAGCAACTTATTGTACACACCCAAAAAGTGTCTTTTGCTTAGGTTTATTTCTGCATTTGCAGCTCATATAACAGGCCTATGGGCAAGCAGTCTTTTTATTTACCGCCATTATGTTCCATATGATTGGTTCTAACCAGTGGATTCAAAGGCACAACCGAGAGGTGACATCAATGCAATTATTGAAGCCAGCGTAAATATTTTTAACAGGAAAAACTTCATAATATGGACAGTGAACCTTGCAAAATCCAACCATTAGACAGCCTGTCAGACATATACAAGGTGTTCTTTTACTTTATGGTCAATGGGGATGGCATCTGGGATATTTTCATTGCAGTAGCTCTAGTGGCCACTGGTGGAATTGGCAGCAGGGTAGATGGGGTGGAAGCATATCCAGATCTTTGAAATACATCCATGTTTGTAGCTGTTGTGTAAATTTCTCTCTGGGCAAGTCACCAACTGCCTAGCTTTGCCAAAAAAATATAAAATAAATAAATAGATGAATAAATAGAAATGGGCAACTGACAGCTCAATTAACTTATCAGAAGCTGTTATGCGCCACATGACTATTTTGTGTTATACAGTGCAGTCGCAGGTGCTGAATGACATCACAGCTGGATGTCAGCAGTGGAAAGAGTCCAATTGTTGTGTGAGCATATTCACACAATGGTGGCTAAGATAAGCTCTTTAATTCATGTATATTACATCACAGAAGAAGAAAAAAAGCAGATAAAAAAATGCAAAACATCTGTATTTTCAATAATACCTGTCTTTTATGTGTCATATAACACCATGAGCCACATTTTTTTTTTTTTGCAAATGGATTGATAGCCTTATCTAACCTGTCTGTCCAGGCCCTCCATCTGCACCCCGAAATGCCATCTCCAACGTCAACGAGACGAGCGTCTTCCTGGAGTGGTCCGTCCCCATGGAGACAGGCGGCAGGAAGGACGTGCGCTACAACATCCTGTGCAGACGAGTGCTGCCAGACGGGAGAGGCTTGGAGGAGTGCGGGCCGAATGTTCGATTCCTGCCGCGCCGCCTGGGCCTGTCAAACACCTCGGTGATGGTGGCCGATCTCCAGTCGCACACCAACTACAGCTTCCTTCTGGAGGCTGTCAACGGCGTGTCAGACCTGGCTAAAGACCACGCCAGGCAGTATGTGACGCTAAACGTGACAACCAACCAGGCAGGTAGGTTGCACCAGATCTGTCATAACTGTCAATTCCCTTTCGATCCCTGCCTCGTCTTGATCTCAGAACCACATGCAGCTGTGTCATATTTCCCCCCTAGTGTTATAACTTATTCACAAATCATCACCATTTAGTCATGACGCTTCTCTCCTCCTCATTGAATCTGGCATAGAACCTTGCATGTCATATCCCTGGCATGTACATATGAGTTTGATAACAAAGACACCAGATGATCATATTATCTTCAAGTATTTGTCCAACAAATCTGTCGCTGTATTAATTTTCACTCAAGCGCCATCCCTGCAGTGAAAGAGAGAGCACAGCGCCGTGAAAGGCCTCTTTGTTTTTGCTTTGAACCGAGATATTTTCATTGAAAAAGCAGCTTGGTCTCCTCAATTAGCGGCACATTTTATCAACACGATTTGCAGGAAAGAAATGAAAGCTCATGATTTTGGAGACTGTTTGTGTATGGGGAGTGTGGCAGCAGGTGTTATTCTGCACGCCTATCAACGGTGATTAATCAGACCGATGACTTAAAAAGTTTACGAAGGCTGGAGAGTAGCTACTTTGAGCAAACACAAACCTTGGATAGTGTCATTTGGAGCTGAGAGGAATACTTTTCATTTTTCAGCCGCCCTGTGGACAATTACTCCACTAAGTATGCTCGAACACTTAACTATCATCACTCAGCTGCTCAGTGGCCAACCATTAAAGACTGCACTAACACTGAGCAATAAAAACCTCCAACTCTACTCCCCATAGCTGTAAATAATGAATGCTTTGTGGGATGGTCTTTAATGGAGATTAAAATGCATATCTACCTTGGGAGACTGTTTTTATGTTTACAGGAGCTTGTGTGTTTTATTTTATGTGCACATAATGAAATGGGTACCACACAGTGTAGTAAAATGAGAAAAATATGAGATTAATGCCCCTCTCCCCGAGGATTCCGTTTGCGGGGAAGGTTAGAGAGAAAACAATCTTCAAGAAAAGTGTGTGTTCCCCCTCGGTGAACAGATGGGTAACTGGCAAACAATGAAAAGAAAGGGAAGGAAGTCTTGGTGGTATTTGTAGTACTGTTAAAGAAATGTGTGAGGAAGACAGGCAGATGGCCGTCTGACAGCGCAGAGAACTGACGGGGATCCAACGGTGTTGTCGCTGTAGCTGTCAGCAGACTGAGTGGATTACTGCAGACTACACAACTCACGTCAAGTTTATTGGAGTTATAGCTGGATTAAACGTGGCCAGTCACAAGTGGAGATTAGGGATTAGGTTAGATTACAGGGATTGGAGGAGTCACAGACAGATAAGTGTGCTGGTCTTTGCCTTTGGTTAGACACGTCTGGTTTTCAAACGGTGAAACTCTTACAAATACTTGAAAAGTCTTGAAAGCAGTTTCTGGTGGTCTTAAATTCACATCTGACATCATTCAAGTAATATGTATTTGAGTTGAAATTAGTAAGGTATCTAGTAAATACTACGCTATAAATAGTTTTAGGGGTCACTTACACTGAAACCGCTCAATCTGTGCCGTTCCTAAGCATGACTTCCTCCTGCTTTGTCCCCTCTGGATGCACTCACATTGCCAAAAGCAGACTCGGCCCTTCACAGTGATGCCTCTTGCAGCCGTTCTGGAGTTATATCTTTGTAAAGCACTCAACCAAGTGGATAACAGTACAAGTACAGAGATGTATTTTTTGTCTAGAAGGCTTCCTTTGTATATTTAATATCATGCAGATGCATTACACATTTATGCACTCACACAGTCAGTTCATTTAGATGTTGAAGGTGCTTGAGTACAGTACTTGCGAGTGGACCATTGAAGCCTTAAGACATGTTTTGACAGTCTTTAGGAAATAAATAACAGACCCAGGATAAACGCAGCCTAAAGGTCACTGCAGCTCAAGCAGCCTGTCCCCATTGCTTGACAGTGAACCTTTAGAATGTGTTGTGACAAACAGGTCCAATCCATTTAAGGATCTGCTGCTCAAGTCTTGGAGACAGCTATAACATATCTACAGTGTACATATGTTAACCGCTCACTGTTTGTTTAAAAGCTTACACGTTATTAACCAACAAATGCTGTGCACAATCTGTCGACCATTAGAACAGTGTTGTGCTGTGTTTGGCATGTGGCATTATATTGGCATTATTATGCATTACTGTTGCTGTACAGATTGTATTTCATATGTGCAGGAAGCCTCGTTCCCATTTGACTCCATTTACTTGCTTTTTTGCCAAGAAAACAACCGCCTAAAAGGATTTCCAACTGCAAATGTGCTATTCTATATTACCATTCACAAAAGCTGCCATTCACCACAAATGGAATGATTGTAGACATATTTATTTCTTGCCGAGGTCCATATTATAAACTGTATGCCCAAGTGACTATATAACTGTTGTGCTTTTTTGTGCTGTTATGATAGTCCTATTGACCTGTAGTGGGCTCAAAGTTTATTGCTCCTCTGCCTCATCTGAGAGGCCAGTTACAGAACTAATCAGGATAATGATTTTAATCCATAATCCTGCCACCATAAAGTGTCATCAGTGTAATGAGTGGTGTAACAAGCTCTTTATATCATCGCACTTGTAATTACCAAAGGAGGACCTTGAGCAGCCTTCTAAGCATTCTTCTCTTTTTTATGTTCGGAGCAATTAGAGCCTGTGTGGGACGGCTGTGTGTCTTCTCTTGAGGCCAAAGGGTACAAACATAAAACAGAGACAAAACTACAGAAAGTTGGGGGCGACATTAGACAGAACAAGGCGAGAGAAAGAAGCAGAGGATAGGCCGTTTGATGTGTGGGAAGTGTCACACTCGATAAGGGATCCGTGAAATAGGTGATTTCACAGAGTCCCTGTGAAGCACTGCTGAATAATAAAGTGTTGGTGGAAAAAGCAGGACGGGAGGTGAAGAGAGAGGGGTATGGAGCACTAGGAAGGGAGGAGGAACTGTTGGGGAGAGGAGGATGGGAAAAGAGGAAAGATAGAAGTAGTGACTGGAAGAGGACACGTAACAAGCTGGACCGTAAAGTTCACAGATCAGTGTTGTTACTGCTCGCCCTGCTCTAACATGTCTGATGCAGCTTGAAAATGGCAAGTCATGTATGTTGCCGGGCTTTGATGTTGCCTTTCACATTTGCAGTTTCAGTGCAATATTAATAAGGAATCAAGCGGGAATCCTCAAGTCAGTGGATTGAATAATAAAACCGTGCCATAATGGGCGATAGGAGCTCATGCAGAAGAATTAGGCTGGCTCTCACTGACTTACTGAAGACTAGCCATAGCTATAATAACCGAGCAACTCCTCATCAAGACCGACTGAATTATTAGTGAACAAACTTGTTTAATAGCGTCTAACGTTTCATTTAAAGCTGACTACTAAAAAGAAAAAAAAAAAAAATCTGTTGGTCATGTGTTCAAGGCTGCACTGAGTCAAGACCAAGGCAGTGTACAATCCATTGGAAGACATCTTGTAAGCACCACAGTTGTCAGTCAAATCATACAAAATGACACAAAAATGGAGCTTAAACTATCATAGATTGCACATCATGTCAGACTCTTATTCTTACATTGTAAAGAGGCAATTGACTATTATTATCCATTGCCCTGTGCCCAATTCAGTATAGTATGGATCAGGCCAGTTTTCATTGTCAAAAGGGATATGAGGAATCCCCAAAAAAGCACACTTAATTGAATTATATTGTTAATGCCTCAGCTCATGAGTGTGGTCGACTTTCCAAAAGTTGGAGCTCAACACAGGAGTCTATAGATTTGAAGATGAATTGTAATTAGTCTGGAAGGAAAAGAAAACACAAAATGACATTAAAATCCAAACAGTTAGAGGGATTTTTTTTTTAAGAAAGAGAGGATTGTTTTGTTTTTTGTTTTTTGTTTTAATCCAAACACAAAAAAATTGGATAAACAAACCAGTTGTGCTCTTGGCTTTGATTTAAAATTTTCTGACCTCCATGTATGGGAGTGTGACGACGAGTAAATATGAGTTTGAGACAGGACTGAGCTCTTCATCATCTTCTTGACTCATCACAAGACCTTAGTATTAGTATTAGTAGTAGAAGTATTGAGTACTACAACTCCATACCTGACTTTCAAGGGTCAAGTCTTTTTCTAATCCTAATCAGTAGCTTATCTAAGGTGTCCAAGTCACTTTTCAGTGGTTGACAACTCATGTTAATTACATATGATTAGATGTATTTGGGCAAAGAGTTGATGTCCTATGTGCACTACTCATTTTGCTTCATGTTGATGACACTTATGATGTCGCAAAGATCTGACCCTAGCCCAACCAATACAATGTGTTCCAACAAACTCATCTTCACTTTCTTTGTTATTAGCATTACTAGCTACATAAACTGGGGCTAAAGATTACCTGGTTACAGTCCTGCTAGCACTTCCTAAACCAACTAACATCCTGTTAAGTGAAATCGTTTTAACAATGTCAAAAGAAGCATGCCTTTTTTCAAATACACAGTTGTGCCTCAAGCCTGTGTTGCTTTAACTGAACTCTATTATCTCTGCATGTATGGTGATTTGCTGACAATCAAGCGTGCATAGTAAATGCACTGCGAATGTTCCCATACATTGTTCCCAGTCTCGTTGGCTATTAATCAAATGAGTCGTGATACATTAGCTCACGGGCTGTTAAACTAAGTGGCTACTTTTCGTTTGTTTGTATGAAGTTAGCAGATATTTAAAGCAGACATTTGGTGAATGAGAGTGGAGAGGATGTGCAGACGGAGAAAGGAGCAAAGACGCTGTTAGTGAAGCATACGAAGGAAGGAAGAAGGTGGCACTAAATTTGGGAGGCTTTAGACTTTTCAAAGGAGACATCATAATCATCCAGGTGTATGACAGAATATAGAGGCAGAAGTGTGGGAAATGTAAAGTTACCAGACTGTGAACTTTTGGGGGTTTTATTGGACCTATATTTAGATTTTTTTAAGTTCAAAAGATGTAATTGAATGTTTAAAAGAAAAAACTCAAATGAAATCAAATTTTGCGCTTGATTTTGTTTAATGCTTTCAAAGCAGAAGAAACTATACAACAGTAGAAAATTCAATTAAATACTTGGCCTCTATTAAAGAGTAAAATTTTGATTAATATTTTTGTTGCTACTTTTAACACACTCTCAGTATTGCCACTGTAACTCCTATTATTTTTTATTTTGCAGTTCTGCAGCACTGATGTCCAATATTTTTTCCAGCAAGATTAAGTACCAATTTGACATTTAAAAACACATGAATATTTCACATTGTGTATGATTCAGTCTTGTGTTTTGATTGATAGTTTTTTGGGCAAAAGTCATGGGACAGCTTGTGGTAGAGGTTGGGGCACTTAGCAACAGAGAGCAGAAATCTTGGACCACACATTATATTTTCCAATTCTATGAAGGAAAGTTCCAAAGTGCCGCAAAATGAAAATTGCTAATGAGGTCTGTGTTTCATTTCCATTCCAGCTGCCAAGAAACAAATAAACTTAACATCACATTGGAGATTCTGAAAAAGGATAGATGACTCATTTTTTTTTCATAATTTCATGTGAATGAGTAGATAACAGATTACATTATGTAGACCCATGAAACTCTGTTGGAAATCATGTTGGCTATTTTTCATTAATTATCCTACACATTTTGTATTACCCGATATTAAAATAAAACTGCTGAGACTAATGTGTCAGCATTAACCAGTTATTAATAAAGTAATTTTCATTGAATGTTTTGCACTTTTAATTTTATGCACAGAAAACACCTATTTTTTTTTTCTGGTTCAATAAATTATTTCTACTTATCTACTGATATTTGTTTAAATTCTATGGGACAAAATGTTTTTTTTCCCCTTGAAAATAATTGATTGCTTTTCCTTTTACATTGAAAACAGTTTTTATAATAGTCAAAGCAGCATTATGCACTTAATGGAATGTCCAAATGCTGCCTTTTTCTTGATATCTTTTCTTAATATCAGTGAAATGAAAATAAAGAAGTAATTTCAGATTTGGTTTGAGCCTGTGATATCATTATCACGGTTAAAAAATGTTGCTGGCCTTGAAGAGAGCAATGCTGCTGGTGGGAGTTAGAGTTCCAGTCAGAACAGATGAAAGCCCCCCCCCTCTGGTATATTACAACTTTAATAAAGCAATCTCTCATTGTGCCTCCTATCTCTCCTCCATCGTGCCTCTCGGCGTCTGTTCTGTCATTCTCTGAGGGTAGTTAAATGATAATAAACCTGATAGTTGAAACACCGTATTGATTTTGCTGATGGTTCAGATAGATAGTGATTTGAGCGGCTTATGTTAGCCATTGTTATAATGTTATTCTTATCTAAGGCCAGGCATGTCACAGTGAAGGGCTATTCCACTTTCATGACCTATCCATACATGAAATATACCGCCTTATGTAGTGAGATTAATGGAGAATAACAGAACAAAAAGAACCTGCAGGCAAAATCCATAGACTTTATATTATTGATAGACACCATTTCAGGTCCCGAATATGAACTGTGTTTATCTAGATTGCCCCAGCTGCACAGCTGTAGTCCACATCATAAGCCCCACCATGTTATCTTATGAGACTAGCTAAAAGTGAAATTATTATTTTGTTTTTATTTACTATAGTTACTTTTATCTTTTACTCATTTTTTTTTAATCTAAAACCTTGTTTACACTGGACCGGTGTGTGGTACTAATCAGATCAGTTCCTGTATGTTTCCCAAATAAGCACACCATACCAGTTTGGAAACCACTAATACTGCAGTCTGCAGATTAAAAAAAAACATTTAATCCTCTCTTTATTTAGAAATATCCCTCTAACTGTTTGGATTTTAACATGTTCATTTTGTGTTTTCTTTTCCTTCCAGACTAATTATAATTCATCTTCAAATCTATAGACTCTTGTGTCGAGCTCAGATAGAGAATCCCTAGTCACAAAAATCAGAAGCTTTCACAAATAAAGCTGGTCTTGTCAGTCAACCTTTATTTATAACAGATAATTGTATTGTAGAGATAGACATAAAAACTTCCATAAAATACTTTGAGAATTGTGAAAGAGAAGCATCAGAGTCAAAAGCTTTTCACAAACTAAATAAGAAGTATCTTGCAATATCTAAGTACATCATTTCAATTGATGGCAACATATACCTCAGTTTTTTTGAAAGTCTGCATTCACTATGATTAATGTCTCCTGTGCTTTTTTGAAGTTTTGAAGTCACCTTTGTTAAACCCTGCTTTGATCAGTTCCGGTCCCTGATTCATCTGACATGACATCAGTTGACAAAGCACTTCTTGTTTTTTGACACTGAATGACATCATTTCTAGAAAAGTGGGATCGGGATAGTGCTTCTTTTAACTATTTGTCCATGAGTAACATGTGGATGGCAAAAAAGAGGGAAAAAAACAACTCTGTACTTTGTTGCGGTGTTTCTCATTAACAGATATAACACATGCTAAAGATGTCTGAGGTGAAGTGTTATTCTTCTTGTCGGTACGCTTCTAAAATCAGAGTGTTGCTGGTGTCCTGTCTACTCGATTGCACCTTGTCTTTACGTCTCTATCTCAAACTGCATCTCTCACTTTGTCTTTTTGTCGACCGCCCACATGCCACCGCTCTCCGCCTCCTCCCTCTTCATCACCCTTTTCCCTCCTTTCCATCACCTCCCATTCTCTCACAGCGGGCGTATATCTTCAGTCTGTCTGAGTTTGAAAAGAGGCTTTTGTTTAGACTTTGCGGCGCAGTGGAGGGACTTGTGAAAGGCGTCACATGGTGCCGAGAGGTGCGTCTGCTGCGCCGCTCTAGGTGTTAGAGAGACAGCTCAACGAGACAACTCAAAAGGGACGAGCTGAAGTGATGAATACGTTTAGTTTTTAGGGATATTCTTTCATAAAGTCATGCAAAGAAAAAAGGTGGCTCACTGATATTTCTCCCGTCTGTTATGTGTTAATTCACATCAATGGGAATAAAGGCAGATTTACTTTTATGTACTCTGATGTTCCAAACTCTTGCCATTGTTGTGGGTTTGATTGTTGATCTGTGCCATACCTGAACAGATTTTTACCCCTCCCCTGCCTCCCCCTTGGCCTGCAGTTACATTACAACAAGCAGACCCAGGCCTGGGCCCAGTTGCCTCTTGTGACTGACCTGGCTTTAAGCCATGGAAAAGCTCTCTTTGTCTGTCTGTATAATAGAGAGAACAACAGTTCAAAGCAGAGACAAACAAACACTCTGCTTTCTATTGCCTTTTTCTTTTCCTTTTTTTTTACTTTTAATGTTGGCATTTGCCTAAATTTGAAGACGTAAAAAAAACTAGCAATGCCAACTCATAAGAGCCGTTTATGTCAACAGAAATAGCCACAGACTAAGAAAACACCTTTTAGCTTATATCTGGCACATTCTGTACTGTCCTGGTTAAATCATAATTAACCAATCAATTAAGCAGCTGTATTGATTAATATATGAGTGCACACAAACAGTATGAAATGTGCTTGGGCTATGGATTGCCAGACCAAAGGAAGCATGTCTTTTATGGAACTGTGTCATCTCAAGATAGTAATGTGACTGCAGTATTTAATAGAAAGCAACAGTGAACATACAAATTGAACATCCTTTGACAGGACAAAAAAAGCCACAAAAAGAGTCAGTGTGAGTGGCCCACCTCAAACTCCTGAAAAACGATTGGCTTTGGTGGCTCATTTGGTAGAGCTTGTACTACACCTGTCTTGAACCTTTTTATTTTATGTCATCCCCTTCTCACTGTCCCAATGTTTTCAGTCTAGTAACGTTCTCTGTCAAATAAAGGCTGAAAAATGCCTAAACATTTAACTCTAAAAGAATGTCTATTCCCAATGTTGCTTGTTGTGTTGTTTTCTGCGACAGCCATCAAACAAGCTGAGCAACAAAATCCGGTCTGCAATGTTTTATGTTCTCTTTATGCACCTTTTTACAAATGTAGCAGTTGAATTAGCATTATGTTTTATCAACACTCAATGATGAAATACTTGTTTATTTCATTTCTCTCTCACAGTAGATTTGTCTTTGTGGTGTGGATCTGCATCAGCCCATGCCTTTGGCCTTGGATTAATTTCAGAACTTTTTATTTAAACATATCATGCTGAACTGAGACCATTCTGGGCGGATTTGATGGATAAACTTAGCACCGCGTCTGGTGTATGGTGGTGTATTGTTACCTGTTAAGCTGCTGGGAAAAGGGCTTTTTTCTCATCACTGCCGCCAGCCTTTATAAAGGTTTAAGCATTGAGTGTGATTCGGTGTCTGCTTTCAGGCTTTTAAGATGTCGCAGATAACACTTTGTGTGCGAGCGGCCACTCAGGATACTGTTACTGTGTTTGTAGCCATGATTTATTCCCCACAGACTTGTGCTGAGCCTATTGAAACCTAAACTGTGTCTGAATTCACGCTGATGGTGGACACACATGCACGCTCACACGCACACGGTGGGAGGATGTTGCCTGAGGGAGCATTTTGCCTGGTTAAAAGCTCTTTATGTGTCAGAGACTCTTCAATTGTCCCTTTGAGAGATGGGCCAAGAGTTTGGGTTACAGCAGGGCGGCTCGGTGATGGATGCAAACTCACAGACGTTACACAGATGACTTCAGAACTTCTATAAATGACCACCAGAGAGGAATGACAACACAGCTAAAACTTTGTGAAGGAAATATTGATAAACAAGGCAAACAAGACAAAAAAAACAAAAGCAACAGAAGGGAAATCGTATTTAAGTCAGCATTTTTATGTGTTACATGTTTTTTTGGGGTTTTTTTGTGTATGTATTTCCAGATACTGAATTGCTGGCTGTATTGAGTAATGATGCGTCTCGAAAAGTGGAGGTCCCAAGTTTTCAACATGTAAATATTTCAATGATTTAGAAGAAAGAAAGCAGCATACTTACACAGAGGAGTTTCAAAGGGTTTTTGTATCCAATTTGAATCAGTGACAGAACCATTTTGTGCCCGTTTTCTGCACGGTTCACTTTAAGATTTTCTGCCAATTTCTCCTCAATGGCAAACGTGTAAAGGATAGTTTAATTAGGGACAGGTGCATTCAGCTTTTCCCAACTGTGGCCAGGGTACTAGAATGAATCTGAATGAAAAAAAACCCCCAAAATATTATTGAACTAGTCCTTTATATTTAATTATTTTATTATTTTGTGTGGTTCCAGTTCAACACATTTTCCGACCAATCATAAAAAGAGGGAAAGGCAAGCTTTACAGTCGATAAAAAAACTACACCTTTAAAAAAAAGGCCTCTGTTATGAATAAGCCACCTTGTCCTATGTCAATATTGCATCATTTTTGTCATGAATTATATAGTACCAATGTATCTCCAGCCATTGTTCCAAACTGTAGAAGGAACAACCAAACAAAACATTTGGACACTTGTCTCCTTCAGTAATACATCATTAGTACAGTCTGAACCACTCTGCATATTAACATCAAATCCTTCATTTACCAGATGTTACCATTTTTGGAAACTCTGTCCCTTTGATGTGTAATAATCAGTTTAATATTTCACAAACAACAACAAAGTCATGAAGACTAACAATTAGCTCCATGTCTGAAAACATCAAAGCACGAGGTGTCATCAAACGAGGGACCCAACCGATTTTACAACTTGGCAACATTTCTCATGTTTAATCACTGTTAATGAGGATGTTGTAAAACGGCAGAATTAAAGACTGCTGGATTTTTATTGTTACAAGCAAACCACACTGCGGCTGCTTGTATTCCTGTAATATTTATGTATGGTTTATCTGCAGTATTCCTGTTTGTGTGTTTTCAGCACCGTCCCCAGTGAGTGTGGTGAGGAAAGGCCACACTGGGAAAAGCAGCATTTCACTTTCCTGGGCAGAGCCGGATCGCCCCAACGGCATCATCCTGGAATATGAGATCAAGTATTTTGAAAAGGTAACGTATACATTTACAGTCAGACACAGTGTGGTGAATAGAGATCTGTACTATTCCACAGTGCGGTAATATTGGTGGGCTAGCGAATGCCCAAATTCAAGCCTCTGGGCTGAATGAATGTTGCCCCGATGCTTTGTAAATCAAGAGGGTGGGCCGTCTCACCTGTCAATCACCAATTTAGGTTAATGGGGCTTTTTTTCCCTCTTTGTTAATATTTTTTATTCAAGGAAACGATAGAAACAACCCCATTTCCAGCAGCTACCCTCTGTCTTTGTGTGTGTCTAGATTTAGTAGTTTTCTAATTTAACTGTAATTACATGTGATTGAACAACACCTTGAGCCAGTACATCGGCTTTCATGGATAGTGGGTGCACTTTTGGGAGGTCAAAGGTCATGTATGTCATGTAATGATGTTTTAATCCTAAAAATCTACTGTTTTTTGTTTTTTGGTTTTTTTTTTCTCATTCTTTTACTGGTATTACTGGTCTCTGTTTTTGTATTAATTAGCGCTGTAATTGTCACTCCATTATTATATATATAATGGATATGTGAAAGATAAATTGATGAAATACAAGAGACGAGGAGGATTATCTTTGCCTTTAATGGACGTACATTGTATAAAATGGTTTGGTCTTCAGTTGAAGAAGATGGAACAGGATCACATGAGTCAAACCCATGTTTTCAATAGTGTATAATCGCCTCAAAATCTGTCTTTGCATTGTCCATTTGTTAAAAAAATAAAACATTTACAGCTTGATAGAACCCATAATAGTTGAACTCATGGGGTTGGCACATAGACACCTGCATATCTCAGCAAAAAGAATTGTTGCAATTGGCACTTTTTGCCACCAGATGTAACCAAGAAACCCACAGCCACACCCCACCTCTAAATGCAGATGCCAATTTTGGGTAAGGTGCAGTTGGGAATATTATTACCAAACAAGCACAAAGCACACTAACTTTTTGAGCTTTAATAATATACATTAAATATTAAAGCAAACTACTCAACATTTTTAAAACTTTAAAGATTGTCGATTATAAGAACTGCTGAATGTGCACATTGCAGTTGTATTACTTGTAGTGTGTCCCATTTATACAAAGTTTTATTTCTTTTAAATTGGCCCTCAGAGAGGTATGGAGTGCACATGCATTTTGCCTCGGAGCATTTTTACTGAAATAGCCTTTTAAATCAAGTCCACTGAGAAAATCTCTACCTCCGAATGGCTCTTTGATGCGCCACTACCAGAGCCTTACTTTTTTTTCTAATCTGTTCTTAAAGAGAGACAGCAATCTGATGCTTCTTTTGAGATCATTGTTCCTCTGTCCTTCCTCTCTTCTAACTTTCATCGCATGATGTCTTCTTTTCTGGGAAGGTCAGAATAAAGGTATGCAGAGCAGAAGAGAGGGTTTGTGGTCAGTGGTGAGCTAATGGCTTCAGGCTAATGGAGGGGCATTTAGCTGTGTTTAAACCTCATGTGGTTACTGTTGGGAAGCTGATACTTAGGCACACACTGCTGAATGCACACACACATTTCCTGCAGGTAGATTAAATTGAAGAAATACCAGGCTTTGTGAAACAATGCATGTTAGACCTGAGCAAATAAAGATAATTCCCTCTATCTTGCTTCTCTACAGGAACAGGACTCCAGCTATACTATAATAAAATCCAAAGAGACCGAGATGGTTGTGGAAGGCCTGAAGCCATCCTCTGTCTACATCTTCCAGGTCAGACATGGTTTTTGAAATTCAACCACCTCATTCATGCAATATTTCCAGTTATGGGTGAAGCAGATGCTTCTCGAAAGTGAAATAATTTTTTGACAAGAATGCAGCATAGATAAGTATCATTCCTGCTGGTCAGGTTGGTGCTAAGTGCACGATAAGAGATTTGGATTGCAGTTCTAGTTGATAACCAAATATAATGCTTAGTTTATTTGGAGAGATGTACTTAATTGGTTTATAGTCAGACATTTGGAGAAATCTTTGGGCCTTCCCAAAACAGCCTCTCGTTTTCCACTTCTATTTATTTTGCATGTTCACATGTAGGGACTGCCATTATAAGGGTCATCTAATTTATTAGTTTCAAGTGCAAGTGGTTTATTGAACTCTCAACAGTGTCTACTCATCATGTAAGACTTTATATGAATTATAGAGGAATAATTTTAGTATCAAATATATTTTACCTAATTTTTGGAAAAGGCCAGAAATAAAAGATTAAATTGTTTGCCACATTTGCTTTTAATTGTAATTGTGTTGTTAATTTGTAAAAGTCCAGATGCAACAACACTTATATATACACTTCTGTGCCTTTGTCTGAGCATGTTGCATTAAGCATGTATTCTCTACTCATTTTCCAAAAACTAGTGAATAATGCCACTTGCACTGGTAAAAGGGAGTTTCCTTCAGAGTAAGGAGTGCCACTAAACACAGTGTGCACTACGGGCTGAGTGGAAGTGGGTAGGGATTTGTTTTGTGCAGGCCCTTCATCCATGAAGCTTCACAAATTAATATTTGCAAAGTCACATAATGTGATATAGCAGATTTGCTTAAACAGTCCAAAACCAGATCAAGGGAAGACCTGTCCTGGCAGCTGCACATTTGCTGTGCCGTAGTCCAGTGCTGTGTAATTTGATCATTTGTCCACAACACAAGGAAGAATTATTGTTTAGTATGTTTTGGTTCATCCATTTTTTAAGTAAGCTAATTATATACTAGGCATGAAGATAACTAAACAGTCCACTTTGTAAACCCGTGAATACATTGTGCGATACATGATTCATTGCAGGTGCGAGCCAGGACCTCAGCGGGCTATGGTGCATTCAGTCGGCGTTTTGAATTCCAGACCAGCCCTTACTGTGAGTACACCTGAGTGATAAAAATGAACAGGGGAGGGGAGAGTGAGCTTTACAGGACAATAAAGTTCAACTTGTGTGTGACTCCCACCTGCCTCTGGATGCTGCATCAACAGCAGATGCCAGGTGTGCTGTGAGTCCCTCATTTGCATTTGCATCTAAATCTGCTTCTGCCTCTTTACTTGGCAGTGACAGCCACCAGCGAGCGCGCCCAGGCGTCGATAGTTGCGGTGGCCATCACGTTGGCTCTGGTCCTTCTGGCAGTGGTGGCTGGGTTCCTGCTCAGTGGACGGTAAGTCATAAATACACAGCGGAGCAGTCATAAGCACGAGCTGGAAAGTATGTCTATGTATTTAAATGAGCAGGTGTAAGCCATGTAGATGTGCCAACACACATCATGGCTATGTGAAAACACAGATGGAAAGGATATGATGCCTATTATAAATTTATCAGACTATGCATAAAGTGGGAGGGAATATTAGAAGGTAATACTCAAAATTGGAATTGAATTACACAGATGTACAACATAATGAATATCTTCCAGCACCTTATTCATGGTTCATGTTTGTACCTGAAATCCTTAAAAATTCTTACATTTTTGCCAAAGCTTTAAAACAGCACACAATTTAACACATTTTGAAACATCCAAATGATGCAATTTCCTAATATTTCTTATACAATGTATTGCTTACTTTTTCATAATGCAAACTGGTGTAAATAACATGTTGAGTTAAACTGAGATATATCATCTGAAAGCTCATTATTGGCGCTTGTTATTGGCACAAAGTAGTTTTGCATGAAGTGTCTTGGTCTCAAAGTCATTTTAACTTACGGACCCCAAGACCATTGTAATGCTGTTACACCCTTGTAAGCCCTCAATAAAGATATCTCTAAAAGGAACAGGGAAGTGAAAGTAGGATTTTGAAAGGATAGGATTCAGTATTTGCATATAGTATAAAAATGACTGTAAGGTGCTGGAAGAGGCTAGAAAATGATGTTTACATTGAAACAGTGCACCAGTTGTGGTTATTTAGCACTTCTTCTAACATCAGTGACAAATATTTAACCTAATTTCTGTCCCAAATTATTGAACAGCATTTAGGGGAGCTGTAAAGTTAAGTGGGTAATGGATGCAGATAAATTTTGGCTTTGTACCTTTGAGATTGTAACTTTAGTTTATTATGTAATTCACGCCGACAGTACAGCCTTTTGCAACGCATTGTATGGGACCTTGTTTAAAAAAAGGAAAAAGAAAAAAAAAACACTGAACGGATTATGCAGGAAAATATTTAACACATATTCTCACACCAAAGCTATTATGTAAGATTCATCTTGTTATATATATCTTGTCATAGTCCATCATCCTATATAGTGCAAGTTATTTTCTCATTTTCTCTGCTGTTATCCATCAGAACTGCACATATTCACATTCTACTACAGAAGTTTCACGATGCTTTCAAGACATGAATTGTTCATCCTATGATTCTATTTATTAACACATTTTTCTAATCTATTCAATTATGTGTCTTTTTAGCTATTATAGTTAATATTATCTTTGTTTAAATATGTATTAGCAATCATGGAAACTGTGCACTTCTAAAACTGCATAATCTAACAAAGGGCTAACTGAGGAGAAACTAGCAAATGAAATGCTGTTGAAGTGACTTCTGGTTTAATCAGGCGTCATTCTGGTTTGTGTGGGGGAGGAGAGATCTAGGAAAAGCCAAATTTTCCGGTGCTGGATTTAGGACACAGGCAACCCCCCCTCTCCATCCAGTGTACCATCCCCTCCCTTGCTCCTGTATGACCCTCCAGACTCTACCCACGCATGCATACACTCCCAAAAACAGCTCCCAAACCCCATACACACTGAGGCTCGTCCGCATGGGTTAACACACACGCAGGAAGTTGGACGGTCGGCAGTGCGGCAAGCGTTCTCAAAGCCCTTGACTCAACAGATCCGGTAAATTAAATACCCCCGGGCAAACACACACATACTCCCCCCCCTGCCTAGACTACCCAGCTGCCCATATCAAACCCCTGTAGCCAACTCCAACAGGGCTGCGGAGAACATGGATGAGCTGCTTTTGGACATGACCCCTTGTGTGCGTGGGTGGATGTGTATTTGCTTATAGGATCAAGTTTAGAATCAATCCTCCTGTTTAATCTGGGTTATCTGTGATTATTGCTGATGCTGCTTGTCTAAATATTGACGTCCAGCTGCATTTATAGAATGCACACACACACACGCATGACTTTCAAACAAATAGAGGTTTTGCTCTTGGATACACAATCTCTAGGATTTATTGTATGTCTGAGTAATGTTTCTGGGAATGGTTTATTGAAAAACATGGATCATGTTCGTGTCATATACATAGATTTTTAGTTTGTTTCCGGAAGAGAAGCTGCACCAATATAAAAGTTGTGGTTATTGTTAGGTTTGGATTACAAGTATTTTGACATTCAAACACACATAACAGGCCGGTTTTTATTATCAAAATTATTGGTCAGTCAGAACTTTTAAGGTGAGATATGTGTTTTTTTTGGCCTCTTATGGTGATATCTGGTGGAAAAATTGCAGATTGCAAGTCCACACCTCATACTCATTCACACATGTAAACAGTTAGAAAGAAAGATAAGTGTGCTTCACTTCCAGCAGTGCTCAGTTTGTCCCTTTTGGGCAGTTTTACTAGAACGGAAAGAAGTTATGAGTCCTTGGCTCCTTCCACTTCCACCTTTGAATGCAGCTTAAAGTAAATAGAATGGATGGCAGGGAAGTTCTTGTGGTGAATGTAGTTTAGAGATGTAATCAAAAATCTCACTTTACAATTCCTGTTAAATTACCCAAACTCTACGAATTCAAACAGGTTCATTGTTTATTGTTCTTATTGTGTTATTATCATTTATGTAAAACTTACAAAGTACAAAGTGCCAGACCTTGTACCTAACTATTTTTTTTTCCAAAACTGTCATATAAAATGTTAAATATTCATCAATCATCGATATATGATCAGAATAATCAATAACCATATTGCATGTCGTGATCCTGCTGTCTTCCAGCTGTAGTTTGCATGTCCACATTGCCTCTAAAAAGTATCCAGGATGAACAAGACAATGCTCTGATCTTGACTTGTTAATCATTTTCTTCACAACCATGCCAGAGCACAAATCAATAGTTAGCAGGTTGCACAAACAGTCTGGTGTGTCCCAGCGGTTAACTCAGAATCCTTTGCCCAAGGTAAACTGTTAGGGAATGATATTATCTGAAAAGTGCAGAGCCTTGAATTCGAGTTGTTTTTGATGTTAAACAACATTTTGATAAGCCTTGTGGATAAACATGAAAATCCAATCCATTAAAAAAAAGAAAAAGCATATTGTACTGTTTCTAGTGTGATTTGTGCCATGATGGTCAGTGCTGGCTTCACTATCTCTATGATCTCCTTTTGTGTGACCATCTCTTAAATGTCATGTTTTGGTCTTGTCATACAACAGTTAAAATGTCATACTATATATTTCTTTAAATTTTAAATCATATGTGGCCTTCAACACAAATTACACTTATGCCATTTAACCAGATAAATGAAGGTACATGGTTAAAAGAAAACATTTTCACCTCATAAGGTCATAGGTATGAAAAGCCAGTCCATCAATCAGATACATGTTTGTTGTTGAATAGTGTAATCTACATTGCACAAGCAGTGTGAATATAAACAGTTGCATGTCTTTAAGTTTTAGTCCATTGTTGGCAAAAAAAAATAGAAAATGTCCAGCATGTCAAGCCAAAGAAAAGGGATTGAAAGGTCATTATTGTCCATTTTAAAGTGATTGTATTTCAGTATGTTTCAAACAGGCAACAAGTTTTGATACAAATGGGACTGCACTGTTTATAGCGTAGCATTGCCATTTATATGTTTATTTCCTCTCAGGCGCTGTGGATATAGCAAAGCTAAACAGGACCCCGAAGAGGAGAAGATGCACTTCCACAACGGTCACAGTGAGTTAAGAGACTCATTTTGTCTGTAAAGTTCACTTAAAGTTAACAGCACTTTTGAGTTCACACAGTGGTCATGTCCGTGTGAATTTATCCATCCTCACCTGTGTGTGATGACTACACCTAACAATGTTTTACACTTGGAGCTATTCTTCATATGACACAGCGACAAATCCGCTTTACGGCGGCCATGTTGGCAGAGGACTCACGAAGCAATGGTGATTTATAGGCCGTGACAGCTTAATATATTTGGCCACACTTTTTTGGCTTTGTGTCCTGCTACCCATCTGTTGGCACCAGAGCCAGCTGTGACGGCTGCAGTAGCTCTGAAGTCAAGAGAAATAACACAGAGCCAATATGTCAGACACACTGTCATGATTCATATCATGAAAGAACATTTTTATTAGAGACATAAAAGCTGATGTAAATGATGTCTTCCATTTGGGATAATTAATTTTATGAATCTCAGTCTAAGACAAAAGAGAATCACACTGAGACACATGAAATAATTCTATTTGGCTTTAAAGCAAGAACTTGTGTTGCCATATATGTGAAATTATGGGGTTCTAATGGAGAGGTGGCAACAGCGGGCAAAATAAGTCCTTCAAAATAAAGATATAACAGTCAAAATGAACACTGAAAATACTCAAATATGTACAAAGGACTAACAAGACTGTAAAAATATAAGGTTTAGCATTGGCTTTTACATTATATGTGACTAGAAATAATTAAAGCACACATTAAACTCAGTGCAATTACTAGCTGCTAGCCTGGTGCTTTTCTGCAGAAGTTAGACTAGCTCAGAATAGCTTAGCAATAGCCTCACTCTGAAGTACCATATAAATAACTGAATAGGTGTTAAGTTATAAACTTAGAGTGTATTGTTTATTAGGGATCGTCACCGTCAAATCAGGAGATATTGTTACCCTATAATAAACCTAAGTAGTTTACTCTGGACAACATGGTTTAAATCCTTACAAAGGTGGAAGAAAGATGCAATAAAAATATTTTGTTTCAACATTTAAGTTAAACTTAACAAAACGCCCATACAAACAAGGTATTCCTTCCCAACCCCACCCATCACCAACAACAACGTAGCGACCTTCCCTGCTTTATTTTATTTTAAAAAGTCAAACTGAACCAATTCACCACAGCAAAATTTTAGACATTGCATCAAACATAAACATACAAACATAAGGTTAAAAAAAAAAGCATGCGGTTCCTTAAATGTAACATAGTAGATTTCATTACTATACATGTATTCAATGTATTCTGTATCTAACCCTGGCTAATTCTCAGGTAAATGGTATCTTAATGGTATTGACGCCTTGTGTCTGTGTCTGCAGTCAAGTTCCCTGGGGTGCGCACCTACATTGACCCCCTCACCTACGAGGACCCCAACCAGGCTGTGCATGAATTTGCCCAAGAGATCGACGTCTCGTTTATCTCCATAGAGCGAATCATTGGAGCAGGTGAGTCAGCTCATTATGCGAGGGTGTCTGTCTTATGGAGACACTGATTCTACTCAGAGAGTGTCAGTGGGATAGATGTGGCAAGCATAATGTATCACAGAATACATTATCATTTGTTCCAATCCATGAAAATGAGGCTGTTCAGGCAGGCAGGTCCCGCAGTGTCGGTGTGATATCTAACAGCCACAGCAATGTCAGTGTAATAGCCTTGATGTAAAGCACACATTTTACAATACCTACAATGAAAAATCAGCAATTACATCTTATATGTTCCTATATTCTCACAATACCATTACTCATCACATTGTTTTTGTTTGTGAAAATTGCTTGCCACTCGCCTCATAACATCACACATGTTCAAGAAAAGTACATCTAAGCATGAGGTAGTGTATAAATACACTAGATGGCATAGGGAGCAGCAGACATCAATACAATTTTCAAAATGACCCTTTGTCCACCATTACAAGGATGCTACAGAAGAATAGATGCTAAGGCCTGTGTCTGTGTGTGTTTCAGGGGAGTTTGGTGAGGTGTGCTGCGGACCGCTGAGGCTGCCTGGGAAAAGAGAGATTCAGGTGGCCATTAAGACCTTGAAAGCAGGATACACCGAGCAGCAGAGACGTGACTTCCTGTGGGAGGCATCCATCATGGGCCAGTTTAACCACCCCAACATCATCCGCCTGGAAGGAGTGGTCACCAAGAGTAAGTCACCTTGTTGCTTGTCAACAAAATGTTTTGTCTGTGATGTATACAACCATGTAACACTGAAGCTCTACTACTACTTAACTAGTTGAATCTTTCACATATTTATATAATTTAGTACTCTGTTCTAAAACACATTTTGTTTGTTTCAGGCAAGCCAGTGATGATCATTACTGAATACATGGAGAATGGATCACTGGACACTTTCCTCAAGGTACTACAGTAGTACAAGATCCAAATGTGTTACTGGACTTTAAGGGGAAGTATGGAGGGAACCAAGTGCATTAAGTTAACATTTACAAAATCAATGAATAAGGTGGATGAGAATAAGGATCTCAAGACTCAAGTACATAAAAACCCTATGCATATCTAGCTTTTGAGATTTCTTTCTGAGAAGACATTTTTGTAACTTGAAATGGACCTCTGCAGATTTTGAGGTCATGATTCCATGAGAACATGAAGTCAATTTAAAGTAAAAAATGTCCCAAAAAAGAAAATGACCACATTGGGAGCATTAAATCAGGTTTTTGTGGCATCAGTGACTCAAGCATTGAAATGTACTTTGTTTTCAGGGGTTTTGTGTGAGTCATTTTTAATGCCACTCAGAAAGATGTAAATGAAGGTGGTTTTAAGATTCATACCACAGCAGTATCTCTGTTTGTTGGGTCGACAAATATGTGTTCACAGATATTAGTCTCTGAATCTAGACACAGTATATTCACATATACTTTTCCCATTTTTTTGGACATTAACATTTTGCAAAATTTGGCAAAAGTTGGGAGATTTTCCAAATTCTGTGTTTTCCAAATGTCTAGTGTAATATTTGAAAATGCAAATTAAAGCCCTTGGAAAAGCAACTAGAAGCAGAAGCTATTATTATTTCAAATGAGCATCTCCAAATGGTTCAGTGAACGAGAAATAAACTTACAAACTGCAGTGCTTATCAGAAATAATTGGTAGTGTGGAATCTTTGGCATGACTAACACATATATCATTGTGTCAAGGCTGTTGTGCCATTTCTATTGTTAAAAGACATCTGGATACTCGGTGCTTTAATGTCCACCTCAAAAAGATTCGCGCTGACAAATTATTTCATCATTTGTCTCCAGAGCACGTGTCTCTGTTCACTGGTTCAAATGGCAAGATGTTCAAATGACGATCACGACTAAATCCAACATGAAAAATGACAAAAGCTCTTCAGCAGATGGCTAATGAAAGGTTGGAGTAAATATGACCCAGACCAACAATAAGGGGGGAAAATGAGATGACGAAAGCAATGTAACAAAATGCATCTGATTGTTAAATGATGTGGAGGTGTAATTAGTGAGGAGATCTTGAGTTGAATATGAAGAAGAATAAATAGGGGAGATGATTTGCTTGGTCTGTGGTCAGTGGAAGCTGCTGACATGACTGCACTTTTGCCCCGGGGAGCAATCGTGGATGGCAGGGTAGCAGAAAGACCAGCAGGCAGGGCAGGGCTGGAAACTCTATGAAGCAATTACATGGATGGCTGGTGTACTGAGGCCAGTATAAATGACACAGCCTTGAGAAAACCACAGGCGGGACTGGCTCTTAGATTAGCTGTCACCGCTATGGACAGTGCACTTTAAGGGAGACTCATCACTTATACCTTGGGCTTAACATCTCATTTCACTTGTAAGAATCTGCGGTGGATGGAAAAGATGTAGTAAAACATATGTTGACTGGAGTAAGTCCACGTTGTGTGTTGCTAAAAAAGGTTTTTAGTGTGAGCTTTGAATTCACTGTACATTGGAAGTGAAGGGACCCGAGGCTTGAAGGTTAAGTCTGGTCTAAAGCGGGAGCCGTGGAAGCAGCTACAAGTCGCTCGGGGGAGACACGGCTCGGCTGCTCCCTCCACCAGAGACCATCGTTTTGTGAAATGTTGTAAGGCTCATGGCAGCAGAGGAGCAATGAGCCAGCCCTGGGCAGGATTTGAAGAGTTCTTTATCCTGGTGTTGGGATTCCCTGACTGCTCAACTGGTGAGCAGAGGAGTCACTCACAAGCACCAGTGTAGACACAGAAAAGGAAAATGACCTGAGGAACACATGGAGAGATTTTGGCTGCAAGAAATGAGTGAATGACTGCGTACTACTGCCACAGAGAGTAGATAGTGGGTCTGTAAAAGTGTATTTGGCTGAGAGTGTATAATGTCCAATGTGGGGTCATAGATTTCACACTAGTATAACTTTTCCCAGGGTCAGCACCAGAATTCCTAAAGAACCCGATTGCAACCTTTGCCTTTTTGGTAGTTTTCTGTTTTGAAATCATCACACTGTGTTAGATTTAGGTACAGGCTGGTTTGGCTAAATGATTTACAACAGAATTTAGATTTGGGTTTGTCATTATGTAATTAAGTAGCACAAGTTCCCTCAAGTTGAAGCTAAATTTACTCAGAGAACCTGCTTGATGACAAAAATCACACACTTAAATCTATGAAGAGTGCCTTCTCCTTATTTGGAACATTTTTGTTAAGATCAAGAAAAGAACAACCTCAGTCCAAGGCGGTAATATTAGTACTTGGGTTATGTGCCTTACCCTGGTTATGACCATATTCAGGATATAATGGTTACTGAGACAACCCAATTAATGATATCCCTGTACTTGACAAATTATAGTATCCCGCATTCATTCTTAATATAGAATAAGACACAAACCAGAGTGATCTTAGTGCTGTTCAACGACAGAGTTGCTCACAGACATTGCTTCTTTACCACATTTCCTGCAAAAAAGAGAACAAAAATAAAAAGCCAAATAAACGTTCAGATCTTTCCCTGGAGTAAGTGGTCACTTTAACAGTGAGCAATTGGTGGAGAAAAAAATGAAACTTCAGTGTTTGTAGTTAAACTTATAAATATTCAAGTTTCTTTCAAAGTTCTTCAGGTAGCATAACCAGGTTCTTAAAACTGTGACACTCAAGTGCATGTTTCATCCAAAATGCATCCAACATAAAAATGTGCCACATTAAGATAGCTTTGATTGCATATTAGCTTGGACCAGACGGTTTTTACAGTTTAGAAAATAGGCATGCTGACCATCTTTCCACTACACACGATGGGCTTTCCATGGATGCAAATATTTATACAAAAACTCTTGTCCAACAAGGAGTTAAGACGGTGTCATGCTGAACAAAGAGCTCTCAGAGTAATATATCATTAATAAGGTATAAAGAATACAAAGTTTATATTTTTTATATTATTTTATTTAAATTTACAGTACATTTGCTCTGTTGCGTCATTTTTTATTGTAACCAGAATGTTGACTAATTAGTTAAATCTCATCCAGCAGGAATAACTTCCATTTTTATTCCTGTCTCTTGTTAGAAAAATGATGGGCAGTTTACTGTGATCCAGCTGGTGGGTATGCTGCGTGGCATTGCATCTGGCATGAGGTACGTGTACAAGCCCCAAACCCCTCTTTGAACAGGTCATTAGGGCCGCAGCTGTTGGTTAATGCCCTTCTCTTTATGGAAACCTGCAGGTACCTCTCTGACATGGGATATGTGCATCGTGATCTAGCAGCTCGGAACATCCTGGTCAACGGTAACCTTGTGTGCAAAGTGTCTGATTTTGGCCTGTCCCGGGTACTGGAGGACGACGCAGAGGCTGCATACACCACAAGGGTAAGACCTGATTGATCGGACTACTCAGAATATTATCATTAAACAGCAAGATTTACATTTTGCTTTTCCTGTGTGTTTCTCTACACTCACATTGTGTTAGGTCACACACTTTTTGGACTTTCAATGTCTACATAATACATAATGATGTTTTTTGTAATGAGCACATGCAACAGCATAAAAAAATAATGTGGCTGTTTTTAAACATTATTTCAACTTACATTTTTACCACTTTTAGAAGGCTGAAAACAATTAAGCCCTATTGTTTGCCCATATAATCTTAACCTTAACCTAAATCAAAAGTTGTTTTTTTTTTTTTTATGAACTAGTGTCCTAAAAGGTTTTGTTTTTATAGCTGTGAACACTTACATGATGTGAACACTTAAATGATGATGTGAAGTCACAACAGTTGTTTGATTATTGAAACAAATGTAAATACTGCGTGGATAAGTTAACAATCATGAAAAAAAAAAAGAACAAGTATTTCAGTTTCTCAGTATAGTATGCTTGAGGGCTCTAACATTGTCAGTTTAAATGGCCACTGACTAAATAACAGAAAACTGAGCATTGGCATGAGAAGGTTGTGATTTCAACCAAATACTCCCAAAGTCTAAAACCTGGTTGTGCTGTCACTGAACACCATCGTGCGTTATTCTCATTTTAAAAAGATTAGATTGCGTGTTTCTTGGGTTGTTAAAAATCATGAATTAAATGGTGCACTGACACAGAAATCCTTACCAAACCCTACACACCTAAAGCTTCAGTACAGTTGGAAGAGTCGGGCACAATTGTGTAAAAAAAAAAAAACATACGCATGACATCCAATCAATGTGGCTCCTTGAATGAATTACTTTATATATTGTTCATTTGAGAGAGACAATGCACTAGTTTGTATTTTTAGTTTTAACACCAAAATACAAATAAGCCTTGCAGGTAGACTTTTGTGCAATCAGTTATACAGTACAGATGGACCTGGTGCCTCTTCAAAAAAGGACAGAGACAGAGAGAAAGGAAAGAAAAAAGTTAAGTCCAAAGAAAGCCCATTGTTTCGGCTTAAAAAAAAATGATCAGAAACACCTACGTAAAATTATTGTAGGAATTGAGTCTGTCAAAATAACTTTTTATGGTTATGTTTTGACAGGAACCAAACCCGGTACAAAAATAAAAGCAGTAAATGAAAATCTCAGTCACTGGGTTGCCATTTTGGACGTCTAAATTTAATCCAGTCTGGATCTGTTGAATGTGTGCAGCGACTGTGAGGCATCAAACTGTAGCAGAGAAGTCCTCACCAAACACATTGTTTTCACTCGAACCAAACACACACACAGTGGATGTAGACGCTCACAAAGGAACAGCAGCAGTAGATTTTAAATTAAGTTATGTGTCCCGGGCTGCGAGGCGTCCTGTCAGCCTGAGCCGGGCTGCTTCCTGCAGGAGGAGGGCCAATTAGTACTCAGCTCCGTCTCCGCAACACTCAATTAGCACCGGGTCTTGCTGCCTTAGCGCCGAAGCTCCTGTCAGTCACCTCTCACTGCTACGCTACACACTTTTGCTCACTCACTCCAGCTGTCTGACTCTCCTGCCTTCACAGAGCATTGCAGATAACATAATTCGCACTCTTCACATAATCAGGCCCAAAGATATCCTGTTGCTGTGTTCATCAATACTGGATCACGCTAATTTCACCACTCATCAGCTGAGAACGCTATTTCCTTCAGAGCTCAGCAGTCATCCTGTGAACTTGTTCTATCCGCAATAAAAGCGCGATAATGAACACGAGGGAAAGGCATAGAGGAATTTGCAGGCCCCCGACCGTTAGAACGCGGTTTGTTAAAGAAAAAGAAATTTGCTAACATTAATGTGCTTCTGAATTGGTCTCCATTCTCTTAATTGTGAACTTTTAGATTTCTTTGTTCACGTCTAGAATCGTCCCAACAAAAAACAGTGTTCCAGGTGGCAAATTTTCACTTTTCTATATTTTTCTTTTTATTTATGTATTTATTTTCACAGGGTGGCAAGATTCCCATTCGCTGGACGGCTCCAGAGGCAATCGCCTACAGGAAGTTCACCTCAGCCAGTGACGTATGGAGCTATGGGATCGTGATGTGGGAGGTGATGTCGTACGGAGAGAGGCCCTACTGGGAGATGTCCAATCAAGACGTAAGTGCCATGTGTCCTTTTCATGAAGCTAATTTGCACCTTTGGCTTCTGTAGAATCAAAGAATGAAAAGCGCCCAGCATTACAGCTAATGGTTCATTAGTCAGATTGTTGCCAGGTTACATGCAGTGTGCATTAGATGGGGGGGATCTATTTGCAGAAATTGGGTATCAAGTTGGAATTATGTATTCATTAACGGATAATCACCTGGAAATAACAGCCTTTCACTGTGTTTGTACAGAGTTGTGCTGCTTTATTAGTCTGACAAAGACATATGAAATGCTTGGTCTAGCAAAAACGACATAAAAAAGGTGCCTCGTATTTTAATGTATGAAGTACGAATAAAGACACTGATGTTTACTGATTTGTTTCATATTAATGAACACTGACTATTTAGTGTTCCAGTACAGTTTGAGTCAGAATGTCAATGTGTTATAGATAAAACATAAAAAGGCTTTCAGTGTACTGAGGTGTACTGAGGTGCAAAAATACAGTACGTTACTGTAAATAAATGTACAATACCCACGATGCATTGCAAATTACAGTCTAACCACAAAGATAGATTACAGTAGGTTTCTTGGGTATTTTCTGGTAACTTACTGTAAAAATTACAGTAAAGGCTAACAGTGTGTGTGTGATGCCATACATCACCATTTGTTAGGACTCTTTATCACCCGATTAGTGCACTGTTTGGCAAGTGACTTTTCATTGTTGATTAATGATGTAATTGTTTTGTTGAGAGTATGCACAGAAAAAAAGCAGTAAACTCTGGATGTCGTGTTATTTTAATGTAAAAAATTACCATTCAATTTAGATTTGGACCATGTTACTGTTCAAATCTGATTAGGATCATTACCCTGGATTATAGCTCTGTAGTTTGATAGTAAAAATGAAGCTGGGTAGATTGGGCAGTATGAACAAAAGTATTGTGTAACTTATATTCGAAAAAGGAGAGCGCATGAAGGTGTTGCACTCAGCAAAAATCGCTGTCGTGTTTAGTCACTAAATATTTCATCTTAGTGTAAACATTGCTATTAAATTGCATTGGCAGTACCAACATGGCTGCAGTGCAAATTCTCAGAGGTCTGTTTGTTTCACACCAGAGGAGGAAAGAAAGTGGAATTGCATTGTAATATAGCAATCAGTGGGAAGTTACGTTTAATTCAAAGAATGCCACACACACACAAAATTTCCCACCCACAGACACTTACACATATGCACACTCAGCCCTGTAGTGACCCCTTCATTCCCTGCCTGTGTCAGCCCCTTTCCCTTCCTGCCCGTGGTTATTAGGCAGTCTGTCTCACACCAGTCTCGAGATGAGCAGGAGAGGAGGATGAGATGAGAGGAGGAAGGAGAGGAGACGTTTGATGTTTAATTGAAAGCGTTATGCTGGATTTTCTCTGATCTGTGCTGAGCGAGTGCAGGCGCTCACCCAGTCTCTCTTTAAGCTTTCTCCTTCTGCTCCATTTCTTTAAGTTTTCTTCCCCATTGTCTCTCGAAATGTCTTTCTCTCGTCATTTTTTGTCCATCCTCTATGTCTCTCTTTCTTTAACCTCTGTCTCGTCTTCTGATCGTCTTCTCCCACTCATCGCGCAGCAGTAATTTGATTTGTTGCCGCGCCTTCTCTTTCAAGCCTCGGCTCTCAGCGTGGATGTGTGTTGGTGCGCTTTGCTTTGCACATCTTGTCTTTTGTGTGAATTTGACACAAGTAAAGGCTGTCATGAACTCAACAAATCAATTCCCCTCTGTGTCTCACACTGGCAGAACTAGGCTGAGAACTCTAGCTTGCTTTTCCACAGCAGGATTTAAACACAGCGAACCAAGATTTATTCATTATTCATCTAACAATTTCCCCCCCAAAAAGCATTTCTGTGATCGTGTTACTCATGGCGATGATTAACCCAGCTATGCAGCATATCAAATAAACAAATAAAGCTGTAGGATGTGTTTTGATCATTTGGGTAATTTAAGTTTCGACTCACTAACTTTGTGGAGGTTAGGGTCAGATAGAGAGCAACTTCCCTGCAGCTACTACCAGGATTTGGAGCTTTCCTAAAGGCAGCTCAATCTGGCAGCGGCTTACACTCCCCACAGTGTGAAGGAGCTGTTCATGTGCCAAACATGGTGTCTTTTCTTAAAAGTGATTTCTACAGCAAATGCTACATACTACACACTGGTGCAACTTTACCATTTGGGCTAAGTCCATACTTGAGTATGAGTTTTAGTATAAAAACTAGTTACACTGTACAGTATGGTGTAAAAAATTACCGTATTTTCCGGACTATAAGCCGCTACTTTTTTCCCACGCTTTGAACCATGCGGCTTATACAGAGATGCGGCTTTTCTATGAATTTTTCTTCAGCCCTCAGGGGGGCGCTCTAGCAGGAAGTGCAAAAACGAGACAAGCAGCGGTAGTACAAACAAGAAAGCGCCAGTTTTTATTCTTAGCACATGCAACCCAAGACGCACAACAGCAAAATACGGTAATATTTTTACACCCTCACCCCCTCATAATGGAATATCTTATTTCTCAGCCTGGATATCGGCGGCTTATAGTCCGGTGCGGCTTATATGTGACAAAATATATATTTCTTTTAAATTTTAGTGGGTGCGGCTTATATTTAGGTGTGCTCTATAGTCCAGAAAATACGGTACTTTATTAAGGATGAGACATCACATACTTTGGAATTAACAGTATTATTGATTGATTGAAAATAAATAAATAAATAAATAAATACAAAAGTTATCCATGAGCATTTGTCCATCCAAACTACAATTAACCCACGGATTCTTTTTTTGTTGTTGTTTTTTTTTTTTGTTTTACTAAAATTGGCGACTGCTTTTAAGATCCAAATATGGCTCAGACTCTATGTGTATTACAATAACGTTCTGAATTTGGTGAAAGTTAACAGCAAAGCCCAAAAGAAAAAAAAGAACTCTTAATTCATTTTTACCATTAATGTGGTCTTTTTGAGTTGGATCTGAGATTGGATTTTTTTTTTTCCCTGCCATCCTCTAACCTTAACTTTGTATGGTTGTGTCTACGCCTGAGGACTGCTGATGGAAATGAGGAATTCTGCTACAATCAGGCCAATTTACAGCTGTGGCATTTGTTACTGATGTTCATTAATGTGCATTGTCCCTAGTAAATAATAAATAATAAAATAAAAATGCAGCTGAAAATGTCATGCTGTGCTCCATTACATTTGCTTCATGGATCTTAGATTGTATATCTTCTTCTTTTCCTTTCAGCCGTTCCCTTTAGGAGTTGCCACAGTGAACCATTTGCCTTCATCAGCCCTATCCCCTGCATCCTCTTCTCTCAAAACAACTACCATCATGTCCTCCTTCACTACATCCATAAACCTCCTCTTTGGTCTTCGTGCCTGGCAGCTCTAACCTCAGCATCCTTTGACCGATATATTCACTATCTCTCCTCTGAACATGTCCAAACCATCTCAACCTGGCCTCTCTAACTTTATCTCCTAAACATCTCACATGTGCTGTTCTCATTCCTGATCCTATCCATCCTCATCGCTCCAAAGAGAACCTCAACAGCTTCAGTTCTGCTCCCTCTTGTTCTTCCTCCTGTTTTTTACTCAGTGCCACTGTCTCTAAACCATACAACATTGCTGGTCTCACCACTGTTCTGTAGATCTTTCTTTCATTTGTGCTGGTACTCTTGAATCTTACATTGTATATCGTTTTCCAAAAAAAAACAGTATGCAGTATGTTTTTTTCCCCCTTGTATAAAAAAACTGTTGAGTCACCTTTAATTCATGAGAATGCTCAAGCAGTGACATCAAGCTTCGGC
This sequence comes from Rhyacichthys aspro, assembly GCA_036850595.1. Classification (NCBI taxonomy): domain Eukaryota; kingdom Metazoa; phylum Chordata; class Actinopteri; order Gobiiformes; family Rhyacichthyidae; genus Rhyacichthys; species Rhyacichthys aspro. The sequence continues at coordinate 5,689,176 of CM072159.1, forward strand.
CAATCACATGCTTTCAAACAAGAGGGTCTCCAATTAGGGTCACTCCTGTTGAGTGGTTATGTGGCATTTGAGAATTATTCATTATTCATTACTCTATTCTGTTATCCGTAGTCCACCATATTTGATGCCATATGTACATAATTGTAACAATTTTCCAATGTCCATTGTTGTTCTGTTGATAAAAATATACAAATGGCACATATACACAACTGTATTGTTTTTACAGTTTAAATATTCAGACCTGACCTAGATTTGAGGCATTTCAGTTCCACCATCAGCTGACAGTCTGATAACAGTCTTCAATATTAAGTTTGTTTATTGAGTGACACTAAAGTCAGTTCTTAAAAATGACTGCCTGAGTCTGTTGCCAATTAAATCTCTTTTGACCTTCCCAAGGTTAGGATTGAGAACTGAGGGGATATTGCTGCTCTGGCATGTTTCCACTCTGCTAACCCCCATTAGCAGTAAATTCAGCGTTCCCACTTCCTTCTGTTTTGTATTGTCTGTTCAACGAGATATCTCTATCAGTGAAACTCCTTTTTCCTCAAGATGAATTAAGTTAAAGTCAGCAGCTGACAGGTGCAGTTTGTACACTTTGTATCCAGACCTCACCTCTGTTTGTCTTTTTCTGTTTTTTCTCTTTGTGTGCAGGTAATAAAGGCTGTAGAGGAGAGTTATAGGTTACCAGGGCCCATGGACTGCCCCGAGGCTCTTTACCATCTAATGATGGACTGTTGGCAGCGGGAACGCACCAACCGCCCTAAGTTTGATGAGATTGTCTGTCTACTAGACAAACTCATCCGTAACCCCAGCTCATTAAAGAAGCTGGTCAACTCGTCACACAGGTAAAACCTACACTGGAACAGCCCTATCTCTGTTTGGGATTTACCATTTCGAGGGATTCACAAAATATGTGTATGAAAAAAAAGTCCTTAATACTAACACAGAAATGTATTAGGAAGGCATATCCTGACTCTTTATTCAAAGGTATGTTTGTTATATCACCCAGCTGTGTATTCACAAAAGGGATAGTTTTCAAGTTTTATATGATGGTACGTCCCAGAGAGGCAGTGTTGGCCCTTTGACAAAGCTTTGCCATTTCTACTCTCATAGTTTAAACAAATAGACATTTAATCGACTTAAACAGCCTTAAGTGAATCAAAGCCATTGCTGAGAGTTAATAGACTCATCATCATTCTGATGAAATATAAGTCCAGACTCTTCTAAAGACTTTGACTGTTGCATAATTAAATCAGAGTAGATGTAGTCTGAGAACTGCTGCATGGTGGAGAGAAATAGAAGTAGAATGCATTGAAGTAGTTCACTCGCTAATACATGTTTGTTTGTGTGAACTGTGGGGTGTCCTCATATTATCTTTGAAACAGTTAATTAGGGTTTGTCTCTTTGGTGATAGAATTAAATTGCAATGTTCATTTAAAGATAATGCATTATAATTTGATTTGCTTTCTCTAATCATTTTAATTACACACAGCACCATAAAGGCCATATCTAATCTAGTTTATTGAATATCATGGTCAGATTAAAATGACATGGCTACTTTTTCTTCTGTTTGCTTGTGGACAATAGAGTCAGCTAGCATTTATATTTCTGCTTAATGGCATGAAAGCTAGTTAGTATCAGGAGTGAGCAGCATAACAACAAAAGGGCTTTAGAATATATTTTTTTGATAATTTTGAAGCTTAGCATAGTGGTGAGAACTTTAATAATTCTCTACTTTTTGTTGGCCACAGAGTTTCCAACCTGTTAGTGGAGCATGCCAGTGTAGAAGGAGACTGTTCCACTCGGAAACAAACGGTTGGGGAATGGCTGGACTCCATCAAGATGGGTCGTTACACTGAACTCTTTATGGAAGGAGGTTACTCCTCACTGGAGACAGTGGCCCAGATGACATCAGAGTAAGTAAAGTCAAAAATGCACTAACCCAAGTCAGCAACTGGTAAATAAGAGTGATAAGTAGTGAAAGTACAAACTCAGGTTAAAATGTGTTGCCCAACTACACATTATATCTACCATCAACATGGAGTAGCTGTTTTGTTCATTTGCATATTGCCCATCAACTCTTCTTCTTAAACTCAAAATGAATATAGTATAGTTGTTACTCTCATGTTTGAGAACCTATTAACTGCCAGTCAGGAAGGCTAGCCAAAATTATGAAAGTTGGACAATACACGATAATGCAGCATAGATAATGTTACCAAGGCAACTGTCAGAAGGTGCGGTAAATTAAGTGTGTGTTTACATCTGTAGTGAGCTACATTTAATTCACACCAAAACAGAAAGTGATCCATTTAGTTCGGCTGACTGCAAAAAGTCCTGATCCTGGCCCTGCCTAGCATTCACAACTTGCATTTAAACAGTAACCAAACACAAAAAATAAGGAGTTTCTCCAGAAACTAATTAGATGGTGTCCACATGCTAATAAGACTGTATACCTCCACAGTGCTCCACGTTTGCCCTCTGCTTATTTTGGTTTGTTGATGGACAATATTGTTTCAGTTTGTTTTTTCCACTCTCGGAAAGGCTGAAATTTATGTGACATTTTTGTTGCCAATTTATGATGCTCTTTAGATGCGTGCAGTGTCCTTGGGGTTCACATTTTAATCAAACCTTACCAGAGTTCAGAAGGAAACCGAGACCTCTGTTTTGAAGGGATCTCGAAGCATGTTAGGTGCACACCGAGGTTTGTTTGGCAGCATTCACACTTTACATCTTAACGTGGAAAACACCATAAATGAAAAGTGCCATTAAAAGCACACTAGCATAAAGATTTAAAAGAGTTGCCTTCAAATGGCTAGAGCTTTTCAGGGGGAAAAGTGGGAAATACTGAAATAATGCCTAATAGATAATTGTAATGTTATTTTTAAATGGTATCTACAGGTGCATTCTACTGTAAATGTTTATCTTTACTACACATGCATTGATCTCTTTTCATCTTCCGTGTTTCAGGGATTTACGAAGGGTAGGAGTGAACCTCGCTGGACATCAGAAAAAAATCATCACTAGCATTCAAGAGATGAGAGTCCATATGAACAATGCCAACTCTACTGTAAAGATCTGATGCATATAAACTGTACAGACACACACACACATACACACAAACACAATGAATGGACCTACAAGACAAGGAATCTGCTGTTGGACCTAGAGCGGCTTAGCACTTTCTATGGACAAGGAAACCCAGAGTTGGGGGGTGAAACTGGAGGCTCCCAGTTGTGGCTCTGGTGCATGGAGTTTAGCTGTGTTGTTTTGGGCCACTGGACACTGCAGCACTTAAACCAAACGGAACTGAATGGTACTAGATGAAGGCAAGGCGACGGTGAACAAAACTGATGAGAACTGTGAACTCTTTTCATTTTAATTATTGCATTTGTGTGATTCCTGGAGATCTTTACATCTCCGTGCACTACTGAGATTCTGTCAGATCAAGTATGAGACACTGACTTTAGATCTGCCTCTGACAGCTACCAGCTTTTTCTGGCTGGATGTTAAACATGGGAGTTTTCATGCAGCAGGCTCAAAGTTTTTTAAGCCTGTCTCAGGATGTCAGAGCCTCTAAACGGACACCTTTCTCAGGCAGGGTAAACATGTCATAACAGACCACAGTAAGCAGTCATGAATCCTAGTCTGTAGTCAATTATGCTTTTTACTATTTTATTTTTATTTTTATTGATGCATGGCTTGACATGTTGTGGATTATTTCACTGGTTTTGAAATAATTCTGCATCATACTCCTCATTTTGTTGCAACAGCAAGTAAAAATATGATGTAATCAATTGGCAAATGAATGAACCTAGATCAAAGATACCCCTTTTCATCATGATAAACTGAATCTCATCTGG